>OX371223.1:287645773-288847315 GCA_947310385.1 Nephrotoma appendiculata
ACTATGCCGATTCGATAGCCCATGACCATAGGTAGATTCTGAGTATATGGTTGGGGTGAGTCTGATGGGGTTATGGGGGTGAAATTTTGATTTTCTCCTTTTCGCAACGATTAAAACGTTCGTCATTCGAGATTTTGGCATATGGACACCAATCTCACTATGCCGATTCAATAGTTCATGACCATAGGTAGATTCTGAGTATATGGTTGGGGTGGGTATGATGGGGTTATAGGGGTGAAATTTTGATTTTTCTCATTTCTTACTTGGATAAAATCGTTCGTCATTCGATATTTTGGCATATGGACACCAATCTCACTATGCCGATTCGATAGCCCAGGATCATAGGTAGATTCTGAGTATAGGGTTGGGGTGGAACCATATACTTAGAGTCTACCTATGGTCATGGGCTATCGAATCGGCATATTGAGATTGGTGTCTATATGCCAAAATCTCGAATGATGAACGATTAAATCGACGAAAAATGAGAAAAATCAAAACTTCACCCCTATAACCCCATCAGACCCACCCCAGCCATATACTCAGAATCTACCTATGGTCATGGGCTATCGAATCGGCATAGTGAGATTGGTGTCTATATGCCAAAATTTCGAATGACGAATGATTATACCAACGAAAAATGAGGAAAATCAAAATTTCATCCCTATAACCCCATCAGACCCACCCCAACCATATACTCAGAATCTACCTATGGTCATGGGCTATCGAATCGGCATAGTGAGATTGGTTTCTATATGAAAAAATCTCGAATGACGAACGAATTAATCGACGAAAAATGAGGAAAATCAAAATTGCACCCCTATAACCTCCTCAGACCCACCACAACCATATACTCAGAATCTACCTATGGTCATGAGCTATCGAATCGGCATAGTGAGATTGATGTCTTTATGCCAAAATTTCGAATGACGAACGATTATATCGAAGAAAAATGAGGAAAATCAAAATTTCACCCCTATAACCTCATCAGACCCACCCCAACCATATACTCAGAATCTACCTATGGTCATGGGCTATCGAATCGGCATAATGAAATTGGTGTCTATATGCCAAAACCTCAAATGATGAGAAAAGGAGATAATCAAAATTTCACCCCTATAAACCCCTCAGACCCACCCCAACCATATACTCAGAATCTACCTATGGTCATGGGCTATCGAATCGGCATAGTGAGATTGGTGTTCATATGCCGAAATCTCGAATGACGAACGATTTTATCGTTGAGAACAGGAGAAAATCAAAATTTCACCCCTATAACCCCATCAGACCCACCCCAACCCTGTACTCAGAATCTACCTATATGGTCATGGGCTATCGAATCGGCATAGTGAGATTGGTGTCCATATGCCAAAATATCGAATGACGAACGATTTTATCAACGAAAAATGAGGAAAATCAAAATTTCACCCCTATAACCCCGTCAGACCCACCCCTACCCAATTCTCAGAATCTACCTATGGTCATGGGCTATCGAATCGGCATAGTGAGATTGGTGTCCATATGCCAAAATGTCGAATAACGAACTAAAATAAAATGTCACCCCTATAACCCCATCAGACCTACCCAGATCATATACTCAGAATCTACATATGGTCATGGGCTATCGAATCGGCATAGTGAGATTGGTGTATTCATCCCAAAATCTCGAATGAAGAACGATTTTATCGTTGAGAACAGGAGAAAATCAAAATTTCACCCCTATAACCCCATCAGACCCACCCCAACCATATACTCAGAATCTACCTATGGTCATGGGCTATCGAATCGGCATAGTGAGATTGGTGTCCATATGCCAAAATCTCGAATGACGAACGATTTTATCGTTGAGAACAGGAGAAAATCAAAATTTCGCCCCTATAACCCCATCAGACCCACCCCAACCATATACTCAGAATCTACCTATGGTCATGGGCTATCGAACCGGCATAGTGAGATTGGTGTCCATATGCCAAAATCTCGAATGACGAACGTCTTTACCATTGAGAACAGGAGAAAATCAAAATTTCACCCCTATAATCCCATCAGACCCACCCCAACCCTATACTCAGAATCTACGTATGGTCATAGGCTATCGAATCGGCATAGTGAGATATACTGTTAAAGTTAGCCGAAAGTTTCCAGCCGAAAGATAATGCAGATAGTGTCTTGAATACAGCAAAAACCAGTCATGAACTCGAATTTAGGAGAATTTAGGATCGGGTTACATCATTCGGGTGAAGGAGAAATTATTTCAGTTTACAGGAATTTAAAAATCGATAGGAGCGAGAGTATAAAGAGAGTTTAAAAATAGTCAAGACACTATCTGCATTATCTTTCGGCTGGAAACTATCGGCTAACTTTAATAGGGTTAGTGAGATTGGTGTCTATATGCCAAAATCTCAAAGGAGAAAATCAAAATTTCACCCCTACAACTCCATCAGACCCACCCTAACCATATACTCAGAATCTACCTATGGTCATGGGCTATCGAATCGGCATAGTGAGATTGGTGTCCATATGCCAAAATATCGAATGACGACCTTGTTAAAGTTAGCCGAAAATTGCCAGCCGAAAGATAATGTAGATAGTGTCTTGACTATTTGTTAAACTCACTTTATACTCTCGCTCCTATCGATTTTTAAATTCCTATAAACTGAAATAATTTCTCCTTCACCCGAAAGATTTAACCCGATCCTAAATTCGTAAATTCTTATGTTCATGACTGATTTTTGCTGTATTCAATACACTATCTGCATTATCTTTCGGCTGGAAACTTTCGGCTAACTTTAACAGTATCGAATGACGAACGATTTTATCGACGAAAAATGAGGAAAATCAAAACTTCACCCCTATAACCCCATCAGACCACCCCAACCATATACTCAGAATCTACCTATGGTCATGGGCTATCGAATCGGCATAGTGAGATTGGTGTCCATATGCCAGAAATTTCGAATGACGAACGATTATATCGACGAAAAATGAGGAAAAATCAAAATTTCACCCCTATAACCCCATCAGCCCCACCCCAACCATAAATTTAGAATCTACCTATGGTCATGGGATATCGAATCGGCATAGTGAAATTGGTGTCTATATGCCAAAATTTCTAATGACGAACGATTTTATAGTTGAGAACAGGAGAAAATCAAAATTTTACCCCTATAACCACATCAGACCCACCCCATTCATAACTCAGAATCTACCTATAGTCATGAGCTATCGAATCGGCATAGTGAGATTGGTGTCCATATGCCAAAATATCGAATGACGATAGATTTTATCGACGAAAAATGAGGAAAATCAAAATTTCACCCCTATAACCCCATCAGACCCACCCCAACCCTATAATGAGAATCTACCTATGGTCATGGGCTATCGAATCGGCATAGTGAGATTGATGTCTTTATGCCAAAATCTCGAATGACGAACGATTTTATCGACGAAAAATGAGGAAAATCAAAATTTCACCCCTATTAACCCATCAGACCTACCCTTAAGATATACTCAGAATCTACCTATGGTCATGGGCTATCGAATCGGCATAGTGAGATTGGTGTCCATATGCCAAAATCTCGAATGACGAACGATTTTATCGTTGAGAACAGGAGAAAATCAAAATTTCACCCCTATAACCCCATCAGACCCACCCCAACCATATACTCAGAATCTACCTGTGATCATGAGCTATCGAATCGGCATAGTGAAATTGGTGTCTTTATGCCAAAACCTCAAATGACGAACGATTTTATCGTTGATAAAAGGAGAAAATCAAAATTTCACCCCTATAACCCCATCAGACCCACCCCAACCATATAGTCAGAATCTACCTATGGTCATGGGCTATCGAATCGGCATAGTGAGATTGGTGTCTATATGCCAAAATTTCGAATGACGAACGATTTTATCGTTTAGGCAGAAGAAAATCAAAATTTCACCCCTACAACCCCATCAGACCCACCCCAACCCTATACTCAGAATCTACCTATGGTCATGGGCTATCGAATCGGCATTGTGAGATTGGCGTCCATATGCCAAAATATCGAATGACGAACGATTTTATCGACGAAAAATGAGGAAAATCAAAACTTCACCCCTATAACTCCATCAGACCCACCCCAACCATATACTCAGAATCTACCTATGGTCATGGGCTATCGAATCGGCATAGTGAGATTGATGTTTTTATGCCAAAATCTCGAATGACGAACGATTTTATCGATGAAAAATGAGAAAAATCAAAATTTCATCCCTATAACCCCATCAGACCTGCCTTACCATATACTCAGAATCTACCTATGGTCATGGGCTATCGAATCGGCATAGTGAAATTGGTGTCTAAATGCCAAAATCTCGAATGACGAACGATTTTATCGTTGATAAAAGGAGAAAATCAAAATTTCACCCCTATAAACCCCTCAGACCCACCCCAACCATATCCTCAGAATTTACCTATGGTCATGGGCTATCGAATCGGCATAGTGAGATTGGTGTCTTTATGCCAAAATCTCGAATGACGAACGATTTTATATTCGAGAACAGGAGAAAATCAAAATTTCACCCCTATAACCCCATCAGACCCACCCCAACCATATACTCAGAATCTACCTATGGTCATGGGCTATTGAATCGGCATAGTGAAGTTGGTATCCAAATGCCAAAATTTCGAATGACGAACGATTTTATCGTTGATAAAAGGAGGAAATCAAAATTTCACCCCTATAAACCCCTCAGACCAATCCCAACCATATACTCAGAATCTACCTATGGTCATGGGCTATCGAATCGGCATAGTAAAATTGGTGTCTATATGCCAAAATTTCGAATGACGAACGATTTTATCGTTGAGAACAGGAGAAAATCAAAATTTCACCCCTATAACCCCATCAGATCCACCTCAATCATTACTCAAAATCTACCTATGGACATGGGCTATCGAATCGGCATAGTGAGATTGGTGTCCATATGCCAAAATCTCGCATGACAAACGTCTTTATCATTGAGAACAGGAAAAAATCAAAATTTAACCCCTATAACCCCATCAGACCCACCCCAACCCTATACTCAGAATCTACCTATGGTTATGAACTATCGAATCGGCATAGTGAGATTGGTGTCTATATGCCAAAATCTCGAATGCCGAACGATTTTATCGTTGAGAACAGGAGAAAATCAAAATTTCACCCCTATAACCCCATCAGACCCACCCCAACCATATACTCAGAATCGACCTATGGTCATGGGCTATCGAATCGGCATAGTGAGATTGGTGTCCATATGCCAAAATATAAAAAATCGAATGACGAAAGATTTTATCGACGAAAAATGAGGAAAATCAAAATTTCACCCTTATAACTCCATCAAACCCACCCCAATCATTACTCAAAATCTACCTATGGTCATAAGCTATCGAATCGGCTTAGTGAGATTGGTGTCCATTTGCCAAAATATCGAATGACGAACGATTTTATCGTTGAGAAAAGGAGAAAATCAAAATATCACCCCTATAACCCCATCAGACCCACCCCAACCATATACTCAGAATCTACCTATGGTCATGGGCTATCGAATCGGCATAGTGAGATTGGTGTCTTTATCCCAAAATCTCGAATGACGAACGATTTTATCGTTGAGAACAGGAGAAAATCAAAAATTCACCCCTATAACCCCATCAGACCCACCCCAATCATTAATCAAAATCTACCTATGGTCATGGGCTATCGAATCGGCATAGTGGGATTGGTGTCCATATGCCAAAATATCGAATGACGAACGTCTTTACCATTGAGAACAGGAGAAAATCAAAATTTCACCCCTATAACCCCATCAGACCCACCCCAACCCTATACTCAAAATCTACCTATGGTTATGAACTATCGAATCGTCATAGTGAGATTGGTGTCCATATGCCAAAATTTCGAATGACGAACGATTTTATAGACGAAAAATGAGGAAAATCAAAATTTCACCCCTATAACCCCATCAGACCCACCCCAACTCTATACTCAGAATCTACCTAATGACATGGGCTGTCGAATCGGCATAGTAAGATTGGTGTCTTCATGCCAAAATTTCGAATGACGAACGATTTTATCGACGACAAATGAGGAAAATCAAAATTTCAACCCTATAACCCCATCAGACCCACCCCAACCATATTCTCAGAATCTACCTATAGTCATGGGCTATCGAATCGGCATAGTGAGTTTGGTGTCTTTATCCCAAAATCTCGAATGGCGAACGATTTTATCGTTGAGAACAGGAGAAAATCAAAATTTCACCCCTATAACCTCATCAGACTCACCCCAACCATATACTCAGAATCGACCTATGGTCATAGAATATCGAATCGGCATAGTGAGATTTATGTCCATATGCCAAAATATCGAATGACGAACGATTTTATCGACGAAAAATGAGGAAAATCAAAATTTCGCCCCTATAACCCCATCAGACCCACCCCAACCATATACTCAGAGGCTACCTATGGTCATGGGCTATCGAATCGGCATAGTGAGATTGGTGTCCATATGCCAAAATATCGAATGACGAACGATTTTATCATTGAGAACATGAGAAAATCAAAATTTCACCCCTATAACCCCATCAGACCCACCCCAACCATATACTCAGAATCTACCTATGGTTATGAACTATCGAATCGGCATAGTGAGGTTGGTGTCTATATGCCAAAATCTCGAATGACGAACGATTTTATCGTTGAGAACAGGAGAAAATCAAAATTTCACCCCTATAACCCCATCAGACCCACCCCAATCATATACTCAGAATCTACCTATGGTCATGGGCTATCGAATCGGCATAGTGAGATTGGTGTCCATATGCCAAAATTTCGAATGACGAACGATTTTATCGTTGAGAACAGAAGAAAATCTAAATTTCACCCCTATAACCCCATCAGACCCCCCTCACCATATACTCAGAATTTACCTATGGTCACGGGCTATCGAATCGGCATAGTGAGATTGGTGTCTATATGCCAAAATTTCGAATGACGAACGATTATATCGACGACAAATGAGGAAAATCAAAATTTCAACCCTATAACCCCATCAGACCCACCCCAACCATAAACTCAGACTCTACCTATGGTCATGGGCTATCGAATCGGCATAGTGAGATTGATATCCATATGCCAAAATCTCGAATGACGAACGATTTTATCGTTGAAAACAGGAGAAAATCAAAATTTCACCCCTATAACCCCATCAGACCCACCCTAATCATTACTCAAAATTTACCTATGGTCATGGGCTATCGAATCGGCATAGTGAGATTCGTGTCCATATGCCAAAATATCGAATGACGAACGTATTTATCATTGAGAACAGGAGAAAATCAAAATTTCACCTCAATAACCCCATCAGACCCACCCCAACCCTTTTCTCAGAATCTACCTATGGTTATGAACTATCGAATCGGCATAGTGAGATTGGTGTCCATATGCTAAAATTTCGAATTACGAACGATTTTATCGACGAAAAATGAGGAAAATCAAAATTTCAACCCTATAACCCCATCAGACCCACCCCAACTCTATACTCAGAATCTACCTATGGTCATAAGCTATCGAATCGGCATAGTGAGATTGGTGTCTATATGCCAAAATTTCGAATGACGAACGATTTTATCGACGAAAAATGAGGATTATACAAAATTTCACCCCTATAACCCCATCAGACCCACCCCAACCATATACTCAGAATCTACCTATGGTCATGGGTTATCGAATCGGCATTGTGAAATTGGTGTCTATATGCCAAAACCTCGAATGACGAACGATTTTATCGACAAAAAATGAGGAAAATCAAAATTTCACCCCTATAACCCCATCAGACCCACCCCAACCATATACTCAGAATCTACCTATGGGCATGGGCTATCGAATCGGCATAGTGAAATTGGTGTCTATATCCCAAAACCACAAATGACGAAAGATTTTATCGACGAAAAATGAAGAAAATCTAAATTTCAACCCTATAACCCCATCAGACCCACCCCAACCATATACTCAGAATCTACCTATGGTCATAGGCTATCGAACCGGTATAGTGAGATTTGTGTCCACATGCCAAAATCTCGAATGACGAACGATTTTATCGACAAAAAATGAGGAAAATCACAATTTCACCCCTATAACCTCATCAGACCCACCCCAACCATATACTCAGAATCTACCTATGGTCATAGGCTATCGAACCGGCATAGTGAGATTTGTGGCCACATGCCAAAATCTCGAATGACGACAAAAAATGAGGAAAATCAAAATTTCACCCCTATAACCCCATCAGACCCACCCCAATCATTGCTCAAAATCTACCAATGGTCATAGGCTATCGAATTGGCATAACGAGATTGGTGTCTATATGCCAAAATCTCGAATGACGAACGATTTTATCGTTGAGAACAGGAGAAAATCAAAATTTCACCCCTATAACCCCATCAGACCCACCTTAACCCTATACTCAGAATCTACCAATGGTCATGGGCTATCGAATCGGCATAGTGAGATTGGTGTCCATATGCCAAAATCTCGAATGACGAACGATTATATCGACGACAAATGAGGAAAATCAAAATTTCACCCCTATAACCCCATCAGACCCACCCTAACTCTGTACTCAGAATCTACCTATGGTCATGGGCTATCGAATCGGCATAGTGAGACTGGTGTCTATATGCCAAAATTTCGAATGACGAACGATTATATCGACGACAAATGAGGAAAATCAAAATTTCAACCCTATAACCCCATCAGACCCACCCCAACCATATACTCAGAATCTATCTATGGTCATGGGCTATCGAATCGGCATAGTGAGATTGGTGTCCATATGCCAAAATCTCGAATGACGAACGATTTTATCGTTGAGAACAGGAGAAAATCAAAATTTCACCCCTATAACCCCATCAGACCCACCACAACCATATTCTCAGAATCTATATATGGTCATAGGCTATCGAATCGGCATAGTGAGATTGGTGTCCATATGCCAAAATATCGAATGACGAAAGATTTTATCGACGAAAAATGAGGAAAATCAAAATTTCACCCCTATAACCCCATCAGACCCACCCGAACCATATACTCAGAATTTACCTATAGTCATGGGCTATCGAATCGGCATTGTGAAATTGGTGTCTATATGCCAAAATCTCGAATGACGAACGATTTTATCGTTGAGAACAGGTGAAAATCAAAATTTCACCCCTATAACCCCATCAGACCCACCCCATTTCTATACTCAGAATCTACCTATGGTCATGGGCTATCGAATCGGCATAGTGAGATTGGTGTCCATATGCCAAAATTTCGAATGACGAACGATTATATCGACGACAAATGAGAAAAATCAAAATTTCAACCCTATAACCCCATCAGACCCACCCGAACCATATACTCAGAATTTACCTATGGTCATGGGCCATCGAATCGGCATAGTGAGATTGGTGTCTTTATGCCAAAATCTCGAATGACGAACGATTTTATCGTTGAGAACAGGAGAAAATTTAAATTTCACCCCTATAACCCCATCAGACCCACCCCAACCATATAATCAGAATCTACCAATGGTCATAGGCTATCGAATCGGCATAGTGAGATTGGTGTCCATATGCCAAAATATCGAATGACGAAAGATTTTATCGACGAAAAATGAAGAAAATCAAAATTTCAACCCTATAACCCCATCAGACCCACCCCAACCATATACTCAGAATCTACCTATGGTCATGGGCTATCGAATCGGCATAGTGAGATTGGTGTCTATGTGCCAAAATATCGAATGACGAACGATTTTATCGTTGAGAACAGAAGAAAATCAAAATTTCACCCCTATAACCCCATCAGACCCACCCTAATCATATACTCAAAATCTACCTATTGTCATGGGCTATCGAATTGGCATAGTGAGATTGGTGTCTATATGCCAAAATTTCAAATGACGAACGATTATATCGACGAAATATGAGGAAAGTCAAATTTTCAATCCTGTAACCCCCTCAGATCCACTCCAACCATATACTCAGAATCTACCTATGGCCATGGGCTATCGAATCGGCATAGTGAGATTGGTGTCCATGAACCAAAATCTCGAATGACGAAAGATTTAATCGACGAAAAATGAGGAAAATCAAAATTTCACCCCTATAACCCCATCAGACCCACCCCAACCATATACTCAGAAGCTACCTATGGTCATTGGCTATCGAATCGGCATAGTGAGATTGGTGTCCGTGTGACAAAATATCGAATGACGAACGATTATATCGACGAAAAATGAGGAAAATCAAAATTTCACCCCTATAACCCCATCAGACCCACCCCAACCCTATACTAAAAATCTACCTATGGTCATGGGCTATCGAATCGGCATAGTGAGATTGGTGTCCATATGCTAAAATTTCGAATTTCGAACGATTTTATCGACGAAAAATGAGGAAAATCAAAATTTCACCCCTATAACCCCATCAGACCCACCCCAATCATATACTCAAAATCTACCTATTGTCATGGGCTATCGAATCGGCATAGTGAGATTGGTGTCTATATGCCAAAATTTCAAATGACGAACGATTGTATCGACGAAAAATGAGGAAAGTCAAATTTTCAATCCTATAACCCCCTCAGATCCACTCCAACCATATACTCAGAATCTACCTATGGTCATGGGCTATCGAATCGGCATAGTGAGATTGATGTCTTTATGCCAAAATCTTGAATGACGAACGATTACATCAACGAAAAATGAGGAAAATCAAAATTTCACCCCTATAACCCCATCAGACCCACCCCAACCCTATACTCAGAATCTACCTATGGTCATGGGCTATCGAATCGGCATAGTGAGATTGGTGTCCATATGCCAAAATCTCGAATGACGAACGATTTTATCGTTGAGAACAGGAGAAAATCAAAATTTCACCCCTATAACTCCATAAGACCCACCCCAACCATATACTCAGAATTTACCTATGGTCATGGGCTATCGAATCGGCATAGTGAGATTGGTGTCTTTATCCCAAAATCTCGAATGACGAACGATTTTATCGTTGAGAACAGGAGAAAATCAAAATTTCACCCCTATAACCCCATCAGACCCACCCCAACCATATTCTCAGAATCTACCTATGGTCATAGGCTATCGAATCGGCATAGTGAGATCGGTGTTCATATGCCAAAATATCGAATGACGAACGTCTTTACCATTGAGAACAGGAGAAAATCAAAATTTCACCCCTATAACCCCATCAGACCCACCCCAACCCTATACTCAAAATCTACCTATGGTTATGAACTATCGAATCGTCATAGTGAGATTGGTGTCCATATGCCAAAATTTCGAATGACGAACGATTTTATAGACGAAAAATGAGGAAAATCAAAATTTCACCCCTATAACCCCATCAGACCCACCCCAACTCTATACTCAGAATCTACCTAATGACATGGGCTGTCGAATCGGCATAGTAAGATTGGTGTCTTCATGCCAAAATTTCGAATGACGAACGATTTTATCGACGACAAATGAGGAAAATCAAAATTTCAACCCTATAACCCCATCAGACCCACCCCAACCATATTCTCAGAATCTACCTATAGTCATGGGCTATCGAATCGGCATAGTGAGTTTGGTGTCTTTATCCCAAAATCTCGAATGGCGAACGATTTTATCGTTGAGAACAGGAGAAAATCAAAATTTCACCCCTATAACCCCAGCAGACCCACCCCAACTCTATACTCAGAATCTACCTATCGTCATGGGCTATCAATCGGCATAGTGAGATTGGTGTCCATATGCCAAAATTTCGAATGACGAACGATTTTATCGACGAAAAATGAGGAAAATCAAAATTTCACCCCTATAACCCCATCAGACCCACCCCAACTCTTTGCTCAGAATCTACCTAATAATATGGGCTATCGAATCGGCATAGTGAGATTGGTGTCTATATGCCAAAATTTCGAATGACGAACGATTATATCGACGACAAATGAGAAAAATCAAAATTTCAACCCAATAACCCCATCAGACCCACCCGAACCATATACTCAGAATTTATTTATGGTCATGGGCTATCGAATCGGCATTGTGAAATTGGTGTCTATATGCCAAAATCTCGAATGACGAACGATTTTATCGTTGAGAACAGGTGAAAATCAAAATTTCACCCCTATAACCCCATCAGACCCACCCCAACTCTATACTCAGAATCTACCTATCGTCATGGGCTATCGAATCGACATAGTGAGATTGGTGTCCATATGCCAAAATTTCGAATGACGAACGATTATATCGACGACAAATGAGAAAAATCAAAATTTCAACCCTATAACCCCATCAGACCCACCCGAACCATATACTCAGAATTTACCTATGGTCATGGGCTATCGAATCGGCATAGTGAGATTGGTGTCTTTATGCCAAAATCTCGAATGACGAACGATTTTATCGTTGAGAACAGGAGAAAATTAAAATTTCACCCCTATAACCCCATCAGACCCACCCCAACCATATAATCAGAATCTACCTATGGTCATAGGCTATCGAATCGGCATAGTGAGATTGGTGTCCATATGCCAAAATATCGAATGACGAAAGATTTTATCGACGAAAAATGAAGAAAATCAAAATTTCAACCATATAACCCCATCAGACCCACCCCAACCATATACTCAGAATCTACCTATGGTCATGGGCTATCGAATCGGCATAGTGAGATTGGTGTCTATGTGCCAAAATATCGAATGACGAACGACTTAATCGACGAAAAATTAGAAAAATCAAAATTTCACCCCTATAACCCCATCAGACCCACCCCAACCATACACTCAGAATCTACCTATGGTCATGGGCTATCGAACCGCCATAAAGAGATTTGTGTCCACATGCCAAAATCTCGAATGACGAACGATTTTATCGTGTAGAACAGGAGAAAATCAAAATTTCACCCCTATAACCCCATCAGACCCACCCCAATCATATACTCAAAATCTACCTATTGTCATGGGCTATCGAATTGGCATAGTGAGATTGGTGTCTATATGCCAAAATTTCAAATGACGAACGATTATATCGACGAAAAATGAGGAAAGTCAAATTTTCAATCCTATAACCCCCTCAGATCCACTCCAACCATATACTCAGAATCTACCCATGGCCATGGGCTATCGAATCGGCATAGTGAGATTGGTGTCCATGTACCAAAATCTCGAATGACGAACGATTTTATCGTTGAGAACAGGAGAAAATCAAAATTTCACCCCTATAACCCCATCAGACCCACCCCAACCATATTCTCAGAATCTACCTATGGTCATAGGCTATCGAATCGGCATAGTGAGATCGGTGTTCATATGCCAAAATATCGAATGACGAAAGATTTTATCGTCGAAAAATGAGGAAAATCAAAATTTCACCCCTATAACCCCATCAGACCCACCCGAACCATATACTCAGGAGCTACCTATGGTCATTGGCTATCGAATCGGCATAGTGAGATTGGTGTCCGTGTGACAAAATATCGAATGACGAACGATTATATCGACGAAAAATGAAGAAAATCAAAATTTCACCCCTATAACCCCATCAGACCCACCCCAACCCTATACTAAGAATCTACCTATGGTCATGGGCTATCGAATCGGCATAGTGAGATTGGTGTCCATATGCCAAAATATCGAATGACGGACGTATTTATCATTGAGAACAGGAGAAAATCAAAATTTCACCTCTATAACCCCATCAGACCCACCCCAACCCTATACTCAGAATCTACCTATGGTTATGAACTATCGAATCGGCATAGTGAGATTGGTGTCCATATGCTAAAATTTCGAATTTCGAACGATTTTATCGACGAAAAATGAGGAAAATCAAAATTTCAACCCTATAACCCCATCAGACCCACCCCAACTCTATACTCAGAATCTACCTATGGTCATAGGCTATCGAATCGGCATAGTGAGATTGGTGTCCATATGCCAAAATATCGAATGACGAAAGATTTTATCGACGAAAAATGAAGAAAATCAAATTTTCAACCCTATAACCCCATCAGACCCACCCCAACCATATACCCAGAATCTACCTATGGTCATGGGCTATCGAATCGGCATAGTGAGATTGGTGTCTATATGCCAAAATTTCGAATGACGAACGATTATATCGACGACAAATGAGGAAAATCAAAATTTCAACCCTATAACCCCATCAGACCCACCCCAACCATAAACTCAGACTCTACCTATGGTCATGGGCTATCGAATCGGCATAGTGGAATTGATATCCATATGCCAAAATCTCGAATGACGAACGATTTTATCGTTGAAAACAGGAGAAAATCAAAATTTCACCCCTATAACCCCATCAGACCCACCCTAATCATTACTCAAAATTTACCTATGGTCATGGGCTATCGAATCGGCATAGTGAGATTCGTGTCCATATGCCAAAATATCGAATGACGAACGTATTTATCATTGAGAACAGGAGAAAATTAAAATTTCACCTCTATAACCCCATCAGACCCACCCCAACCCTATACTCAGAATCTACCTATGGTTATGAACTATCGAATCGGCATAGTGAGATTGGTGTCCATATGCTAAAATTTCGAATTACGAACGATTTTATCGACGAAAAATGAGGAAAATCAAAATTTCAACCCTATAACCCCATCAGACCCACCCCAACTCTATACTCAGAATCTACCTATGGTCATAGGCTATCGAATCGGCATAGTGAGATTGGTGTCTATATGCCAAAATTTCGAATGACGAACGATTTTATCGACGAAAAATGAGGATTATACAAAATTTTACCCCTATAACCCCATCAGACCCACCCCAACCATATACTCAGAATCTACCTATGGTCATGGGTTATCGAATCGGCATTGTGAAATTGGTGTCTATATGCCAAAACCTCGAATGACGAACGATTTTATCGTTGAGAACAAGAGAAAATCAAAATTTCACCCCTATAACCCCATCAGACCTACCCTAATCATTACTCAAAATCTACCTATGGTCATGGGCTATCGAATCGGTATAGTGAGATTGGTGTCCATATGCCAAAATCTCGAATGACGAAAGATTTTATCGTTGAGAACAGGGGAAAATCAAAATTTCACCTCTATAACCCCATCAGACCCACCCCAACCATATACTCAGAATCTACCTATGGTCATAGGCTATCGAATCGGCATTGTGAAATTGGTGTCTATATGCCAAAACCTCGAATGACGAACGATTTTATCGACAAAAAATGAGGAAAATCAAAACTTCACCCCTATAACCCCATCAGACCCACCCCAACCATATACTCAGAATCTACCTATGGGCATGGGCTATCGAATCGGCATAGTGAAATTGGTGTCTATATCCCAAAACCACAAATGACGAAAGATTTTATCGACGAAAAATGAAGAAAATCAAAATTTCAACCCTATAACCCCATCAGACCCACCCCAACCATATACTCAGAATCTACCTATGGTCATAGGCTATCGAACCGGCATAGTGAGATTTGTGTCCACATGCCAAAATATCGAATGACGAACGATTTTATCGACAAAAAATGAGGAAAATCAAAATTTCACCCCTATAACCCCATCAGACCCACCCCAATCATTGCTCAAAATCTACCAATGGTCATAGGCTATCGAATTGGCATAACGAGATTGGTGTCTATATGCCAAAATCTCGAATGACGAACGATTTTATCGTTGAGAACAGGAGAAAATCAAAATTTCACCCCTATAACCCCATCAGACCCACCCCAACCCTATACTCAGAATCTACCAATGGTCATGGGCTATCGAATCGGCATAGTGAGACTGGTGTCTATATGCCAAAATCTCGAATGACGAACGATTATATCGACGACAAATGAGGAAAATCAAAATTTCAACCCTATAACCCCATCAGACCCACCCCAACCATATACTCAGAATCTATCTATGGTCATGGGCTATCGAATCGGCATAGTGAGTTTGGTGTCTTTATCCCAAAATCTCGAATGACAAACGATTTTATCGTTGAGAACAGGAGAAAATCAAAATTTCACCCCTATAACCCCATCAGACCCACCCCAATCATCATTTAGAATCTACTTAATGACATGGGCTATCGAATCGGCATAATGAGATTGGTGTCTAAATGCCAAAATCTCGAATGACGAACAATTTTATCGATGAAAAATGAGGAAAATCAATATTTCAACCCTATAATCCAATCAGACCCACCCCAACCATATTCTCAGAATCTACCTATGGTCATAGGCTATCGAATCGGCATAGTGAGATTGGTGTCCATATGCCAAAATATCGAATGACGAAAGATTTTATCGACGAAAAATGAGGAAAGTCAAAATTTCACCCCTACAATCCCATCAGACCCACCCCAAACCTATACTCAGAATCTACCTATAGTCATGGGCTATCGAATCGGCACAGTGAGATTGGTGTCCATATGCCAAAATTTCGAATGACGAACGATTTTATCGACGAAAAATGAGGAAAATCAAAATTTCACCTCTATAACCCCATCAGACCCACCCCAACTCTTTGCTCAGAATCTACCTAATAATATGGGCTATCGAATCGGCATAGTGAGATTGGTGTCCGTGTGACAAAATATCGAATGACGAACGATTATATCGACGAAAAATGAGGAAAATCAAAATTTCACCCCTATAACCCCATCAGACCCACCCCAACCCTATACTAAAAATCTACCTATGGTCATGGGCTATCGAATCGGCATAGTGAGATTGGTGTCCATATGCTAAAATTTCGAATTTCGAACGATTTTATCGACGAAAAATGAGGAAAATCAAAATTTCACCCCTATAACCCCATCAGACCCACCCCAATCATATACTCAAAATCTACCTATTGTCATGGGCTATCGAATCGGCATAGTGAGATTGGTGTCTATATGCCAAAATTTCAAATGACGAACGATTGTATCGACGAAAAATGAGGAAAGTCAAATTTTCAATCCTATAACCCCCTCAGATCCACTCCAACCATATACTCAGAATCTACCTATGGTCATGGGCTATCGAATCGGCATAGTGAGATTGATGTCTTTATGCCAAAATCTTGAATGACGAACGATTACATCAACGAAAAATGAGGAAAATCAAAATTTCACCCCTATAACCCCATCAGACCCACCCCAACCCTATACTCAGAATCTACCTATGGTCATGGGCTATCGAATCGGCATAGTGAGATTGGTGTCCATATGCCAAAATCTCGAATGACGAACGATTTTATCGTTGAGAACAGGAGAAAATCAAAATTTCACCCCTATAACTCCATAAGACCCACCCCAACCATATACTCAGAATTTACCTATGGTCATGGGCTATCGAATCGGCATAGTGAGATTGGTGTCTTTATCCCAAAATCTCGAATGACGAACGATTTTATCGTTGAGAACAGGAGAAAATCAAAATTTCACCCCTATAACCCCATCAGACCCACCCCAACCATATTCTCAGAATCTACCTATGGTCATAGGCTATCGAATCGGCATAGTGAGATCGGTGTTCATATGCCAAAATATCGAATGACGAACGTCTTTACCATTGAGAACAGGAGAAAATCAAAATTTCACCCCTATAACCCCATCAGACCCACCCCAACCCTATACTCAAAATCTACCTATGGTTATGAACTATCGAATCGTCATAGTGAGATTGGTGTCCATATGCCAAAATTTCGAATGACGAACGATTTTATAGACGAAAAATGAGGAAAATCAAAATTTCACCCCTATAACCCCATCAGACCCACCCCAACTCTATACTCAGAATCTACCTAATGACATGGGCTGTCGAATCGGCATAGTAAGATTGGTGTCTTCATGCCAAAATTTCGAATGACGAACGATTTTATCGACGACAAATGAGGAAAATCAAAATTTCAACCCTATAACCCCATCAGACCCACCCCAACCATATTCTCAGAATCTACCTATAGTCATGGGCTATCGAATCGGCATAGTGAGTTTGGTGTCTTTATCCCAAAATCTCGAATGGCGAACGATTTTATCGTTGAGAACAGGAGAAAATCAAAATTTCACCCCTATAACCCCAGCAGACCCACCCCAACTCTATATCCGTAGTAAAATTATTAAACAGCTGCCTAAAATTTGGCTACTTCCCGAAGGTGTGGAAAAAAGGTGAAATGATTGTAATCAGGAAATTTGTGGATAGAGATCCACTTTCTCCAAAGTCTTATAGACCTATAAGAATCGAACAGAGCAGACTGTTCTCGAACAAACAATTCAGTTTCCAACGTAGTATGTCTACTGAGGACACGATAGTCCTCCTAACAAGCACTGTCAAAACCCAAAGTTCAAAATATGTTATTGGTATATTCTTGGACATTGCCGGCGCATTTGATAACTTAACGTGGCCTAGTGCCATCGCAAATTTATCAGTTTATAATCTCCCAGGAAACATCATGAATGTTTTTAAGAGTTACTTCACCAACCCAACTGCAGAAATGAGAGACAAATATGGTTCAGTAACAAAACAAATTACAAAAGGATGTCCTCAGGGTTCAATCCTAGGTCCCCTAATCTGGAATATCGTGTTTAACACGAGCATGATTAACCTGGACGAAATAGCATTCGCAGATGACAAAGTCATGCTGGTGCACGGCAACTCGAGGCTCGAACTTCAGCGCCAGGGTCAAATCGCCATAAATAACATGACACAATGGTCTGAAACAAATAAAATGTCACTATCTGCAGAAAAAATAGTGATGCTGCAGCTAAAAGGCAAATTTGACTCTTGTCGACCTCCAACAATATCACTAAACGGTCGAAGCATGAAAATGGTCAAGTGCGTTAGATATCTAGAAGTTAACCTAGATGAACGAATGGGCGTAACATCTCACGTTCTTAGAGTCTGTGAAAACGCTAAGAAACTATTCCACTCATTGGCGAGAGTGTCAAGCGAGGGACTGAATCACAAAACACTTGTAATAATTTACAAAGGTGTGGCGGAGGCGCTTTTCATGTATGCCGCAGCTGGTTGGTATGACAGGTTAAACTGTCACCACATCAGATCATTGGAAAGTGCTCACAGGAATATTCTGCTAGGAGTAACAAAGGCCTACCAAACAGTATCTAAAGACGCTGTTGTGGTTCTGGCCGGCGTACTCCCGGTGGATATTCTAATCAAAAAGCGAGCGCTCATGTATCACCTAAGAAGAAGTGCCATAAATGGAACAGGTGACCATATACATGACGCAGATAGTAGACAAATTCAATTCAAATGGAAGGCATATATTTGCATTCATTCCAGACGTAAAAGATCGTCTAAAAAGTACACTGCAACTAACAAGCTCGATTAGCCTAGTCATCTCTGGGCATGGTAAGTTCAAGGCCTACCTGCAGATATTTAAAATAATAAACCATTGTCGATCACTATGCGGCTCGGAAGTAGAAAATATAAACCACCTACTTTTCGAATGTAACGAGGTGACGGTCAAGTCATTAAAACGAAAGTGGCTTGGTAGTTCAAACATACACGAATTACCACTGCCAAAATTACTGAGTGCCAAAGTGCTCCCTCAGTTTCGGCCATATTGTGCCGAACTGTAGCAGAGAAAAAAAAATAGCAGAAAAAAAATGCCCATCTGGGCAGAGATCTGCAGTACGCAGATAACGCAGTTTGATCCGGAGGGTATCAGATATCCGAATACACCACTGGACAGAGCCTTTCTATCTTAAACCAGAACTGACCGGTTATCAGCCCGGTATGACTAACACCATAACGCGACCCAGTTCGCGCCATATTTTAGCCTAACACTACAAAAACACCGTAAAGCCAGTTGCCCAGTGGCCACGTTAGGAGGTAAAACGAACACTTGCGGAAGCTGTAAGAGGAAAAGATACTTAGAATTCAGAAAACGATTTAACGCTCTACGTAACAACTTATATCGACGTAAATAACATAACGTAAGCTGTGCCTGAACACATTCACTATAGTCGATACTCGTAGCGCGCATTACACCAAAACAAAAATGTCATCTTTCCTCAAATGATTTACACTTTCTGATGGAGACGCATGTAATAGTTTTTAATTTAAAATTTGTATTTTTATTTTTAGTTTCGTCGGATGATCAACAACATTTACATCGGTGGTTACTCAATATCCTTGGTGACCCTAATCATATCCTTATTTATATTTTTTAGTTTTAGGTAAGTACATCGATAATTGCGGCATGTTAAAACATTCTATAAACTATATGTTCCCGTTCCATTCCAGGTCATTAAAATGTACGAGGATCCGTATCCACATACAACTGTTTATATCGTTAGCCCTTAGCTGTATTGCATGGATCATGTGGTACAAATTTTTTATTGAATCGCCTGAAGTACTTGTCGAAAGTGAGGTAAGTGTCACATTATATACTTTACATAATTATGTATGCTGATTATGTATGCGTATTTGAAATCATGTTAAAGATGCGATTTTTCACGTCAATAAACTCGAAATTAAAACACTTTGCGTTCCATACTAAATCTCAATTTTTCAAGCAATTCAATCTAACGTATCAAAACATTTTATTCCCGCACATCCACTTTAGGCAACGTATAATTGCTAATTTCTTAGCATAATATCGCGTACTCCGGTTTCCGTACGCTCTTCATCCTTTGTGGAAATTTCTAACGAAAATATTTTTTATTTGCCATTTCGACGAAATACAATGCGACGTGTACAAAAAACAAAGGCGATGGAAAATTGTTCGCAGAAGAGCGAAAACAAAAAAAAGTGTTTTCCGTTTTGTTTCCTTTGTTCTTTGTTCCATAAATTGCTCGCGTGAAAAACACAAGCAAAAAACATTCTTCCACAGCAACAGTATATATGTACAAGAAAATGTTTATGAATATGATTAAATCAGACTGCACAATCCACATGTGCAAGAAATAACATCTCGCTGAGTTAAACACAATGATGGGATTATGCTCGTTAGAACAGCTTGAATCGTATAAAGAAGATTTTTGGCATTTTGATTTACGCTCATCGCTTACATCCCAAACATGCACACGTGATAACTCGAAAAAATATAACAGCATCACTCGAAGGTCGAAAGCTTTTCATAATTTAATTGGATTACATTATGATTCTCTTCCATGAAAAACTGTTTCGCCGCCACACACACCCCATCCCAAATTGGATTTGGTTTGTACATAAATCCAAAATATTGTTTGGTGCGGTTAACTTAAAATGTTGTTCTTTCCAATCGTAAACTGCGTATGCAAAGTACCATAATCATTTGTTTGCTTGTTGTTTTCAAATCAGATTATTATCCTCGTTGAATCCATTAAATCAGCCTAGACGTCGATTCCGACGATGGAGATTATTTTGTTTGGTCTTTCCAAATAAATTCACCAAAAAATTGTGGGCGCAGTACGATTTTAAATTTATTTTTCAAATACTCGTAAATGACTGTCTGTCAACAATTTTGTGATGTGACGAATGATTTAGAAATGTTTATTTAAGGACATGGCATTTTGTATTTATACTCGTATATTATTTATTTAGGTCGTGAGATAATTTACAAAATTCGTAATATCTAAATTGTAGTGTGTCAAGAGCAAAAGCAATGTTGGTATAGTGAAAAATCAATTCTCATTTTCAAGTGGCAATCTTACTCGTAACACAATATTGAACTATTAGTCATATCCTTAACATAAGATAAATGTGAGATGATGTAAAATGTTTTCTTAAATTGGGTATTATAAATACTAAAGTAGCGGACCCGACAAACGTTGTCCTGTCCGAACGTTGACTTGAGTGCTATTAGCGGGTTCAGCAAACGTTTTCTCGATATTTTCGATTAACTATATATGTACTAAGTGACATTTGACATTGTGTTTGACATTTCAATGTTTTCGTTCGTCATTGTGTGATTGTTGTTGTTGAAAACAAAGTCAAAAAATAAGTTAGGTAAACAATGCAAATATCCTCAATCTTTATTAACGCCTCGTTCTATATTTCCGGCGAAAAATCGTAATTGGGTTCTTAATCAGTGGTCCGAATGCGATGCAGAGTGACGTCGCTCATTGGTTCTTTATAGTTGTAGAGAACAGTGCTGCATTTCTTAGTGTAAGATCTTAAAGCTTGTCATCTTCCAGCAAATGCAATTCGCGACACGCATCGGGGTACGTGTCGTACAAAATACCATGAACTACTCGCAAGTATTCGAAGAAAAACTCGGTTATGTCTCAGTTTCACTCTCTACAGTGAAATAAACATGCTTCCCATTTTAAAGGTGCATTGCCAAATATATAACAGCAGGGTCTCTATCGTTTATGTGAAAACTCTAAATGTGCCAAACTACTTCATTACTGCTAAAAAATCAGCCCATTTGATAATGTGTTATTTTGCCGTTTTAATTTAAATTTTAAACAGCAAATACAGTCAAATAGTCAGTTTTGCACAGCAATGACGTACTTCAAATATTGCAGAATTCAGCATCAGCGCCACCTATGATACACAAACATAACTATATGAATTATTCACAGAAGTTCATGAACTTCTCAGAAGGTTTATGATTTTTGTTTTCATTTTATAAAATATTTGGAGGGAGGGGTGACATTTAGGAGTTATATGTTCTAATATGCGAAAAATCTTTAAAAAAAAGAAACAGAAAAATTTCATCAACAAATAAAATTAAAAATTCCTAGAATCCGATCGCAGCGCCACCTGCCGGCCGATTGTGAATTTAAACTATCCAGAAACCTATTTAAATACTGATAAAATATTTCATTAAAATCGGTCCAGCCGTTTAGGAGGAGTTCAATTATACATACACACGTACAGAAGAATTATGTATATAAAGATTGAGGGTGGTGGGGAGGTGGTGAAATTTTAGGGTTATATGTTTTAATATGCGAAAAATCTTTAAAAAAATAAAAAATTTGGGCAAAAACAAAAACAAATGCCTAGAACCCGATTGCAGAGCCACCTACTGGATTCAATTGTGAATCTAAACCATCCAGGAACCCACTTCAACACACATGAAATTTCATTAAAATCGGTCAAGCCGTTTAGGAGGAGTTCAGTCACACACACGTACATAAAAATTATGTATATAAAGATCGGGGGTGGTGCGGGAGGGGCGTGGGGTGTGGTGAAACTTTGGAGCTATATGTTTTGATATGCGAACAATCTAAAAAAAATAAAAATAAAAATTTCGTCAAAAAACAAATAAATTCCTAGAACCTGATCGCAGTACTACCTACCGGATCCAATTGTGAGTATAAACCATTCTGGAATCCACTCAAACACACACCGATTGGAATGAATTTTTGATTCAAATCGGTTAAGTCGTTTAGGTGGGTATGATATCGAAGGGCCGAATTTCAAAGGGCCGAATGTGTCGAAGGGCCGAATGTCGAAGGGCCGAATGTCGAAGGGCCGAATGTGTCGAAAGGCCGAATGTGTCGAAGGGCCGAATGTCGAAGGGCCGAATGTCGAAGGTCCGAATGTGTCGAAGGGCCGAATGTTTCGAAGGGCCGAATGGGTCGAAGGGCCGAATTTTTTTTTATTTTTTTTTATTTTTAGAAATATATTTTTTTTTGGCTAGCCTTTAGTATCGCCGTCAAAATTGACTATCGCGACTTTTTTTTCAAAATGGTCATAATTTTAACTAAAAATGTAAACATATCACACGCCATTTTAGATAAATTTCAATTTTTTATATATTATTTATAATTTTTTCCGCTTTTGGATTAAATTTTTCTACATTTTTTTTTTGGTGGTTATAATTTTAACTAAAAAATTGTTAATTTAATCGACTGCCATCTTAGACATATTTTTATAAATAAAACAAATTTGAAATTGTAACATATGAACTGTTTTTAAATGTTTAGTAAAATAAATAATTTTAAATGATTAATTTAAAATCAAAATGTAAATATATGGTTTATAAACAAAATAAATTTTATTAAGTCACTTGCGATTATTATTAAATATTCGTAATTTAAATCCGTCATTTTTGAGATGGTTCACCCTTCACCCCAAGGAATTTTTGTATGCTGTTGATGCAAAATAATTTGAAATAATATAGGGACTTACACGACGAATTAAGCTAACATTTGTGGTACATCTATCAGAAGAAGCGATACGAGCGATACTATCTCTTTGATCTGTGTCTGCAAGGTTGACGAAGCACGCACAAATTCAAATCAAATGCTTAATTCGATTCTATATATTCGTAGATTTTTCTCGTACGCAACGAATTAAGCTAACATTTGTGGTACATATGCGCAATACTCTCTATTTGATCTGTGTCTGCAAGGTTGATGAAGCATACGCAGATTCAAATCGGAAATTACCGGACAAGTGGTGCAGTGGTTAAAGCTTCGGAACTTGGACCGGGAGGTACTGGGTTCGAATCCCACCAGAGGCTGGATGCAAAGCGAATTTTCGTCATCGATTACGATCGGTAATGTTAATAAACACAACTAAGACCCTCTGTTGGAGTGCAGAATTCAGCGCCGACCCACCGTCCATGTCAGTTTACAGGTTGACATGGAGCTTGTAATGTGCAGGTGGTATATGTAATTGTGTGAATGGGTGGTCTGTGCGTGAATGAAAGGGGGGTATTAATTGACCTTCAAAGGACATTAAATCCACTGGACGATCAATATTTCCTTAAAAAAAAAAAAAAAAAAAAAAAAACTATTTGATTTAGCTTAATTCGATTCTATGTATTCGTAGATTCCTCTCTTGCAACGGATTAAGCTAACATTTGTGGTACATCTATCAGAAGAAGCGATATGCGCGATACTATCTATTTGATCTGTGTCTGCCAGGTTGACGAAGCATAAACAAATTCAAATCAAATATACGGTAATTTCAATATTGTCAAGCAGAGATTTGCCTTGTTTAATTTATTAAAAATTATTTTATCACGGCTTAAAGTAAAATTTTAAATTTTGGTTCATTTTTATTCCGATAGATGCAGTTATAGCTTGAGACACAAAAAGTGCTAAGCAAAGACACACTTTTTAAGTTATAAAAATCCGCTTTTGATTGTTTAATAAAAAAAAAATTTACAAAATATTCTATAAAAAAAATATGAAAAATATAAAAATATTCTAATATGTTATTTTGTTATTTTGTTATTTTGTTATTTTGTTATTTTGTTATAAAACAACAAATTTAAAAAATTATATTTCTAAAAATAAAAAAAAATTCGGCCCTTCGACCCATTCGGCCCTTCGACATTCGGCCCTTCGTCATTCGGCCCTTCGACATTCGGCCCTTCGACATTCGGCCCTTTGTACCTATTCCGTTTAGGTGGAGCTCAGTCACATACTCTCTCTCTCTCTCTGTAGCTTCACATCCCATGAAGGGATTTTGCCGCCCGCACTATGGTCCTCCAGCCGTCTCGGTCCATCGCTCTCGACCTCCAGTTTCGACATCCTAGTGCCTGTAGATCTTGTTCGACGTCGTCACGCCAGCGCAGTCGGGGTCTTCCTCTACGACGCACACCGGCTGGTTGTTGATGGAACACTTTATTGGTCATCCGTTGTTGTGGGGACCTTGCAACGTGGCCGAGCCATCTAACTCGATTGGATTTGATGAATCCGATAATATCGCAACCTCCAAGAATTTGCTTTATCTCGTGGTTCATGCGAATCCGATATTCATTGTTCGCGACTTTAATTGGACCAAAGATGGAGCGAATGACCTTCCTTTCGAAAGTTGATAACAATCTACAATCATTAGTGGTCATGGTCCAGCTCTCGCTTCCGAAAGCCAGCACAGGTCTTATGAGTGCTTTATAAAGTGCGAGCTTGCACGACTGCGATAGATGTCTAGATCGCAATAATTTTGATTGGGCGTAGAAAACTCGATGTGCGGAAGCTATTCGGGCTTTTATATCTGGTTGCATGTCATTTGATGATGTTATAACTGACCCGAGGAGGTATTTGAAGTT
The DNA here is from genome assembly GCA_947310385.1 of Nephrotoma appendiculata. NCBI lineage: Eukaryota > Metazoa > Arthropoda > Insecta > Diptera > Tipulidae > Nephrotoma > Nephrotoma appendiculata. The sequence goes on from OX371223.1 coordinate 287,671,775, forward strand.
TTCAACGCGATCAAAGTTATGGTCGCCAATTCCGAGATTTTGTAACAATCCTCATCATACGCGAGTTTTGACTTTGCTCCTAAGTATGATGAAGGTTGTTCACAGAAATTGTTGCGGTTGTTATCCTTGGCGCGGTTTGCTGGTTTCCGGCTATTGCTCGTCAGTACGGTCGTGAGTATATCCAAGGCCACAACAATCTAGTATTAACCGCGAATAATAAATGTAGTAAATAATATAAAAATTTGAGACCACATATAAGTAATTAATATTGCAACCACACGATCACCTCTCCAAACTAAAGCGCTACTACTTTTATCACACCCCCATCTTATCAATTTAGTACTTCATGGTTTCTACATCAATCACGGACAAACAAGAAAGAAGAACATCCATGTTTACAGAATATAATTAGTTATTTGTTTAGAAAAGAGACAGAAAAATTGCAATTTCGAAAAAAAAAAGAAACCAAAAGAAAAATTTATATAATATAAAAATATTTAAAAAAAGGAAAGAGAAAGAAATTGGTTATATAATAAAAAGAATACAGTAAATGAAAAACTTGCGGTTTTACTCATCAACCAATGATGGTTTTGGACGGCGATCCCCTTGATAAATAATGTCCCCTGATGTTAGAACTGGAACTCACGTCATGGTACTCCACTTGACTCGTGCATCAAAAAATTATGTATATGGCCAACGTGTGTTGATTTTGTTTACTCGAATTTTACTTATTGATTGTTATTATTGTCGTATAATATTATGCAGATTTTTTATGATCGTTGTAAAATGCCACACCCAGATGGTTATTATCACGTCGGATTTTTCTTTATGAATGAGTTTTTTTTTTATTGGTGGCGTTCACTGATTGATAATTATGTTTTCGGTGTTTTATTGCTGTTATTAAAATTTATGATTTATTATTATATTATTAAACATTAGCTATTATATTACATAATATAGTTTGATATAATTTGAGTTCACTTTGCGATATTATTAGTATAGTTCACTTGAATATCACATTGCACTTCGTCTATAAATTGCATCACTGGAGAGGAACTTGCGACCCTTAGTTGAGCAAAGAACATATGAACAAACGGCACTATTGAAACAAAATTTATTTCGTTTTTTTTTTTTTGTATCCTTTTATTTGAACAATAAAATGTTTTTTTTTTTAGTTGATGACCGCACCCATTAATTAAACAAACTGTACTCATTTACTTTAAACATTACCGAAATTGCATAATATAGTTTATTCAATTTACTTGACAAAAATAACTCATGTAGAAGTACGTTCTTCCAACTTTAGGTTTTATATTCACTTAATTTCACTGTCTTTTCACTATGGATAGCTGAACATAAAAATTTTATCTCAAATTTTATAATAACCGAAAGTTATTATATTAAACACAATCGAATGCAATTACTATCGAATGCACCGAGAACCGTTTTCACTTAAGAACGGACTTAACTAGATTTTAACACTAATTTGCAAAAAAAAAAAAATTCATTTACTTAATTCTGCAATTAACTAACCGACGAAACTCTCGGATTTAACTTTCCGAATTAACTCTCGGACTTAACTCTCCGCCTTAACTGACTGAAAATTTTAATTGCCATGCAATTTATAATTTTTTCTTTGTACCATAAAAGCGGTTGAAACGAGTTTATTGGTAGCTGAGTTAATCTCGTTAACCATAAACAAGTAAAGTTAAACTGATTATGACGAGGCTTTGTAGCTCAAAATTAACAAACTATACCGGTGACCAGATTAGTGTCACAAATCGTGGGGACGACCCACCTGAGAAGAGGTCTCATTGGCCGGGCTTAAAGTCAAACAAATAATAGGCTATGTACGGATATCTTTTAAATGATATAATCCTAAAGGTTTGCCATTCTCATCATTTAAATGGTAAGCAACATTTCCTACTTTCTCGCGCACTACGGCTGGTATAAATTTGTGGTGTAGCTTAGCGGCAAATTGGTTTGCAGCATCGCTCTGCGCGAAAGATCTAACAAAAACTGTTTGTCCTGGATGTAAGTTCCTGTTTCGACTTCGTAAGTTGTACTTCTGGGCGCTCTTGTCGTATGCGGATCGTAAATATAACAATACCTTGTTCTTAATAGAACTAAGTCGATCGGGTTTAGAGCTTATATTCAAATAATTATCGTTTACTCCTTCAATTAGCTGTCTCAGCTTATAGTCAGAGCCATGTTGTACCATATACTGCCCGAATACCAAAAAATGTGGAGGGTATTTTGTTGTTCCATGTACACAATTTCGAATTGCTGCAGCAATCTCGTATACATGGAGATCCCAATTCTTATGTGAATCCGTTAAATAACATCGGATTGCACCTATGATAGTCCGATTCACTCTTTCTGAAGCGTTGGATTGCGGTGAGTAAACGGGTGTACGCAAATGATTTACTCCATACTTATTTAAGAGTTCTTGGAATTGTTTGGACACAAACTGTTTGCCGTTATCCGAAACTATGGTCTCAGGAACTGAAAACAAGTTGAAAACTTGATTTTCCATGAATTCGCATAGCGCTTTAGCATTAGCCTGTCTTAGTGGTTTTAGGAGTGTAAATTTGGAGAAATGATCTAACACAATCAATAGAAAACAATGTCCATTTTTCGATCTTGGATATGGACCTAGAAAATCAACATATACACGCTGGAATGGCCTGCATGATTCTGGTTGGTTTCCCATACGTGGTTTCAATAGTTGATTCACAGGCTTATTCATCTTACATTTGCTACATTGAACAACAAACTTCTTAACGTCTAAGGCCATATTTGGCCAATACAACTGACGCTGTAAACGTTCTAAGGTCTTTTGTACTCCCATATGGGCCGAAGAAGGAGAACAATGGGCTTGTTTTATTAATTCGGATGTCATTTCCTCGGGAACTCGAAGTTTCCATTCCGATAGGTCGGTATCCATGTATTTGGATCCATAGTTGAGGCATACTAGAATTTTACCATTATTGACACAATAGTTGCTATACTCAGGATTTAAATTCTCAATGTTTTTAATTTGTTCTACATACGCAGGAGATAAGAAAGCCTCCGAAGATAAATCGATATGCAACGGTGGCAATTTATCCTCCGGAATCTCGTAATTTGGGTCAGTTTCTTTCAATTCATCGATTGAACACAGATAGGAATTAGAGTCGGTGACAATACCGATATTATAAGGTTTCACCCAATCTAGCAATTCGTCGGTGTTAAGAGCATCACATAAAGCTCTGGATAGAGAATCCGCCACAGTGTTTTCCGAACCCTTTCGATAATCGATTTCAAAGTTATAAGACTGAAGTTTCAAACTCCATCTGGCTAGTCGTCCAGAGAGCTCTTTCTGAGACATTAACCAACGTAATGCAGAATGGTCTGTATAAATGGTAAATTTGTAACCCTCGATATAACATCTAAATTTCTTGACGCTGGTAACGGCTGCTAAGCATTCAAGCTCGGTGACCGTATAATTTCTTTGAGCGGCGTTTAGCTTTTGGGAGATGAAAGCTATTGGACGCTCTGCTCCCTCATCATCGACTTGAAATAGAACGCTACCAATGCCATCTGAACAAGCATCACACTGGATGAAGAAAGGTCGATTAAAATTTGGATTGGCCAGAACCGGTGCAGTAGAAAGAGCTCTTTTGAGATTGTCGAAAGACTGTTGAGCTCGCGGAGACCACATTAGTTTGTTACTTTTCTTAAGAAGATCAGTTATTGGAGCAGCGAGGATTGCAAAATTTTGTATGAATCTTCTATACCACCCACAAAGTCCCAAGAATCGTCGTATCTGCTTCACAGTCTTTGGTGTTGGATAATCCAAAATACCCTGAATCTTCCCTGGGTTGACCTTTAAACACCCGTCTCCAACCACATATCCCAAATATACGATTTCCTTGAGCAGAAATTTACATTTGGATACGTTTACTGTTAATCCACCTCGTTTCAATAATTGAGCCACTAGGTTCAACAACCGGAAATGTTCCTCAAGGGTTGCAGAGGTTATGAGCAAGTCATCAAGGTATGTAAAGATAGATTCATGCAACTCTGAAGGTACTACCTTGTGCATAAGGCGGCACATGGTTTGCGGAGCGTTGCATAACCCGAATGGCATGACCGTGAACTGGTACAAGGGACGTCCTGGCACTGTAAACGCCGTCTTGTCGCGGGATTCTGGGTCGAGAGGGATTTGCCAAAAGGCATCTTTGAGATCAATTGAACTTATATATTTGGTTTGCTCTAATCGACCCAGTAATCCCTCGACAAGTGGCAATGGATAGGCATCTTTGACTGTCCACTTGTTCAGTTCACGGGCATCCAAACAGAGCCGCACTTTACCATTCGCCTTAGACACAAGCGTAATTGGTGATGACCAAGAGCTCTGACTGACCTCAATAACGCCTAGAGCCAGCATCCGATCTAATTCGGTATACATGAGCTTCTGCTTGATGGGTGAAATTGCATAAAAGCGCTGCTTAACAGGCTCGCCCCCTTCACGAATCTTAATGGAATGGGATATCAACGTGGTTTTACCTAGTCCTAATTCACTTGAGGAGGGGAATTGATGGATTAGTTCTTCGAGTATACGATTTTGCTCCGATGTTAGCTGATGTCTTTTGGGCTCATCCGGGTCGAGAGTTAGATCACTTACATTTTGGACTGTAGGTGAAATTTGGAAACAGTTCCAGAAGTCGATCCCGAGGTAAAGTGGTTGCTCAAGCTCCGGTACTATATGAAGACGTAATTTATGCGTTTGATTATTAAAAGTTATATCTACTAAGATATATCCGAATACTCTTTTCTTCTCACCACTTGCAGTATTTACGTAAGAAAACGAGTTATGAATGTTAATAAATGGATTTTTTAGGTACTTCTCAGAACCAGATCCTAATATGCTCACTGTTGCTCCACTATCTAACAAACCAGTATGTTTGACTCCATTTATCAGTATATTGGCATACGGTCGAGAGTCGTTAGTATTAGTGTTTATGATGGAAGCAGCGATAATTGATCTAAATTGTCGTTTAGTGTGCCAATACAAATGGGAACGGTTCTTTTGCTTTTGACTGTAATGTCGAATTCTAGGTTTGGCATAGTGAGATTCAGGTTGCCGAAAATTGGATAAGAGTAATTGATTATATGATGAAGATGGGGCGAAATTGACTTGGTTTATTTTATTAGAATTATAGGCAGAAATAACTGGTGGATTATAAGAATTTATAGGGCTGTTTGGTGTGGACTTCCCGTGCTCAAATTCGCTCGTGACATGGGGGGAGTTTGACGAAGTTGTGCTGGATTGGATTCCTCGATACTTTGACTGGGTACTCCATTTTGAGGTGCAGGGATCCCAGACCTCCACTGGCCTCTCGGTAAGTTTCCCATACAACGTGGACAATGAGTACTCGTGGTATTCCGATACCCACAGCGATAACAAAATAGACCCAAGGGTAATTCGCAATTTTTAAATGTATGCCCGAGGTCACAACAATTGAAGCAAATTGGTTCTTTATCAACAGATTTAAAGTGTACCTGTCGTTTTAATAGTGAGGGATGTTTCGCCCTCGACATGTTTGGATCACTCTCGGTTGAATAATGCATTGCCGAGAGATTTGGTTCTCCGTAAGCCGACGGTTTAGCCTCCACCAATTCATACTCGTTGTCTTGATAATTCAATTCATTAATCGCAACTGCGCGCAAGAATGGAGGGTAGTGAGGGCTAACTTTGAGGCGAGACCAGGTGCTTTCCCAAGCAGCACAGCTTTTAATTAAGTCGTTGACGTTTGTGAAGTAGCGATCGGTGAGGTGATATTGCAATTGAGGAATCATATTGCGCATTAACACTTCAATGAGGCGGTCTTCTGGATAAGGTGTGTGACATTGCAAAGTCAAACTCCAGACGTGCTGATAGAATTGTAAGAAGGTCTCTTTTGAGGATTGTCTCCGAGATTCAATTTCTTGTCGAATTTCGACATCCAGTCTGCGGTCTTCGAATTTTTCTAGGAAAATCTTTCTTAACTGATCCCAATTTAAACTTGGATTATTTCGGCGGTAAATCCAGTACCAGTGTAGTGCTGTTCCCTTTAAAACAAAACTAAGTTCATTTATTAGGGATTCTTTGGGAATATTCATGGTGCTACCAAGCGTTTCAACCTGCAGAATAAATAAGTCAGCAGGCAAACCACTAGATGAACCATCGAATGTGATGCCTGATCTTGCAAGCGTTCGTGGTCTAACCTGGTAAGGTTCGTTTGCTTTTAAATAAGCGTTGAACTGCGTATTTTGAGCTTGACTAGTTGACGAGTGGGCTTGAGTAGTAATAAGTGGCACTGCAGAAAAAGTAGGAGGTACCCAGCTCGACCCAATTGGTGGTATATTAGATGATACTAAGGGGTTATTTGGTTTCCTCTCAGCGTTCACGTTTTGCCACTCTTGTTGTTGCAAGACTATATTATTCAATTGTTCCGAAAGTCGCTGTACTTGTGCTGCTAAAGTCGCAACCATGTTTCCGGTATTAAGTTCTGGGTTATTACCAAAATTATTTTGTGAAGAAAACTGGTTCCCTACCTGCTCGTCTAGAGATGTACCATCTTTCGAAGAGGAAGCAGCTCGTGTCATTATAATTGGGTTTGTATATGTTGCTACTACACTAGTAACATTAAGAGGCTGACTTATAGCGGCATGAGCAGGTGGTTCAATTTCAACCAATTTAGCACTGTCAATAGATGTATTGAGGGGCTCGTCTAGGATAATATATTTCTCTATGCTCGTAAGTAATTCGTTGCAAGAGATTAGAATTTTGTTAGCGTACGATTCATACGTAGGAGATGTCGTTGCGAGCTCCAAACGGTTCTTGGTATGCAAAAGACGGGACCGAATTTGTAATACTTCATGATTTACGTTGTCGGGTGACACGGTGTCAAGAGTTAGAATTTGATCTCGTATGTTTTCCAACTTGATCCGACAACACTCGATTTCCATATCTGGCTTTTTACTAGCTTTTGAAGTCATTTTGGCTGGCTTCGGTTGAGAGCCCTTAAATTCCGCATCTAGAAATTGTTGCAACTTTTCCAAACCGTGAGGGTCATGTAGGGGAATTTTCCGCAACTCAAACTCAACTTGAATTTCATCGGCTTTGAGTAAAGATGGATCCATTATTTAATAAATGGTATTTAGAGAGGGAAAGAAAAAAAAATATAAACGAGGATGAACGCACAATAGAATAAATTGCGATTACTAAAACCAAATATTAATATGTTTTAAAAAATATAAAAAAAAATTCAAGCGCTTCTTAGGTACAAAAAAAAAATTCAAATTACAACTGAAGAAATAACACAAAAAAAATATATAATATATTTAATATAAGAAAAAAATTCAATGTCATTGAAAATTTGTTATCGGTGCATCAAATAATTTTGACAACAAACCAAAAAAAAATTTTTATGTTCACTTCAGAGAAAAAAAAAATAATCTTCAAAAAAAAAATTATATTTAGAAAAAAAAATTAATTGAGAAAAGAAAATGAATAAGTATTTTAATAATAACTTAAATAAAAAAAAATTCAACGTTTGTAGAAAAGAACAGAAATTTCAGAGATAAATGGGGGTGAAATCAAAGTGCGGCGGTCGTTTTGGGAGTGGTTGCGTGTGATTACAAATAAAAACAGTAGCCATCAAATCCACTTAGCTATAATCATTCAAATACCAAAACAAAATGGCAGATTAATATATACAAACATAGCTAAACAGAACTGAGGGACAAGGTTTCAATCCAATTTGTTAAAGAAACTATCTTACGAAAATTAATTCAATTTGTAAAAACAATAGTACAAAGACATAATTATTTATCGTAAGCCATTAGAAATGCAAAATGAGAAAGAAAAAAAATGAGAAATTAAATTTGAAACTTACATCAATATGTATAATAACACAGAAATTTTTTTTTTTTTTTTTTTTTAAATTTAATAAATTATCTTTGAACAATCCGGAGCAAATACCTAATCACAATATGCTGATGCACAGAACTGTATTTCTGACACCGGAATTATTTTCTCAAAATATGTTGACAATCACCGTAGATCAATACTAAAAGCAGAAAACAGTATAGTCGTAATAGATCGAGAGATATTATAAACTTTTGTTCATTTTTTTGCACCATTAGCAAATATTTTAGATTGTAAAATTTATTGGTCTCGTAAGTCCTGCAGGTTTGGGCGCCACTGTAACAATCCTCATCATACGCGAGTTTTGACTTTGCTCCTAAGTATGATGAAGGTTGTTCACAGAAATTGTTGCGGTTGTTATCCTTGGCGCGGTTTGCTGGTTTCCAGCTATTGCTCGTCAGTACGGTCGTGAGTATATCCAAGGCCACAACAATCTAGTATTAACCGCGAATAATAAATGTAGTAAATAATATAAAAATTTGAGACCACATATAAGTAATTAATATTGCAACCACACGATCACCTCTCCAAACTAAAGCGCTACTACTTTTATCACACCCCCATCTTATCAATTTAGTACTTCATGGTTTCTACATCAATCACGGACAAACAAGAAAGAAGAACATCCATGTTTACAGAATATAATTAGTTATTTGTTTAGAAAAGAGACAGAAAAATTGCAATTTCGAAAAAAAATAAGAAACCAAAAGAAAAATTTATATAATATAAAAATATTTAAAAAAAGGAAAGAGAAAGAAATTGGTTATATAATAAAAAGAATACAGTAAATGAAAAACTTGCGGTTTTACTCATCAACCAATGATGGTTTTGGACGGCGATCCCCTTGATAAATAATGTCCCCTGATGTTAGAACTGGAACTCACGTCATGGTACTCCACTTGACTCGTGCATCAAAAAATTATGTATATGGCCAACGTGTGTTGATTTTGTTTACTCGAATTTTACTTATTGATTGTTATTATTGTCGTATAATATTATGCAGATTTTTTATGATCGTTGTAAAATGCCACACCCAGATGGTTATTATCACGTCGGATTTTTCTTTATGAATGAGTTTTTTTTTTATTGGTGGCGTTCACTGATTGATAATTATGTTTTCGGTGTTTTATTGCTGTTATTAAAATTTATGATTTATTATTATATTATTAAACATTAGCTATTATATTACATAATATAGTTTGATATAATTTGAGTTCACTTTGCGATATTATTAGTATAGTTCACTTGAATATCACATTGCACTTCGTCTATAAATTGCATCACTGGAGAGGAACTTGCGACCCTTAGTTGAGCAAAGAACATATGAACAAACGGCACTATTGAAACAAAATTTATTTCGTTTTTTTTTTTTTGTATCCTTTTATTTGAACAATAAAATGTTTTTTTTTTTAGTTGATGACCGCACCCATTAATTAAACAAACTGTACTCATTTACTTTAAACATTACCGAAATTGCATAATATAGTTTATTCAATTTACTTGACAAAAATAACTCATGTAGAAGTACGTTCTTCTAACTTTAGGTTTTATATTCACTTAATTTCACTGTCTTTTCACTATGGATAGCTGAACATAAAAATTTTATCTCAAATTTTATAATAACCGAAAGTTATTATATTAAACACAATCGAATGCAATTACTATCGAATGCACCGAGAACCGTTTTCACTTAAGAACGGACTTAACTAGATTTTAACACTAATTTGCAAAAAAAAAAAATTCATTTACTTAATTCTGCAATTAACTAACCGACGTAACTCTCGGATTTAACTTTCCGAATTAACTCTCGGACTTAACTCTCCGCCTTAACTGACTGAAAATTTTAATTGCCATGCAATTTATAATTTTTTCTTTGTACCATAAAAGCGGTTGAAACGAGTTTATTGGTAGCTGAGTTAATCTCGTTAACCATAAACAAGTAAAGTTAAACTGATTATGACGATGCTTTGTAGCTCAAAATTAACAAACTATACCGGTGACCAGATTAGTGTCACAATTTGCCATGGAGATGTTCCTGGGTGTTGATACAAATTTGGTTTTGCTACTGTTCACCTTCAAACCAAGTCTTCTTGCGCAGCGATCGAGCGGCACAAAACTGTCAAGAAGCACGATATCATCTGCATATCCAAGAATTTGGCCTGATTTATTAAATATACAGCGCGAATTTTCGATGTTGCTTTTCCTCACTACGTACTCAAGCGCCAAATTGAACAGCACAGGTGCGAGTGCATCTCCCTGTCGAACACCAGATGTTATTTCAAAGGAGTCTGACACAGTTCCTTCGATTACAATTCTACATACAGACCCAGACGTTGTTAATTTGCACAGATAAACAAGTTTCTCTGGAATTCCTAGGCATATGAGCGCGGCCCAAAGGTTATCGCGGTTTATACTGTCATATGCCTGACGGAAGTCTATATATAATTGATGTATGGTTATGTTGTACTCCCAACATTTTTCCAAGATCATCCTCATGGTGAAACACTGGTCAGTGGTCGATCGGTTGGGACGAAAACCACACTGATAATCGCCAATGATGTTTTCGGCGAAAGGGATGAGTCTGGCAAGTACAACATTAGCTAACACTTTGAAAGCAGTGTTCAATAGAGCTATTATACCACGATAGTTTTCACATTTAAGACGATATATACGGTATTCACATTTAAGAAGTATATCCCTTTTCCGGCCTGCGATCACACTTGGACGTAAAAATCGTGTACGAAAGAGAATCATGAAAAAAACAAAACAATATTACAAACATATATACACATTTGTGTATTTTGCAGTTAATTTGAAGCAAAAAAATATTTCTGGGCGGAAAAGGGATATATTACGATAGAGGGATCGCTGGATGCTCACATATATGAAGTTATCCCACGATTTTATCCCAGAAAATAGAAAATAAAAAAAGTTCATCAGGCAACACTAATCGATAAAAAGCTCACTTGCCCTTGTGTAATGTTAGACCAGCCCCGAATTTTTTAAATTAATTCCAAATAAATAGTTAATTGTGTTTAGATACTGCACATAAGATAAACGTCGAAAATCCTTGTCAGAGATCACAATTTTATTTATAGATCACGTAGCTTTCTTGAGACAACACGATATGGCGGGGCAAAATTTTGTAGCTCTCAAAAAGCAACGAAGAACAACCAAGTGCAATGATGAATTTAGTGTAATGAGTTAATCAGAATCACGAACTCATCAAGGCATGTCGCCTGTGACTGTTTTTCAATGTATAAGGAGTTTCAAGCGTTGAGAGCTAGTGATTGAAAGGAATTTTCAAATCGCACTAATCGCTGCTTCAATTGTCTAAACATCAGTCATCCGATTCGAACTCGAGGTTAGACCCAATCTTCATCCTGAATTTTTAAACGACACCCTTGGAGATGTCAAAAATTACCAGTAAAGTACATCCGCAAAGCATAAATGGTAATATGAAGGCATACGCTGCTATCAAATTAGCCGAACCCGATTATAATATGTCTGATAATATAGACCTACTAATTACGACCACGAGCTGACCACTTCTTCAATATTCTCCGAAGCGAGCAGATTAGAACAAAGGCAAAAGAGCCTATGTCCTTCAAAATACGATATTCGGATGGATGTAGTTTCAGAGCAACCCGGCTTTTCCAAAACTAGTGGCGTAGTTTCATTGATGGTGCTATTCAGCCAAGGAAGCCAAGGAACTCGAATCATTGAACGAACAGCAAAATCTATTAACGCCGGAAGAAGATTTCTGTGAAACTCGATTTGTAGAAAACGTAGAGAGGAATTTTGAAAGTCATTTCGTGATTAAAGGCCACCGAATATCTTAGAGGATTCATTATGTTTTGCAATTCAAAGACTATGAGGAGTACGCAATTCCTCGGAAAAGTATATCGCGATTTTTTGGGAGAGTATCAGCAATTGAACCACATGATAGAAATATTTCCTTCATAGTAAAACTTCAGCGAAAAATACTTTTGTTGCTATAGCAAATGACATCTACTTGGACGAACTTGTGACGGGAGCCGATGACAAATACGATGCACTGCAGCTACAAGAAAAGATAGCAAACATTAAACATGCCGTATCCAATAAGCAGGCTGGACGCCAGGAGAACGGCTCGCCTGGTGGTTTGTCTAGTTTTGGCAACAATACCAGACTCTGTTCCTTCCATTTACGAGGGAACACCCCCTCAACTAAGCATATACTTCCGTGAATAAGTTTGGGTATGCTTTAACCGCCGACTTCAACGCAATATTCGGAATGTTATCCGGGCCAGGAGCTTTATTGTTACCCACCCCACTCTGCCACATGCCTTCAGGACCTCCTCCTCAGTAACTGGTGTACATCATCCTCCTCGTTGTCTAATACTTCTAATACACAATCGGTTTGCTGCGGGAACAAGTGACTCATTATGTCAGACAGCATTGCCGAGCGTGTGGGAGCAGTGGCGTAATTGCTTCTGAATTTTTTCATCACCAATCGGTAAGATCTACCCCAGGGATCGCGGTCGACATCCTCGCACAGTTCGCGAAAGCACTTTCGCTTACTTAATTTAATGGCATGCTTGAGTTCCGATCGAGCTTTGCAGTACTGTTGTCGAAGGAGCGAGTTTTCGACGTGACTAGCACGCTGGTATCGTCTTCTTGCATTCAGGCAATTTTTCCGCAATTCCGAAATCTCGTCGTTCCACCAGAAGACCGGTTTTTTACGGTTATCCACCATTCTTCTTGGCATTGCTGCATCACAGGCTCTTGTAACATGTCTCATCAGCTGGACGGCTTTGTTGTGTCCGGTACCAGATAGGGTAAGATCCTCCATCACGAGACGGAAGATGTTCTCCTCAAACGCTGCGGACTTCAATCCTATTCTCTTCCTGTGTCTAACCATGGTCCGTTGGGGTTCACTATCCGCCAGTTCATACACAATAGCTTGGTGATCACTATGCGTATATAGATCGCTCACCCTCCGTGCTACTCCCCTATCGGCAAGGCAATGGCTCATAAACGTTAGGTCAACTATCGAGGTGGCATTTCCTCTACAGAAAGTAGGTGTACTTCCTGTATTCATTAATACGACCGGTAATGATGCGAAGGCCTCTAACAATGCGGTACCTCTGCTATTGGTTTCTCTACTTCCCCATTCTACGGCCCATGCATTGAAATCCCCGGCTATGAGCACCGGGTTGTGGCTCCGTGCATCATCCGTTATCTGATCGAGAAAAGTTTTATATTCTTCAATAGATGCACTAGGAGATGCGTAGCAACTATAAATATGAACGCCGTTCACTTTGGCTCTGACAAACCCGTGTACCGTACTCACACCAATTTCCTGTACGGGGTAGGTACCACAAACCCATACAGCAGCTCGATTCGATCTATCTGGAGCCCAACACCGTCTATCAAGGTTCCTATATTGCTCACACACAATTACAATGTCCGCTTCTACTTCCTGTATGGATTGCTGCAGCAGGTCCTGCGCAGCCTCACAGTGGTTAAGATTGACTTGGATAACTTTCATTTCCAACGTTCTTTTTGCAGCGCTCTCTGGTAAACCGGACATTTACCGCTACCAGTTACGTGTTTGCTACAGCATTTGGCCGTTTCGTCGCAAAGCATGCATTTTGAATCTTTTTGGCATGTCTTTGCAAAGTGCCCTTCTTCACCACATCTCCTGCAGACCTTTAATCTATCGGCTTCGCTTCTACAGTTCCATGACCGATGCCCACAACCGTGGCACTTAAAGCATCTAGTCAGCTCTATTTTGTCCCGGATTCGACAGGAAACCCAGCCAATTCTAGCTTTTCCTACTTCTAGCACTTTCCTAACCATAGAGTTAGGCAGGCTAACAACCGCTGTCTGCGTTCCTCGGTAGGCTTTTGTGAGTGACTTAACAATACAGGCGCCTTTCACATCTTCAAACTGTGCTTCCAGAGCCTCTCTCACCTCTTCAGACGTGGTAACCTCGTCCATGTCTTTGATCACCAGTAACGCCTCCTGGGTCAAAGTTTTAACTGATGCATTGCCCCCGATTGCATTCGCTAATTGCTCACGGAATATTGCGGTCTTCGGCTGGTCTCCTGTAGTTTGTAGCTCCAACAATAGGTCTCCACTATAAGTTTGACGTATGTTTGCTACTCTTTCCCCCAGAGTATTTAGCGTCGGGTCCACCTTAGCTTTCCGCAGCAGATCGGCAAAAGAGATTTCGTCACTCTTCTTTATTAGCAGCGCATCCGGGCGAGCCCTTTTCGTTCGCGGACGTGATCGTCTTTTTGGCGCTTTTTTCTCCTTCACTTTCTGCCATTTTTGCTCTGAATCAACTGTCGCATCCTCCAATTGATTTGAAGTTTTTATATCTCCATTATCCAACATAGATGCTGTGGCCTTTTGCTTCTTGTCTCCATCCGTATCATTAATAAGGGTCTCCGGTATTCGAAGTGCTTGAGGAGCAGCTTTAGTATTACTTCTCTTACTTTGCCTTTTTTCATCACTCTTAGGTGGCGTAGACAACTTCCTCTTACCGGGCTCCACAAGTGGTATATCTTCGTTCGTCATCCCCTTCAGCTCCTGTTTCTTGCTCACAGTTCGTAGATGACCTAAATTTTCCTTCCCGTCATTATTGGCCGGTGAAGTTTGGCACTGCTTTTCCGAAACACTCATCCTACCTATAGCTGAGCCATAAAGCATGCTACTGGTGTTTATCATCTTTTTAATCTCGCTATGAACATTGTTTCGCGGTCTTACGAACTCCACCAGTTCATCAATTTTTCCCACAAGCCTGGCTAGCCTTATTTCTTGGGTTTCCTCCTTGTAACTCCCCAAAGAAGGCGATGAAAACATCTCTCCAATGTACTGGTCATCGCTCCCTTCTTAGGGGACCTCTGCATTAACGCACTCCTTCCGAAGATGTTACCGGGTATTTTTTTCTCATGCACTGATGTAGTGCTTCCTTTCGCTTCGCTTGTCGAAATATCTGTCACACTGGCCAAGTTTGCCACCATTGTAACATTGCAGTTGCTGGATTTCGACCGCTGGGAGCCTGTTTGCTCACTCCCTTCGGCCGGTACTGGGTTTCCTACTCCCTGCACCGTAACTAAACTCTCCTTATCTGAACTCATATTGGATTCTTTTTCGAGGTGCCGCCCCTAGCATTTTATACTTTCTGCCAAGTAGGTATACAGCCGCCCGTCCTGGGGTACAGCCGCTGACCGGGAAGCCGCTCAATGTGAGACACACGCTCCAGGATTTAAGTCACATAACTCTTAAGCGCATCGTTTGCAAGTGACCTATGTGACCCCCCCTGACTTCTGCCTCGACCTAGCTTCCTAGAACCGAGTTACCACCGACACGAGCGTGGACGTAGTCAAGCGGAGTAGGGATGGAGAGGCTACGTCTAGTAGTGAAAGTACCAGATATCATCGCATAATATCACATTCGTCGGTGTCTGTGTCTGTGTCTGTGTCTGTATTTGGATCTGTGTCTGTGTCTGTGTCTGTGTCTGTGTCTACGTCTGTATCTGTGTCTGTGTCTGTGTCTGTGTCTGTGTCTGTGTCTGTGTCTGTGTCTGTGTCTGTGTCTGTGTCTGTGCCTGTGTCTGTGTCTGTGTCTGTGTCTGTGTCTGTGTCTGTGTCTGTGTCTGTGTCTGTGTCTGTGTCTGTGTCTGTGTCTGTATTTGGGTCTGTGTCTGTGTCTGTGTCTGTGTCTGCGTCTGTATCTGTAACTGTGTCTGTGTCTGTGTCTGTGTCTGTGTCTGTGTCTGTGCCTGTGTCTGTGTCTGTGTCTGTGTCTGTGTCTGTGTCTGTGTCTGTGTCTGTGTCTGTGTCTGTGTCCGTGTCTGTGTCTATATCTGTGTCTGTGTCTGTGTCTGTGTCCGTGTCCCTGTCGGTGTCCTTGTCGGGAATGGTGGATTTCGTAAATAATTGTTTTAGTTAACAGAGGATTTTGACAAACATGGGTACGGCTTTTAGGAAAGATGGATTTTGACAATGATGTATTTGCTCAAAAGTGGTTTTCTTCTAAAAATATGGATTTTAGCAACAGTGGATTTTGAAATATCCAAAAATTCCACAAAACTTGTTCTGCGTTGCATTAACCATCAAGTATTTTAAAACCGCTGTCAATTTCCCAGAATATGTTGAATTCGGTCGAGGCAAATTATCGACTATTGCAAGAAAAAACTCACAATGCCGTGGAAACACTTTGCATTAATACGTGATCAAGAATCACTAGGAATCAGTAACTGTGTAATAATTGGGCATTCGTTACATTGTTGTGTGGTTTTCTCGATTGCTCGATAGTTATGTTGACCTCTCTTTTCTCGTGAGCAATTTCATGGCATTCTTTCATAATAGAACAACCAACCCCTTGAAACACCTCGTTAATCAATCTGCAAAAAATTTACGAGGTAATTTTGTCTTATTTATTGGAGCTGTCAAACTTGTTAGCCATTGCACAAACCGCTACGATTTTATGACCAACACTATAATAGTGTCGTCGGCACAAATTACCTTTTCCCATCAAACGGATAGTTTTGACCGCAACACGTTATTTCAGATCACGAAATTTCTCGGCCTCATCGCCCCAAATAATGTCCAAGAAACTGGAAGTTTTTGCCTCGAGTGAAAATATGTTTTAGAGCTACAATATTTTGAAGCTTGTTGTTGTTGCAATCATCCAACTATATGACTAACAGATAATAAAGGTATAGTAAACCTTTTTATGGTTGATAGAAAATATGAAGCAGTTTACCACCTCCCTGGTGCTTTAAAAGGATTCCATTCCACTTGAATATACGTCAATACCCAAACAGAAAAAAGCAATGAATATAATTAGAGAAGATCAGATACGGGGTCAGAAACCACAGAACACCCACCCAAATAAAAGCCCATTCGTTTACCTGAAATCATCAAGACAAATAGTTTTTCGCATTAATTATTTGAATTCAATAGAATTTTGTATTTGTGGTAATTGAGGATAGAATAAATAAAACAAAATGGGAGAAAAAATTTAAGCAATTTTCGAGGAAAATGAAAAATCTACAATTGAAAGAGTAAATTAAACTTTCCATTAAATTAAATTTTCAAACGTGTATACACATAAATAATTCGATATGAATCGGATATCAGTACCATCGTCCCGGCAAAATCCCCTCCCATAAATAACAGTTCCAGATTGTAATCACCTCCACTCAATTTAACACATGTTTGTTTAACACCAGTTGCATGTCATCTTTACGCAAACATAAATTTTAAATGTTAAATGATTTGGAAGAATATACGAAAATTTGATCGCACACACGAAAGCGCAACCCACAACGCACAAGACGCAATGGAAAAAGGTGGAATTTACGAAATATTATTTTGTAGTTGTCAACTGGGTGTTGACGTTGATTAGGTTTTGTGCGATAACGAGAATTTATATAATGGAAAATTGTGTGTGTATGTGTACGTTTGTGCTTTTCACCCGCATATTATGTATTATTGCCTAAATGACGATAACATTTTGGCTTCGCATGTCACACATTGTTGAAAATTTGGTATTCAATTTAAATTTAACCGCGCGTACGTATACCTTAAAGATTAATTTCGATTTTCATTATTAATCAGTATGCTGCTCATATGTATGTATATGTAAGCATGTCACATATGGTGTATTATTGTATTCATATGCTAAAAATAATTTCATGCGAAACATTACAAATACAATGAGAATGATCAACAACCTTCTTACAAAATCCAATTCCAAAATGACTGTGTCGTTGCTATCTTCGTCATTACCGCGCCGCTGCATTTGTGATGCTGTCTTTTTAAACATAAATTTGCTTTCATGTATGAATGCATGAAGGCCCTAAAGGGATTTATTTAAAACAACAAAACATAATGAAAATACTGAAAATATGCGAAAAACGTATACAACAACGGGAGCCGGATGGAATGTATAACGTATTTTTATGTTTTTTTGTTTTGAACGAAATCTTGCATAACGGCGCTAGAGTTGGGGTATGAGAGCATGGAGTGATAAATCAAAATGACTTTTAAAGTACAGGAGAACCCCGTAAAACGCTAACTCGTTTACAGAATTATAGTAAAAAAAAACATTTTTTTGAGTAAGTAAATAGGATCAGCCCTGCTGTCTTGCACGGGCCCTCAATATACATTCGCCCTTTTTTTTAACAATTAAAAGGACATTTTGCATACGTCCTTAATCGTATTTAACTATTTCTGTCAGACAGCTATTGCTACAATAGTCACATAGGCGAAAAATTCTCACCCACTTCGGTGTTAACAGTTCTGCTGCTACTACAGTTCTGGTCTACTCCCATCCGTGGTAGTTCTTTGAAGACTGCTCTTCGCATTGTTAAAGAAAGGCGTTTACAGTTTTCTCTTTACATTCCGCTTGATGAGACAGGACCCAGCTGGTAAATCCAAGCCTAGCTCGAATGTATAGTCTAAAAACGTTTCTAAAGTTTTGCAGCGAAGCCTATAGAGTTATACGGCCTCAACTCAAACAACATTGATACAAATTGTCGAAAGGTGGTTTCCAGTAATCGATAGTGGTGTATCTTCATTTCCGGACAAGTCGTTTAGAGAATCCTTCGGTGGGTCTCGATTGCCTTTTTCTATTAATTTTTTTCTTAGATCAAACAAATTTAGCAGGGTTTCATTATTATTATTCTTGAGATCGTAGAAATTTCTTTTGGGGATTCCATTAGTGAGGCTCAGAATTCTTTTTAAAATTTTATTTTGCCAGCTCAAATGGTGTTGGCGAAAATTACTTAAACGGAGTTTTCGAATACGACGAACCACTCGCGATGGGTTCCGTGAAAATTAGTGGCCCTAAGTGAGATATTCGGGTTCTACAAATCGATTGCGGTGAGTCCGTATTTCGGAAAAATCACTATATGGGACCCTTCGGTGATGGCCGGGTCTTTTTTTGCCATTTTGCGCCATACTCGTGATTTTTGCAACATGTTGCGTGATGTTGCACCGTGCTGCATAATATTGTACCATGTTGTTTAGTGTTACACCACTTCGTGTGATTTTACTATATATTGCTTGATGTTGCACAATTTCGCGGAATGTTGCACCAGCATGTTTCTCTAACATATATATTGCTTGATGTTGCACAATTTTGCGGAATGTTGCACCAGCATGTTTCTCTAACGTATATTCAAATAGCGGGAATTCCCGCGATCGGTGAACTTTATGTTTCGTCATAAATTGGCCAACAGGCTACAGAAACTAATTTTCATTGCTCAAATTCGTTAGGTCTAGTACAAAGTGAGATTAGGTCTAGTACAAAGTGAAAACATCCATTCCAGCCGTAGTTACTTCTTAAAAATATCTTAGGACAAATCACTTTTAACGCAATTTTGAGTTTTCCAAAATACAAATTGTCAAATTTAATTAGAAATATTGTTGTTGGTTTTAGGACAAGTTAGGACAAACTGCACATCCGTGTACCGATAAAAGCTCCAAAGATTCCATTCTCGAAGTTGTCCATGAAGTATCTCGTGTAATCAAATATATGTTAGTGGTTCGATTAATAGAGAAAATTTTCTTACGACGAGAGGTTTCACAAACCCTTTTCTTTTGATTACTGCAGAGTCTTGAATATTTACTCTGTAGCTTGCTCTGCCGTCTATTAAATATTTTAATCATGTCCTGTAGGAGGTTCAAGAAGCGAGGAGCCGTATTGAAGCCTCTTCTACAATTCCAGCAAGTCCCTAGTTCCGCTGAATACCAAATTGATTTAATCTTGCTCCTGAACTTTACTAGCCTATAAGGTAAGATACTTTCCGATTTTCTTACATATTATAGTTCCGTCTTCCGGATAGCAAGACAAATCTCAGAATTGTAGGTCATCCAGGCAGGGACAAGACTCTCAAATGTTGATTCTTAACCAATATTGCAAACTAAGAGGTAAATATTTAAGGAGAATTCAAAAATTATTGTGTTGTCCCAGGTAGTGTGATGTGCAATCGCACTATTACAGCGCGTATTTTACTCTCGGTCAGAGAACTGCCCATTCTCTCCGTGAAATCTAACGGTATCTCTTCCTTGTGCCGATTATTATCATCCATTGCAGGTTCTACCTTTCCTGAATTGGGTAGATTTCCCACTTTTATTAATTGACCACTTGTAATAACTCGGCTTGTGTTTGCAAGAGAGGCATGAAGTTCTTTATTTAAAACAATAATAAAATATTAATGAGTCCCTTTAGTCTCCCCCTATTTGACGGTCTTGCACTTTTTTTGGAGGATTGACTCTGGCCACAACTCTATCAATTTATACTACTGTCTTTTAGTAAAGGTCCACTGATCTTTGGTCATCTTTACACGCCCTCGATATCAACCTGAATCCTTTTAGGTTTTGGCAAGGATCCCGAATTTTATCTCAGTATATTAATAAAGATGAAGTTTAATGTCGTACACCTCAATTTCTAAGATTTAATATTGCTGCCTAAACTGCATTGCTTCCATTGGTGGCAGTTAGCGCCAAAGCAAATATCCTCTTATTACTTCACTGAACAGTTTTGGCCTGCCGTACATTCTGCAGTCTAGTCCGCTTACAATAGATTAGTGTCATCCCTGTAATGTAATCCCAAACTTCCGCCGCGATTATTATTAATGCCAATCCATGCCCAATATTAATGGCGTATCAGTTCCAACATAGGTGCCTGATCTGAATTACCCGACCCTAGTTGCACTGGTATTTGGTAAACGCCTTTCGTCTCACATTTCTTTTGATTAAAATGATTATTATACATCTAGATACAACAAGTGTTGGAGAAGAGACATCTGCATTCTCTGAGCTTCATCAAATGGGCTGAGCCTGCCAGGTCACCAGCTAAGGTTAATTTACACTTTGGTCCATCCCATGATTACTTTTTTCAGAAAAACTCTCGTAGACCCACCATATACAGCAAAAACAGAGAAACTTTGGGTAGTGTGTGGTGTTATACCACGTATGACGTTCTGCCATTGACAGAAGCTACGGGAGTTTTCGAAGATGACCACTCCTACTTAAGCGGCTCTAATCTCACGCCTACTGACGACGCGTGATTTTCGGGCTGTCTTTTTGGAGCCGATCATTCTAAGAAAAACGCGATTAATTTTTCACCGATAGTTCCAAGCTAGGTAGACGGCTTTGATTTGATATTATCTTATTTGATTAGATATGATTTGAGATAATTTGGTATATGATTTGATATAATTTGATGTGATTTGATATGATTTTATATGATTTGTTATGGTTTGATATGGTTTGATATGATTTGATATGATTTAATACTATATTTGATAGCATTTGATATGATTTAATATGATTTGATATGATTTGATATGATTTTGATATGATTTGTTATTATTTGATGTGATTTGATACGATTTGATATGATTTGATATTATTTGATATGATTAATAATATGATTTGATATAATTTGATATGATTAGATTGTAATGATTTGATATAATTTGATATGAGTTTATATAATTTGATATGATTTGACATGATTTGATATGATTTGATAGGATTTGATATGATTTGATATGATTTGATATGATGTGATATGATTTGATATGATGTGTTATGGTTTGATATGGTTTGATATGATTTGATATGATTTAATACTATTTGATAGTATTTGATATGATTTAATATGATTTGATATGATTTGATATGATTTTGATATGATTTGTTATTATTTGATGTGATTTGATACGATTTTATATGATTGATATTATGATATGATTTAATAATATGATTTGATATGATTTGATATAATTTGATATGAGTTTATATGATTTAAAATGATTTGATATAATTTGGTATGATTTGATATTATTTGATGTGATTTGATATGATTTGATATGATGTGTTATGGTTTGATATGGTTTGATATGATTTGATATGATTTAATACTATTTGATAGTATTTGATATGATTTAATATGATTTGATATGATTTTGATATGATTTGTTATAATTTGATCTGATTTGATACGATTTGATATGATTGATATTATGATATGATTTGATATAATTTGATATGAGTTTATATGATTTGATATGATTTGATATAATTTGGTATGATTTGATATTATTTGATGTGATTTGATATGATTTGATATGATGTGTTATGGTTTGATATGGTTTGATATGATTTGATATGATTTAATACTATTTGATAGTATTTGATATGATTTAATATGATTTGATATGATTTGATATGATTTTGATATGATTTGTTATAATTTGATCTGATTTGATACGATTTGATATGATTTAATATGATTTGATATGATTTAATAATGTGATTTGATATAATTTGATATGATTTGATTGTAATGATTTGATATAATTTGATATGAGTTTATATGATTTGATATGATTTGATATGATTTAATATTGATATGATTTGATATGATTTGATACGGCTTGACATGACTTGATATGATTTGATATGATTTGATATGATTTGACATGGTTTGATATGATTTGATAGGATTTGATATGATTTGATATGATTTGATATGATGTGTTATGGTTTGATATGGTTTGATATGATTTGATATGATTTAATACAATTTGATAGTATTTGATATGATTTAATATGATTTGATATGATTTTGATATGATTTGTTATTATTTGATGTGATTTGATACGATTTGATATGATTTGATATAATTTGATATGAGTTTATATGATTTGATATGATTTGATATGATTTGATATAATTTAATATGATTTGATATAATCTGATATGGTTTGATAAGATTTGATTTGATTTGATGTGATTTAAAATGATTTGATATGATTTGATATGAATGATATGAGTTTATATGATTTGATATAATTTGATATGATATTGATATGATTTGATATGATTTGATATGATTTGATATAATTTAATATGGTTGTACTACTGAGGGCAAAAACACGTAAAACTTTTTAATTTAAATTTTGCGCGGAAAACCATTCGTCGATATATTTTTTTTCTATTTTGGTATGACTGTCAGTGACATCTGTGAAAAACGTCACATCAAAATAATCATTAGTGTTTAGTATACGCTTGTCTTTCTGAAGTACAAAAGTGCATTTGGCGATTTTACGTAATAAGTGAAATTATTCAACAAAGAAGTTCCAAATAAATTTTGTGTGCGGAATCAATTTTGTGGTACCGATACGTTCAGAATACTGCAAAAGGCCTTCGGTGATAGTGTTTGTCGCGAACAGGTGTTTTTCATTGGTACAAATTGTTCAAAGAGGGTCGAGAACGTGTTGACGACGAACTACGTTTAGGACGGCCATCAACATCTATTGATGATCAACACGTTAATAAAATCAAGGAATTGGTGCTCGAGAATCGATGATTAACAGTCAGAGACTTTACTGGCATCGTTATAATATCGGAAGGATCAGTGAAAACCATTTTGAAAGATCATTTGGCCCTAAGAAAAGTGAAAGCACGATTGGTTCCAAAATCACCCGATTTTTTGGAAAAGCAGCGTCGCGTTGACGTCTGTGAAACAATGCTTTCCAACTACCCGGATGTCATGAAACGTATTATAACTGGCGATGAATCTTGGATATATGCTTACGACCCGAAAACAGACGATCAATCGGCCGAATATTGTGCCAAAAGTGAGCCGAAGCCGAAAAAACCACGTCAAAGCAAGTCAAAAATCAAGGTGATGTTGACAGTTTTCTTCGATTATTGAGGTGTGGTGCACTCTGAATTCCTTCCGACCGGCCAAACTGTCAACAAAGAATACTATTTCAGTGTTATGCGACATTTGCGCAAAGCTATTTTTTTTTTTTTTTTTTTTTATTTAAAGCACGCAGGCTTATCATTTATTTTCAATACGATTTTTGTCACATATAATAATAATAATATACAAAAAGAAAATAAATGAGTAGGGTAATCATCACCGATTTAACGGCAGTATTGATCTACCCTTTAATAAGAAAAATTATGAAAAAAAAGTTGAATAAATATTACAAATAAAAATTTAAATGAATATTACAAATAAAAATTTAACAATAAAAATATAAAAAATAAAAATATAAAAAATAAAAATATAAAGAATAAAAATAAAAATATAAAAAATAAAAATATAAAAAAGATAAAAATATAAAAAAGATTAAACTATTGAAACTAAAATTAAACTGCATCAGACTAAAACTCTAAATAGAAAATCGATATTAGGGTGCTCAAAAAGCCAAACTTTAAGTAATTGGAGAAATGATTTTGAATTTATTTGTTGCCGTATGCTAAGTGGAAGTTGGTTAAATAAGGAAGGAGCAGTTACCAGGAAATATTTTCTAAAATGTTCACTAAAAAAATGTGGAATAACAAATAAGAACTGATCATTGTTCCTAATGTTGTATCGCACATTTGATCTCAATAATCGGTGCCCACTTCGCAAATAAAATAAACGTAAAACCTTATAAACATATAAATGTTGTAATGTAACATATAAATGTTGTATTTATAAAAAGAGGCCGAAATTATGGGTCGACAACTCTTGGTTTTTGCACCACGATAATGCACATTCTCAGTTCTCATAGCTGCATTGGTTTTACGTGATTTTACGTGATATCGTTCCGCAACCACCGTATTCGCCTGATTTAGCTCCGTATGACTCTGGCTGTTCAGCAAACTGAAACGACCGCTTCAAGGAAACCGTTTTGAGTCAATTGAAGACATTAAACGTGAATCGCTACGCGCATTGGAGGTTATTCCGGAAATTGACTTTAACAACTGTTTCGAGTATTGGAAAAAACGTTGGCACAAGTGTATTGAGGCCAGGAGGGATTACCATGAGGGGGACAAATTAGATTTGGAGAAATAAATATTGAATTTTAAAATTATGAACAAAGTCTTACGTTGTTTTACCCAAAGTCTATAGTATATGATTTGTTATGATTTGTTATGATTTGATATGATTTGATATGACTTGATATGATTTGATATGTTTTGATACGATTTGATATGATTTGATATGATTTGATATAATTTGATATGGTTTGATATGACTTTTTTGGATTTGATATGATTTGATCTGGTTTGATATGATTTGATATGATTTGATATGATTTCATATGTTTTGATATGATTTGATATGATTTCAGATGATTTGATATGATTGATGTGATTTGGTATGATTTGATATGATTTGATATGATTTGATATAATTTGATATGATTTGATATGATTTGATATTATTTTTATATGATTTATTATGATTTGATATGATATGATAAGATTTGATATCAGTTGATACGATTTGGTATGATTTGATATGGTTTGATATGAT
This sequence comes from Nephrotoma appendiculata, assembly GCA_947310385.1. Lineage (NCBI taxonomy): Eukaryota > Metazoa > Arthropoda > Insecta > Diptera > Tipulidae > Nephrotoma > Nephrotoma appendiculata. Next base: position 287,697,063 of record OX371223.1, read on the forward strand.
TTGATATTATTTAATATGATTTGATATGATTTGATATTATTTTTATATGATTTATTATGATTTGATATGATATGATAAGATTTGATATCAGTTGATACGATTTGGTATGATTTGATATGGTTTGATATGATTTGATATTATTTAATATGATTTGATATGGTTTGATATGATTTAATAAAATTTGATGTGATTTGATATGATTTGATATGGTTTGATATGACTTAATAAGATTTGATGTGATTTGATATGATTTGATATGAATTGATATAATTTGGTATAATTTGATATGGTTTGATATGATTTGATATTATTTGAAATGATTTGATATGGTTTGATATGACTTAATAAGATTTGATGTGATTTGATATGATTTCATCTGATTTGATATGATTTGATATAATTTGATATGGTTTGATATGATTTTTATATGATTTGATATTATTTGATATAATTTAATATCAGTTGATACGATTTGGTATGATTTGATATGGTTTGATATGATTTGATATTATTTGATATGATTTGATATGATTTGATATGGTTTGATATGAATTGATATGACTCTGATATGATTTGATATTATTTGATATAATTTGATATGATCTGATATGATTTGATGTGATCTGATCTGATATGATTTGATATGATTTGACATAAATTGATATGATTTGATATGTTTGTCAAATAAATCATTCATCATAAAATTATAATATTATTTCTCCAAAGTTAGGATGCTTTAAAATGCCTATATTTTCGTATTAAAAATTCAATCAGTTAGAGATAATTTTGAGGTTTTATAAAGCCAATGGCTTAAAATATCGCTCGTCAATATATTGTCATGATGCAGATACACTTTTTCTCATGTGACAGATCGCTTTGAAAGTTCAGAAGCAAGCAACAGATATTCTATGTGTACTTTAGTTCACACATCCACCGTTTTAGCGATGTTGGTAAATTATGCGTTTATTATAGAATCTCCACGTGCCGCATGTTATTGAAAAGATTTTGAAGATGATTACTAATCCATTTCAGCGAATCGAGCATTACAATCATTTCTTATAGATACGATACTGCATTACTGTATTGCGTACGATCAGACATTTTTAGTGAATTGTCCAGCACCGTTATGGAGCAATCAATTTTGATGAAAAACTGAAACATTTTCTATTTTCCGTTATTATGATTTTTTATCTTTATCGATTTTAAATTTTCCTAACTTTTATATGAGACTTTGAGTACTACAATTTCATACTCACACAGACATAACAACATAAAAATTATTTTTCTTGAAATTTAAAGAATTAGTGGATTATATTACATTAGTATGTACTTACAAAAAAAATTGAAAACTTGTGATACGCCAACAATAAAAATTATAATAAATTTGAGCCTCTAGCAAGAAAACTTTTCTAACGCGGCGAGTGTACATCGAGTATTTATTTATTATATTACAACGTTACAAAAATGTTATGTCGCTATTATTTGCAATTCGGTTGAAACATGTACTCCTATCAGCAGTGAATCGCAGCATCGATTACAACATTGAAAATCAATATCTTCTTGGGATATGAACAACAAAATAATACTAATTGGAACACATAAGGAGAGTTTCCAATTTATTCTAGAAATACAAAAAAAAAAATATTTTTTCTTAAATTTAATCTATAGAGTGGCATTGGTGGTCGACCACTCTATTTAGATACTCGTATGTATGTATGGTATATACGTAAGGACACTGAACTAACAGCCATACATATGTGCCAAATAAACTTTTAAATTTGTTAATTTAAAAGTTTTCATCGAATGTGTTGGGATAGATTATCATAGATATGTATGGAAATTTGCCATCCGACCACTTTAAAGATTCTCATACTAGTTTCAGGCTATTGCATCGTATCCTTGACAGTTTGAGGGTTGTTGCAAGAAAATATCATTTCTAAAAATAAATTTAATCAATCTTGCTTAAATTATTATACAATATGGCACATAAATAAATTATAGTTCATCAGGTATTTGCATAACTCGTTCTACTGCAGATTGCACAAAATGTTGATATGAACAAAATATAAATTTTTTATTATGAAAGAATTTATATTTAGATTCGAATATCGAGACAAATCGATAAATTTATTACCCAAAATTGTATTTTATGATTAGTATAGTGAGGGGAAAATCCGGATTTATACTTTTCTGTTATGTATAAAGTACAGTAATCACGAAAAAAATTTTACTCGAGATTTTCGCAGATTTGATGTGTCGTACAGACTAAATGTCTGTGTTCTTCTCTAAAGTCATGAGCTTCTTCGTTTTTTAATTTTTTTTAATTATCTTTAATCTGTTCTGGGGCCTAGGCACTTCCAGCTCTGCCGCAGTTCGCTTTACCCGGCACAACTGTTTCACCGTTACACAGCCAATTCGAGGACGTACGCCCATAGGTCAGATTCGCGTAGAACCATCTGCGCATTGCAATTCTCCATGCCAACCTATAGTACTGACATGGCAGGTGGGCAGCCCATAAAATCTGCACTCCGACTGGAAGTCATAATTGTGTTCATTTTCACCCAGATCGTAATCTAATGCAAATATTTTGAATAATACAGCATTTATAAAAGAAATTAGAAACAAAAACACGTTAAATTAAATTTGCAATAAACTTAGTATCTATGAGTTTCCGAATGCCAAACTCCGGCTTAATAAAGTATTTTTTTTATTGAGAAAAAAGTAAACGTGTTGGATAATTAAGTATAAAACTTAAATCGCTCAGTGTTCCCAAACTTCAGTACGAATCCGTGTCGAACGGCCAAAATTCGTAAGATTTGTTGTCAGAAGCGGGATTTTCCAAATACTAGCAATAGCTAGAAACCTAAACGAGGGAAAATCTGCAAAGCCTCGGGCTTTCAATCGAAGGCAATAAGGGTGAGCTGCCTGCGAGACTGCAAAACGATTTGGAGAAGGATGCTGAAACCGAAGAGCGAGGATCGCTACAGTCATCGCCAACACCAAGATCATCAGAGATGCCACTAGCTACCAGAAACGATGAGCAGAAAGTTGAGCCTTGCGAAGAGGACGTTCAAAATGAGGCATACTATTTTAGTACAGCCAGAACAACAGAAATCGAGTTTGGATATGGGAGGTATGATGAAGGCGCTGTTAAATGGAGGAAGTAAAAGCAAACGAAGCAGCCAAGGTTAACCAACAAAACAGAAAATTAGAACAGCAAGGTGCAAAAATTAACCTCTCTCTTTGGTTCTCTCTCTTTGGTTCTCTCTCTTTCTCTCTCTCTCTTTCTCTCTCTCTCTCTCTCTCTCTCTCTCTCTCTCTCTCTCTCTCTCTCTCTCTCTCTCTCTCTCTCTCTCTCTCTCTCTCTCTCTCTCTCTCTCTCTCTCTCTCTCTCTCGCTCTCTCTTTAAATGGGGTCTTCCTCTACGACGCACGCCGGCTGCACCGAAATGAACACTTTATTGGTCATCCATTGTTGTGGGACCTTGTAACGTGGCCAAGCCATCTAACTCGATTGGATTTGATGAATCTGATAATATCGCAACCTCCAAGAAGTTACTTTATCTCGTGGTTCATGAGAATCCGATATTCGTTGTTCGCGGCTTGGAGCGAATGAGATCCGAGATCTCCAACTTATAGAGCTAAGAGGAGAAATAGAGTATCTGGAGGAAAAGTCGATGGCCAGTTCAAACAGTTTCAAAAGAAAATTAAGCAAGTAGAAGGCTGCCTCGAAACAAATTCATCGCAAGCTATTTCAGATAGCGAGCTAAACAAAACATTTTCAACCGAATCAGTTGTTGACGCCTCAAGACAAGAGGAATTTTGATGCCTCCGTCAGAAGAGCAGCTCAACGCACTCATTTTGGCTCGTCGTGGGAAAACTGAAGATATCTTGCAAACCGTATCCGCAACAGAAAGGAGTTATGAGCCGGTCGTGACTAAGATACGGGCAGCACACGTCAGAGAATTATGTAAGGTTCAACTCCAGAATAAGCGGCATCTACGTGGGAAAGCCTGCACGACCTAGAAAGAGAAGTAACGAAATTGGCACGTCAGTGCTGTCAAGAACAACCATCTGAAACTTCAATTAAGAACGAATACTAGAGATCAAATCATGAATGAAGTATTGGCGATGATCATAGAGTATGAGACAGCTAGAGCAAATTTAGCCTGACACAGCAAATATGTGCAAGCTGAATTTCGTGGATATTGTGGAGATAAAATCTATAATAAGTTATAAGGGAGCGGAGTTAAGGAAACTAACACAAAGCTGTTGGAACCACAGGAAACTACAGCATTCAAGTGTTAAGCCAGGTGACATAAAAAATCAAAAAAGATGCTTCAAATGCGGGAAGTTAGGTCACTACACGATGGACTGATCATTTTGTGCATAAGGCTGATCCGACACCGGGAATAGAGAAAACAGAAAACCATAGAGGGTTCAAGAAACAACCAAAACAAGAGATAAAGGTTTGGTTCTAACCGGGAGAGCACAAGTCTGCTTAAAGAGAGTTTACGACCAGAGAAAAAGAGGGATGAATTGGCTTATTAAAAGCAAAGATCCATGAGTTTGTCAGAGAGTGAGTCGTGCAAAGGTGGCACGTATTGGAGTTGAGAAGAAGGTTCGCTGGAATACGACGAGGCAGAACAAGGATCGAAGACACGACGTGTCAATAACGGAAAGTATTCAGAAAGCCGACAAACGATTGACTAGACAACGACAGCGAATGCCATAAATAAATTAGGAGCGCAATATGTCCGAAGATTAGCCGATTTTCGACGAGGTGACTTAGTGTGGCTCATTTGCAGAAAGCGGAAACAAAACACAAAACTGGAATTGTAGGCATTATTGAATACTATTCACATAATCTTTGCAAATGCTCTACAACTCGACGTTGTGTTGAAAGGCTCTTTAAAGATTTGGTTAAGCCTGAGTAGGCTGACTAACTTTATGGTTTGAAAAATTGAAGCCATTCGCCACAAAAAAAATGGAGACGTGAATATGTTGTGGCCAACACCCCACTTTCTTTTACGACTTAAATTTTAGAAAATCAACAAGACCAAATGATGTTAAAAACTTAATCTTCATTGAAAAAATTGGATGCACTTGTAGTACGCAAATGTCTACCACAATTCGCATAGCTCTCCCAATTTATGGAAAAATCTTTAGTATGATGTTTCATTCCGGCCAATCAATCCATCTGACTTGTTGTATAGGTGCCGAATTTTTATACGTACCTTTCAAAATATTTTGCAAAAAGCGAAAATCTCCTATAGGAGTTGACAATTCGGGTGGAGCGATTGCAGCCAAAAACCACTGGAATCTCTCAATTTATGAAAAAAAACGTAATTATGAGCTTTAATCTCGATCAATAATTCTGTCTGGTCTGTAAGTACAGACGCCGATTTTTTGTTGAAATACAGTTTGCCAAAAATCGTTATTTCCGCTTAAAAATGAAAAAAAAAATGAACAAAACTGATATTGTTCCAAAATTATTTATAAACTATTCAAAAAAAGAGAAATTTCGTCGAAGCTTCCATTTGTGGAATCGTCATTTTATCGTCAAATTTTAGAAAACTGACCTAGACCGGTATTTTGAAAAATCAATTTAGAATATTTTAGTTTTAGCTATTTTTCTTGTAGGATGATACACTTTTCGAAATATTTGGAAACACGAAAAAGCGATGTAAGCTGCCATTTTCGGGAAACCTATTTCGACCACATATCACTGGAATCTCCAAATTTATTAGAAAAGCTTAAATGTGCAGTTTCATCTCGATTAATCAATCCGTCTGGTCTGTAGAGGAGTCGAATTTTTGTTGAAAAACAGTTTTCTGTCCAAAATCGTCATTTTCGCAAAATTTTTGGAAAACTGATCTCGGCCGATTTGGTTGCAAAATTAATTTAGAATCTTCTTAGAATATAGTTCATAATCGTTTTTCTTGTAAATCTTGTAATTTGAAAATATTTGCAAAAAACGAGAAACCTCTTATGGAAGCTTCCATTTCCGGGACAAAGTTGGGGACAAAATTGGATGCAGAATTGGGGAGAAAGTTGGGGACAAAATTGAAGACCAACATGAGGACAAAATTGAGGGCAAAATTGTTGATATAATTGTGAACCAAATTGGGGACAAAATTGGGTACAGAATTAGGGACAAAACTGGGGACAGAATTGGGGACAAAGTTGTGAACAAACTTGGTGACAAATTTACGGACAAAATTACGGACAAAATGGGGGCAAAGTTGGGGAAAAAATTGGGGTTAAGGTTGGGGACCAAGTTGGGGACAAAATTGGGAACAAAATTGGGGCCAAAATTGGTGACAAAATTGGGGACTATATTGAGGACAAATTTGGGGACAGAATTAGGGACAGAATGAGATAGAATTGGGGACGCTGTATCGGACCTCCCATTTTATGGCAAGTCATCAAGCCAGCCCAGGCCTTATTAATACTTTATACAATGCGAGCTTCTACGACTGCGAAAGTTTTTTAGATGGCAATAAGGTTGATTGGGTGTAGAAAACTTGCCGTCTGGCAGTAATTCGGGCTTTTATTAGGTATTTTAAATTGTCTGTGCTATCAAAATTATGGTCCCCGATTCTAGTCTACCCGTGAGTCAAGCAGACTAAAATTCTCTTCCATTCTTATAGTCGCTGTAACGAAGAGGGTAACCAATTAACCATTGGTGGTGTCATGGGTCGCTCTCCTATGTCATCTAAAATCTTGAAGTGCAAGCACGACTAATCTGTAATTATTTTCCTGATACGAGAGGTTTTGGAGATCTCTCGGTTTTAAACACCTAAGCAATGTTTCTTGTTTCCATTTTTAAAGCGTTGTCCGTGTACAACTTCCGAGGTTGGATTTGTGATGAATCCGATATGGTTATCCGAGGCCTTTGTGTTAAGTGTTTTTATGAAAGGAGGTTGTTAGCTTACCGCTCAACCCACATGTTACGTGTTTGGGGCTCGAACTTGTAAAGAGTCTTTAGGCATCCAGTGCTATCTTGAACACATTTATATAGCGAGCCGCATGATACAAGGCAGAAAAAACCTCGTTTTAGCCGCCCCTAACCTGGAAACAGATGCTGAATTAGTATTGGTTTTGGGGTTATAAACAGAATTTCCTCTACTCGTCTCCACTACACCTCCTGATGCATTTCGAGTTACTCAAAGAGCATCGCGAGGAAGTATGAATCTAGGACTTTGCTCTCCACGTATAGGACACCGTATAAGAATTAAAAATATGAAAAATAATTGGAAAGGAAATTAAAGTAAAAGTAACCGAAATATTATAAAAAAAATTAAGGTTTGTAAGAAGGAACTATAATTCTTTGAAAGTGGGTAAGAAGTGCCAAAAGTAATGAACCTATCCCAACAAAATAAAATGTCAAATAATATCAAATACCTTCATTATCAATATGGTCACTTCTAATCAATAATGGAAAGGGAATGCTTCCGTTACTGATTTCAGTGCCTAATGAATTCCTGTTAGATATCATTGCAACTACAGCGACGTTCAAAGATGTCCTCAAAAAAATCCGAAGTTCAAAATAATTCTAATTTTTTCCGTGCAACATCGGCATAATTAAGATTGCTATATCCTAAATTTTCATTTGAAACTTGGAGCACTCTTGGAGTAGTCACTCGATTTCCGAGTACTCGAGTATAGATGAAACGGCGATTTTACCTTACAGACAGTGGACAGAACAAGTTAGAAAAACGTTCGTCTGTACCTCTAAAATTAGAATGGTTGGAAACCTTAGTGGAGATGTGAAACATTATGGTTCTTCGGATAATTTTAAATGATATTTAAGGAAATAACAAACGATATTCTGATTTGAAAGAAAGTCAAATTCAAAGAACTCGGTACAAAGCTACAGTGTATACAAGAACACAGTGCATTCGTTATTATAAAATAAAATAAAAACTTTATGGAAAATTTTTAAATAAAAAAATTATATCAATTTTTCATTTAAAAAACAAAACAAAAAAACTTTTGTTTGAGAACAAAAATGAAATTTCCATTCCTCTTTTTCATGGTATAAACAAATTTCTGTTTCTCGGTTATGTGCAAAAACGCCCCCCACAATTTCCATCAACTAATCAAGTTTTCCTTCCCCTATTTTGTTTTGTTGTATCTTGTGTAGTTGGTATTTGTAAAAAAAAACACATTTTCATTTCAAATACACGGTAGTAGAGGTAGGCATGTCTTCCTGACGTTTTATTTTCTGCTTGTACCAAAATCTGTTACAAAATCTTAATAAATTAAAATTTTTCTCGTTTCAGCCGATATGTATCGTATTCCATTTAACATTACACTTTCTAATGCTGACAAATTATTTTTGGATGTTCTGCGAAGGACTTCATTTGATACTGGTGCTGGTTGTGGTAAGTAAACGTAAACCTCATGCTTTATTTCTACGGACATGGTATAGCTTTGGTATACAAAAAACTTTTAATTGCGCATGCAAATTAGTTAAACAATTTGCAAATGTAATTGGTAAAGTTTTATCATTAAACGCCGTAAAGCAATTTGGCACACAATGCAATTTACTATACTACGATGAACTTTTTATCAGATTTTATCTAATTTTGATATAATGCTGGTTTATAAAGATATTTTGATAAAGTGATGTTGGGATTTAATATTTAGATGAATCTGTATATATGATGAGCTGGGAAAAAATATTTTACGTATTCATGTATTATATATTACTAAAAGCTCTTTAGAAAGCTCTTAAGTAATTTAGAAATCATAATGCATGCATTCGTACATATATATATATTGTAAGATTAGGTGGTCGGTAACTGATGCAATGAACCTGCAGAAAATGTTTTACGATTATTTATGTAATTTATCCTTTGCTTAAAGTTTTTGTTTATCGTAATCATTAATAAAAAATTTAAACAACTTCAATACAGCTTTTAAATTCTTCACGCCTCGGTATTTGTGGATTATATTGGTAGAGACTAAATATAATTATTTTTTAAAGCGTATGTGCTTTCCTTGTGAGGAGGTGATATCTCTTCACAGAAAATTTTAAGATATTCTTAATGTTCAAATTATTATAATTTCGGTCTGAAGAACCAAGGTATTGAAATCCTGAAAACATTTCTCAACACCATGAATGTGCCCGAGCTCAAAACTTAATAATTCAAAAATCTACGCCTAGATTTTTGAATGTATGGAACTTTAGATGTGTTTTTATGGGATCTGGACGTCAAGGCAGGGGTGTGGCTAAATAAAATTCTCTCTGTGTTATGTGTTGTATACGCATTCTGAAGGTCAAAACACTTCAATAAAATCACATGATTGTGGACTATGGAATGTGTTATGCTGAATACATACTTGTGGATATAAGGATTGCCGTAATCGTTCCCGCAGTCTTAACCAATCAAATTTCGTGAAATGCTCTATGCCCCGCCTACTCTTGCTACAATCGAATTGAAATATTTTTTATTTTGAGCTATGGTTTCCTCAAGCTTGCCAACCACAAAATACAAAAGGAACTAAATTTTGTGCTCATTGCAAGCCGCCATTTTTATTTTTGCTATAATTTGACAGAAAATATAGATGTATTTGACAGATATATATTTGTGATGTTAAACCAAAGATTTTAATAATATTATTATTATTAGTCTTATGTCTATGTGTAAAACAGTGTGATATATTTCAGATAATTTACAATTCAATGAAGAGCGAAGGTCAATTAGATTCATCATCACGCGGTAACAACGATACTGATGAAGGGGCTGTAGTTGATATGAAGTAACAAATAAAAACTCAAAACTTTTTATTAAAAAATTAAATTTTTTGTTAAATTTTAAGAGGATAAAAATTTCTTGGATTTAATCTATAACATAGTTGTAAAAAATAAGGTAGGAAACAAAATGTCGGTCTACGCAATGGTGGTCCTAGTTATATCTATTGGTGCATAAACCACCAACTAGACAAGCGCACATATCACTCAAAATGTCACCATACAAAACAAATGTCAATTTGGCATAACAAGCACATCATATTTGATCCTGCACCATGTTTAAGCACACATTATTCAAATACTTCAAATTTCACTTCGGGATATTTAACGGCCATGTCACGACAGCAGGGCAAAAAAATACCACCAGACATTCGCATAATATTGGCCTTATGTATCACAGTCACTTTCGTGTGATTTCTTTGGCATATAGAAACGTGAATTCTGCGACAGGCTAAGCCTCTTCCGTCATCAACTTTATAATCTAAACCACAGCATCAACAATTTCGTGCTCAATACCCGAGTATTCACCTTCTATGTTCTCACGAATTGTAGCTACGCACTGGTCATTTCCAATTTTTCTGCTCTAAATTTGATTGACTCCGGCCTAAGGTTAAATATTTATATATAGTTATAGAAATAAATAATTCATGGTATTTTATAGTAAAATTACCTGTAACAATATTCGCCATAATCACTTTTAACTTTTTCTCCCCATTCCGATATGTTTATGAGACAGTCGTTTGATGAATCACTTTTAACTATCTCTCTCCATTCCGACATGATTATCAAACAGTCGTTTGAATTATAATAAAAAAATTTAAAGATGTTATGCTAGAAACAGACGTGCGGAAAAACGCGTGCGTTTAAATTAGAATACACAACTTTAAATGAAATGAAATACATATGTATTCCGCATAGGCTGCGTTTTTCCGCAAGTTGTCTCTATTTCTAAAAAAAACGCACCGCAGCAGTGTTGACTAGACTACATAACAAAAAAAAAATAACATGAATTAACATTAACATCACGACGGCTTTTCAATATTTTGACAGAAATTCCAAAACAAATTGTATATTGTCTATTGAAAACTCTACCGAAAAATAAAAACGCAATGTCTGAATAATACGCTCATGTAGTTAACTTGCGTTTTCGCATGCGTAAAATCCGCACGTCTGTTTCCAGCTATACAGATAAAATTCTTCACTCGGAAAATTGAAACGTCAAAGGGTCAAACTAATAAAAAAATGTACGCCTACTGAGAAATATTTATATGTGCACCGTTCAAGCGAAAATGACAAATGAAAAATTTGACAAGCAAAATGACGTACTAAATAGACTAGTATTTTGAGCAATGACTAACTTCAACTCAAAACTGGAGAATTTTGCCGCAATCGAATCCACAAGTATGTATTCAGCATTAGTGGCGACAAGTAAAATGCTGTTTTCAATACTCGTTTGTTTCTCTCTCTCTCTCAGTCTTCAAACTGTTGAAAAATATAAGTGAATTTATTCATTCTTCTTTTCTCGGCGCTCGAGTAAGTCGAGTAAGTCGATGTTGTTTGGAATTTTATAAATTCTTTTGTTTTATATATAAATAAATAAATATAAATTAAACCAAATTTAAATTAAACAAATTTGTGAAACCAAATTTGTATTAAATTATTGTTGAGATCTGTTGTGTGAATTAATGGAATTACGAGACCCAATCACATTGGAGTTTACATATTAACATAAAGTATGGCAGCATCTTAGTGTGCTCAGTTTGCAGTTTACCAATTAAAGTCGGATGAGTGCGTTTATTACAAATACGATAGCACGCGCCACAATGGTGACCACCGATTATTAAAAAGCAACACCAATTCAACGGGTACAAGTTATTCAATGCGGTCGTGCAAATTATTGTGAAGCTGTTGTCAATTTTCAAGTGATTCCGCGGAAAAATTTGTTTTTATTAACCTGGTTTGCATACCCCACCTCGGAGGCATACGACACCATGTGAAATTTTTTCTTCAGAGGTACATGAATTTAGGTCCAGATACTACCTTCTGGATCTAACGGAAAATGCACATGGTGTTATTTCAAACATGTGAACCGTAAGGACTTTAAGGATCACATAGTTTCATATTCCCTTAGAAAGAGAATTAAACATAATGAACCCACAATGTGGTCAGTTCATTTTGTGAAAAAATTGGACATAGTGTTGTATTCCTCCGGGGGACAGATATATAAAACGGGAAACAAGCCAATTCAAGCTGGCTCAAATATAAAGTGGTGCAGATCATGAGATTTTAAAGGAAATTCACGTTGAAAGTCAATCAAATTGTTTTCATTAATGTAAAGTTGTTTTTGAAGCGTTGTGTTAAATATCGCAAATAATTTTCAACAACATTTGATTGAATCGAGTGAGATCAGGTGAGTGACGAGACAGTTTTTTTTAAATTAAAAATGGAAAATTTCAATAAAAATATAAAAAATGGTTTATTCAAAGTATTGTCCTTCGCTATATACACACTTTTGCCATCTCTTAGGCAATACATGAATACTGCCAATGCATGCGCCATCTACCGGAACAAGTGATAATCCGAGAGGACCAGATCTGGCGAATAAGGTGGGGCGGTAGCAGAATCCGTCTGAGCGTTTTGATGGTATCCTGGGCGATGGAATTGTGATGGCATGAAGTGCTGCAATATCACTCGTTCGTGTCTCGTATTCTATTCTGGCCGTTTTTCGAGTAATATACATGGTTCAGATTGATAAGCTGTTGTCAGTAGCGTGGGGCATTGACAGTTTCGCCCTCTTTCAGCAGCGCATAATACACGATTTCTTTCCGGTCCCGGAAGGTATATGATCAAATTATCATCCAGGGAGGGACTTCAACATAGTAGTAGGAAACATAACAGTGAGACCACTAAATTAAGAGTTGTGCTTGACGGGTCTTAGGCAAATCGTGATTGATTGAGATCAAATCAAATGTCAAAGGATTTTATGGAAATTTATGATATCAGCATTACCTTTAATAGCTAAAGAAAACGAACAAACATTTCCCACAACAAACATTTCCCACGGTTTTGAAAATAACCAAACAAAATGTTTATATGAACGACCTTCTTACTGGTGCTAATGACGTATTTGCAGCTGCATAGTTAAAAATAAATCTTCTATTGGTATTACCATGGATTTCCATTAAAGAAATGGATTTCGATCGTACACCATTTGGGGGTCCACTTCAATCTATTTCATTTTTGGAAACATTCCAAACGACGAGTCCATTTTCGAATGAGGTCCGATGATGATCAGATTACAACTAACTTGGTATAGCTATAGATGGTAAGATTGTTCAACTTCTGGTAACCAATTTTCTAACGATTCGTTTTAACCGATTATTGGCTGACGGAGTTCAAAAGTGACTGGAAAGCAATTCGTCTCATTAAACGACTTCTTATAAGACTAGGGGTTATGTTTTTACGGCTTCCAGAGACAAGTTCTATATCATAAATTCACAATAAACTCATTTTTGATGGTGTCTGCGGCTATAATAAACTGAAACATAGAAGTTCAGCTATAGAATTAACCTGTAGAATAATTCTCTATATAGAGTTAATTTATCTTGATTTTCTAATAAAAACCAAAAATTAATTTATTTCCAGGTATTCGTAAAGGATACGATAGCAATGCGATGGTTCCTATTAATTGGTTGGATATCACCAATTTTATGGATAGCAATTTACGGTACAGTTCGTGGTAATTACACGGAAGATACAAAACAGTGAGTGTCCAAACCACATAACGCAATTATCGTGGCTGATTTATAGTGATTGCCATATTTTTAAATATATTTACAGTTGCTGGATTGATGAAAGTTACACAATGTGGATATTGATAGCGCCGGTGCTGGTTTCACTAATTGCTTCCAAAGGTATTTTATGGCGTAATCCTATATTTGATTAAATTACTAACGATATTTTTTATATTTTTCCACTCACAGTATTTTTAGCCAAAGTAGTTAGAGTGCTGTTAACAAAATTGCATCCATGCTCGGCCCAGCCAGCACCGCTTGCTATACGAAAGGCAGCCCGTGCCACATTAATATTAGTACCGCTATTCGGCTTACAACATTTGCTGTTACCATTTCGACCCGATAGTGGAACACAATTTGAGAAATATTATCAATTTATATCAGCGGTCCTGATAAGCCTCCAGGTATACAAAGAATTTGTTATATGTTTTTGTCCAATATTATATTATATATTTTGTTTATAGGGCTTTTGTGTATCCTGCCTCTTTTGCTTTGCCAATCATGATGTCGTATTTGCTGTGAAAAATTTTTTAGGCCGTACATTTCCGAATATAATTACTGGCACCGGGGGCGGTGAAAGTGTTAATGCGGTTGCAGCAACACAAAGTCGGGACATTATTGTTTAAAATAAATTTATACAAAAATTCCTACAACATTTTTCTATTTTTTGAATTATTTTTTAGATGAAAAATTAAAAAGTACTAATTCAACGTCAAATACTATGAAATTAAAAACTATTTATGTTAAATGGAAAACTTAAATAATATAAATTAGTTAAAAAAAATAATTAACATTAATTATTAGCATAAATTTAATGCCGGAACTCAAATAATAAATGTTATGTATCCGCACGGCATATGGGTTATGGCGTTTTATAAACACAAGCATGTTTCTAGGTACCCTAATTTTATGCGCCCTGTAACTGATAAGCATAAAATTTATATTTAAGATTGCGCGCCAAACCATTTTGAATAATTCTCCAGAAGCATAAACACAATTATATAACAATAAAAAGCAGATAAAACGTCTTTTAATTTATTGAGGTTGTACATACATTAAGCAACGCGGTGGCGAGAAAAACCAAACAGGTAAAAGCTGTTCCCCATAATTTTTATTTTTCGGGACAATTGTGAATAAATTACTACACAAAAGATATGCAGTTACTGCAACTTGTAACAGATCGATTTGTGTATGCGAAGGGTAAGTACTTAAGTAGTCATTTATAATAATTAAAATTTCCAAGCCGATTTAACAAAACTATAATCATCAGCCATATCATCAACCATATCTCGATTTGAAGGTGGATTAATTTTCAGAACTTCATTCGCTGATCTTGAACGGATAAAACTTATTGACAGATTCCAAATGTTGCGGTTGCAATATGTCGTCTTATTCTCTTGCAATCCAAGTTCGATTACACAAGGTGACCGAATTTCAAAATACGAAATTTCCAATAACTGCGCTTTCCTTATGCATTCATTCTACCGGTAATTTTGTGCTCAACGTATTGTTACGTTTTTGCCTCAAGGTTCGAATCACTGGATTGTGAATAAGTACAACTGCTTCAAATTTGAA
This sequence comes from Nephrotoma appendiculata, assembly GCA_947310385.1. NCBI lineage: Eukaryota > Metazoa > Arthropoda > Insecta > Diptera > Tipulidae > Nephrotoma > Nephrotoma appendiculata. Next base: position 287,712,194 of record OX371223.1, read on the forward strand.
CTCACAAATTTATTTATTTTTTTACAAAACAATAATTATACAACACAAAATTAACAATTAATTATTCCAATTATAACACATTATTTAATAATCACTTTAATAATCACTCTATTTACCCTTCACTATATCGCGTTTGAAATAAGACTCATCATTCCACATCAATGTACGCCTTTATATACCAAAATATTTGTTTCTAGAATAATCCTGAGTGCGCTCCAAGAATCGAGCAAATATGTTAGTATAGAAATGACGCCTAAATGTTGAACCAAATCACAAATACAATTGAACAATTAATGAAAGAACTTATTCTATTCTAATCTAGGTGTCACCGTAACACTACCCCTCATCTAAGCCTGTTCATCCCGAACAGGATTCAGATCACCTCCTCTGTAGAGCGCCAAGCACTCTAAATGCATCACCTTTGGTTGATCTTTCCGTCCTTTCTGTATGCGATAAACTATGTAGTTCATCCTTTTAATGACGGTGTAAGGTCCTTCCCATGTGGGTTGCAACTTCGATGATAATCCCTTCTGCCGTTGCGGGTAGTGAAGCCATACCAATTGCCCTTCCTCGAAGCCTTGAATATTTGTGCGTATGTCATATCGAGCTTTCATTCGATCACTTGATTTCCGAATTTTCTCACGTACAAATTGATGTATTTCATTGAGTTCCTCTTTTATCCGGTCGACGTAATCCTGTCCACATAGAGCCGCTGATGGAACAGCTCCAAACTTAAAATCTCCCGGTAATCGCAGATTGTTCCCAAATATGGTTTTTGCAGGTGTCACTCCTGTTATGGCATGCACCGCTGATCAATAGGCCATCAGTAACATCGGTATATGTCGATCCCAGTTGTGTTGGTTCTTTTCCACAACCTTGCGGGTGTAAAGGCGTCGTTCTTGTTTTATTGATACCAAGCATCTGACATTTCCTGAAATACAACCGATTCGAAATTTCTTCCTTGATCCGTGTGAATTTCCATCGGTACACCAAATCTGCTAACCCAGTTGTTGGCCACGGCATCAGCCATTGTTATTGTCTCCTGATTGGGTATGGGATACACTTCCGGCCATGTGCTATTCGGTATCGGTTATTATGGATTCGGTATCGGTTATTATGGATTATTATTCCATACAATCGGTATCGGTTATTATGGATTAATGGTGAAATTTTAAGTAGATCAGGGTTTAAGTTGTTGCAATATGCCACCTCATTCGCCTGTAATCCAGGTTCGATGGCATAATATAACCGGATTACAAAATACGAAACTTCCAATAACCGTGCTTTCTATATGCTACCAACCGTTAATTTCTATCTCAATATGCTATTTATATCACTTGCAACCGTTTTGAACCGGAATTTCAACAATAAAATACATATTTTCAATTTTTTGCAAAAATCCCTGATGGTTAGCCTTACTTATTTTGAACGGATAAAATTTATTAACCGTGAATATATGTTATTCGAGTATATTGGATAAGATGCCGGCAAATAGCATTTGCCAGAAATACACCACGGAGTATTTTCGTATTTTTGGTGACGGAGTGCCGTAACGTAATCCATAGAAACAATTACTGTTTAAAGTGTTTAACGACTTCATTGGAATACTAGTCGAGATTTTGCTAAGTGATCATCAGTCACACTGTGTTTCTGTGTTAGATCTATCAAATGCACATATCCATGACAATTTTCAGAGTTTTGTCGTAGTTGTGGAATATGTCACTCTTGGTGTGGCTACGTATAATTTTCTAGTAATGATTTCTGAGACTTCATCTTCTAGTTCATAGGCAGTACGGTTGATTATTTCGATTCGTTCGTGAGACAGTAAATCATTAATGAAATGAATTTCACTGTTGCATAGTAAATGTCTTGACTCGTCTGTGTAGCTGAACTGATTGCGGCCAAAATGTCGTCTATGTGTTGGGTTAAACTATATATATTGGAACAATTAGTTTAAAGATGTATTGATCTATTTTGATCATACGTAGTCCTGTTTGTGTGTGTAGAAACAAGACCTATTTGACCCGAGTAGGTTTCAAAAGGTTAACGTTATCTTGTAGCTCCTTATAAATTTGTTTTTAACAATTTCTTCAACTATGTCGATGTTACCTTGGATAACGCGAAGATTTTCTTCATAGAATTGGATCTCAATGATGTGGATGATCATTTTATAACTATTGATTACTCGGGCCTGGCCTATTTTGATCGGTATCAAGCCCTTTTTGTTGTTCAGGTTGTTCACTTTCAGCGTTTGGCTCATGACGAGCGTGCACCTGAAATGGATCCTTTATCAATTTTCTGTGGTGTTTGCCCTCATTATAGTTAATATAGTGACTTTGTTATCTTTAAGGATTTTCCTAATTACAGATCCGGGGTTAATTTTTGTGCGTTTCTTATTGCGAACGTGCATTGTTTATTCGATTCTCAATTTTTGTGGTTTATCTCGACCGATATTGAGTTTATTGATTAATTGAGCCATTTTGCATGAGTTTCGTCATGTATACGCTTGCATAGTTCCTCATAGGCTAAAGTGTCGTTAAGAAGGTACTCCTGTGCATTTAGGGGTGCATGATTGATTGGTTTCCCTAAAATAGTGTAGTGTCCACTTAATAGTTCAAAGGGTATAAATTTTGTTGTAGAATGAATGGAGTTGTTATAGGAGAAGATAGCACGGTTAATACTTTGTTGGGGAGAATTCAGATGTGCAATTTTGATAATTCCTGCAGTTTTGAGTGCAATCGTTCAACAGGAGGGTTCCCAGTTGATGAATATGATGACGTATGGTGCAATTGGATGAAATGTTCGTCTAAGGCTTTGAACGAAGGTGTGTTCATAATTCCTTTATAGTCGGTAATATTTTTTGTGGGTTTACCTTGTATGCTAAAGAACTGTTCGAGTTTCCTTTAAATTTTTTCACTAGTACAGGTCTTCATGTAGAAGGAACCCGCAAATTTTGTGAATTTGTCGAGAAGTGAGGTAATCACGTGACTTTGGAAAAAACAGAAATCTATATGAAGGATTTCCATAGGTCTCTTGTGATCTCATGCTCCAATTTAAGAGGATGCCTGTCATATTTAGTTTGCAAATATATGGTACAGGTGTTGATGTACTTTGTAATGATGTCCATCATATTCGGGAAATATCTTAAGTCCTTTTGATGAACTCGAGATTTTCAACTATTCCTCGATGGTGATTTTCTTCATGCCGTTACTTTATTATAGCTTGTTGGTCCTCAGGATTGAGCACATCCGTTAATTGTATACTATATGTGTTCTGACTAGATAAGATTTGTGGGAATTTTCAAATTTCTCACGGTATGCTTCTGAAGCTATTTGGAAAACTATATCGTCGCACAATAATCCTGTCACTCGATGTTTCGTGACTTGTATTCCAATATTAAGACGGATTGTTGGTATATGATGCCTGGGCATATATATTATCACCCTATGTTTGCCAAATAGGTGTTCATGTTGAATATTTGATCCTTGCATTTCGGGATCAACTGTTATGATCAATTGCAAACTAAAATGGTTTATGTGTGTATTGGTAGTTGGTATAATAGTTTGTTCATCATTATTTGTGATTTAAGAATCGTAGATGCAGCTGAAGTTTCGGAGGTGTTTATTTTGTTGATAACGTTAAGTTCGGGTTGGATTCGTGAGAGTGCAATGTGCATCCACGTTGGTATTCTTCGCACCTTTTTCGTATACGATTTCGTAATCGTATTCCTCCAATGTTAGTCTCCATCGAAACAATTTGGAATTTACTAAAAGCTGATTTACTGATTCCTTGCATAACAACTCTTTACAGTATTCGAAACACTGGATATATCTAGTGTCAGTGTTCTTGTCATCCTTTCTCCAGCATTAAGTTAAGGGCTTGGTAATTTCGGAGAAGTTTCTGATAAACTTACGATAATATCCTAACAGGCCTAAAAAGCATTAATTTCTTTCTCCGCTTCAGGAATTGGAAAGTCTTTAATAGCTTTAATTTTATAGGGGTTTGATTTGACCCCATCAATCGTAACGATATGGCAAAGAAATACAATCCCGCTATGGAGAAATTCTGACTTATTGGCTTTCCTGAGTTTGTTACAAACGTGTTTTAGGCTTTCTATGTGCTCCTGGAGCGACGTGAAAAGACGATGATATCGTCCATGTAGCACAAGCACGATTTGCCTTGTAATTCACCACGGACATTGTCCATGACTCTCTGGAATGTTGATGGTGCGTTTTTAAGCCCAAAGAGCATTCTAACGTATTCGTAGTGCCCATGGCCTACGGAAAAGCCGTTTTAGGGATATCGTCTTTTCTAACTTCAGTCTGGTGATACCCAGATGCTACTAGATCCAACGTCAAAAATACAGACATTTTCCCAATTTGTTAAGGATATCCGGACGTTAGGTAGCGAATACCGGTCATCTATTGTTTTTCGTTCAATTTGCGATAGTCTATAACTAATCGCCTATATAAATCGCCCCTAAACCATAATGAGACCGATGATTACCTCGCAAAATCTCGACTAGGTAGTATTCCGATCTTTTTTACATTTTAAAGTAGTTTTGCCTAAATGTTGTCTATTTGAATGGATAATCACTAATGCAAGTACACAATTTTAACTAAGGATTTTTATACGAACTATTTCACTCCGGTAATTAACCAAATATTGCAAGAAGTGAGTCTCATAAATGTTTTGGTATTGCACACTAAAAAAACAACACGGGGTACGTTAATTGGTAAATTTGTAAAAAATAATTAAATTTTGTTGTGAGTGGAATTCGATGATGGCACATGTTGTCCTTCGTTTAGACGGACGGTCGAACCAAGAAATAATGAGCAATTTATTTGTGGGACGTGTGGTTTTTGACAAATTTAAATGAATACAAAGCATACAAAATTCAAAAATCATAAACTTTTATTTAATTCAAAGAATCTAATCAAACATTTTTCATTCGAATTCTCATTACAAAATACATTTTTAATCATGTTACAGCAGCCTCGAGCTATAACTATCCGGTTTGTTGCGCATTCTTGAAAATACTTTGAATATTTTCAGCAACTCCAGTCACTTTAACAAGTTAAAAATAATGGAATAACTATTTATTACGTTTTATGAAATTAACCTTACCGTTAATACGAGCCAAGGCCTCCTTAAGAGTGTCTGCATAAAAAACACGTAAACATTTTTTAGATTTTCATTGCCACAGCCACAATACTTTATAAATAATTTACTTACTTTCGAATGCGGTTACATTAAGCTTGTTGATAACTGTGCGTAAAATAAACATTTAAAGAAAGCGCCAGAACATAACACTCGAATACTTACGATTAGTAATCGCCGCTGTATCAAACGGGGGCTGTGACGGTGGCGAGGGCGATTGGCCAAATACACTTAAAAGTGCAAAACTGCATACAACCAAAGCTAGTGAAAAGAACCGTTGATGGTATTTCATCTTGGACGAATGGTACTGATCGTTGTCTAAGCCACAATGTATAAATAATTTTTATGATTTTGCTGCTCAATGTATAACATGGACGGAAGTTGGAAATTGGTTTGTAATTAATTGGACATGTGGTGGCAATGAAATTATCGGTTAATTTAATAATTTGCTTATTTGTAGCGGTCGTTAGTTAGGTTCGCAAAAAAAAAATGTATCATAATTTTTTATGATAATTTGATGTACTCAGAATTTTATTTCAACCTGAACAATCGGCTTAGTGTTAGTACCTACCGCTTGTTGAATTCATTACAACAAGCGATAGATACTAAGCCATCAATTTATAGAACTATTCAATCATGACATAATCGAACACTGCGTAACGTAGGTAGCTTAACTTGCATATTTTCTGGCATTTGTAGTTTCTGACATGAATAAGTAACAACTGGAACTACTAATTGTATGCTCAATAGGAAAACACTGTTGTGTAAACAATAGCACGTTACTTAATGAAAGCAACCAGGCGCATGTTTGCAAGATTATTGAGACACGTTAAAGGATTGATTACACAATAACTTAAAAACAGTCAAGGTACTGTCAATAATCGAATCGCAAATTTCAACCGTTAAAACAGTTAAGCATCAACAATATACGTCAAAAAAATTGTTTCTAGTGCTTAGGTCCAAAAGGAAGTTCTAAGTCAGTTACCTGATTTCTAGTGGATCTGACAGAGTGTTCGATGAGCTTTTAAAACTTAATTTTTGAATAGGCCTTAGGTACACATTCATGAAAATTGATTTAAAAGAATATCTCGTACCATCGTTTAGGTCCTGAGTTCGGAAAAATCGTTTTAAAAATGATATTGTTTAATCTAATAGGACACCCTGTCAGACCAATTATAATCTTAGCAATCCGGCAATGTTATTGAAGTCCGGAAAATACTTGGAATTTACGTAATAGCCTGGATAGACTGAGGATTAGTTAAATTGGTTTAGCAAAATTCGTTCCAGTACTCTAGGAAAAATTCAAAAATCTACTAGCAAAATTCAAATTTTTCCATATTGTGTTTGATTGAATTTTGCTAAACCAGTTTAACTAATCCGCAGTCTGTCCAGGCTATAAGGGACATTAAAACGAAATGATTTTAATACGGCGAGATAGAAATGCTTTCTTTGTAAACTGGGCCGAAAAATAGATCCGAGATACCTATTATTGTAATTGTTATCGAGAACTCTTGGGTGATGTTCAGTGGGTTCACAATAAGCAGAGCAGAAAATAGAGGTTGTTTTAGTTACTATAGCAGGAAGGAAACTGTTAAAAACCGCTTGGGTATTATCGGAGAAAACGCTCTTATAATATGCAATGCACTGTCTCGCATAATGCTGAATACAAGCAAGACGGAGCAACACAAAAACGAAGAGTGCGCCGTTAGCTAATGTTGCTTCATCAATAATACATTATGGGGGTCCTATTTCAGCCAAGATTGTCTGTGCATTTCGGGAAGTTTCGAGCAACGCATCGTGTGTAATTCCAGAAGGAACCGGTATTCATCTTAGCTAAGGACCATAACCAATTTTACTTAGAGCATGGCAGCAACGCCAGTCACGCGGAAGGAAGTTTGTCCTATAGTTAAAACTACGATCGAATGACAAATCAGTTGTCAAACTGCAAAAAAAAACTGCTAGTTCATATGATCCAACATGCGTGGAGAATTCGAACAGATATTTTTCGAAAGTATACGACTTGCTCAAGCAAGGCAAGCAAGTAAAGTAACTATTGGGGAACATGTTACTCATATAAAAATAGATCGCGAAATGACTCAGTAAACTCTCACTAAACGATCATCATTGCTTTTTAAAAAGAAATATACCGACCAAATGCCAAATGGCACAGTACCGGGCTGGAATCTCGATAGGGGCAGGACGAAAAATAAAATTTCATCAACAGATTACGATCTGTGGTGAAATGTAACAAATCTATCACCCCCCCCCCCCCCCCCCGGTTGTTATGCAAAACTCATGGGCCAACCCATCGTCCATGCCAGTATAGGCCGGCATGGATCTTGGTTGGTGGGAGAGCACATCGTCTTAAATCGGTCATAAAGCCATACTTCCTCGAGTTGGCTGAATATTCGTAAAGTAAGGACGGAATAAACAAAAACCGGGAGAGAGAGAGAGCCTGTAGCCCAAAACAGATTGCAAACAAAAAACGAAGAAATGTATCTTCATCGTGAAAATCAGACCAGTTTAACATTTTCTCATGGCACAATGAAAAATTAAAACTGTTCCGATTTGCTTGAAATTTGGTAGGAAATACATGTATATTTTCTGCGTAATTAGTTAAATTTTTTGAAAAGTATTTATTCACGAAAACATAAAAATCGAGAATTTCCTTTAAAAAAATCGTCATAAAACGAATCGGAATTATTCTTCATAGAAGTTTGCAAAAACTTGTTAATTAACCAAAGGATTAATTGTCCACCAGCACCAAGCGGTCAATTTGTAAACTAAACTGCTGGTAACAAAATTGTTGTTTGGTCCACGGCGTTTCAACGATATCCAAATTGATTCTATTAGAATAAGAAAAAACAATCTTCTGCCTCCACCACTAGTTTTGTGTGCTAAGTTGCTTCAGCTAAATTATAACAATCTTCAAGACTTTTTCAACAATATGCAGCAATTATATATTGTGTAAAGAGGAATAATTAGATACCAGCGTCAAAACGGTGGGTTTATCAATAAAAGGACTGATAACAAAATTACTACTTTCTCGAAGAACTTCTAAACGATATGTGACATGAGAATTGTTTTGAAATAGCCAAAATGTAACTACTTCCATCGCGACAACGATAGATTGGCGTACTAAGTTGCTTCAACTAAACGAATGACTTTGTTCAAAACATTTCAATGATATGCCACACAGAAAATTGTTGTTTTATCTAGACGTTTCACATGCCAGGTCTAAGGTATTTTAGTTACTTTACGGCATTGTACAAGACGTTTCCAACGATATACGACAAGTACATATTCTATAATAAACAAAAAATTAACTGTCAGCACCAAAACGGTGGTTGTATGAACTGAACTGAAATTGTCAAAGATGTTGTCTGATCTTACAAACGATTAACCATACTACTGTGTGGGATAAAGTAAAGCTATATTCTGATCGGTAGATATCCAACCCCATTGGGGTACAGATCTCAAAAGCTTTTCCGAACACACAAGGCGTTCTTGAGATATTATCGGTACAGACATCCAGACAGACAGACAATTTTTTTAAATTTATGTTATTAAGGACCTTCAACACGTCGAGAAAAATGGTTTTTGGACCAGGGTCATTTTTCATTTTTGTTATAAGTGTTTAAACAATTTGGTCTCACCAAAGTGAAAATTTTGTCCGTCCGTGCGGATGTCGGGATGTCTTCACCATTCCTGTTCTATTTTTTAATTAAGAAAAGTGAGGACCTTTTGGGAAATTTCCTGTGACATGTACCTGATACGTCAGGTAAATCCCTGTCATATGATGAGATGTTAGAACTAAAATAGGGTTCTAATCTAAAAACCTCGCTGAAAAGATAGTCCGCATACGCAGGACAGTGAAGGTCAAGTAGGTGCTGAATTTGAGGAAAATGAACATACAATGAACAAATTTCAAACATAATGAGGCCACAACGGTGGGGTTTACGAATTGGAAAACCTACAGAATAGACTATATCAAGTCAGTAAGAGTTTTGATGGCTGTGCCAAGTTCTATAGTCAAAATGATGCTATGTTGAAGGCAAGGTACGTGTTGATTGGATAATCAGCTTAATAAGTTTTGTGGATGTATAGCCAAATTATGTATAGGTTTCAAATGGTTCTTTCCACCAAGTGCAAAGAGTGCAAGGAAGAAGCAAATTGTACTTTTTCATCAGACAAAGCCAACATTTGGGTAAATGGCAAGTTAACGGTTTGCATATATACAACTGTTATGCACCATTTAGTGTGACAATCGAAATGTTTGAGTATTTCCTGGATAACTATATGATTTGGGAGGTAAAAACACGAATAGAAAAGGAGAGGTATACTCAAAGCATTTTACTAAATAGACGTTGTGCCGTTCAATACCGGTGATATATGGTATAACGACTTTTCACAGAAGTAGTGCCTCTCCGTTATTGGTGTTTGGCAGCAGCTGATGCATGACAACAGATGCATGACAACAATTTTGGAATAAAAAAGCACCTGGATCTGACAATAATAAAAATATTGGCCTAAGGACCTGACGAGCTTATAGAAATGTAGATCTTAAGTCTGATAGTGTATATAGGGAAGGAAGCTCCAGAAGATTCGATGTCTTTTAACATGTCGGTAAAAATGTCAGAAGAGCTACACACGGCAGAAGATGGAGGAAGGAGGAAGGACTAAACAATACTACATCGTGATTATTCTAGATAGTCCTTATGTATTCAACAACTACTTTATTTACAAGGTGATTCAGCTTTAGAACATTATGTACGAAAAGGTTCCGACTCTAATAGTATGAAGGTGGGAGGATTAACCGACTAGATCTCAAGCTTTTGGGTCGTGGGGAAGTTAAGATTTGCAGGAACATGCAACTACACCGAACAGAACAAACAAATATTCAAAGCAAACTAAAAAACTGAAATTACGGTAAATTTACACCAAAATCCGTCGACCGAAATTTGAGGAATGTGAATAAAATTAATAATAAATGGGTGTGTCCACCCAGGAACGATCTCCCCAAATGACAAGCACAATGTCTGCTGAAGAAACCTCCCCGAATATCCGATAGAGGCCCATGCATAGCCACAACGAAGCAGCATATGAGGGTAGGGACATTACTCAAACAGACAAAGCCTCTCTTCAACCAGAGAGACCTCTAGAGGTTCTCCCATAATTCACACACCGATAGCTTGAAATCGCCGGAGTACCACGAGAAGGGTGTGTGAATTTTTCGGTCGTCCCCGAATGGGCGACACATATACTGGACCTGCCACTCCGACCCTGTGGATGTCAAGGGGATGACGGAAAATAACAAACCCAGCCTGCAAATATGTAACTGACACGAAATGAGAATCCCCCTCCCAACATACCAACCCGAAAAGATTTTTAGTACTTCATTTGATAAAAAAAAAACAGAAATAGGTAAAATAACCCGAATCATAACTGAACAAAGAGAAAGAGAAATAAAACCGAAAGCCAGGAATCGCCGTGCAAATTGTTTATTCAACAAAACAAAAAAAAGTAAATTTTGTCCTACAGAGAGAAAGAAAGAAAAATCAGAAATGGGAGAAGGAATAAAACAAAAATAAATCAAACTATGTAAAACTGGTTGAGAGGACAAATAAATCGAACCAAAATATGATCGCCAAAGGTGAGTAACTTTTAAGAGCGAAACCAATGTACACCCTGATCAAGCGCACAACGACCGCTATTTCGATTACAAAATATAATTTAATAGAAAAATTGAAATTTGGAATTTAAATGAAAGTTAAAATAAAAAAAATTAAAAAATGTCGTCCTCCGGTTGGTCTCCCGGTAATGTTGGACGAAGAAGTTACATAATTAACACTGACAAAATTAAAGAAAGGTTAAAACAAAAACATAAAACAGCGTATTAAGGCCCAGGCACAATTAAACTTAAATGTCAATGCCACAGGGTAGATGGCAATGCATTAATTATTCGATGGTAACGAATTTCAAAATTTAAAACAAAACCACATATGAAACAATGTTATGACCCCTCAAGGTGTCAAAACAGGAGCAGCACAAAACCTCCCTAACGTATTTGCAGCCCCGTCCCTCACTATACTCGACACAGGAGCGTCAATAGACTGCAAACCTTGTTGCCTAGATTTGTGTATCAGATGACTTGCTATTGCAGCGGGAGTGATTCCAATTCGATTACTTGTAAGGGAAATGAAAAAATGGCACCTATAAAGTGAACAATCAGGAAGCGGAGAAGCAGAATTAAATCAAAATTTGCGGTTTGTATGAGAATTTTGTATGAAATTTGGTATAGAAATTTTGTATGGGAATGTACCTAACAACGAACAATGAAAGAAATTTTGAATGATCCCTTAAAAAACCATGCTCTGAAAGGATTTAGTACCACTTCACCTCCTCCCTGTAAATATGACACACAGGAAAGGGGATTTACAGGTGTGATGTACCATAACAAGATTGAAAAATATTTTGGTTTGTAAACATTTTAGACAAGAAGTAATATAGCTACGTGTAAACATGTCTTCGTATAAAAAATTTTGTTTTGATTAAGAAATAATGACAACCATCATCATCAGATCTTCATTTTCAAAAGGCACACATCCAACCATGGCATCAAAATAAAATTTTGCCACACCAGTTTTGTTGTAAGCACATACATATATGGGTGCTTAGTTAAAAAGCCATAAAAACTCCGTTCAACAAAACTTTCAAAGTTTATGTTTTTTGCGTGCGGTACAAAAACACAACAACAACAAACTTCAAAAGATAATAATAAGAAATCATGTTTAGAAGTTAGTTCTTCTTATACCAACAAATTATAAAGGAGATCGATTTTCTGCTCTTCTCCACATACGCAACTAGTATATGCGGTGTATACAGGGCCAATTCCACCTGGATATAAGAATATTACGAAGGTATTATGTTCCAATCGTGACAGGAATATATTTGGTTTTATTTTCACCCCACATTTTCGAGAACGTATTCATATGTAAACAAAATGTGTGTGTGTATGTGATTTCGATTTGATAATATATGTACAAAAATGTATAAGTTCATTGCGAGAATTGTTGAATGAAAAACTTTAGGGGTTACGAAAAAATTCATTTTCCATTTAACTAGAAATAAATACGGTAAATTGAAAAGTTATTGAATTATTTATTAAAGCAATTTAATGTTGCTGAATTTAAATTAATAATATACGAGGGTATATCAAAAAGTCTTGCAATATCATATGAAAAAACAGAGTGAGTGAGAGAACAACATATTTTTCAAAACCATTTTTTATCGCGATGAAACTTCTAGAAGAACATTTCGATGTAAATTTTACAGTTCGTTTGTTTCTGTCAATTTAGTAACATGTGTTTTGAATTTTTCTTAAAATGAATGAAATTGAATATCGCGCCGTTATTAAATTTTTCTGTAAAGATGGACGAAATGCAATTTATATATTCAACTATATATCAAAAGTTTACGGCGAATCTGCACCATCATATGCCACAGTAACAAGGTGGGTAAAATTATTCAAAAGTGGTCGGGAGTCATTAGAAGACGACAACCGCTCGGGTCAGCCAGCAGATGCCATTAGCCATGAAAACGTAATTTTGGCCGAATCAATTGTATTGGAGGACCGGCGTATTTCTGTTTCGCAGTTAGCGTGGAGACTTCCTCTTTCATACGGTACCACATATACTATATTACATGACCACCTTCACATGTCGAAAGTAAGTGCGCGATGGGTTCCCCGTTTGTTGAATGCAGAACAAAAAAAAATGCGCGTTCAAACTTCAAAGGCGATTTTAGATATGTACAAAGAAGATCCAGAAAATTTCTTGGATAACATAATAACAGGCAATGAAACATGGCTTCATCCCTGGGATCCGGAATCCAAACAAGAATCGATGCAATGGATTAAACGTAGTGAACCACCACCAAAGAAATTCAAAACTCAACCGTCTGCTGGTAAGGTTTTGGCAACAATTTTTTGGGATGCTGAAGAAATTTTGATAATCGATTATATGCCAACGAAAACCACAATCACAGGCATATATTACGCAGAGATTTTGCGAAAATTGAAAAAAGCGATCCGGAAAAAACGGCCAAGGAAAGTTAGGAAAAAATCTTGTTTCTTCACGACAATGCACCCGTGCACAAGGCTAATATTGCTCAAGCTGCATTAAAGGACTGCGGCTTCGTGGAAATTCCGCATCCACCGTAAAATCCAGACTTGGCACCCAGTGACTACTTTCTGTTTCCTAATTTGAAAAAAACACTAAGGGGCCGGAAATTTTCCAGTGACTATGAAGTACAGTCTGTTGTAAAGGAATATTTTATGGAGCAAAAGAAATCTTTTTTTTTAGAGGGTTTAGGCAAGTTAATTGATCGATGTGACAAATGTATAAACCTTAAAGGAGATTATGTCGAAAAATAAAAATATTGCTGTCTCACTCACTCTTTTTTTTCATATGATATTGCAAGACTTTTTGATTTGCCCTCGTAACAAAGCTTTAATGCAAAATGGCAGATTATTGGAAGAAGGGCTAGATAAGAAGATCGGTTTGATTTATAGTATCACAAACCGATAACATAGCAATCGCACACGACGGGATCTAAGGTCTTATTCTTCAAATACCTATATGATGAAATTATAAGAAGACAAGTGTTGAGATTGGCGCAATGACCCATATTTTTATAGCTGATCCAGTTAATGTATGAATTATTGACTTAAATTAATAATTTCCGGGAACCACAAGTTTTTTCCCCCCTTTATTAGTAAAGTACTAATTTTTAAAAATGTATCGGAGCTACGATTCTTAAAAAAATTAAACATAAAATAAAAATGACCAACTTATAATAAATTTTAATCATGAACTTAACGGTATAAAAAATTAAAATAATTGAGGTTAAAAAATAAAAAAGAAAGCAAAAAGTTTCAATGTTGCTAATTGTAAGTAACCAATCTTTTATTAATCTACTCTTTTATTAATCTATCTATCTTCATAAAGATTATTTGTTGCAAAAATTGTGGGTGGTAATTAACTATAAAATTACGGGGCTGTAAATGTGTAGAATCTTTTAAAATGTTCCTTATTAGGAAAAAAAATCTTAATCTAATTGTGTTACGTTATAGATTGCATGTTACGCTACTCAAAAAACACTGTGCTAGTTGAAAAATGTGACAAGCTGGGCACCCAGGGGGTAAACCTAATTCGAGTACGCTGAATTCAATGGCTAGTCCCATTTCAAAGTTAGTCCCCATTTTTGAGATATCGCTTTCGACATGTTTTAGCTCTGAGTCAAAAATCTGTCAAAATATACATCATATTCACGTTGATAGCTCCTAACCATTAAGTTTTTGTTTTTGCTTTTTTGAGCGAAGTAGTTTCTATACGGTTACAGTTTCCTGCATTCTAGTGGTCATTGCATTCATGTGTGATTCCTCCTCCGATCTCTGCCTTTGAGGAAGAAAGCCATCAGACGAACTCGCCTGCTTCATTTCAGTAATCTTTTTACTTCATGAGAGAGTTTCCATATCATTGTCCGTTCTCTTCCAACGGTATCTTATTGAGCTTTGCTACAGCTTTCCAGCCTCTTTCTTCGTTTTGTAACTTCTTCTTCTTATGTTCCTTGAGATTGCATTCGCGGAACAAGCCTTGTTGCTTTTGTCTCGTTTTTTCGGTACCAGATGTTGTTGCCGCCTAAGCGAAGAGTTGGCGGATTAAGCTGAATGCTTCGATGTTCCAAAATATGAATCATAGACCTTGTTTTGAGCCTGAAGTAGTTGTAGTAAATCCGAGTTAATTATCCGAGGCGTTTGTTGAGTTTGGCAAAAAGAGTTATTGGCAAGTTTCGGTGTTATCCCAACTAAAATCCTTCTAAACGAGACAACACAGCTCACACACACACACTTAATTTATCCTTGTTACTTTGCATAGAGAGACAGAACAGGAGGTGAGTCCCCACATCTTTTTGGATGTAGCAGGGTGAATATTTTTAACGAACGCTATTTTTAAACTTAGACCGAAAAGAAACCAGACACCTCGAGATGATACTAAGGAGAGTGATAAATATAAATTACACATGCAAAATATTTTACGAAGTAACTCAATGCTTCATATAAGCGAAATTAAAGTAAAATGTATGTAATTCTATTAGTGGCTCCCAACCCATCTCCATACAGCACAATACATCACGAGTATGCTATTAAAAAGTATGTAACCCTGTTAATTACTATTTAACGACCGTAATAAACACAAACATACCGTTTATACATTTTATGTATTGTGTATGGTAATTGAAGGTTATGTAAACTAATCTTTATTGGGATTTTACGAGTTAATTGACTTGCTTGTGTAAGTAGAGGCATAATTGCTACATGCTAATTTTTTACCCTAAAACAGTCGATAATTTAGTGTAAATTTATTACACGAGATAATCAATCTCCCGTTGCCGATATGTGCGCATCACAGAGTTTTATTTTATAATTGCAGCGTATATACAATTTTACTAAATGCTAGTATTTAATTTTTTGCAAGCTGTTTATAAATAGAGGAAATCATAAATATGGGTTTGAAACTATTGAGCTGATAAAAAACTAGACAAAGAGATATGGTTGTTTAGAATATATAAACACTGGCTCGTTAGAACTGTCATCACATTCGTCTTAGCAACGCTAAATAAACATGAAAACTATTATTTTGTTATTGGTACTTGTAAATGTTGCGCTAATGATTAGTGCAACACCTTTGAGTAATTTCGGTGCTGGACCAGCAGGTATATATTATGTCAGGTTTTACACCGAAATCTCTGATTTGGACTAATATAGTATTTGTGTTTTAAAATAAAAAGGTCATGCTCCAGGTGGAGGTCAAGGTGGACCCGGAGGACCAGGAGGTCAAGGTGGACCCGGAGAACAAGGAGGACAAGGAGGACCGGGTAGTCCTCCACCACCACCACAACCTTCGCCAGGTTTCCCAGGAGGTTACAATTTTACCATTCCACGTAAGTATCTCTATCTATCATGTACCATAAAGATGGTTAACGCGATGGTTAATATTAAATTAAAATATTCTAGCCTTTCTAACTTCGTCCAGTTCTGGTTAATGCAGTACGTGATTTTAATATTCCTCGCTTGTTAATTTTTGTTAGATAAAATAAAAATATAATAAAACTGTTCAAATCGTATTTAAACTCGTTTGTAATTGTAAAGTTTTTAACAATTCCAAAGCTGCCAGTTATTCGAACAGCAGATGCGCGAAGCAATAAAGAAAATATGTCCTCACAAGTTGGCGCAGGAACGTGTTCCAAAGCGTTTTCAAAAAGGCTTGTCATCGCAAAGGTATCGTACCTCTATCATGCATGGGAACTTTGTACTAAAGTTGTCCTAAAAAAAATAAACAATTACGACAAGCTTAAGAAAAAGTTCATTCGTAAAAGTTTTAAAGTTTTAAAGTTTTAAAGTTTTAAAAGTTTAAAGTTTAAAGTTTTAAAGTTTTAAAGTTTTAAAGTTTTAAAGTTTTAAAGTTTTAAAGTTTTAAAGTTTTAAAAGTTTAAAGTTTTAAAGTTTTAAAGTTTTAAAGTTTTAAAGTTTTAAAGTTTTAAAGTTTTAAAGTTTTAAAGTTTTAAAGTTTTAAAGTTTTAAAGTTTTAAAGTTTTAAAGTTTTAAAGTTTTAAAGTTTTAAAGTTTTAAAGTTTTAAAGTTTTAAAGTTTTAAAGTTTTAAAGTTTTAAAGTTTTAAAGTTTTAAAGTTTTAAAGTTTTAAAGTTTTAAAGTTTTAAAGTTTTAAAGTTTTAAAGTTTTAAAGTTTTAAAGTTTTAAAGTTTTAAAGTTTTAAAGTTTTAAAGTTTTAAAGTTTTAAAGTTTTAAAGTTTTAAAGTTTTAAAGTTTTAAAGTTTTAAAGTTTTAAAGTTTTACAGTTTTAAAGTTTTAAAGTTTTAAAGTTTTAAAGTTTTAAAGTTTTAAAGTTTTAAAGTTTTAAAGTTTTAAAGTTTTAAAGTTTTAAAGTTTTAAAGTTTTAAAGTTTTAAAGTTTTAAAGTTTTAAAGTTTTAAAGTTTTAAAGTTTTAAAGTTTTAAAGTTTTAAAGTTTTAAAGTTTTAAAGTTTTAAAGTTTTAAAGTTTTAAAGTTTTAAAGTTTTAAAGTTTTAAAGTTTTAAAGTTTTAAAGTTTTAAAGTTTTAAAGTTTTAAAGTTTTAAAGCTTTAAAGTTTTAAAGTTTTAAAGTTTTAAACGGGATGTTATCTGAGGACAGATATTCTAAGCTGACCGAATTTGTCAGAAAGACCCATTTAGGATGTAGACCCATTTTTTATTGACCCAGAACTTGATCAATTTTTGCAAATTTGAAATAAATGGACAAATTTGCTCATTTACTCTATCGAGGATTGGCCAGTACCCAGAGATTTCCGACAGACATGGTATATAATAATCCAATGCTAAAGGCTATGCAAACCCAGATGAATGAAACCATGACAGCATTTACAAATCACAAATCATTCTTGAGAAATGCTAGAAACTTTACGTGATCAAAGTTTTCATGCTACTCCAAAGGATGAAATTAAATTTCTAAAATTTGCCATACTGTATTTTAGTGGAACCTACCAAGAATTCACTACTTTTCGTGATATGTTTGAAGGATCAATTCATTTATCGCTGACGAACGTGCAAAGATTCCAGCATTTAATTTCCGTCCTCAGAGGAGATGCACTTAATTTGATACGACACATTCCAGTAACAGACGCGAATTATGAAGCAACACGGACCAAAATAATAGAGCGATACAATCGTGAAGGGCCAGTAATTACGTCATTAATCAAAAGATTTTTGGATCAACCCTCAATTAATTATGAATCGATCAAGCATCTGAGATGCATATGTGATACATCTGATGAAGTCATTCGTAGGCTAAAAGTGTTTGGAGCATCTGCAGAAACTAAAGATCCTTTGTTAATCCATTTCGTAAGCAGTGGTCCATAAAGACAATCAATACGCCTCTTCCAGTCTTTGAGGTTTTTCAAGAAAATTTGCAAGACGGGTGCATGGCTCTAGAGAATTTTGATATAAGCAATCCTAATCGAATTCCACAAAAATCAACGAAATCATTTTTGGTCAATACGTCTAACGAGAAGCGGGATCAATCTACATACGTCGTCAATCAATCTGCAAATAGTCCGAAATGCAAAATGTGTACGGGGAGGCATAAACTTCATGAGTGCGATCGCTTTGGTGCACTCTCTTTAGACAAAAAAAAAAGAGTTGTGAGTCAATCTCGATTATGCTTCAACTGCTTGCATGTTGGTCATGGTAGTAAATCATGCACCTCCAGACGTTCGTGTTTCGTTTGCCGTTCGAGTTCCACCAACAAACAATAGTGATGCATGTATTGAGTTTGATGCTTTAATTATCAACAAGCTAAGCTCAAAATTGCCTAAAATGAATCAACAAATACTTGATCAATACGGCCAGGCCAGAGATGCAAACCAAAAATCTAGCAGATCCACCATCCAAAAAATTGATGAGAATTGATCTCCTTGTGGGTGCAAACTACTTCTTTCAGATATTAAAATCTGAAAGGATAACAGGACCATACAACTGAATTGCAAATGATACAACTTTGGGATGGATAATCAAAAAAATGAGTATATCAAATTCATGTGTGAGTCACGTCAGAAATCCCATTTTGGAAATCCCACCGTTTTCTTATTTTGTCGAGTAGTATTTGATTGTGCAATTTTGTGCGTCTAACGGTAAAATTTGTGCATAATGTACTTTGGGAGATAATGCGGGATTTCTGACGCGATTATCACACCAGAAATCCCATAGATCCGTTTCATGATTAAAGCCTATGTTTTGCTAATTGAACTAATTGTGCAAAACTGTGCATGTCAAAAACAATTTAGTTCTCCTCCAGAATTGGTTAGGATTTTTCCTAGAACGGCTATATCTGCCTCTTTACATGGGATATGTACAACGCCTATTCAAGTAGATCAACTATGGAAAAATATCGTATATTTCTAGTAACAATGTTTAGATTAGATGTATATAACCTATAAAAAAAATAAAGTAAAGGCATACTCCTCATCAGCACTTAAAAGACCCTTCCTTCAACCCCAATTTCAAAAGTTCAATTTCTGAAAAATTTTATATGGGTGATATCTGGAAATCCCACTTTTTGTTAACTAAATCACTTAAACTAGTTGACATGAACATTCAGATTAAATTTCATGATTGTGCCTACTCCACATCAGCCAGAATCGAACTTACACCCTTAAGAGATTTAGTTAATAAAAAGTGGGATTTCCAGATATCACCCATATAAAAATTTTCAGAAATTGATCTTTTGAAATTAGGGTTAGAGGCAGCTATTGGCTAATGAGTTATGTTGGAACGATCCGAAGTGGCCACAGAACAACAAAGGAGAATGACCAAAATATCTCAAAACTACTGGTCAAGAGGAATCGAAACCTTTAGAAATTTTGACAATAAAGGAATCACGTTCTTCTTACACCAAGATTATTCGCATCACAGCATATATGTATGTTGAAATTCGCTGAGATTATGAAAAATTAATTAAACTTGAGCCACGACTGCTCCATGCAAAGATTGACAATAAACGAAAAATATGTTGTCCACTAAATGCTATTGATTTGAGGAATCCTGAATTCATACTGCTAACCAATCTACAAAACATTGTCAAAAAACATATACTTAATAATGACATTCTTCGGCTGAATCCATTTGTCTGTGAAAATGGTTTATAGAGAGTTGGTGGCAGATGGAAAAATGCTAATCTTCCGTTTAATCAAAAATATCCAATTATCATTCCTAGTCGTCATACAATTAGTGGGTTGATCATAAAATATCTTCATTTTACGCACTTCCGTGCTGGATCAGCATTACTAGTCCATTTGAGCCGTCAACTCTATTGGATTACCATAAGGTTAGAAAAGTTGCTCGTGATGCTGTAACTCATTGTTCTATTTGGTGTAGATTCAAAGGCGCAGCAGCAGCAGATGGGAATATTGCCAGCGTCACGGGTTACGCCTGCTAGTCCGACCATTCCAAATAGCCGCAGACAATAAAAAAATTATGGTGAAAATTCTAATCAATAAATTTTGCCTGAGTTATCCCTGTATCCGATGCAAATATTACAATTATTAATTAAGAAATAGCCAAGTTTTTTCCAGTTTGAGATCCATTTCAATCGTGTAGAATTTAGAGATACCACGTTTTTCATCTAAAATTTATATTGCAATTAAAATCAATCTAGAAAACCATTTTAATAAGGATTGGTTATGAAATGGCCAAGTTTAGTCCAACACGATCAGATCCTGATCGATACTACTGTCCAAATTTCATCGTAGGTTAGGTTTTAGGTTAGGTTTCAGTGGCTGATATCGCACACTTAGGCCAATTATGGCCCATTGTGATACCACAGGATCCACATTTAGTACTATATAGCGTAAAAGATCTCGCACATTACAGCTTTCAAGATCACAGAGGCTGTCCATGTTGTATTTGCCCAAGTGATCATGTCTTCTGCCAGCTAGCACGGGACACGAGCAGATGAAGTGAACAAGAGTCTCCTCCTCCTCCTCGTCTCTGCAGCTTCTGCAGAAGTCATTTGCATCCAGACCCAGCCTTCTCGCATGATCTCCGAAAACGCAGTGCCCGGTAATTATCCTTACAATTCTACCTAAATCACGCTTACTCAGTGAGAGAAATCATAGAGCAAAACGTGGTGTTTTGTAGTCAAGATTCACCAGTTCATGCCTCACTGAATTAACTATGTTGAGTGCTTTTTTTGCAGGCACTTCCAACCCGAAGTCGCTGAGGGTCGGGCGGCCGTGTTAATCGCCATTTGCTTGCCGATAATATCCAACGGGAGAAAGTACAGCAAAACCTCTAAGGCACTAGTGGGGGTTGTTTTCAGCGCCCCACTAATGAGCAAACAGGCTGCCCTCTGGACCTTCGCCACCATGTTCCTATATGATACTTTCTCCAGATCAGGCCACCATAGACTCACACCATACAGCAGTATGCGACTTACAACTACCGTGCAAAGCCAGTGCACCAGCTTCGGTTTCAAGCCCCATTTCCTTCAAATGTCATTTTTACAAGAGTAGAGCGCCACAGTGGCATTCTTTACTTTTTCTATCGTGTTTGGTTTCCAACTGAGCTTACTGTCTAGAAGAATCCCTAGGAATCTCGCCTTATCAGTATGGACCAGCATAGTACCATTCAGACTTGGTAAAACCATTGTCGGAATTTTATACCTCCTAGTGAAAAGTTCTATTTTAGATGGGTTATTCCTCAATCAACATCTGCTGGCCCAGTCCACAGTTATTGTTAACGCATTTTGCATCATATCCCTTATTGTACCCAGGTGCTTATCCGAGACAGCTATCGCCACGTCATCGGCATAAGCAACCACACCCATTCCTTCCCCATCCAGTTTCAATAGTAGTCTATTGATTACTACATCCCAGAGGAGGGGAAAGAGGACACCTCCCTAGGGTGTTCCTCGAACAACCTGTCTACTGACAGAAGCTTCCCATCCCCGCTATGACCCTTCAGCTACCTAGTAAATGAATAATTAGCTTGATTACTGGGTCTTCGATCTCAAAAGGTAGCAATCTTTCCATAATTGCTTCCATCTTCACGTTATTGAACGTGCCCTCGATATCGAGAAACGCCACAAACGAGAATTCCTGAAAATCCAGTGACTTCTCAATTCCCCGAACCAGAGTATGTAATGCAGTATCCACGAACTTACCCTTATGGTACGCATGTTTAGACTGAGCCCAGTTTCTGGATACAATTTTTCTTTCCATGGCTTTCAGCAGAAAAGATGACAAAGATATTGGTCTAAAATCCTTAGGGTTGCTGTGCAAGCTTCTTCCTGCCTTCGGGTTGAAGATCACCATAGCCTCCTTCCATTTTTCGGGGATGTACTCCAGCTTCAGATACCTTTTGAAGATAACTTCCAGCTACAGAAGCAAGACCTCCAGGTTCTTCTGAATTTCTGTTGGCACAATCCCATCCGGACCAGCTGACTTAAAAGGTTTGAACCCTTTAATAGCTCATTTTATTCTCCGTGTGTTCAGAATATCCTCTGTACAAAACAGTTGGACCCCGCAGTCATCCCTAGGCCCACAGCCATCCAAAGGCTCCGCACTCGACATATCCTCACTATACCCGGGAAGTGAGTTTCCATCAAGAGATCAAGAGTCTCTTCACTAGAAACCATCCATTCGCCATCCGTCTTTAACAGATAGCCTGGAACAGCTGGATTGGTAGAGAGAATTTTCATAAGCGCGAGGTTTACGAGACCTTTTCCATTCTATCACAGAAGCGCCTCCACGAATTCTTTTGCGCCTTCCTTAACTCCCTTGTGTATACTCTGAGGCATTCCTCATAGAAGTCCCAGTTTAGATCGCTATATCTTTTCGCTGTATTGAAAGCAGACCCACAGACTTTACGGCGTTTCGCAAGTGCCAGGTTCCACCAAGCAGGTTTTCGCTTCCCCCTCAACTTTTTTAAAGGACAGGCTACCCTCATTGAGGTATTGCAAGCCCTAGTCAGAGTGTTCACCATTGAATCCAGTTCACTACTCGTGTCGGGAGTCCTGGAACTCTAGATGTAATATTGCCCTCCAATAAATCCCTATATACATGCCATACTGTCCTCCTGGGAGTTCTGAACACGTACTGTTTTGTAATATTGAGATGAAGTTTAAACGTTAATTAACGATGGTCGGAGAAGGAATGCTCCTTCGCCACCCTCCATTACCCTGATCATCGGTGAAATAAATTCGGAGACCAGAGTGATATAAAAAACCTCCTGTCTATTACTAATAATAAAAGTGGGTTCCTGGCCTATATTACTAATAAGAAGGGTAAGTTCTTAAGATAAATTCAAAAATTAACTCACTCCTGTCATTTATATCCGAGCTACCCCAGACGGTATGGTGCGCGTTGACGTCGCACGAGATCTTTCGGTATGCCGTGTTCCGGCATATTAGTGGGGTCCCGGATGTTGTCCAAGGACCCTGAGGAAAACAATGTATAACTGTATGGCTCGGTATTTAAACAGCGCACGCGGCGGCACACTTTAATAAGGGAACAACTAACAGTCAGAATGAGGGGAGGTTCCGTAAAACCACACGCGCCATTAGCCATGCTATAAAAAAAACAATTGTGTGCCTAAAACGTTCACTAGTTATAATTTTATGGAAGATCGCTCACTCCACTAACGTAATCATTTTTCACCCCATTACAATTGGATCGCACTACTCCATTTTGAGTGTAAACATTTTAGATCGAAGCAAACAAAAAATGCATGTAGATCGCAGCACAAAAAACAATATGAACCATAAAACTAAAAACGGTTCGTACCTGCGACAACGTGTACATCAACGAACCCAAAATAAATATTCATTCACAAAATATGGTAAACAAAAAAAAAGCAAAATACATATAAATAAATATTAGAAGGGAAAATGTATATAAAAATAATATAAATATTAATACTAGGGTTTTTTAAATTTGATACGTCACCAAAAAACCCGCAGCTGATGGTGTCCTCCAAATGTAGCGTATTTTCCTTTGAAACGCATCCAATCATAAATGGTGATTAATTTTGAATTTCCTGGAATGATCTTCCCAATGTTAGGATTCTCCTCGAGACGTTGTTGAAACGGCAATGGTTGAAGCTCGTTTTGGATTTCACTGACGTTCGGAAGTTCGGAATGCTGACTGACCTTGGAGATCGCTTGGTTGAATTTATGAATTTACTTGAGCATATTTTCACTCGGTAACATTTTTATTTATCGCGGAGCAGGAACGTTGGATATTTTAAATAAAACACCACAGGCTAGCTTTGCTTTTGCTAGCTAATTTTCAATTTTTATTTAACATGGTCGACATGTTTTAATTAACAAACACTTAGGTTTATGAACTGACTGTAGTTTTTTCTTTCCTTTAAATATTTATTTTAATTTATAGTATAACAATCACTACAGCATTTTTTTATATTGTTAGGTACACATAACATAGGACTACAATGCACATAAACGTAGTCTGATAGTATTTTGATTAATTTATTTATTAAACATAATTTTATAATTTTTCTTCAGATTTTTATTTTATAAATAATTTGTTTTTTTCTTTACAAACTGTTTAACACAATCACATTTAATACACAGTTTTCTTAATTCCTTTTTTATTTTTTTATTTACATGTGTACAACAAGTTTAAAGTTAGGTTTTTGTTTACTTTTGGTAATTTTATTAGTACAAATTAATTATAACTTAATTAACATTAAATAAACCTTATATGAATTATAATTTTGGTTTTCCGGTTTTTTTTTTTTATTAGTTTTTCTAATTTTTAAATAAATATGGTTTTTTGTACTATGGGCGGTAAATTTTATTTTTCCAAATTTTGACACCGACTGATCCCCATGCATCATTTCGCTTCCCCTTTTATACTCCATTATATTTTGGTTGTTCCAGTTTTTTTGTTTGCTATGTTTAATCAAAACACAGGGTAGTATAACAAACATCGAAATCTGTTACAAATGTTCAGTGCATTGATCACACACCTCCATTTTCCCCGGTGATGCAAACATTTTCATAGCTCTCGCCCACGACGGCTAGCACCACCTCACTCTCCTTCAGCACTTTGCTGAAGAGCTTAGGCCCCTTCCCCGACTGTTCCACTTGAAACTGGGCCCGTTTCGTTTCGGAATCCAACTTCTCCTCGCCAGACCTCTATCTTGTTGACCCAAGATCCTCCTTCCGAGCATTACTAACATCGGCAATGCAGCTCTTCGCCCACTCAACCTTTTGCCTCTGTTCCTTGGTCCACTGCTCCTCCTGGACTGTGGCCAGTCTATCAAAGGTATCGAAGGCCGAACGCTTAGTCCTATACCTCCGAACCGAAAGAGCAATGATTTTCTCCTTCTTACCGCTGCCACTAGTTCCTGACTTGCAAGCCTCCAAACCAGTTTAGCCCCACTGACGGTTGGAGTCGCAGACCCCCTCGTTCCCACTAGCATTTGTGGAAGCGCTGGCCACTTATTTTTGTTTTTAATTTTTTAAATCCATATTGTGTTCCCACGAATATTGGAGAAAATGATGGTCACCCCGTACAGAGATCCATATCCACGGGGAAGATTAGATACAACTGGAGGTCACCAGGTATCCAGAGGGCTCCGTTCACGACTAGGCTTTCTTAAAAGGACCCCCAGCCTAGTCGATCATCAGCACGGGTCGCATAACACCTTAATCCAGCCCCTTGGCTCCGCGAGCACACCCGCTCCCCGCGCTCCGTCCCCCTCTTACATTCACCCATCCATTCAGCCTGTCATGTTGATATCCCAAACCAATGGGTGACACTCCATTCAAGGGATGACCCGTTTATAGGGGTTCCCAACTCAGGATCTCCTTGGAGACCCGGGAACGCAGAAAGACGTGACGCGCAGTTTGCCGTGGTTGGTAGTCGATGGTTTTATGGCGCCAGCAGTTCACACTTCCATGCTGGGTATCATAGACATTCAGAATTTAGTGAACTGAGGTTAACTACTCCCCAGTTCCCTGAGACTCCCCTCCCAACACGGCTGTGATTGGGGGTGGCTTATTTAATTCACCGCTAACCAACCTATCAATAGGCTGTCCACTATCCACCACCTGTGACGTCCTCGATAGCTCCAGCTCGCCACGGGAAAAAAATTGCATCGTAATTCTTTAAGAAATAACAGAAAGGCAGAACATTGTTAAACTTCAAGATTTCATTAGCTGAGTTCCTTTACTTCGGAGATCAATCAATTTGTCGTTTTAAGAATCACTTTTATTTAATATTTAATTTCGCTGGTATTTTTTATTTAGTGATAAAAGAGATACAAAATGAAGAAAAAATGTCCACTGATAATTATATAACAAAAAAATTCGCTTTTGTGATAGTACTGCCACTTACGGCAAGTAGCGTGATCTCTTATTTTCCGCTGTCAACATAATCACTTGCGAGGTATCAAAATGTTCATGAAATTTAATGTATATTTAAAAAAAATTAGATCAAATAATAAATAAAATGTTAGTAAACATTCACAATAGAATGGTCTTTTTGTATCACCCTGTATTTGCAACAATGAAAAGATGAACCTTTCACACTCACTTTGGATGTTAAACCTTATGTCAGTGTTGCAGTATATCAAATGGATTTTAAATATTCAATTCAATATGCCACATTCTACATTTTACAAGGTGCTGTCGCCGAGTCCAGCTATTAAAAAAAATTCAATCAACAGTCTGATTAAAGCAAAGGAATACAAAGATATGTTTTTGTTCCGCTGACACTGAAATCATACTTGATCAGGTCACACTGAAATCATACTTCATCTCCAACAAATTATAAAATCTGCTCGAAAACTACAAGCTACGGATACAATATCACGGCACACTCGTTTATTCAGAGCTTTTTCGTATATAACACTAGCAATTGGCGACTTGAATCCGAATATTAATAAAAATCAAATTAAAAATACAAAACGAAACTTTTATTGATAAGCAGCTTTCTCAGTTGTTAACATAAGGTCAAAACCATACTTCCATCATTGGCATCCACCAATAAATATGTTATCCAGAACTTGTTGAATTTGAAACGGTTCCATTCAGAGGTACGAGTAGAAATAATGTTGTCGATGCTGGTGGCCCGCTTACTCCAGTACCATTACCTCCACTAACGACACCACCTCCAGTGGTTAAATTATGCATTAATAAAGTTTACGTTAAATAAATTCCTTTACACGCTAAATGTGCAAAATATTTACCAGCTTTATGAGGAACGCCATCGAGATTCATTGGCGTGACATTTAATAAAAATGCAATATTTACAAAAATTATAAGTAACCTGAGATGCTTCATATTTGTTGTTTATTATACACTGTGAGCGAAATGCCTTTGACAGTTGTTTTATATACAAAGTACCACAGTGCATTGTATTAATAATTGACACATTATGGTCATGATTGGGTAGCTCATGAATAATTTACAAGTGTTGATATCCGCAATTAAGAAGTGTTATAAAAACTGGGTTTTATCTGCGCACCTGGTAATTGGACCGGAATGCGTACACCTATAATTTGCGATTCTATCTAATTTACTACTACCGTATTTACTACTCGTATATGGTAATTTATTTGATATTCGCGGAAACATAAATTGTCAGCCAACGTTGAAATCTTTTGATCAACTTTAGTGAAAATACAATAATGCAAATATTCTAGAAGAAACTTTGCGCAAAATATGAATAAGATTATATCTTAAGGGTTGTCGAACTAGGAGGCCGCGGTCAGTGTACAGTCCGCTAAACTTATTGAGGTGTAAAAACCATTCAAGGGTTTTCCATCATTTAGATGTGCTTGTTTGTTTGTGGCGCCCAAAATTTTGTGATCATTTTTGCGTCAGTTCCTACACGATGATTTTATTCAGCTTCTTGTAAAATGTGGAAAATAACTCGACTTTGGTAGGAATATTCACACGCTCTGGTGGCAACCCTTTAAATTAAAATTTGTAAGTATGGATTATTGTCAGGTAACGCAACTCCAGAAGATGAGATAGATCATAGTGTAAAGATGAACATGATGTAATCCCTCATTAGGCAGATATTCATTTAAGTACTGAAGTGCTGCTTTTGATTTCAAAGCTGAAGCTTTGTAGATTGCAGGTCGTCAGGAGGTGGGCTGACTTGTGGAATGATTTGCTAATATTATTGGATGCAGTACAGTGACGATGAACAACTCCTTATCTCTCAACATGCAACCCGCACTTATGGTGACTACTCCAGATCTTTGAAAGTTATTGGAGTTTATCTTGGAACCACAAAGCAGAACAACAGTTGTTTCGTTGGGAACCATGAATATTTATTGGTTAAGAGCGAGAAGTATAATCCACCAGTTTGTCGCATTGATTGTCATGATAGTGCTTTTTGGTGTATTTTTGACGACGACTCAACTCTTCAATTGCAGGAAAGCTGCAGCACTTGTTCTCGATGATTGTCCAGTGCGATGTATTCCGTTGACGTAATTCAATAATTACATTTTGCCGTCGCGTCGCCGTTACTTATTTCTTGTCATTAATATAGTTCATTACCCGCTATTAAGTTCTTAAATTGCCACTGCAATTGTTGTAAGATAGCTTTGCAGTTCAATTCAGCCAAATAACTACATTCCATGTCATTGCCACCACCTGTAGACTGCCTAGCTCCTCGAAGTACAGTTGGATGCAATGAAGGAAGGATGGTTTGAGGCGTCGTAAATAATAAACGAGCTCTCTTCGGTTTATGCCACGTGATGCAATATCTGCTGAGTTCTCCTGGGATCTTATGTGGTGCCATGTTGCTGCTGGTATAATTTGCCCTACTGTTGAAATCCTATTTGCTATAAAGGTTTTGAAACGGTTTGGTTACTTTAGATCCAACTTAGCGTGATCATTTCATCCGTCCATATCATTCATTTCGTTTTTATAATTAAACCTAAATAGTTTTTGGCATTTATCTTCTCCGGTAATGGCTCATCCTATACAATCCCCGATGCCCATATTTTTCGCGTTAGAATTTTTGAGATAGGTAATAAACATCCTACTGGATCGAACAGCTTGGACTAGTCAGCTAATAATGAACGTTTGATTGATTGGCCTGTCTCTATTCGCAGCTGTCTACATCGAATTCAGAGATGCTTTCGTTTCGGTTATTTAGAATTTCTAATGTCTTTAATTGTTTATACACTAATTTAACTTGATGTGGAAAAATAACCTATATCAATATTTTTCAATATCGGGAGGCAGGGACAACATGGCATCAAAGACAGGAGGAAGCGAAACCGCCAAACAGAAGAGCGGGGGATTGAGAGAGATCCCCCCAGTGAAGTGACGGTACAGGGAGAGACGCACGGCATTTAAAATTCTGGAGAAACTGGCTGTGACCCTTTAGGGGCAGCTTACATTAGAGCAAAAGGAATCTGTAGCATGGGCTAAGAAAACTGTCGGCTGCGATAGCTCTGGATCTAAGAAAGTACAAAAGGGAGTTGAGGAGAGCACAAAAGGGGTCTTGGAGACTCTTCTGTTGTAGAATGGATTCTCGCCTTAGGAAAATTCTAGCTACTAACCCAACCAGTCCTAGTTACTTAATTAGGCCCTACGGGTTATGGACAGCTTCAAGTACGAAATCATTGGAGCTTCTCATGGAGACCCATTTTCCGGGAAGCGTTGATGGCTCGATGTAGCTTGGACCTCATCGTGGAATACCATTAACAGATGTGGATGGCATCGTGGACAGGGAGCAAATCCTATGGGCGCTGAACGGTATTAAACCTTATAAATCGGCGGGCCGGATCGGATTATACCAGCAGAGATCCAAAGGAATTCTGCAGTTATCCTCCCCTGGGTGAATATTATTTCCAGGGGATGTCTGCAACTGGCCTATATTCCCAGGAAATGGACGGAGGTCAGAGTGGTTTTATCCCGAATTCGAGAAAGAGGTTATCCAAAGGACCTGAGGCCTATAACTCTATCATGCTTTCTGTTGAAAACCTTGGAAAGATTGACATACGTTCTTATTCGAATAAAGGTTGAGCCAAGGAATTGGGCAATGTCGCAGCATGCGTACTGTAAGGGAAAGTCGGTGGACACAGCTCTGCATGATCTATATGGTAGCATTTTTCGACATTGAGGGCGCCTTTAATAATGTAAAAACGGAGGCGATCATGGAAGGATTGTCATTTTTGGATGGGATTACCCTATAAGTATGTTGATAAATCAGATGCTGGTAAGCTGGATTTTTACCTCGGAACTGGGGGAGTCCACCATTAGAAGGCGGGTGGTTAGAAGAACTCCGCAGGGGGAGTAATGTCCTCCTTTCTTTTGAGTGCAGTGGTGAATGGATTGCTGTTGGAGCTGCAGAAAGAGGGGATGGGGTTGTAGCGTACGCAGATGATATAGCGATAGCTGTCTCAGGCAAATATCTGGATACGATTAGGGACGTTATGCAGAATGCGCTCCTGATCGTTCCGAAATGGGCCGGCAAATAGGGATTAGGGATTAAACTTTTCAAGACAGAGCTGGTACTATTTACTAAGAAATATAAAATTCCGGTAGTTAGCCCCTACCGTGAACGGCATTAGACTGGCTTTTGCTGGCAGTGAGATTTTTGGGCATAATCTTGAACAGTAATCTCAGCTAGAAGCCTAACATTGAAGAAAGGGTGAATAAGGCTAATGTAGCCATTTACTCGTGTAGGAACGCCATAGGTAAGAGATGGGGTTTGAAACCATTGCTGGTACACTGGCACTATACAGCAGTGGTAAGGCCTGTGCTGACGTACGGGGTGGGCGTGTGGTGGCCGGCTCTGGAGAAGGTATCTTACATAAGGATGTGGGAGAAGGTGCAAAGAACGGGCTGTATGCTGATAAGTGGGGCGCTTATTACAACACCTACACGCGCCTTAGAGGTTATGTTTCACCTTATTCCAATCGAATTTTTCGAAGCTATACGGCTAAGTAGGAGCCGGAGTCTTCTGTGAGAAACTCAATGTTAATATTTCTGTTCGTCTCCCTGATTACTGCAGCGTGTACCAGATCAGGGGAGGCCTACAGCAGCGCCCAAATCGGCGCTCAGTAAAAAGGCAATTGCCTTGACAGATGAGAGGTGGACCAACACTCTCACGTGCGGAGTAGCAAAACAGGTTTGGCCAAAACTGGACCTGTGGCGCTCCAAGGCACTAGTACCCCTGGGAAAACGAAAGTTAGAATTGGTCGTAGGGATACTGGCAGGACACTGCCTTTTTGGGGAACATGCGAAAAGGTTGGTTCTACAGACGAATGACTTTTGTAGAAGTTGTATGGACGAAGAGGAGGAAGAGACTTTAGATTACTTCCTATGCTCGTGTCCGGCACTGGCATACAAAAGACATAAGTATTTGGGTGTGTACGATATGGAAAGCCTTTCTGAACTCGCGGAAGTAGCTCCGGATGGTTTCAGCAAGAGTAAGGAGAGATTGGATCGTGTGGTATCACAATGGGCCATTATTGGCCATAGTGTGGGATAGCAGCCACTCTAACCTAACCTAACCTAACCTAGGTGTTATTGTCTTTTGCTGCAGTAAAGTTGCGTCGAATTTGAAGGTATCAGATGTTTGGAATGCTGAGCTCGCTCCAAAGTGTCCTCTTGGTTATTCTTTTCTGTTAGAAATGATTGTGAGTGTTCCGTTAGAGATAAACGTGATTCTCTACCGATAAACGAATTTGAACTATTAGAGAACTTTACATTGCATACATTAAATGAAATTCCAATCAATTTGATTAGAGCTGCGCAAGTTTATCGAATTTTCAGTAGTGTGTTTAGGTTAGGCTGTGTGAACCGTACCAGCCGAGATAAAAAATTCTTAGAGATTTTTGACCATTTAGAGTAATCATACGAGTAAGTAAGGTTAAAAAAATTTAAAAAAAAATGTTCTGCTTTTCTCAACCCAAGTGAAATATGGCCCAAATTTGTTGCATGCAAAAAAATCACAAATTTGTTGCATGGTAAAAATGTTGCACTATCGATTGGTTGTTCAAAAAATTTCAAAAGCTTTAAATATGGGTAAGTTTCTGGAATGGTCGAGTTATGGTCTCTCACTGGGATAAACGAATCGGACGATTCCTGCGGTTGGCATTATAAGTAACGGGTCTCTTACAACGAAGTTGTTGCAACAAATTTTAATTAAGAAATCTGGTCAGCAATTTTCAAAAGATTGACATATGGGTATAGAGAAAGCTCATGGTATGGTTTCTTACCGAGACACGTGAGTATAACGGTTCTTGGGAGGTCGGCGATAAAATATCGGGTCGTGTACAACGGGGTTGTTGCAACAAATTTCAAAAAATTGACATATGGATAGGATTTCTGGAATGCTCGTGATACGTTCTCTTACCGGGACAACCGAACGAATTCTTGGGTCAGCGATATAAATAACGGGACCAAATTTCAAAAGACTGCCATGTGGTCGGTTGGTTTTTTAGAATGTTTTCTTAAAGGGATAAGCAAATACCCCTTTGTAAAAGACTCATTATTTATATATTATTACGTTAAAAGTCCGCATCATAGGCATTTCAGAATCTTTTGAAATTGGTTGAACAGATTTCTTAAATGAAATTTATTGCAACTATAACCCTTTGTACACGATCCGTTATTTATATTGCTGACCCCAGGAAGCGTTCGATCTGTTTGTCCCAGTAAGAGAACATTCCAAAAAGTCTACCCACACTGCTCCTCTGAGGAGATTACTTATTTGAAACGTTTGGGAATAAACCCTTTGTTTGTGTCTGTTAGAAGTGGACTTTTGTTTTTAGCATTTTGAAAATTTATGTTGAGAAACTTACCCGCATATCCCTTTGCCGACCAAGAATTAAAAAATTTTGGCTCAATTGAAGTACAAACCACACAAATGTGTGAGTAAAAAAACATAGTATGTAATTGCGTTTCTCATAAAAAATTGCGCTTGATTTGAACTACAACCAATACAATTGTGTGTATAGTTATAGTGTTTTTTTCGGACGAAAATAAATGTGAAAGGAACACACAAATGTGTAAGTTGGTTCAAAACACAATCAAAAATAAATTTTTGACATGATTCTTTTGCCTTACCCACACAATTGTGTGGGCTATACACTTGCCTTGTTTTGTGTATTTGATCCGTTAACGCTAATTCTTTTCAATAAAATCTTTGGAACTGACACGCTGCAAATCTATCATTTATTTTCATTTCAAATCAATCCTTACATTTATTGATATTTCTGTGCAACATTTGTTGCATGAAACACATTTGGGTTTATTTTTGGGGACATATTTCACACGCATTTTCCTCATCATTTGGCTACGTTTCAAGGTCAGCACTTCATAATAAACTGTTGTTTGTGGTCTGGTGATAATTGGATGCAATTAATCGAGGAATATATCCATCATCATTATGTTGTGTTCATTATAGCCCATAAATGCAAAGTATAATTATTTAAGGTAAACAATTAATGAACAACTCGCATATTATACGCACCTTGACCAAACCACCCAAATTTTGATCATCCGGCCTACTTAACAAAAATTATCAAACCTTGCAACATATCCGTTCATTATTGTTTTTCAATTTCATATGCTCATTAGCCATCAAGTGAATTGTAAATTATCGAATTTACACATTACGTGCGGACGCATGGCGAAGTGCTCGTTCATTTATATATAAACTACCATATCGAAATAATAAATAATTTATTAAATTTAACAGTTCCATAGAAATAAGTATACCAGTATCACGTGCACACCTGTGCAATCATTTATTGTTGATTATGTGTTGTAAAATTTTCGTATTTGTTGTACAAATCGCGCTGTTCGGTGAGGCAATAAAACTGTTATATTTTTATTATTAAGATTAGTTAGCAATTGAAAAAATGGTTTGAGTATTCGATAATTTTTTATATTTCAGTTTTTTATCACGACCGCAGTAAAGTGAATGCTGCACCGTTTTATACTAATAACCAATGTCGACAGATATGTCCACGTACGTATGTACCAGTGTGTGCCGGTCCACTAATGTCGGTCTTTGGCGCGACCGATAATAATATAAACACGTTTTATAATTTGTGCCTGCTTCAGAAATATAATTGCGAACATTTAACAAGTAACTAATGGACTGTTACATAATACAAAAGAGTTAAACGATTTTTAACATTTTGAATTTTTAGATTGGTATGTCAAGTACACTGGGTTATGTTACGGTAATACAGCATACACCGTGCAATCTGGATGAACAGCAATCAAAATAATTTATAAAATAAATTGTTAATTATTTTACTCACTACTTTTTTAAATTTATTTATCTTTGGCCATCTTTGCTCACAGTTCCCAAGGGTGTATTTGAATGTACTTTTTTACACCAGTATACGAGGCAAGCACCAGCACCTTCATTATAATCCATATCTATCTTTGTTTGAGAAGTAAAGCTGAAGAAAATCTTTCTGAAGCCTATGCTTATCTTATTTTTTGAGTATACATGGGAAGGGTTAAAACTCGTATGATAATATTGTTTTAGTTTTCAGACCTGCGGCTCAATATGATGTTTTTAAAAAGTTTTGTGCCGTTTTATACTATTAAAGTTAGAAATAAATTGGATGCAATATGATTTTTGAACTATTCGCCCATTTAATATCCTAGCCTTGACTCATCGAACTAAAACATTTATTAAACAAGAACGAAATCAATAAAGTGGCCGTTGAAAAAAACTAAAGATACTCAAGGGGCTAGATCCTGTGTCGGTGGTAATGATAAATGATAAAATTATCATCGATAAAATATAAATTGCGATTCCGAGTTGGTGATATCTATATCCATATATATAAAACAAAGTCGGGTTAGTTACATGCTGTATAAGATAGCAGAAAATTTCCAACAGAAAATATGTGTTTTGCTATTCACCGCTAGTGGCATCACTATCACAAAAATGGAATTTTTTCTGCTGATATTCTTTTACACCAGCAGAAAATTTTTGATATTTTTATGCAAATTAAAAATTCTGAGCAGAAAATTTTATGAAAAATCAGAGAACTTCTGAAAAAGAAGAGAAAATGTATGTTTAAACATTTTGAAGCGATGAAAGTTAATTTTCTTTAAAAAACGATTTGCGTATGTATAGTGTAAGCACTCTCACAACATAATTAAATTATCATAATCATCATTATGCAAACACAGGGCAACATCAAAAAAACGGCCATCGTTGAAAGCACTTCATATATTTTTGAAGTCATTTTAATGTGAAATGTTTTCAGTCTTTTAACAAAAGTGTTAGAAAAACCCCCCTGTAACTACCCTGGGTGTATGTTTTTATGGTAGCTGAGATTATAATTCATGTATTTGGATTGGAACAACATTGTTATCGGAAGTATCGGAAATTATTACTCAAAATTTTAGATCTCGTTCAAAATCAAATTCAGGAAGTTGCAGGCGTTCACGGTCAAATTCTAAATTCAATAAATCGCGACAAAATTCACCAAATTTTAGAACAAAGTATGATCCAAAATATGGTGAACCTTCGATCGAAAATAACTTTGTCTGTTTTTATCATTATTATTTCGGAACTAAGGCTTACAAATGTAAGCCACTTTGTAGATTTGTATCTAATAATACTTCCGGTAACAATGTTACAAAAAACTAAGTGGTCATTCACAATTGGCGGGGTGTAATGACGTAACAAAAACCAGCCGCCTTTTAATTTTTGAACTATTTTATCAAACTCATTTCTTAATTGATGCAGGTGCAGACGTCTGTCTTACCCGCTCGTTTTGTCAGGAACCCAAAGGTTGACCCATCATTTAGGTTGTTTGCGGCTAACGGTTACTTGGTAAACGCGTACGGGACAAAAATTTTAAAAATAGACATTGGACTGCGCCGCGAATTCTCCTGGGAGTTTATTGTTGCTGACGTGTCGGCGCGGATTTAATCGGCGAGGACAGAATTCGAGAATATGATGAAACTCGAGATTTGTAGACCTAGTAGCAGTCCTTGGTCCAGCCCGGTGCACTTAGTACCAAAAAAGAATGGAGCGTGGAGTCCATGTGGAGACTTTCGGGCACTAAACAAAGTCACAATCCCAGACAGGTACAAAATCCCACATCTCCAGGACTTTACACAACGACTCGAGGGCTGCACTATATTCACAACAATAGACCTTGTCCAGGCCTACCATCAAATTCCTATTGAACCGACCGACATTCCAAAAACAGCAATTTCAACACCTTTCGGACTATTCCAATTTTGTAGAATGACTTTCGGCCTTAGGAATGCAGCACAATCGTTCCAACGTCTTATGCATTTAGTACTACGCGGACTTGACTTCTGTTTTATATATTTGGACGATGTGCTCATTGCCTCTCGAAATTACGACGAACATCTTGAACATATTAAAATCATTTTTTCTAAATTAGACGAACACGGACTAGTTGTAAATGTGGACAAATGCGTTTTCGCAAAGACCGAAATTATTTTTTTAGGCCATTTGGTGACTGGACAAGGTATATTACCATCGCATGAACGGGTTCAAGTCATCAAAAATTTCGAACGACCACAGACTGTTAAACAACTGAAACGCTTTTTAGGTATGATATACTTTTATCGACGCTTCATTCCAGGTGCCGCTGCTGACCAGGAATTGTTGAACGATTACCTAAAAGGTTATACCAAAAACAGTCGAGTTCCAATCCAATGGTCAGCAGAGGCTATCAAAGCGTTTGATAACTGTAAAATTAAACTTACGAACGCGACTTTACTTATTCATCCATCATCATCAGCACCTCTGGCCATCATGGTTGACGTTTCCGATACTGCGATCGGAGCGGTAGTTCTGCAGTTTGTATCCAATTCTTGGCAACCACTCGGTTTCTTTTCAGTACGTCTCAATGAAACGTAAAAATCTGACCTCTGTCTAGATTTTGGGTTGTTTATGTGAATATTTGGGTTGCCACTGGTGAGTTCCAAATATTCACTGAGAATTAAACTAACTGTTGTTTATGCGTTATAATTCAATTCAATTCTAGTTTTATTACCTCAATAAACCGGGTTTTATACATAAAATATTGCTTACGCATGAAATCGACAATAATTATATACAACAAAAGTACGATATAAAAAAGAAAGAAACATTAAACCTGTTGAATTTGCTACAATATACAATATTCCACCCGTGTCGA
The DNA here is from genome assembly GCA_947310385.1 of Nephrotoma appendiculata. Lineage (NCBI taxonomy): Eukaryota > Metazoa > Arthropoda > Insecta > Diptera > Tipulidae > Nephrotoma > Nephrotoma appendiculata. Next base: position 287,749,121 of record OX371223.1, read on the forward strand.
TACTGTGTCATCGACCGCTTGGAATATTGTGTTATTGCGCATGTTGACATTGATTCAACATATTCCCGGGCCTTACTGATGTCACACCTCTGTTAAACCATGCTTTCGTTGGCTCTTTTAAAGTTTTCAATTTCCTCCCAGTAGGAAGATAAATTGTATTGAACAACTAATGTCCATTTTGTCGCCACAATCTCCAACTTGCCCAATTCCTCGAAATGTATCCCAATAGAATGATCGAACGGACATATTTCGATGTTGCTGCTCACGAGACCGAATAGGCAGCACACTGAAAGGATGGCTAGTGCCATGTGGTTCATTTTTCCTGTCGCCTTGGTTCGACGGTGAGGTTGTTGCCTAGATACCAGTTTGTTGTTTTGAGTTGGAATTGCACTGGCCTTCCCGGTGGTTGTTTCCCTGAGCGTTGCAATGGCCTTCATAGGTAACATCTCACTTGAATCGTCGTTGATAGGAAGTTTGCACAGCTTTGTTATTGGTCGTTTGTAGGTCGCGTCTTTGCACTTTACTGTTACGATTCGTACCAAGTTATCTTTTCCGGCGTGAGTGTCTGTGATCCGTCCCAATTTCCAGCGAGTTGGGGGTAGTTGATCATCCTTTACCAATAGTAGATTATTTATTACCAAATTTGGCTGGGAGGTTTTCCATTTGCTCCGTTGTTGAAGTTGGTGAATGTATTCAGAAGACCATCGCTTCCAAAAGTCTTGCGCCATTTTTTCGACCATGTGCCATCTCGTTCTTAACCCTATGTTGCTGGTAGGCACTTCCGGCATCGCCTTAAGAGCATCTCCAATGAGAAAGTGTCCTGGTGTTAGCGCTGTTGTATCTGTCGTGTCGTTGGTTAATGCGATCAGCGGCCGAGAGTTGAGAACCGCTTCGATTTGAGTGGTGAGAGTGGTTAATTCTTCGAATGTTAGAGTTGAATCTCCTATTACTCTCTTAAGATGAAATTTCACGGATTTTATTCCTGCTTCCCAGATTCCGCCAAAATGTGGGGAATGAGGTGGTATGAAATGCCATGTCGTTTCATCACTGGCTAACATGGCTGCTACGTCGTCAGGTAATGTGGTCATCGCTGAACTGTACGTCTTCTTCATTACGGAATTTGCACCCACAAAATAGGTTCCGTTGTCAGAGAATATATCCGTACAAAGCCCTCGTATAGAAACGAATCTTTTGTAGGCAGCTTTGAATGCCTCTGTTGTTAGGCTGCTCACTATCTCAATGTGTATGGCCTTGGTTGTCATGCATACGAATAGGGCAATGTATCCTTTATAGGATTTGTTACCCCGACCCTTGGTGGTTCTTAGCTGGATGGGTCCTGCGTAGTCGATTCCCGTTTTAGAAAACGGTCTTCCCGGGCTCACTCTTGCTGATGGTAGACTACCCATTAGTTGCTCCATGTGTTTTTGTTTGTAGCGAAAGCAGGTTATGCATTTTTGTATCACTTGTTTTACAGCTCGTCTCCCATCGATGATCCAATACTTCTGCCGCAGCATTGCAAGGGTAAGCTGTGCGCCACCATGTAATGTGTTTTGGTGGGCTTCCTCAATTATCCGTTGAGTAATTATGTTGTTTTTGCTTAGAATTGCAGGCTGTTTGCTGGCGGTTGTCAGGTTGGAGTTTTGGAGACGTCCCATCACACGGAGTAAGCCTTCGCCGTCTAAGAAGAGATTTAATGAACCTAGCTTACTGTCCTTTTCTAGCTTTCTGTTCTTGTTCATGCAGGCGATTTCTGGCCCGAAATCTTGGTCTTGGGTTATTTTTATAATTGCTGTTTCTGCTGCCTTAAGTTCATTACCGGTTAGCCAACCCTTGTTACGACTTTCTTGTTGGCAATTATTTATGAATCGTAGACAATATGCGACCGTGCGCTTGATTTTACTGAATGTGGACAGCCTGTTAAATAACTCTGCAAGTATGTGTGGCCCTTTTATTACCGTCGCCAGCACTCTCTTTTCTTCCAGCTCTGCTTGTAAATCTGATGGTGGGTCCGGAACGAGTTCTTCAGTATTCCACTGCGGTGGCATAGTTGTTAGGAAGCTTGGTCCATGCCACCATAAGTTGTTGCCAATGAGCTGCTTGGGTGTTATGCCACGTGAGGCGGCGTCCGCGGGATTTTCCTGAGACTTCACGTGATGCCAAGTTGTTGTTGGTAGTGTCTTCTTAATCGTCGAGATTCTGTTTGCCACAAACGTTTTGAAGCGGCTTGGGTCTCCCTTAATCCAACAGAGTGTTATTGTTGAATCTGACCAAGCGTATGTATTAACGTTCTCAAGCTTCATGGTGTCTTGAACGTGTTTCAGTAATTTTGCCAATAATAAGGCCGCATTTAACTCGAGGCGAGGGATTGATAGCTTCGTTTTGCTTGGTGCAACCCGTGTTTTGGACATTAATAGCTGAGCTGCTGGTTTACCGTTGTCATCTACTGTCCTACAATAAACCACTGCCGTATAGGCGTGCTCTGACGCATCAGCAAAACCGTGTAGCTCTGTTTTGCATCTAGACGTTGTACTGAGCCATCTTGGAATTTTTAATCTTGATATCTCATTCAGGTCATCTTTGTAGTTCTGCCATTTGGCACTTATTCTTTCTGGTAGTTGTTCATCCCAGCTTATTCCGATTTTCCAAACATCCTGCATCATGATCTTGGCCATGATTGTTGTCGGCAACAGCCATCCTATGGGGTCAAAGAGCTTTGAAGAGTCAGATAGGAATGAGCGCTTGGTGTGCTGGTTGTTGGTTAGTTGCAGTCCGGCTATATCGAATTCAAAAATGTCTTCCGCCGGGTTGTATAGTATTCCCAACGTTTTAATGGTGTCATTTATAATTTTATTTGAATATTTCCGTTGGCCTGTTGCTCTCTAGGAAGGCTTTGCAATATTTTGGGAGAGTTGGATGCCCATTTTCTCAAATTGAATCCACCTTGCGCTGTGAAGGCTTGCAGATCTTGCAGCAACAGTAGAGCTTCGTCAATGCTGTCCGCGCCAGTAAGTAAATCGTCCATATAGAAGTCGGTCATCATTATTTTAGCTGCTTTTGGGTGAGTATTGCATCCTTCTTTGGCCACTTGAATCAATGTTCTTACCGCTAGGAAGCTGGCAGCGGTAGTTCCGTACGTTATTGTTTTTAGCCTATATGCTTTTATCGGCTCGGAAGAGTCCTGTCTCCATAATACTCGGTGATAGTCCCGTCCCGGTCGTTTGTGTTGAGCCAGATTTGACGGAACATTTTCTCGATGTCGGCTGTCATGACAATCTTGTGCTTCCTCCACCTTAGTAGTATGTCGGCCAAGTCCTCTTGTAGTTTGGGCCCGGTCATCATGATGTCGTTTAACGAGACCCCAGTTGTTGTTTTTGATGACGCATCAAACACTACTCGAAGCTTGGTCGTTGAACTGCCTGGTTTGATAATGCCGTGATGAGGTATGTAATACGTATTATCGCCGCGCTCCACTTCTGGCTTTTCTTGTATCAACTCCATGTGGCTCAAATCTATGTATTCTTGCATGAATTGTTTATATAATTGTTCGTAGGCCGGATCTTTGACGAATCTTCTTTCGATTTGGAGAAGTCTGGCTACTGCTCTTTTTCTAGACTCGCCAAGTTTGACGTGATCGTCCTTAAATGGAATTTTTACTATGAATCGTCCATCTGTGTCTCGACTCAATGTTGATTGGAATGCCTCCTCAACTTGATTTTCTTCCGCTGTATGGCTCCTTTCTTCAGGAATGCTATCAACCTCTATAAATAATTTTAGTTGTTCCTCGATTGACTTGGTTGTCACCATGGTTGTTCTTGTTTTGGTGTTTACGTTACTCAGGCTGCCAATTACGACCCATCCGAACTCCGTGTTCTGTGCCATTGGTTCTCGATGGTCACCTTTGATAATACTATTGGTTATTATCAGTGGATAGTAATCTGCTCCAATTATGAGATCAATCGGCTGAACTTGATTGTAGTATGGGTCCGCTAACTTTATGTTATTAAGATGGGTCCATGCTCTAGTGTCAATATCAGCTTCAGGTAGTTGTTGGGTTAGCTTGTTAAATATTAAAGCTTCGATGTCTAAGCTAAAGTCTCCATCAAATCTTGGCACAAGCTTAATGTTGATTGTATGCTTGCACATTCCTGCTTCGCTACCGCCAATGCCTGAAATGTTAACATGTGTTTTTCTCTTTTTGATGTTTAGCAGATTGGCAGCTCTCGATGATATTAATGTAGCTTGGGACCCTGAATCAATTAACGCCCTCAATGTGGTGAGATGTCCAGTGTCTGTGGCTACTCTGACCATTGCTGTTGGTAGTAATACAGGCCCTTGTTGTTTAACTACTAGAGTTTGTGTGATCCCCATGTTGGTTGATGCCTTGTTATTACCATGCAGAAGAGTGTGGTGATGTCCTTGGCACACAATACATCGTATTGCGGATTTGCATGGGTTACCCATTGGATGTTGCGTTAAACAACGTATGCAGGTAGCTGTTTCACAGAAAAACTTGCTTCTGTCTAGCGTTGGCATTAGCTTGAACTGATTGCAGTCTTGCAGCAGATGCTTTCCTTGGCATCCCTTTACTATAATACACTGGCTGTCTCCTCTAGCGATTGGAATCTCCTTTCTATGAAGCTGAAGAATTCATTGATTCGTTTAGTTTCTCTCGGATTCACTAATGATGTTTCGTAGAGCCTAGCGGTTTCCGGATCTAGTTTTTTGCCTAGAATGAACATCACTAGGGCTTCAAACGGAGAGTGTAATTTTAACTTGTTGATGTTTTGTAATATTTCAACTGTAGTGTCATGCAAATTACGAATTGCTGCCGCTGATGGTGCGTGTATTGTATTGTTGGTAAAGTTAATAATGAGTTGAAATACTTATTTGCTAATAATCTGGGGTTGTTGTATCTTCCTTGCAGTATTTCCCAGGCCTTGTTGTAATTGTCACCAGTTGTTGAGAGGTGACTGATCAACTGGGCTGCTCCCTTTTGTAGATTTGCCTTCAAGTACGTCATTTTGATTGTGTCCGCCAGCTTATTGTTGTTGTGGATGAGCTCGGTGAAAATATCGTTGAAGGAGCTCCAATGGTCATAATCGCCATAAAACGTTGGTAGTTCTATCTTGGGCAATTGTACCTTGACTTCTCCAGCCTGGTTCGAAGTCTCTTCTTTCCGGCTGCGCTGCCATCGCAATGTTGTTGAGTCCACTCTATCCTTGAGCGCCTCATAGTAGTTGTTTTGGAAGTAGGGAGCTGTTTGCTCTTGCTCTTCCATTTCTACTAAGAGGTTTATGTGCAAATCGTCAATTGCCCCCATTTCTTGCGATAATTGAGCCATTTTTAGCCTAATGAACTTCATGGGAATGTTGTTGTTGTCCAATGCTTCTTCAATTGATTCTAATTTTCTATGCATCATCCTCATCAGGACATCTTGCTTCTTGAGCAGCTTCTGGTTGTTGTATGCTACCCCTTTACTAGAATTTTCAGACTGATGCTTGTAGTCCTTACTGGATGATTCCGATTATTGATTAGTTTTGCCTCCTTGGTCGTTGTTATTTGACTCCTCGTCGGCAAAGTCGAATTTGGCAGATGCGTCTGGAGCTGGCGTTGATGGCAATGATGATGAGTTTAGGCGTTGACGCATATCTTCAAAATATTTTGTGAACCCTTCCCATACTATTTGACTGTCTTTATAGTATTGGTGTTTTGTATCTAGTTCAGGCTGGAACTCTCTTATTTTATTATCCACATCGACGTATTCGTTGTACGTCTTTTTGAGAGTAGCTATTTTTGCCTCCAGATATCTTTTAGTTTTCCGAGCTGCACCATCTTTTTTGTAGTTCGAGATGATGTGCTCCAACTCTACTGCCTTGTCACTTTGCTGCTGCAATAACCGCTCCATGTCTGTGCTTTTATTGACAGGGGTGTTGGACTGTTGTCGTGTGGCGTATACTGGTTTATTTGCTGGTTGTTGATTGGCCGTTGAATTTCAATCGTTGTTGTTGTGAGTTTGATGCTTTGACGTATCTTGGCCTATAGCTCTATGTTTGTGGAACGTGTCGGCTGAGGGTTGTTGTGGTAGCTCGAATCTCAATGTAAAATTCCTTTACAACGTGAGTTTTATTGTCCGCCGGTTGTTTTGGCGGCTCGAAGGACCATGTAAAAATCTGACCTCTGTCTAGATTTTGGGTTGTTTATGTGAATATTTGGGTTGCCACTGGTGAGTTCCAAATATTCACTGAGAATTAAACTAACTGTTGTTTATGCGTTATAATTCAATTCAATTCTAGTTTTATTACCTCAATAAACCGGGTTTTATACATAAAATATTGCTTACGCATGAAATCGACAATAATTATATACAACAAAAGTACGATATAAAAAAGAAAGAAACATTAAACCTGTTGAATTTGTTACAATATACAATATTCCACCCGTGTCGATACTGTGTCATCGACCGCTTGGAATATTGTGTTATTGCGCATGTTGACATTGATTCAACAAAAACACTTTCGATATCTTCTCGAAGCTCGTACTTTTACGCTTTATACCGATCATAAGCCACTTGTCTACGCTTTTAATCAGAATCCGGAAAAAGCATCTCATCGTCAATTTCGACACCTAGATTTCATCGGTCAATTCACTACCGATATTCAGCATATCTCTGGTCTGGATAAAATTGTCGCAGATACTCTTTCACGCATTAATCAAATTTCTATTCCTGAAAGTATTGATTATGCTATCATCGCAGATGCTCAGACTAATGATAAAGAGCTTCAAGAAATTTTAAGGAGTAATTCAGTTCTCAAGTTCGAGAAATTCTCCGTTTCATTTAATTCAAACAAATTCATCTATTGCGATACTTCTACAACTACACCTAGGCCATTCATTCCCTTAAATTTCAGAAAACAAGTTTATGAGGCATTTCATAATATTTCTCATCCTGGCGTCAAAGCTTCCGTAAAACTTTTGACTCAGAATGTAATCTGGTCATCAATTAAAAAAGACGTTCAGAAGATGGCCCAAAATTGTGTAGCTTGCCAAAAGGCTAAAATCTCACGACATACAAAATCTCCGATTGGTAACGATAAATTAACTTCTCAACGTTTTTCGATTATTCATCTCGACATCATCGGTCCTTTGCCAGTTTCTGATAATCAGCGGTATTGCGTAACATTGATTGATAGATACACTCGCTGGTCTGAGGCGGTTCCAGTTCCGGATATAACTGCTGCAACCGTCGCTTTCGCTGTCTACTCACAGTGGATAGCTCGCTTTGGTGTGCCAGAGTTCATTGTCACGGACCAAGGCATGCAATTCGAATCACAACTTTTTCACGAACTGGCTAATTTACTTGGTTTTGAGCGCAGGAGAACAACTAGCTACAATCCCAAATGTAATGGCATGATCGAGAGATGGCATCGTGCCATCAAATCTGCCATTATGTGCTATAATCGTTCTGATTGGACTAGTGTTCTTCCTGCAATCTTACTTGGACTACGGACGACGTACACTGACGAATTAAAAGCTACTCCAGCTGAACTGGTTTATGGATGTACAACTCGAGTTCCTGGAACATTTTTAGATACGACGAACGATCAAATTTCACAATCAGACTTTATTACTAATTTAAGACGACACTTTGACGAAATTCGACCTGTACCGACTTCTCGACATACTACGGACAAAATTTTTATTAGTAAAGATTTGCTGACTTGCTCGCACGTTTTCCTACGGACTGACGCAGTACGCAAATCACTGCAACCACCGTATACTGGACCGTATTTGGTTATCGACCGTACAGACAAATTTTACATTTTGGATCTAAACGGACGACACGCCAAAATTTCCATCGACTGACTCAAACCATGTTACTCGGACAATCAACAACAAACTACGGGCGCACCAACTTCGCAAACTGGATTACTTGTACCGACTGACCGACCAGAACCTAATATTTTGGCTGACGGACCTAAATACATATGTAAATGTAAAAACATAAAATAAACACATGAAATAAAAATTTAAATTGTGCGGCGTCTATATATTTATGTTTTGACACTATAATGTTATTATTATTGTTTTCTTGTAAATATGTGTGCGTACTTATTTATAAAATCTGACAAAATATCGCGATTTTTTAAAGTTACACTGGGTAATTTTTCCGGGTAAGGTTTTTTCTGCTAACGAACGTGTAATGTCAAAATGTTACCCTGACAGCTCAACCCGTGTAAGTTTTTTTACCCTGACAGCTGAATCCGGGTAATTTTTTGTTGCCTGACAGTTGCAAAGAATTTCGCATAAATTAGTACAATTTTAATTTTGTTTTTTCGCAATGAAAACTGTCTCGTTAGTGACCAAACGCTAAAATGTGGTGACCAATCTTGACCTCTAGATTGAAACCTCTAGATGGGGTGCTAAAAAGGAGGCACCAGTAATCTGTGTGCTCATCTGTGTTGCAATGTAATATTTCTAGAGGATATTTGCATTTTAACGAACTTAATCAAACTTAAATTAAAACGGTAAAATAGGATTTTCTTACTACCAAAGTAGTTCAGAATTGTCTCTCTTTTATTTATGAGAAGGCAAATTAGTTTTATATCTCGATAAATTTTATTTCATAAATATTCATTTTTCACTTTTTTAATCCACTTCAGGGAACTTCAGTGCCACAACATACCTTATCTCACTTATCTAGGAGAGAAAATATTAAAATACCGGTCGTTAAGCGTAATCTAATGGTTCAGGAGGAAAATTCGAGATCAATCTCTATAGATTGTACCTAATGGTACTTCATGTTTTATAACTAGGTAGATCGGACAAAAACTATAGATCTGCCAAGATTTATATAACTGGTGTAAGCGTCTATGCTTTGCACCCTAACCTAACCTGCCCTAACACCTAAATTTTATACGTAACACTTTGAAATTTTTGATATAACGTAATTGACCAATTTGACTAGTAAAAAAAGAAATGGGTTTTATAAATCTAAATACGTTACCAGAGTAAATTAACGAATAACAAATCATTGGACCAAATCCTGAATACAACATACAGGTAATGCATTCATGTATAATTTTTCAGCACATTACAAAAAAGAAAATAGCACGAAATTTGTTTTTATGACATTTATTTGATTTGCGGATATCCAAAATTTAAAAAATTTTGTTGTCTTGTAAGCTCCGCAAAAAATTTTGATAAATTACCCATGGTTGCGTAATGCGTACATATGGACAATTATCGTCAAACAAGTATATATAGACACTGCATTTCAGGTTCATCTCATTAAAGTAGTTTTGCAAATATGAAATATATTATTGTGCTTATCGTACTCATTAGCTTTGCGCTATTAATCAACGCAGTACCAATGAATCTCAATGGGAATCTTGGCGCAGCTGGTAAATATCTCATATAGATTATAATTACAACAGGATTTTGAATATACAAGGGATAATTAATCGTTTTATTTATTTTTTACAAGGATTTGCTGGTGGGGATTATGGACAAGGCCCACCAATGGGTGCACCACCAGCGGGAGGGCCACCCGGTGGTGGACCACCAGGTGGCTTCCCTGGTGGATTCCCTGGTGGCAATTTTACGTTTACAACCAGCTCTGGATAATATGGCATTTAGTTAAAATGTCGAGTACGCCGAGTTTTGAGTGTCTCTAGCTTATTTTCATCGCACGTTATTGGTTTTGCTTAGAATCTAATTACTTATCTGCTAAATTTGTTTTTATGCTCTAATGTTATTAATGATTAATAAAACGTCACAAAAATAATTAAAGGTTTTTACTGGTTTTTATTACCGATTATGCGTATGTGACTAATTCGGTGTAGAAGTCAAGCGATGCAGAGCTCGAAATGGTAATTAAATGAAATTCCATTATAAGCGGTGCTTTCTAGTGTAAGGAAGTGATTTCAATTTTGGCCAGTCCCAATTTTGAAAAAAAAATGTTTGGGAATTCATCGATGGGGCTCAAGAAAATTGTTTTTCGAGCGCCTTACGGAGGTTCAGGTTCTGCTAATTGTTTTTTCTAACTACTGTTTTATTATGTTTGGGTTTTTTCTTGTTTTGTGGTTTTTATAGGATTCAAATGTTTATGTGGCTCGTTTTGGAAATGGTCATTAGATAAATGCATTGAAATTTCGTTAACCAACTTGGTTTATACAACGCAAAACTGTGTGATAGGTTGTTTGAAGGGTGCCCATGCGTTGGAGAGAATATCCTTTATAGACTTTATCATTTTATTCGTTGCCCTTGCTGTTGAAAAATGTTCATTTTGAATGGATTTAAGCTATTTGGCAATCGGTTGGGGTGAGACAGTTTATGTGATGAAAAAATAAATTAAAAATCAGTTTCGCACGTGGTTTTGGAAAATGGCTAGTTTGAATCGAATTAAGCCATTTCTCAACCGGCCCACACGAAACTTAATTTCTTATTTTCATGGAGTTAAGTAAAAAATGACTGCGAAGAACTTGGTTTCTATGATGAACAAAGATAATTTGAATGGAAATTAGCTGCATTTCTTAATAAAATGAGATCAAATTTTATTGCTTGATAAAAATGGGTTTCCAGCATGAGTGGCCAAGATGCCCTGGAGATTAGTTATTCGAATAGAACTAATAATTAAGCTTTAAAAATATCCAACTCTTTCGATAGTATAACCAATTTAAGGTCTGGGGAGTGATAGAGCTTGCCACGGTTATAGGACTTTTTGATTAGAAAAATGTCGCCAATCGGAAACTATTTGCTTTAAATTAAATTTAAAGCAAATCTTCAGTATTTCCATTTTCCAGGGTTGTAGCAGAACAGTGCTAGAATGTGGGTATACCTGTGATCTGGCGTGTTTGTATTTGCATCTAGTAGGTATAGAACATTGAGTTAAAATACAAGGTATGAAAAATTTCCATTCCTATTTATATCTGAAATAACTTTTAAACAAACCGATAAAAACTATAAAGAATGAATTGCATATTAAAGTTTTATTCATGGAGTTCTTTTTCTCTTTTCTGGCTCTTTTTGTGGCATTTTGCGTCACTTTTGATGATCGTCATATCACCGAAGTGTGAGCGGTGTAATTTGTGCCATTTCTGCTTAAATGTTGTCTTTCATCTGCCGTAAAGTCTATGGTTTGTTGAACAAAACCTTCTCCTTCAGGGAATCCCACATCAAGAATCTGGAGCCATAAGATCAGGCAAGCAGCCGTCTCAGTCGCCCTTTTTTGAGATGACACTGTGTGGAAATTCTTCCCGCAACAAGTTCACTGTCACTAAATCGGTGTGGGCACCATCTTAGGGTGGTAATACCATCTTAGGGTGGAGATTTGTTAGGGGAGCCTCGTCGGTCATCATAAAATTGTCCGAAAAAACCTGGTCATTCTCGGCGAGATTTAGAACAGTTCTGGAGTAGTCTAAACGCAACGCCAATCCACCAGGATGGAGCTGTTGGACCGACTGGATTTTCTTGGGGTAGAGGTGCAGATAGTTTACAAAATCTGACGAATCGTGCCACTCGGTATAGCCAAATATCGTCGAGTTGATATTATGTTTCGGAATTGTCTGCATCACTGTGCCTGGTTGATCGTTCAGGACGAAATCTGCGCGCGTGTCTTAGATATTTGAAGTTTTTTCCTTACCAGTCAAATTGGCTGGGCTGGAGGGAGATCAAAATTGGGTAAAAAGGCTGTTTTTCTCAAAAACCGTCACTTCCGCTTAAATTATAGAAAAATGAGCTGAACCAACTTGGTTGTAAACTTAATTTAGATTCTTTTGTCTTTAACCAATTTTTATCGTAAATGTTACTTCTAAATTATTTAAAATACTTAAACGTGAAAAAGGAAAAGTTTCTATGATAGTAGCCACTTCCACTTGGAACGGGTGGTACTGGGTTCGAATTCCACCGGACGCAGGATGCAGAAGCAAATTTACTTATCATATACGAGCGGTGATGTGAATAATCACAACTGTGACCCTCTGGGAGTGGTGGTGCTGGTGGTGGTACTGGTTGTTATGGTGCTTGCAACTAGCAGATCGTTAATATGATTGTGTGAGTTGGTGAATGAGTGGCTATTTAATATATGATTACCAAAATATAACTGGGCCTTTCCAATTTATGAAAAATGTGTACGGGTACGTGCTTATGTATGAAATTTCTTCCTAATCAGACTATCGTTTTGGGCTCTAAAAAGAACACAGACAAATAGACATTGAATGCACAGCCGGTAAATCTACAAAAATTTCAAGGCTGAAAATTTTTATGATTATTATACTTTGCTATACTAAAAATATTTATAATTAAGGAAAAACAAATATAAACACAACATGTGATTTATCTATAGTCATATTTAGCCCGGTCATCCTCTATAGAATATTTATTTACTTTGGTTATACATTAGATGGGCCGAAACCTTAAGAATAAGATTTAGGTAACCTTGATCAACCTCAAAAGAATTTCTTTTGACAACCGTTCGACCTAATATGGTCCGATCATTTCGAAATTTTCGATTGAAACAGCATCAATTGGATCAACAACCGGCGACTTAATCAACGTCGAAGTGATGTTAAACTAACGGCCAGTAAAACAAAACTTCAACGCCAAACATCAACCGGCAAAGCAATACAGAGTCGTTGAAAGCCAAAAAACAACTGACAATCAAACAAAACCGCCACACCCACACGCCAACTGGCTAACAACATTTAGGAAATAGTCGAGTAACCACGGAATGCCTTTATGGAAGATGGATGCTCTACTAGTAAAACAGGAGGAGCTCGCTGCTAAGAAAACCAAAACATATTTGGAGAAAAAATAGAAGCACTTCAAACAGTGTACTCCGAATATGTAGCAACAGATGATAAAATCCGGAATACTCTCGTTTCCATATACCAGTATATCGATTTTGTCTCAAAATGTGTGAAACGAAATGAGTGTAACCGGAAAGATATAGTAGTAGCATTTGTGTTTGTGTTTGTTTCATGCGAATGATTGTTTTACTGCATATGACAGCCACGTGTCATTCTTTTTTTGTTGATTTATCTTAACTCTTTGAGTGCCAACATGATTTCGGCTAATGTATTGAGGAGCACGATTGTACTTTTTTGCACTCAAAGGGTTAACCTTTGTAAACGGCATATTTTTGTGTTGTTTATGTATTTTAGATTTTTTATAATATACATTTTATTTTTAAAATTTATGAAATTTAAAATAAATTTACCTATAAAATTTTATTTATACATATAACATTAATTTATGATAAAAGAAAATATTAAATATAAAATAAATTAGCATGTTAAATAATGATACTCCACAGCTCGAGAGCAGACGTAATGTGCTGAGAAAAGGATATAAGCACCATAAAAATTAAACCGATTCGCCCGGATCGCGTTATTTTGGTACTGTTCATCATACAAATGACACAAATACGAACAAAAGAAAAATAGAAATACAAAGACATAATTATGTATTATACATTGTGTACGTATTCGATTTTTTTTGCTTCACTCATTTTAAATGAGTAACTCACGAGACAAAATCGATAGGCAGGACAACTATTTGGAGGAGAAATCAAAGAACGTCAGCCAACGTTCAGGCGCAGGAAAGGAAAATAGGTATTTGTAGGCACGTTGTCGACACCGAGCTATCACCAAGGTTTGCAGCAGATTTTGTTTTAAATATTGGAGCTATGGTATATGGGAACCTCAATCATCAACTGCTAGAGATGGATGTTGATACAACTAGATGGAATCATCTCCACAATATACAACTAGGTGATCCATTTAATAATCCGCAGATAAATTAAATTTAATACGAGAAGTATACTATTATTCGTCAAGCGCCATCACAACATAAATAAAATGATGCCCCTTTTCTCTCTTCACATAAAAATTAAACAGACTTGTTCATTTTAAGAATATATTGCATATGTAAAAATAAATGCTAATAAAAGATTGTCTGTTTGTTCAATAAAAATATAAAACAATCAAAATATAGTTTGCAATGAGCTGTTAAAATAAAATTGTAAATTTGCATATTCACTTTAATAATTGTAGTAAGTACACGAGTGCCTAGATTTGCGTAATACATTAGTTCTAAAAAATACGCTAACCAAAACATATTTTCCCGAACAATCCAATACATTCAGTTCCAGATCGTTTCCAAAGATTGTACAAAATCAATGTGACCGTATTTTTTTTTTGACCCAAAGCTTTGGTACACAAAGTAAAATTTTAAGTGTTTTTTATTTAATGAAAAAAGGCGACGCAAATCGTTTCCCTAGTGTAAAAACAAATCTAAATTATTTTTATTGATTAAACAGTAGTCAACTAAAATACAAAGATTTGTACAGTGGATGTTTCATTTCATCTAATTTTCGGTGTGCTTTTTCATACTTCTTTCTTGGTAGAGATAACTGGAATGTGTTTTCAAAGAAATGGTAAAAAAATGAATTGACAAAGTTCAAATGTCATACAACTTATCTCGACACTCAAAAAAAAAATTAACGATGCAAAACAGAAATACTTGCAAGATCTTCTAGATTTAAACAGAAAAATGACGTGTACCAAATGAACAACAATAACATCTATATCCCATACCTGTTTTGTATTTAAATTAATGTGTCCTATTTGCTTGGTATTACACTTCAATTCTACTGAATCGCTCATATACACAATTATGCCGGGTGATCGTTTGTGAACTACCCGAGAAATAAATATTATAAAAAACCCACATTCTAGTAAAATAAAGTAGAGTAACCATCAAAAAAATCATTCACTATATCGCCGTATTGCTAGATCCTAGTGATTTTTCCGATATCAGCCCACCGCAACTGGTAGCTTTATCGATATTTTCGAATATTTTGAAAAGTATATAACGTTTATTGAACAAAATAGGGGAGGGGGGGAGGGTGAATATACTGTGCCCAACACCCGACTTTCTTTTACTACAAATATATAAACAAATCTCGAAAATACCTTACACGATTTCTACAGCGAGTATTAAAAGTTACCGGACTATTGGTAAAACTATTTTGTACACTCAAAAATTAAAATTCCTGCCTAAATTACAGAAAACCAAGAAAGGGAACCCACTTTTTGCCCCCTTGCCGTTTTGTGTAAATGCTTAACTTTTCTACTTCATTGCAAAAATTGAGAAACCTCCCTTGGAAGCTACTACTTCCAGTACACAGTTTTCAATTAAATTACGCATGAACCTCCTAATTAATGGAAAAAGTTAGTACAGCTCAGAAACCTAAGATATATCTGGAGCTCAAAATATCGAGTCTTAAAGAGGCGTACAACGAGTACGTTGATGTAGACAACAAAATAAGAGAATTTCAAATACAACTTGAATTGACGCACCAATATTACAAAGTATACGAACATTATGGGAAACATGCAAAAAATATTGACGAGATGCGTCAACGGCTAACCCTTGCCATCAGCGGCAAGGAGTCAAACAAAAACCACAAAAAAATGAGGATGGATTACTCATAAAATCTACTCACAGCCAAACATCCGCAACACCAAGAGCTAAATGCTGGATTTCAATAAAAACAGTTTACAAAATTCCAACAGCTTTACGCTCAAATTTAAAAAATATAAAGAAAATGATGATGCAGATCATAACATGTAAAAATCCACGATGATGTTGAAATTCATATACCACGAGTAGAACTCCCACATTTTCATGGAGACTATTCGAAATGGTTTGATTTCGGAGACACATTTAAACAGTTAGTTCAAATCTAAAGATACAAAATTAACTACCTAAAAAGCCACGTTCCTGCTAAAAAATTAGTGAGCAATTTGGTGTCAAGCACAATCGCTAAAACATGCTTTCGTAGCTGCAACATAACCAATTTATATTTGCGAATGCTGCCAGCAAAACCGTATCACCGAAGCATGCCAATGTTTTAAAAACATGAGCACTTCCGAAAAAATAAAATGGCTGCCATATTGCACAATTTGTGTAGAAATGTCTTAACAAAAGCCACACAAACTATGCTACAAGCAAGGCTAAACATATCAACATTCGACAAGGATTGTGACACGGTACTCTTAGCAACAGCAAAACGGTTCAAGTAGGACGAAGATCAGTTCATAAACGAATATATTCAGCTTAACCGCATGGAACTGGTCAAAGAGGATTATATAACAGATGCTTCTCGGGTCTACTACATGCCACATCATTCCATAATAAAAGAAAACAGCACAACAACGAAGTTGAGAGTAGTTTTTTTGCTTGCTCCAAACAATAACAGGCACATCCCTAAACGAAATGATGAATGTAGGTCCAACCTTACAAGACAAACTAACTGCAATATTAATCAGATATAAGTATCATCGATACATCGCCCGAAAAGTTCCTCGTTTGACACATAGATGGTGCGACAAATATAAAACCCGCTTATGATTTTTAAATACTACCAACCTTCAAATGATACCTGTAAAATACCGTTCAAGCAAAGCAGTGGCTTGATAAGTGTTACCCGGACACTGCACCAGGAGAATCGACCATAATTCACTGGTATGCTGATTTTAAACGTGGTCGTACAACCACCGATGGTGCACGGCGCTCTGGACGCCCAAATCAGGCTGTGACTCCAGAAAACATAAAAAAGATTCACAAAATTGTTTTGAAAGAAAGACCGTAAAGTGAAGTTGCGTGCGATAGGTGACATTGTAAAGATATCAATGAAACGTGTTGGTCATATTTTGCACGAACATTTGTCCATGAGAAAGAGGTGCTCGAAATGGATACCGCCTTTGCTTACAATGGATCAAAAACGGCAACGCGTCGATGACTCCGTGCGCTTTCTAGAGCAGTTTAAGCGCAATAAAAATAATTTTTTATGCGATATGTGACAATGGATGAAACATGAATCCACTACTATATACCAGAGTAAAATCGGCAAGCAGCTGAATGGCGAGCGGCCGGTGAACCTCGTTCGAAGCGACCAAAAACACAACAGTGTGCTGAAAAGGTTATGGCGTCTGTATTTTGGGATGCATATATGGTATAATATTCGTTGACTACGTTGAGAAAGGAAAAAAGATAAATAGCGAATATTATATCGGGTTAGTGGTGCGTTTGAAGGAAGAAATCGCTAAAAAAATCAAATGAAGAAGAAAAAATTTCTATTTCACCAAGAAAATGCATCATGTCAAAACTCGATCGCAACAATCGCGAAATTGCATATTAAACTTCTTCCGCATCCACCGTATTCGCCAGATTTGGCCCCCAGCTATTATTACTTGTTTGCAGACATCAAAAAAAAACTCAATAGATAGAGATTTGACTCCAATGAAGAAGTGATTGCAGAAACTGAAGCTTATTTTGAAGAGAAAGATAAATTGTTCCATAAAAAAGCACTTATGCGTGTGAAATACGTCCCAAAAAAATCTCAAATTTGTTGCATGCAACAAATGTTGCACATGTGAAATACGTCCCAAAAAAAATCCCAAATTTTTTGCAGATTCAAATTAGAAATCTGTTCTACAAAATTCAAAAGATTGACATGTGGATAATTGTCTGGCATGTTCATGATATGAATGATATAATTTCATACCGCCACAAACAGATCTAAGGGTTCTTAAGATTGGCGATACAAATAACGGGTCTTTCACAAAGGGGTTATTCCAACAAATTTCGATTGATAAATTTGTTCACCAAATTTCAAAAAAATATGGGGCGAATAATATTCAATAAAACAATTTTTTCCACCAAATCCAGTACGAACCGGTATCAACCGGCCGAAATTCGTAACATATGGTGTAAGAAATGGAATTTTGCAAATACCACCAGAGGTAAAATATTAACACCTTTACATCCCAACAATTGAGGAACAATGTGCAGAGCCTTAGGGTTTCAAACAAAGGCAATAAAAACGAGCTGCTTCCGAGACTACAGAGTGCCATGAGAGAGGATTCTAAAACAGGCGGGTGTAGATCGCGACAATCATCACCGACGGGGCCATCATGGAGACACCAGTTAACACAAAAGATTAGCAGCAAGTTCAGCTTTGCTTAAAACAAAGAGTATGAAAATTTACACAGAGTAACGAAACAGAGGAAAAAATTTCATCAAAAAAAGTGCATGGGTTACGCAATTTAATTGCGTTAAAAACACATTTACGCATTTTTATTTAAAGTAATTTTTATCGTTTTCTATAAATAGCCAAGAGAATGATCATATTCGATACTCAAAAAATAAAAAAATGTTGCGTAAGTGTATTGTATGATCGATTTAAATTGCGTAACCCATCCATTTTTTGATGAAATTTTTTCCTCTGCTTCGTTACTCTGTATAAATTTTCATACTCTGTGCTTAAAAGGAAGAAATATTGAGGGATCTAGAGCAATAAAAAATTTCAGTACAGCCGTCTTCTCACGAAAAACAGAAACCCCATCCTTGGACATGGGCGATACGATGAAGATGATATTAACTTTATCAGTAAAGGGCAAACTCATACAAATTAAGGAGGAAGGGTCAATGTGAACAAGTTTGTATTTCATAAAAATAATTTACGTTTAAAACATCTGTCACTATTTCCAAATTCTAATGTGTATATATTGAATAATTACTGGCCACTGGCAAGGGTAGTCGAACTACACCCTGGACAAAATGGACTCGTCAGAGTAGTCTCCCTTAAATACAAAGATAACACGCTTAAACAAAATATCACAAAAGTATGTCGCCTACCCATAAGTAACAACTCAGAGGATCATATGAACATGAATCAACAAAATAATGACTGTGTCCGTCCAACAACAACTAAGAATGTAAACAAAACACAACAGCAACCATCAAATAGCAAAGGCACTTCAGATACAACAATTGCATCAGAGAGTAGTGCACTGTCTATTGATACCACAGCTCCATGCAGGAAAGGACAACCAAACTCTGAGACGGTAGCCCCATAGACATGCGAAGGGCAACCAAAGCAAATTATCTAGACCTAACAGTATTTTTAATTTGCTGTGTACTAGGTTTGGCACAGGCACAGATCGATGTTACACCATCCAACCATTCGACAGGGATATATTTCGAGGATATAGGCAAACTTGAAGTGGTAGCCATGAAGTGGACTATAGTAATTTACTACAACATGACGAGCTATTGGGAGGAGATCGAAGTCTTTAAAGAAGCTCAGATCGAATTGGAAGCAGCTTGCAAGGAGCTCTTTAACTTAAGATGCTACATTATCCTACAACAACTTAAGTGGGAATTTAAAAACTTGATCGCAGATAACGAGCTTCTATTGACAATCAACAAGGAACGGCGGCGAGTAAAATGGGATTTTGGAGACACAGTAGGTCGGTGACATGTTTGGACTTCTCAGCCAGCGTCAAGCTGACCAATATGAAGTCCAATTTGAGAATAGTAACAACAACGATCTAATAATTATCTAATGGCACTGATGAGAAACCAAACATCAATAATAGATAATACAATCAAGTTGGTAAAGCACAACTCTAATCTAACAGTGACGTCGTTGAACAATCTAATTAAAGAGCAACAGAAACTAAGATTGGAGATGGAGCTGTTGAACGAGTATCGAACACACGAAGACAGGGTCCGCTCAATATTAATGAGCATGATCGAATTGACCTTCATATTAAAGAACTTAGAGGATACTCAACAAGGCTTTTTTGATGTCACCTACTATGCACATCAAAACATCTTGCATCCGTCAATACTTGCGCCGGCACAATTAGAAGATCAACTACAAGGAATTCAACAACGCATACCAGCTTCAATAACCATCCCAGGCCACGAAATTCATAATCTATTGCACATATACCAAACAATGAACGTGCGTAGTAGAGTAACACAACGAAATGTGATAATTTAAATCATCATACCGCTGTCCTTTGCAGTTGATTATAATCTACTAGCCATAATACCAGTTCCTGACATTAACCATAACAACACCCAATCGCGCATCATCACGTCAACAAAATACTTAGCAGTGGACAATCATCGAGAACATTTCGCATCTCTAACAACAGAAGAAGTGATTCGTTGCCAGAGATTTGAACCTTCGCAATTTTTATGCGAAATATCACCAATCTTTAACGCAATGACCAACGACAACCAGCAATCCTGCAGCGATAAACGACGCTTGATACATTATGCAGTGTTGAATCAATAAATGCAACCAAACATTGCATAAAGCTCAACGCTCCGAATCACTGGATATACGTAGTTCCCAATGAAACAACGGTTGATGTCGTATGTGAATCCAAAGTCCACTAATATAATTTTCACTGATCCGGTTTAGTGACGATGAATGCCGGCTACACATTAAGTGACAAAAATCTTAAAATTATTTATTGCCTCGTACAGCACACAACAATATCAACAATGAATTTCACAAGTCATCTAAACGTATAAACGGAGCGAGCTATCAATCTAAAAGAATTCGGTTCACAAATAAAAACCAGAACAATAGTCAACGATAATCCCAAATCAATAACGCCACTGGACACAACAAATTTGGAGAAGGAGCTGGAAGTAATAAAAGGAAATCAACAACTGCCGGATAAATCACCATGATGTTCATCACTACACGGTTTCCTACTTAATCATAGGAATTTTGATCATTTGCATCGTCATTTGCTACTTCAAATTTAAACCACAGTCAGTGCCACCACTTTCTCGACCAAATTCACCGTAAAGAACTCCCACAAAATCCAACTGTAGCACAACCAATAAGTTCATTGCTGCCTGAGAGTATGTTCAACTCATGGTTGAACAGTATAAAGTCATTTCCGGGTTTTTCTTACATCGTGCTAAAAATTAAATTTATAACTCAAAACTAATCTACTTATAATTTTGCTAAAAATGCATTTGTGCATTTTAGATGAAAATAATTTTATTTTATCTATGCTGCGCTAAAATTTAATAACACATATTTTTTCCTAGCGTTCCACTTTATGTGAATATAATTAAGTAAATTCTTGTTATTAGTGTAATCAATGTAAATTGTTGTTAGTATAATCTACGACAAAAATTGTATAAAACCAGGAAATTTTTCTAACTAAATTCATTCTCTTCAGTTTACTCAAACATTCTGTTTCATTCTTAGAGTACTTGAGGCCCCACCTGTGGTAACCTCAAATACTCTCCAATAATTAAATCCAAGAAATAACTGGATTTAACAAGTTTCAAGTTTCAAGTTTCTAGTTTCAAGTTTCAAGTTTCAAGTTTCAAGTTTCAAGTTTCAAGTTTCAAGCTTCAAGCTTCAAGTTTCAAGTTTCAAGTTTCAAGTTTCAAGTCTCAAGTCTCAAGTTTCAAGTTTCAAGTTTCAAGTTTCACGTTTCAAGTTCCAAGTTCCAAGTTTCAAGTTTCAAGTTTCATGTTTCATGTTTCATGTTTCATGTTTCAATTTTCAAGTTTCAAGTTTCAAGTTTCAAGTTTCAAGTTTCAAGTTTCAAGTTTTAAGTTTCAAGTTTCAAGTTTCATGTTTCAAGTTTCAAGTTTCAAGTTTCAAGTTTCAAGTTTCAAGTTTCAAGTTTCAAGTTTCAAGTTTCAAGTTTCAAGTTTCAAGTTTCAAGTTTCAAGTTTCAAGTTTCAAGTTTCAAGTTTCAAGTTTCAAGTTTCAAGTTTCAAGTTTCAAGTTTCAAGTTTCAAGTTTCAAGTTTCAAGTTTCAAGTTTCAAGTTTCAAGTTTCAAGTTTCAAGTTTCAAGTTTCAAGTTTCAAGTTTCAAGTTTCAAGTTTCAAGTTTCAAGTTTCAAGTTTCAAGTTTCAAGTTTCAAGTTTCAAGTTTCAAGTTTCAAGTTTCAAGTTTCAAGTTTCAAGTTTCAAGTTTCAAGTTTCAAGTTTCAAGTTTCAAGTTCCAAGTTCCAAGTTTCACGTTTCCGGTTTCAAGTTTCAAGTTTCCGGTTTCAAAAGTTCAAAAGTTTCAAGTTTCAAGTTTCAAGTTTCAAGTTTCAAGTTTCAAGTTTCAAGTTTCAAGTTTCAAGTTTCAAGTTTCAAGTTTCAAGTTTCAAGTTTCAAGTTTCAAGTTTCAAGTTTCAAGTTTCAAGTTTCAAGTTTCAAGTTTCAAGTTTCAAGTTTCAAGTTTCAAGTTTCAAGTTTCAAGTTTCAAGTTTCAAGTTTCAAGTTTCAAGTTTCAAGTATCAAGTTTCAAGTTTCAAGCTTCAAGTTCCAAGCTTCAAGTTTCATGTTTTAAGTTTCTAGTTTCAAGTTTCAGGTTACAAATTTCAAGTCTCAAATCTTAAGTCTCCAATCTCAAGTCTCAAGCCTCAAGTCTCAAATCTCGTGTCTAAGGTCTCAGTCTCGTCTCCTCTCAAATGTCAAGTGTCAAGTATCAAGCACGAACCATCAAGTACCAAGCACCAAGTACCAAGTCCGGCACATAACCAACGATCGGTAAGAGAATACTTGAATGATTCATTACCAAATTCATGGATTGGTAGAGGTGGCCCTATTATGGGTAGCGAGAGCCGAGTTTCGTACCTCCAGGGGCTACCTGGCTGGGTAATGCTAAATGAGTCAGGCAGTGGAGCACGAGCGACGACCTTTTACTGCAAAACACCAAATCGTCCGTCTATACAAAATCAATTTTAAAAAAGTATCTCAATAACAGTGTAAATCAATAACAACGAAAAAAACAGTCAACCGAATGGTTGGATTCGTTTATCCCGTTAAGAGAACGTATTATGGTACGATTCCACCTGAAAACAGAAAAATTTTACAAAATTTTTGCAGAAAATGTGACAAAGACAAGTACTGAAATTTACATTAGAGCAACTGAGATACAACATTTTTATTTTATGGGACAAAAAGTTGGGGAAATTTTGACATCAACAAAAACTAACCTATAAATTATTTAAATAATATGAAAAATCTTTATTATTAATGTTTGACAATAATTTTATATCCTAAAAATTACTAAATAAAATAATAATTGTTGCGATGAATAAATAATATGATGTTTGATTAATTTGGATAATTTACGAAACTATCTAAAAGTTGTTTTGCTATAAATTATGTGAGGGGAAAACATAAAAAGTCATTCAGCAGGCGAAAAAAAAATAAAAAGAGCGTGTTGTGTCAACGCACCAAGCGTAAAATGTTACTACACACCATAAAAATATCAAAAAAATAAAAGTTTGCTGGGAGTGGGGGAATTTTTTCTGTTTTGTTGCCATAAAAAATAGTTTGCTTGATATTTCTTATTTATAATTATGGCAACAAAAAAAAAATTTCAAAAAACAAATATCGATGTATGGGTCACGCACAGAGAGAATCTATATTTTCATCTCGTTCTAGTTTTCTGCAAAATAAAACGCTGTGTAGTGGAATAGGCCCATTACGAGCATTCCAGAAAACCTACCCCTCTTTTTAAATTTGATGAACAGATTTTTTAATTGAAATTTATTGCAACGACCGCTTTGTAAAAGACATGCAACAAATTTAAGTTTTTGGGGACGTATTTCACACGTGCAACATTTGTTGCATGCAACAAATTTCGGATTTTTTTTTTGGGAATACGTCACACGCATAATATTTTAAGGCTATGTTGTAGACATATGTCCAAACTTAGTATATGACATTTAACATCGGGCTATTTTAATCATAAATTACAGGTGATACCATCTTTTGTCGACAGGCTGAGACTGTGCCCAATAAAATTTAAGCAGAAATGACGAGTTTGACAAATCAAATGTTTTTCAGCAAAAATTCGGCCCCTGCACAGCCTAGACGATGGATTGACTGATCTGGATGAAACTTAGGCTTTCAACATAAATTGGATTTTACGTTCCCTTACAATACCATCAAACAACCAGCAAAACCTTTCTGTCCGTCAATCGTTGTTTGGCCCCCGGATTAGGCCGCTTCGACCATGATCGTTTCCACTTGAAATTATCGTATAAGACCAATTTCTCGTCGCAAGCTACCATCCGCTCAGAAATTTCTCGATTTCCTTCCGTTTGGCCAAGGATTTGAGATGGAAACCAAGTTGTTTGCGTCAATTCGAGCGGTACCCAAACATCGAGGTGTTTTTTAAAGCCAGCTTTATGCAAATGATTCAGTACTATTTTGTAGTCGTCAGCTCCTAAACGATGCTACCACAGCTCGCATGCCGGTCTACTTCGATAATTTCCAGGGTTTTATCACCATTTTCGACGATAAGCATTCTAGTGCATGGTGCATCTTTGTTGTCGAAATTAGCAAAACGGAATCGACGAAACTAAAATTACGCATGATTAGCTATGACAGCATTGGAACCAATTTTCTCTTTGTTTTCCTCCATTCTTGAACACGCTATAACTCACAACTGGATCAATCTGTCTGGTCCACCGCAATAAATACATTACGAGATATGTGTCACTTAAGCCATCCAGCGAAAACATAATGGATTTATTTTTCACCAACTAAAAAAAACAATTTACCACGAATTGACATTCATTCAAAATACTTTAGAATTTGTTTTAAGAATTCTAAATTCTTTTAGTCGATATTCCGTGCCTCCGATACAGATTTGATCATTATTCCCGCATCAACGTGACGTTCTAAGAACCGTTAATCGAATCCCGCCTAATTTTGCGCCAAAAAAATGTGGAAGTTTCCAAATCGTCACCGGGTATTCGTTTTACATAATAACCTTTAAGCAAAATAAATAAATAAACAACTCAAGTGATATGGTGTACGTAGAGAGATCAAAAAAATATTATAAAACATCAACAAATCATTAAGTTTGCGATCAGTTGAATTTCAACCTTCAATCGAACGCTCATTGTTGCAAGCAAAAAATTAAGTTAGTGAATTTTAATTGTGTTGTTGTTCTTGTTATTGTCAATCAAAATGAATAAGTTTTTAATTTTGGCTTTGTTTGGTAAATAATATTTTTATAAATTAAGTGAAATTATAGAACTGAAAAAAAAGTAATCCAATTGAATTTTAAAAACATGTTTTGGTACATATACGAAATTCGAAACTCTAATTTATTTATGTAAATGCAAAAGTTATCAGCGATTAAGTGGGCAACGACCTCTTTCGAAAACAAATTGTTTGTTGTTAGGCTTCAGAGCTTTTTTAACATAGCTGTATAGCATTCACTAGAACATCAAATTAAATATTATGATCAATATGAGATCACCGGTGTAATTGTGTTGTGTTATTATTTATGTAGATCTGCTAATTAAATTCGTTTGGCATAGCAAATATTTATATTTCCAAGAAAATTTATAACTTCGATGTCAATTATCTAATAAAAATTTCAAATGTTTAAATCAACTTGACCCTGACAGGCTAACAGCATCTAGTTTTTTGTTACGTCTAAGGCCTTTCGTCGTAATTTAAACCTACAGGAGTTTAAAACGTTCATGTTGTATTGAAATTTTAAGAACAAGTTAATTATTTTTTAAATCATTTTTGAATTAAGTATTAATCAAGTTTTCAAGAGCTATTTGATTGTACTCAAAATAGAAAGGTGACTGAATTAAATTCTCCGACCAAATTGTGCAATGATTAAGATTGGGAAATTTGCATAGCAGTCCTGCGTTAATTCCTGCGGAAATCCCGCTGTTGCTTTATACCACCCTAGGATCGAGCCTATAGGTCTTGCATCGGAAAGTAACACTCGCAAATAACATCGGATATTATCGAAGTATTGACGCAAAAACCGGACATACCCTTGATCTAATTGCATGTCTTTGGGATGTATACCAAAATCGACGAAGGTTGGTGCGGTTAAGTTTTTTTTAGAAAATGAAGTTTCAATAATCGGGATAATTATATTATTCTCGATCAAAAAATTTTAGAAGAAGCGAAACAAGTTTCTTTTAATTTTGCGGATCACCAGGAGTGTAGATCCGGATATTTTCATTATTTTATGAGTGCGGATGCGGATATGTTTTATTTGTTTTTGCGGATATGAATAAATGTATCGGCACAGGGCTTTAAATTTTCTGCACTATTCTAATTAAACACAAAGCATGATTGTGTTGTGAGTCATGGTTCTCAGTTGTTGGTTTTTGGTTAAGAATATGTGGTGGTACTCCAGGCAAATTTATTGAATTAAAAAGTTCTGTAGGATAATTTACCACAAGATTTATTTTTACGCACATGTTGATTATAGAATAAAACTAAGTCCAAAATGTCATATCGAAACATTTTTGAAGTGAAAACTTATTTAGCGACGTATCCGTTTGAAATTTTTGGTTGCACAAAAGGCGACGTGGTTACACTTAAGGGGAATAAGAGAAAATTTAATTTTCTAGAAACAGATTGTCAAAAATGACACCCACATCGGCTTTCTAACTATAATCATTTTCGTACCAAAAACGACACCGCCCCCACATCTCGATTTGCAAAAAGCAAAAGTCATAAAGTAATCAGTACCCCGAAAATGACGCCCGTATCGCTGTTATAGGTAAATAGTAGGTAGGTATCAAAATCCCCCATCTCCTCGAGCTGCGAAAACAATAGTCAGTAACGTAATCAGTACATCATGTTAAAGGCACCCGCAATATCCATTAAAGCGGCTTACCAGTTTTCGAGATGAAACCAACTCTACTCCTGTGCCAAGATTGTGGAACAGCTCTAACAGCAATGCATGTGTGAAAGAGTAGAAATACGTGATCCAGAATAAGAGGAAACCAAGGCAAGAAAGAGTCTGGAAGCCGCACCACGTCAAGTCTGCAAGAATCGTTTTTAATCAGAAACATATTAAGCCTCGCAATTCCAGAAAGACATCAAATTTGATCACAAATTGTATTCAATACACAAATTGCATCACAAACGTAACTTTAAAAAAATTATGTTTGTGCTTTCGCCCATGAAAAAATTAATTTAAACTTAATTAAATTTAAATTATTTATTATTTAAAAATTTAACGAAGCTTCGTTAAATATGAATTGTAACTTAAAAAAAAATATAGGAGCGAAATTTTGCGTCATTCAATATTCAACAATATTTAAGGCATACTGGTTACTAGTATCGCTGGAATGTAATTAAAAATTAGTGTCGGTCGTAAAAAAAATTTACGCATCGTCTTACTTTACGCATCATTTGCCAAATTGAAGACGTACGGCTATAGGTCAGATTTTTATAACCATCTGCACATTGCAAGCTCCATGCCAGCCTATACTCGCATGGAAGATGGGTCGGCCCATGAGTTTTGCACTAGATGTGTTCCATTTCATCACAGATCGTAATCTGTAGATGAAAATTCCCTTTGCATCCTGCCCCTATCGGGATTCGAACCCGGTACCTCCCGATCCAAACGCCAAAGCTTTAACCACTGTATCATAAAAAAAAACTATTTTTTTTTTTAATTTTTTATTTTTTTTATGGTTGGCCCTTTAGTGCGACCGTGGCGGAAAAGATAAAATTAAACCATCTCTAGACGTGTGGCGTGTGCCGTGTACAAGCTCCCATCACACGTCGCATATGTAAATCAACCTAGAGTATCTTAGGCCCGTACCTCCAGAATATAGTATTCAACAGTAGCATGCAAGATGATGTCCTTGAAGAATCATTCGCGGATAAGAAGGTCGTGCTTTTTGCCGACGATTCAAGAATGAGCATTCAGGAGAATGGTTAATTGGTGCAAAAGTAACAAAATGGAGATATACTCCTCCACGACCGTAATGAACCAAATGGAAGGTTCCCATGACATTAGGAGACTACCTTTAATGGCTTTTAGTGGAAGTAGAATACAGATGGTAACATAGGTAAAGTGATTAGGAGCTTATTTTGATGAAAGGCTCGGTATAACCTCGCACGTCAAAAGTGTTGCAGAGAGTAGTAAAAAAGTTGTCTTTATGTTGAAAAGATAATCTAAAGAGGAGAGACTTGAAACAAAGTACCTTGGCTAAGATGTACGAGAGCTTAGGGTTTGAATCCATGACTTATGGCTGCGCTGGGGCGGAAACAACACACTGTCACTAAAGAAGAATAGTAATCATTTTTCTTCATAACATTAAAGCGTATAGCACAGTCTTAACCGACAAGAGCCGTCCCAATCGATATATTGTTGAGTGGACGGTTGGCTAGTTACAAAATAAGAAAACGGCAAGATGTTAGTCATGGAAATGTTCAAATTCTAGGCAAGCAGTTGCGTATGCAGTAATGACTCGGAAAAGGCTGACCACATTTTATTCGATTGTGAATTCGCCGACAGTGGAAGAGACCAGTAACGTATAGTGAATCTAATTTAGTCAGACCAGCTAGCAAGTTGCTACTTAAATGTCGCCCAATCACATCAGTGTATACAAATAGTTCTGTGACAATAGTTTAAGCGCGAGACGGACTGACACGACATCTATTGTAAGGTAAACTCAGGCTTTAATCTCATAAAATCTCGGAATTCTTAAGTTTTTATAGCTTTTAATTCACAATAAATTTTTGTTGTAAGGAATTCATCCTGTACAGCATTTTAAAGAAGCTAGATAGCTAAAAAACCAGGGTAAACTCCATACCCTTTGAAATGTAACTATTTTTTGCAAAATTGTTATTTTAATTTACATGACGCTGGGTGTGTACAGTCCTTAACAAAATTATTTGCACAACTAAACAAAAAAAATGTATTTGTTATTTGAAACGAAATTTATTCTGTATTTGATTTAAAAAAAGTTAAAAAATATTCATTATTTCATTAAAAATCACAAAATTATTTGTGCATAGTACAGATAATCAATAAAATTGACTATATGAAGTCAATATGAAGTATACCCACCATCGTGTGCAATCACTTCATGAAGACGCTGTGGAATGGAATTCACGAGATTTTCTAGCATTTGTGCTGGAATTTGATCCCAGATATTTTGATTGTAGCAAAAGTTTTATTTGGCTGCCTTCCAATTTCTACAGCCATTTTTTGCTTTAAATAATTCCACAATTTCTCAATTGGGTTTAAATCCGTACTTTGCGGTGGCCAATCAAGTGTTTCTTGATCCAACTATCTTAGAAACTTCGCGATGATTTTACTTTTGTGAATTGGAGCGTTGTCTTCCTACATACTTGAAGTTACCTTTTAAGGAAGCAATATAAGATTAACAACGCATTATGCATTGTAGCAGAAACACCCCATACCATTATTTTACCGCCACCACTATGGCGAGTTGGCATAATAACGGTGCGATTTTTTTTGTTCGGTGGTCGAATAAAAATATTTTTTTCCGTAGGTTCCATCCAAACTAAAACATGACTCGTCTCTTGAATGGTTTCTTTTGATTACTTTAGGCTTTGACATTTGCCTCGTGCAGTCGTCTTCGTATAGTCATCTGAGAGATTTTGAATTTCCGTGCGATATTTATTTCATTCTGAACTTGTTTGAATTTTTCTTGAGGGTTGCGTTTTAGAAGATTCACTATTCTATTATCTTTGCAAACACAATTCCTTTGATTTACTTTATTTTCAAAAATATCGACTACAAACTTGTAATAAAAAACAATAACTAAAAGGATAACCTGTAACATGTTTGTCAAAACATTAAAAACAATCGGGATTCGGGGTTATAAGAGAAATTTTTCTTGCGATGCACAAATAATTTTGTGAGAGAATAACAACGCTCAAATAAATTTGTGATTTTGTTTTGCGGTTGTTTTTAATGAAATACAGAATAAATGTCATTTCGAATAACAAATAATTATTTTTTTGTTTAAGTTAATTGTTGGGTTAAAATTTTAAATTTACTCGAGTGGTTTGTTAAATTTTTGCGATGCACGAATAATTTTGCTAAGGACTGTATATAAGAACATAGATGTGTCCAATTAGACAGAGTATAACAAGAACGTGCTGAATCTGGCTAAGTATACCGAAGTCGGACTAACAGTATACAGAATACAAACGACGCAGTGGGAATCGGATATAGGCTCGGCCTGGATGCCATTCTAACAAACAAATACGTTCACAACAATAATGACAATGTAAGAATTTTAAAAAGTGTAAACCGAATACTGCTTTGAATTGTTCAATATCCTTTTCGGACATCATATCGCTTGACATTTTCGGTAACATATGATTTATGTAACTATACGGTGTGTATACACTTTTATACGTATTAAAAGTCGCGTAATATTATCTTTCTTTGTTGCATATTTTGTGAATAGATTACAGTATCAGCGCACGAATGTTGAACCGTTCTCTGGGTTATATGAGAATTTCGTAGTGCCATTCGATAGCCGTTTACAATATTTGTACAAAGAATAAAATAAAGCTAGTAATTTTTTCAAAGCAATATATTTTGGTTATAATTTAAATAGGATTAGGATTTTTTCATTCTACTGAGCAGTTCTAACCCTCTCGCAATACGCTTTTGACGTCCTATACTGTACGCAGTAGTAAAATCGAGAACGTACGTTTGCACAACTCCACGACTGACTTGCATAACTCATCGATGTATTGACACATGGATCGACCCATGATAGATTGCAAAAATAGAATTAATTTGGACTCTCCCAATTTTTACAAAAAAAGGACCAAAGGGCCAAGGCTCAACCCTCGCTCTCACAACCCGAAAATTCCCCCCGATCCAAACGCAAAAGCTTTAACCACTGTGCCGTTTGGTCAATAAGACTAAATATTACGTGTCATCTCGGACGATTATCTTGTCTGTAGAAGGGATACAAGCAAACAGACAGACACACATTAACACACATATCTTCTTAAAAAATTCTTTTCCTGAATTCGACGATATAATGGGATTTGAAAAATCTGCAAAAATTTCGAGGTCGAATTTCAATTCAAAACACATCGATTCAATTCTCCTTACACCGTTTATAGTAATAACGAGAAGCAGGTAGATTGCGAACGTATTTACGGTACACCACATACCACTTTAAGGGAATTTTAGTTTCAATTCGAGTTTGGGATTTTCAACTGTAAAATAAAATTTGAAGGTTCTCTTGAAAATGACCGATCGTATCAAAATGTTTATATGACCGTATACTTATTAGCGTACCAATGCTAATATATATTATATAAAGCTTCCATACACAAAAAACAATAATAGCAATAAAATTGCACTCGTCATAAACAATTATAATCGCTAAAATCAAAAGCAATATAGTCGCGGTGGTTCACCATTACAAAATAAAATTTAATTGGTAACGAGTTTCAAAAAGTTTCGATGTGATATAATAACCAACAATATCGATCGCAAACGATCTAAATTAAGATAAAATTAATGACTTTTTGAATTTTTGAATTTATTTATATAATTTTTGTACATATATAGCATTAATAGCGATCGCAGCGGCTGCCCCACAAAAAAAGAAGCCAGCATGCGACAACATTTGTACCGATGACTATACTCCGGTATGCGGTGGTCCACAAACCTCTGGAGGGGACCGGCCTTTGTCCTTTGGAAATCAATGTATTTTAAACAAGTACAACTGTGAAAATAAGAAAAGTATGAACAAATTATGCAAATTCTTGAACATTATACTGATTAATTTTTATGATTGCTTACAGATTATGTTGTGAAATCCCAAGGAGAATGTCCAGGTGGCGGTGGTGTTCGTCTACAATAAATTGTGTGATATTTCATTTTTCGTTTTAAAAATCTTTACATTGATTTTATAATATAAATTGCAATTTAATTGTTTAAATATTTAATTTTTTAATTGCAAATTATATCAGCTATTTATGCCGTTGCGTTTGTGTTCTTGGAATATTGTACTGAAAACGATAAATGGGATCGTTTGCTCAGGATGGTCATCACTAGGCATAGTTGTTTTTTTTTTTTTTTTGCAAAACTTCGTTTAGAATTGTTCGCACGTCTACAACTGGCTCTGTTTGATTGTAACATGTTCTCTAAACCTCATATCGACATAAATTGGTCAACTGTTTTTGAGGGGGTTGGGAACATATTTGGTTTAGAGAACATTCCACAACCAAACTAGAGGATCGATAAACGACGATCCTGTTTTTAATGAATTAATGTAATTAATCACTTTTCATAATAAAATGTCTCTACCTTGCATGCACGTCAATCTTCTTTACTACTACACCAGTCAAACCAAATGACCACTTTGAAATTCTGTACCATTTATTTATGTTAGACCATTGTTCCTAACTGGGATGTAAAAATTCTAGGATTGAGTTTGGATTCAAACATAAATTTCAGATGAAACTCTGGTATCTGTCCATTCTACACGATTAAAAACAGATTCTAATATGCATTTCGAATGAAATTCTAATTTTAAGCTACGCTGGAGAGAACTCGGCTATTTCTTAATCAATAATTGTGAAATTATGCATCGCAGCTCTATTTAGTAGTTCTAATATTTATTTTGATATCCTTACCTATTAGAAATCAACTGGTCGTATTGGTTCCCTGTAGGAGATATTATTTGCCATAATTTGAAACTTTTGGCCGATAATAATAATTTTCAAGTTTTTACTCCAAAAGTCAAATGATGCACAACTATTTTTATATTCATTTGTAAATAAGTGGAAGTTCAAAAGAGCCTATCATTGACTCATTTCAAAACCTTGTTCATAATAGAAATAAGAACTACAACATCGACGTAAGGAGCAAATTCCACAATTATTGATCAAGAGTAGCCGAGTTTGGTTATGAAATACTACAAAACTTACGTTAGAATCCTTATCCAAAACTACTAACCAAATGTCATCTTAATTCGTGAAGAAATGGCGGTTGACTGAGATAGATGGAACCTTGTAAAATTCCCAACTTCCTTATACCGAGTTTCTTTACTTCGGAGGTCAAACAATTTGTCAATTTAACACATTGAACGCCAACAGGTTTTTTTATAAAATCTAAAAAAAAAAGTTTCTTTGATTTTATTTTTATTTAATAAGAATGACAATTCTGTGGCCAAGTTGTAGTAATGTGCAGAAGAACTTCGTCAAGCAATTCTAGTAACATTTAACATAGAACTCGTGACCAGCGTATGTACTCAGTGTGTCACCGGTGACTGACAAATCGATCAATGTGTTAAGGAACACTTTTAAGGTTTTATACCGCTGGAATGTTTACTTTTGTTAAAACATAGATACAAAAATGTATGAAAAAATCCGGATAACAGAAATTCTCTTCTGAAATAGTGCTGCCACTTAGGGCGACTAGTGTTTTTCTCTGGAAAATTTCCGCTCTCTTATACAGCATCTTGGCATAGTAAATCGCAGCTACAAGGATGAAAATTTGCTTAAATTAAATAAGTTGCATCAGTTGCACAGTGAAATTTGATACGCCGGCAAAATCACCAGATCTACCAAATTAGTTAAAATTAAAGGAGGTGCAAGGCGATTCCCTAACTGCAGGAATAAGGAATTCCAAAAACCAATAGTACAATCAATTCAAACGAAAAGAAGTTAAACCTAATATTCGCAAAGCAAAACAGTTGTAAGCTTAAAAACCTAAAAAATGAAAATCCCAAAAATACAAAACCAGGTCTGGAAACATGATAAAAAAGCCTGTTAGGCTTATAAATAAATCAGATGTATATAACAAAGGTGTGATCCACCGCGGTTATAGGCTCAACACACAGAGCCATACTCACCGTACAGAGCACCACAAGTAAGCAAGAAGAGAAATTATAGCATTATGACGTGATCATCTCAGAAGATGGTTTCAAGCTGAGACTCTGCAAAAAAATGCACAGGGATAGCGTTGAGCACAATATGATTCTTGGAGAGGTTAATTTCCGGATGGTTTGATCTGGCGCCAAAGGAAATTACCCTCAGGTCATTCACTTGAGAAATAGACGCCTTCAATTTGGAGAACCGCACCGCATGAAGTAGCTGTTACTATCTGAAAACAAGTTAAACAATAGAACCAGTGAACGGGTTGCAGTTCGTTAACAAAGGTCTCATAATAGTACTCTGAGGAACACTCTTCTACAACGATAAAAAAGAAGAACACCTATCACTAAAAAAATACATTGAGAACGGTTAGAGTTGGTGATATGAGAGTGGTGATATTGAGATTGAGTTGGTCCTTGATAAGATCGTTACAGACTTAAACAAGACGGGAAGGATACTAATAAATCTCAGATACACTAATTTAGGACGCCGGAGCATTACCGTTTTTCTGGATAGGAATAACAAGCTGCTTTCGAGAAAGAGTGAAAAGAAGAGGTAGTCAGGACACAATTAGTGATGTGGAGAATATATATCGGGTCTATACTGAAATGGCTAACTTAAAAAATATAATAGCGGGGCAATCCTAGAATGGTGCCAAATGAGCGTTAAAGATATTAAGACAAAGCCCAGGAAAATATACGTCCGATTCATTATACATATTCATAATACTAATGTCTTGAAACACTTCACCAGAGGCGGCTTGCGTGTAAATTAGAGCCCAGCACGGATACGTTTTTTCGTATCCGCATCCGCCGAAAAAAAAAATTATCCGCATCCGCACTTGCGAAAAAATTTTAAAATCCGCATCCGCACTCATCCGCATCCGCAAAATCGTTGTTTATGAATTTGCTTTAAGTAAAGTCGCAATAAGTGAACATACAAGAGTTTAAGTTGTATTCTTTTCTACCATTTGCATGATCGGTACGATCACCAGTATTTTAGGAACCGATTGTTTAATTTTGATGAGAAATCTATACAATTTTGAAGGAACGGCGCGTAGTGAAGAGAGAAAATGTGATAACCACTTCACCATACACGTAAATAAACCATTCTTTGCCTTAGTACAAATTAGGGTCGCCGCATGGAAAAAGCACATAAGCAATTAGTAAAATGGAAGGAGAAAACGAAATCAACCCGCCCCCCGACATGCCAATATGCAATTATGAATCATCCAGCAGCAGTCTGCCCTTCTAATGGCCTTGGGGTCTGGATAGGATTTAATGAACTTATCAATCATTAATCTTAGATCAACATGATATTGTAACCTCATTTGAGGCGCCCAAATCCTAAATAGAATGCCTGATAAATAAATAATAAAATATACAATTTTGATGGTTGTTACATTAACTGAAATAGTATTAACCGAAATAGAAAAATTTGGTCATTGCAAGGTAAAAGGAAAAATAATTGAAATTGTTGTACTAATTGAAATTAATAATTGAAATTGTTGTTATAATCCGCATCGTGCGGACGTGATTTCTAAATCCGCCGGAAATTAATGCGGATACATCTGCTTTTATCTGCGGATAGCGGATAAATGCGGATACTCGCGGATATTACTATCCGATGCAGGGCTCTAGTGTAGATTAATATTAAAGAAAGACGCACCAAAGTATATCATATAAATCTTCTAACCAGAGAGATGACCTTATAGCAATATCTGAGTTCGATCGCTTCTTGAAAAGTGTGAAAAGCCAAGTTCTTCTTGGATCCACAGCAAGGTTTAGTCACAACAATCCAAGTTCGAGAGGAAGAGTTGACCTCCAGGTTGACCTCCTCCTACCATGCATAAAGATGCAACCAGCAATTCAAAATTGCCCATGGTAGATCATTTATGTACAAAGAAAAAAGTAACGGACGAAAGACCGACCCTTGAGGTACACCTACAACCATTTCACTAATATTTGAATGATCAATACCATACTTCACAAATTGTTTGCGATTACTCAAATACGAGTATATTAGATAAATAGCCGAATTAGAAAATTAATAATACAAATGTAACTTCTGAAGGAAATGAGTATGATTAACACAATCAAATGCTTTAGAAAAATCTAGTAGGACCAAAATAGCAGAATTTTCCTTGTCCAAGATAGTAGACAAATCATCAATAATATTAACACGAGCAAGAGTGGTACTGTAACCTGATTTGTACCCCGATTGAAACTCACTTAGTGTTAATTAAACCTATGAAAATATTCCTGCATTTGATGTTGCGTGATTTTTTCTAGAACTTTTGACAGAGCAGGCAAAATACTAATAGGACGTATATCTCCTATATTGGAAATTGCATACTCCTTTGGTAACGGAATTATGGACGCCACCGTCCATAGATCAAGCAACACAGATTTTTTGTCAGACATTGGTTAATAACGAAAGTTATAAGAGGGAGAAATAAATCGATAAAAAGTTTTAAGACTTTAAAATCTACCATATCATAAGCCAATGAATCAGATTTAATTTTACGAATAACATTTAAAACCATCAACACAATCAAATACAAAAGCATCATCTATATAATCATCAGGCATACATCAGGTAGTGGCAAAACTCCCAAGGAATCACGAAATTTAATGATTCCAACTAAAATTTCTTCTGCTGAAAAGTCAATTCTAGCAACACTAGTGACGCAAGAAACCCCCAATTTTTTTTAAAGTATTCCAAGTTATTTTGGAATTTTTCAAATTTCCAAAATAATATCTTTGTTTGGCTTGGTTGATGTATATATTTGTTTTATTTCTAAAAAATCTAAAAGATTGTAAATCATTATATAATCCAAACCTTTTATGTTATTTAAAAGCTAAATCTCTACGTTTCATTAATGTAATAATATGAGCATTCAGCCATGGTGCAGTAGAGCATTTATTTATAACACTTTTACGAGGCACACAAGTCTGGTCAAAATGTAAAAAGTTTGAGTTGAAATTGGCAACCGCATCAACCTCAGAATAGTAATATATACATGGTTTGCCAATCTAACGAAAAGAAATTTTCAATTAAACAAGAAACAACAGTATACGATATCTTACTCCTGGTGTTACAAAACTTATTACTTGCAAATATGTATTAAATTATGATCAGAAATAGCAGGAACTTTAATTTGCCAAAAGGAAATAATATTATGTTTATCAGGCTCATAAACAATTATCAAATCTAAAAGGTTGTTAATTCTAGTTGGACTAAACGGTAAATAATGTAAGTTATTCATTTTTAAGCATTCATTAAGTTTAGTATTGCTCAACATGATATAGTTAAAATCACCACAACAAATAATTCTTTCATATCCACATAATAGTTCAGCGAAAATATCTTGTATATGGACAAAAAAAAACCTTGTTAAAGTTAGCCGAAAGATGCCAGCCGAAAGATAATGCAGATAGTGTCTTGACTATTTCAACAGAAAGTTAAACACTCTTTATACTCGCGCTCCTATCGATTTTTAAATTCCTATAAACTGAAATAATTTCCCCTTCACCCGAAGGATATAACCCGATCCTAAATTCATCCTAAATTTGAGTTTATGACTGATTTTTGCTGTATTCAAGACACTATCTGCATTATCTTTCGGCTGGAAACTTTCGGCTAACTTTAACAGTATCAAAAAAAAACGCATAATTCTTTTTGCTTCATTTATAAGGGGAATTCTCAACGAAATATCTATTATTAAATAAAATTTAATCGAAAACGAAGGCCGACGATAAACTCTCATCCGCCTGTCTGATGATCCAAGGCAAAAGCTAGACTTGTCGGAGGACAAAACATTGGCCCATTGTTCCATTGTCCAGTTTTCATGTTCGAGAGCAAATTTTAAATGAGCTCTGCGGTGTGCTGTAGATAATTCTGGACATAAGGCTGGCCTTCTTGCAGTCAAATTGGATTTCTTGATTCGTCGACGCACGGTCCTTTCACTAATGGGTGCATCTCGAGATCCGATTAGGTCTGATTTCATGCTACGTCCTGTTACGAACTGTTTTCTCAAGCAAATTACTACCCTCAGCGAGTGTTGTACATCGATTTCTCCCACTACCAGCACGACGATGATACTGTCCATTATCCTGGAATCGTTTGATCACTCTTGATATTGTTAATCGGTCCACTCTTAACAGTTGTGCAACGTAAGACTGAGTTCTTCCTTCTTCAACTAATGTAAAGGCCCTCACGCAATCCTCAACACTCAAATGATTTCTTCCGGCCGACAAGTTATTCATTTTTGTTTGTTTTTTATGAAAAACCTTACTCTTACACTTAATTGTATAATTTAAATAACAATTCACTATAAATAAACTTTTAGACTGAACAGCCAAAATGCTCAATTTTGTGCCAAACTCGAATTCAAAAAAACTATTGGTAGTATTTTTAAGCATTTTTGTTAAAAAAAATGCTATATGGTTTCGGTTTGCCGTCTGTCCGTCTGTCCGTCTGTGTCTACGATAACTTGAGAACGGATAGAGATATCAACTTAATTTTTTCACTAAAAGTTCAAGCAATTCGTGGGAATGTGCCCTATTGATTTGGACATTTTTGTGTTCAGGGTGTTCGGAGATATGTAGGGTTTTGTTAACCCCCCTCCTTAAAATTGATAGAATTTTTTTTTTATTTTCTATACTATTTTGATTTCATAGAGCATGTGAATGTGGAATAAAAATATATCTCGTGTGGATGTGGGTTTGTGTGGATGGTGTGGTTATGGGGTGGTAGGAGTAGTAGAATGGGGGGTGGAGGGGGCGGATGGGATGAGGTGTTTTGGGTTTGGTGTGGGAATTGGGATTTGATGGATGAGGGTTTGTGTGGTGTGTGTGTGGGAGAGAGGATGGAGGTGATGTTGATATGTATAGTGTGGTATAGGGTAGTGCGGGTGAGATGAGTTTTAGGGGTTGGATAGTGGGTGGGGGGGTGGTAGTAATTTTTAGGTGTGGTGGTTTGCGAATGATTTGGGTCGGTTGAGTTACGGTGTATTGAGGTTGGTTGGGCTGAGTGTAAATGGGTTAGGTGGGTGTGGGAGATTGTGGTGGGTGTGGGTGGGTGTGTTTTTGAATTACGCAAATCACACTTCACATTTTTATAGGCAACAAAAATGCTTGTAGATTTCGGTTCCGAACCTTTCCCATCTTTTTTTTTAATGCATGTGTATTTTAGTGAGAACTAGATATAGATTTTATCATAATAATTACAAAAACAATTATTAAGCTACTTGTGATTTCAAAAATACATATTATACGTTTTTCTTGTCCATAAGTGTATATGAGTTTTATGATTTGGAGAAAAAGACAACACTAAACCATAAAGTCTCCCAAATAAATTGAGTGGAAAGTTCAGTCTAACTTTAGATGAATGGACGAGTGTAAGAAATCAACGTTACCTAAATGTGAATGTATATTTTAACCAGTGTTACATCAACTTGGAATTAGTCAGAATACTTGGAAGCTGCGTACAGCTGCAAAAAACATTGAGCTTCTTGATGTCAAGCTCCATGATTTTGGGATTACTCCGACAAATTTCATGGCAAGAACTACCGACCGAGCAGCAGTGATGATAAAATTTGGACGAGAGTCACAATATCGACATCAATCCTGCTGTAATCATGATATACATCTGGCAGTTACGGATGTCACTTACAAGAAACGTAGTAATATATAACAGGGGAACCAGAACTAGAGGATATTAGTGATAGTGATCACGATAGTGAGACAAATCCAAATGATCTCATTGTTGAACAATCACATCACACCTAAATGCGCATACGAAGTGACTTAAGTGCGGCAATTGAAATGGTTCGCAACATTGTAAAGTTTTTTAAATTTTCACCATTGCGAAACACTATTTTGCTCTTGGATTGCAAAACCTGATGTAATATTATGGATGCAATGTTAGAATGGTCTTTGAACACCATAGACGAAATTTGTGCGGCATTAAATGATTTGGGATCTAATCTACTAATTGAATATAATATCAAAGTCATATGAGATTTGCACATTGCATTGAAGCCCGTCAAATTTTCAATTAAAGCGCTAGGAAGATGTGATCCAAACTTGCTCACTGCGTTGATGCTTTATTGGCGCGAACCGTTTTTAAAAAAACAGCGTTGAAATATCGAGCTTGCCTTGCTGCTGTAATTTCTACATACTCTGAATTTGGAAGAAGAAACCGAAACGGAACAACAATTGATATATTCGTCAAAACGTCAGTAATCAAATTTGCAGTGAATGTGATGAACAAATTACTTTTTGTAGACAATACATCGGAATCGGCCTCAGGTTACAGAGCAAATGAGTGTTTGGGAACAGCAGCAGAAGATGACGAGCAAGCAAACCGGCAAAGTACAGAAAACCCGAATTTGGAGAAAATGCTAGCCGAAACGATTACAGCTTCATTATGATGTCTAAATCTGTCCCTTGTCACGTTCTCCAAAAGAGTTCTCTACAAAAAGAAATTAAAATTTACGAAGTTACCCGTAACACAACACCAAATATAAAGAAACTGTTAGATGATCATCAAATTTTTGTACTAAAAGCGATCATCGCTTTTGGATCGCTCCTTAAACGCTCAGTTTAAGATTAAAGGGACCGAAGAGAATAATACTGTCAAAGATGGTTGGTCAGAAAACTCCGAACATTGGTAGATTCAGGCGTTTCATCCCATCCTCGTCGCCATTGTAATGGATGCGTTTTACACACGTTATAATTTAATAAATACCTTCTGTATTGTGACCGCTTTATTCAACTTCACACGCATAACCAAACTCCCAGTTCTTTATTTCATCTTCGTTTCCACTCTCTACCCTATAAACATTGCATTACATTTTTATCTCTATTTGATCATCACAGTTCCTCGTCAAAAGATCACCGGCTACCCGTATTAACTTCGGTTCTCAGCACTGAATGGTCACATTCTAATTAAAGTAGCTAAAGGATGCAAAAAATAAAGATTAAAAGCTACGAATTTGATTTGCCAGAATGGAACTCACCCAAAACACAACACCTTACATTAAAGTAGTTTTTCGAGGTTTACAAGGTGCACAGAACCGACTTATGGTATCTGACATCGACAAAACAAATTATGAAACAGAACAGTTTCCTGACAAATTGGCCGTTGTATAAGTCGCAGCATGCCCTAGAATCGGTTACATCCAGTTTGCATTCTGAAAGTTATTTTAGTAGTAGTTTAGGTTTGGCAATGAAAACAACCCTGGTTTATTTCCCTATACTTAGTTCAGCCCTATCGATAAGACAAAACATTAACTAATTCACCAAGAACATGGTGAAACTCGGCGAAAGTCTTGTTGAGCGTATAAACGTACAAATCTCTCATCCATTTAATACTGAGCAAAACATATTATCAGCGCTTGCACTCACGATAAGAAAAATGGGTGACAACGTTAATTTATGTATGATCAAAGTATGGGAACAATCAAACCACGAAACCGGGTACCGGCCCAACTTTTTATTCCAGCTGGTAAGCTAAAGATGGTCCCTGTATTACGAATTTTTGGTATTGACAAGGCTTGGCGATAAAAGGTAAACCACACTATGCTATACCGCTTAACTCAATAGTTAGGTTAAAACAATAACGCCGGATAAATTAAACTGAGAATAACCCGCCACGCCATAAGTGTTGCACTTACTAAGCAACCTGACTCAACAACACCATCGCATAATCATTTACAAGTTACAGCGTACATGACTGCGGAACCTACAACAATGATAACGGTAATAATACGTCT
This sequence comes from Nephrotoma appendiculata, assembly GCA_947310385.1. Classification (NCBI taxonomy): domain Eukaryota; kingdom Metazoa; phylum Arthropoda; class Insecta; order Diptera; family Tipulidae; genus Nephrotoma; species Nephrotoma appendiculata. The sequence continues at coordinate 287,790,409 of OX371223.1, forward strand.
TAACTTATTTCAACACTTGATGATCAATTTACAGCTCAGCACAATAAAACTGGCCACAAATATTGCTATTGCTCATACACATGCTAAAACGGTGTTATCTTATGCTTTTTTGTACTCAATAACAACATCGTCCGTTTTTATTACGACAGATCGACTGCACACAATGGTGATAACGGTATTATCTTGCCTAACATTATCTTGCCTAAGAGTATATAGTAACATCCAGTGCTCATAAATCTCTTTCCCGGCGTCCTCAATGAATCTCGTTTTTTAAGTGTCTCTCACACTCTCTTTAATGATTGCCCCTACTGCCAGAAAACTGTCTTTAATCGAGCCTTCGGCTTGTATTTCGCAAAAAATCTTTCTATTTCTTGTCATCTGTTCTCTTATTCTTCTCGCAATTGGCGCAGTACCAGTATTATAGTTTTAAATCCTTGTCGAGATCTTTGTCTCTTTAAGCTGCAGTTAAGCTGCTTTACAAACTATCGTTTAGGTTCTTAGTTCCTTAAAATTCCTGAGGTCACAATTTAAGATGGCTATATACCACACATGGCCAAATTGCGGCTCGCGAGCCGCACGTGGCTTTTTGAAAGAGTGAATGCGGCTCTCGAAAAGAAATAAAAAATTAAATAACATTTAATAATTCATTAAAATTATTTTGTGCTCTTAATTGAAAATTGCGATTTCGATTAAGTTGGCTCTAGTAACGAGAAATTATTATAATTCGGCTCCACGTGTCGTGAAACACGTGGAGTTTGGCCATGTGTGCTATATACTATAATATTTAAATAAACCATGGTTCACACACCTCATATAAATTAGACCTTACATTTTAATTTTCAACAGTGCAAACGTCCCTCGAATATGAAGTATCTTGATATTCAGAGATCCGAAAAACTACAGAACTTTTGAGCTAGTTTTCTTGACGTTTTCTGTCAGTGAATTGGCTCAGTGTTTTGCGATTCTAGATCCGTTGGCAATTTCCCTGACTCATTTAACAGGATGATTCTTGATACTTTCGCTTCCTTAAACATAGAGAAAAATTACATATAGAGAGGTAAAACTGCATACAAAACGACTTAATTAATAGACCTAGATTTTCTTGCTCTTCCAATATACCTTGGTGTTTCTCTAACTTTACATTATGTTTTGGTATCCATTTTTGGTTTGGATTATAAATATAATGTTATAAATAATCTGAAACCTCCTTTTCAGAGACCGTACTTCAGCCAAACTCTTTAAGAACGCTATCGTAGTTCAGCTTCGCAGCGAGCAATGGATTTGTTATTGTTTGAACATACCCGGCTATTCTTGTCCTCTGATTTCAACTTGCTTTTATTTTTCAACTCACCTTTGTCTGAACTTACACTTTATTAATTCGATCCAGTTTGACCACCCAAAAGTTAGAGATATTTCCCAGAGCAATCAGATCAATTATACTGCTTATCAATTGGTCAGTAGATTGGTATTCCAACTGGCTTGCCTTCACGACTGAACATTGCATAAAACCGGATTTAATTACGAGGTACCCATCCAGAACTTCAAGGTGCAGTTCTATCCCGCGATACATTATAGTAGATAGGGCAACGACGGACAACTGAATGCTTTAATTTTGGATCAGAACTGACAAGTTCGGGATTATAATTTATTGATGTAAGAATACAGCTGAACAACAAGCGACAACAGGATAGCTGCAGCCTTCGGTACGTGGAACGAGAAATGACCAAACTGGTGAGGCAAGCGTATGATGCCACTACGGAAGACAAGTCATAAGCTTTTTTCAATTTAACTTTAAATAAACTCCGAAAATTGTACCAAATTTCGAGCGAATTTCCCAAAAGCGTTAGCTGTCTATCTTTATATTATCAATTTTCAATAAAAACTACAATTTAATTTTTTAAATAATAATCATAATATTTATTTATTTTATGTATTTAGAATTTAGTACATTTTACAAATATATAATGCATTATTCAGACATAATTTATTCTTATAGGCAATGCTGAATATACATAATCGGCGGCTCACCAAAAATTTACGCCGTTGGTGTATTTGGAATACTTATGTTATTATTGTTTGGTAAAAATTCATTTTGATTTGTTGCCACAACATTCGTCTGCGAATCTTTTATGGATAAATAGACTGATTTTCGTGTATCGATTAGTACTTCACGCACCATATTGATAAAAAACGATGAATGCTTTGGTTTCTCAGAATATCGTTCGTAATGATCGAGCGAATCTTGCAGTTTCAGGGTAAGATCATAATTTTTACGAACGACATCTAAAATTTGATCTTCCGTTGGTGTTGATATACTTTGGCTGGCGAGCCATTCTTTAATTTTTATTTGGAAATGTTTTATTATTGCTAATATATTAACAAGGGAATTAAGTAGTTTTAACACGTCCTCGTTAAATTCACAATCAGTCATAGGGGAATAGCGTAATACTAGAAAACAAACAATACAAATTATTAATTAGTACATCAATCATCTTGGCATAGTAAAGGGTCAAAAACGTCCTGATAATAAAAAATTAATGAATCGCTAGTTCAATTGTCTTATCAGTTTTTAAAAAATACAGTAACGCCAATTTAAATTTGCTCCAGCGTATCATATGTAAATATAAATTTAACAATAAAGCGAATCGTGAACCTATTATGAAATTTTCAAAAGGTAAAATTTTTCTAAACAATTATGATCATTATTAGATTCCCAAAAATTTAAAGAAGGTCAACGACCAAACAAAACTGATTAGAGCTCTCGCAAAGATGTTGTTACTTTTTCAGATGGTTAAAACAAATTACTCGTATTATTCAACATTAATTCTATGTTCATTTGTTCAGAACGATAAAATTATTTTCATAATCAATTTTCGATTTACATTAGTCCTATTTTATTTGCCGAGGAGTTGGCGTTAGTTTTGAATTAAAGTTTGTTTAATAAAATCAACAAGAAATTAGATTTGAATTCGGTTTTTATAAAGTTTATATGTTAATGCCCTATGACACGCCCTATGTCGAAGGGCGACACGATAGGCCATAAATATTCTAATTTCCATTATATCAACACAGAAGTTCGACGGCTACAATTCATGCAAAAAAAATATGCATAGCTATGATTATATTGGAGTAAGATCGGAATGGTAGACCTTAAGCTATTTAGAGAAACATTAAATTTAGCTACAAAAAATAAGCTGAACGATATCGTTTTCCTTCCAGTTTACAATTACTTTTATGCTGCTCCCATGCGACCACCCAAATTTGTATTAACTCAAACACCTAACCGTGACGTAATGGCGAAGTTGCGCAGGGAAAGCGCAGGGAAATCCATCGCCGGAATAGTTTTTTTGGGACGGAATTTTGAAGATTCGACTGCTTGCCTCATAAAACCACAATAACAGAAACTTATTATGCGGGCCTTTACCTTAAAATGAAAAATACTGTCAGGGAAAAACGACGAGGTCAAAATTGTTAGCCTGCTCTATAAAACACGAAAAGAGCAACATTTGACCCAATATCTTTGGGGCTATTATGAAAAATTCGATATCGGATCCGAAAGCGGATTTTACTATTATGAAAATCCGATATCGAAAATCCGCTAATATGAAACTAATAAAACAAAACGAAATCGGATTTTCCCAAAATCGAATGTCAAAATCCGACTTCGAATGTGTGTGTTTCTTCAACTATTTCAATCAATATATTATTTTTACGAAATATAAAAGAAAAACTAAAAAAAAATTAAATTAAACAATATTTAAAATGTAAGTATAATATATTTAAATAAAAAATATTCATATTTAAATGATAATTATAATTAAATTATTGATTTTGAATTTATTAAAAGACTACAACAACAACAACTGGAGAACAATTCGAGTTACTTGTATATATATTTCACACCACACACAGAATATTATTGAAAACGAAATAGATTTTATCTGACAGGTCATTAATCAATTAAATTTAAATCTCAAACTCGCGGCGGATTGGAATTTTCGATATCGGAAAAAATTCGATATCGGATTATTTCATAATAGCGTAATAAATGCGTAATAAATTATTGAATTTGGTAATATCAACATTTTTTATTACATATTTGAAGCCCGTGTCATCTAAAGCATAGTCCGTGTAATCTGTCAAAAGAAAATTTATTTAAGGTTGATTTGTCCCCTACAAGACTCATAAGAGTAAAATTTGACCCAATATTTGTTGGAGTAACAAAGGGCTGAGTAATAAATCACTGAAAGTGGTTAAATAGACGTTGTTATTTTAATCATGTTTGAAGTTTATTTTTCCAGGTTTTACCCCAAAAAGTTCTTGATTCTCCTGGATGGAACTGATAATTACCAAACTTTATAGATTTTTTAGAACGTTTTCTATATTTTTGTAGTTTTCTTTTTTTTATCTCAATGAGGGTTTAATGATTATAATCGTTTTGGTATGAAATTTACCCTTAGGCAAATCATAACCGTGGTCTTAAACTAACCAATGTAATGTAGTTAATTTATAATAAATTTTGGCCAAAGAACCATCCTGATGTCATAGCTACATCAAAAAGTTTCAATTTTGGTGGTTTAATTCTAAGCTAAACCGAACACTCATTCCTCGAAAACGGTAACTATAATAAAATCGGGATTTATTGTAATAAATTATAATAAAAGTGTAACAAATTATGGTATAGGTTTCCTTACAGCGAGCTAATTTGATCAGTGCAGGTTAAAGAACTCACTAGAGTCCTCTTTCGATAATTTGAAATTTCTTGTTTAGATTTTAAAATTGAAATATAAACATTTTCGAAGTTACTTGAAAAATAAAAATTAAACAAAATTTTAGGATCGAAAACCGACGTTACCCAAGTAGCATTTCAAGTTGTGAAACGGTTCCCACATCGTTGTCACAACTAATTTCATCGCTATTTGAATGTGGCGAACCGTAGATCACAACGGCTCCACGTGGTTGGCACAACCAATTTGGCGAAAATAATCGGTTGTCACAACATTGTGACAGCGTTGTGAGCAAGTTATGGTTATATCCACAACAGTTTGAATTGGTCGTAAAACGGGGATGAAGCTGTTGTTAAACAGTTATATAAAGGTTGTCACAACGCGAAAACGAAGACTCACAACCAAATTTTCAAATACATAAGGCATTTATTAAAATAACACAACGATTATGATACTACGAAGTTGTGTTTAGATTGAAGCAATTCTTTTATCACAACTGAAAACAATACCTATATGAAAGTATGAACATATAATAATAATGAATAATAATAATATATTATATTAATCTGATTTCATATATAATTCAATTTCATTATTTATCACACATATACGTCAAAAACCATGGGAAATGTCAATTTTACTGTAAAACAAGGATTTTTAGTTTGAAAATAAAGATTCGCCTAATTTTATTTTCTTTTTCAAATAAATTAATTTAAGGAAAAATATTAAAAAAAAATAATTTATATGAACTAAAAGATCAATGCACTGCTGATTGTAGGTTATGATTTTTTATTTCAAAATGGTGGCACGTATTCTCCCTATAAAAATATTTAATCCGCCATATTATAGTATAGTTGTGCCTGCAACCGTTCTAGGTCAAGTCGAACAATACAATTTTATGAAATGGTTGTTTGGAACTAGTTCAAAGAAAATAAACTGTGAATCGGTTGCGAAGCAAACTTTCTATATTGATTAATTGTGTCCAGAACCAGTCTAACTATATTTGTTTGTGAATGGGTTGTGAAACAGTCTAGTGAAGAACTATTTTCACCATTAGAATTTTGACATGTTGACAAAATTTTCAAATTCTTAATTCTGATGATTTCTTCAGACTAATGATTTCGATATCGTTAACGCTGTTAAAAGGAAATGAAGGCACTTTCAGGTTAGTCAAGGATAAAATACTTTCAAATGAAGACTGTGAATTTTCAACCACCGTGTTTTCACAAGGAACAATGTCTATATTACGAACTTTGAAATTTAACTTATTCCTAATCAATAACCGTTTGTATGTACCACTTTTCTATATTTTTCCATTCGGAAATCAATTTTCGGCTTGAACATTTTGAATTGAAATGTGTGCTGACGTTTCGTAAAATTGTACCTTCTTAAATTGTCAACTGACATATAAACAAAATGGCTATTCGTAGTTCTCAAGCTCAGTTTTCACATTCAATGTGCAACTAACCAAATAAATGACAACTAAATTAGTTTGCAAAATGAGTTTTGAGCTTATTTCACAACTTGGTATGCACTCCATTAAGAACTTATCTTAAATGGTGATTATAACCAGTTGTTAGAACTGTTTCACAACCAATTTAATGTAACATTTAGTATAGTTTATTATTGGTGATTAAATTGGTTGTAACATGTATGTCCCAACCAACGCAACGAACCAATTGGTGGTAGTTCGTAACTAGTAACTTTTTTAGTTGTGACATGCGTGTCCGAACTAAGTTTGTCAACCAATATGTGGCGTTTCGTAACTGGTAACCATTTTAGTTGTGACATGTGTGTCCGAACTAATGTGACAAACTAATTGGTTGTAGTGACCATTTAGCTGTCGATATTACAAGAGACAACAACTTCACAAATGTAATTTATAAATAAAGTTTTTGCTAAATTTGACAACCATTTCACAAATAATTTCTGGTTGTGACAATTATGTGACAACCATCAATTGGTTGTACACAACTAACTAGTTGTAAGATGCTTCTTGGGTATCGAGTTGTCAGATAAATAATCTCTCTGATATATCGGATATCTCGGATACAATAAAAAAAACAGGCCAATACTCGTATAATAATATTACTCGAAAAAGTACTAGCTAAAGCAAGATATATTATGAAAATTTTTGTGTTTAATTTTCCGACTAGCTAAACTGGTGATTAATCCATACCAGTAAATCATGAAAAATCTTGGAGATGCTTTATCCTATGGTTTAAATGGTCATTGTTCTGGAACTAATAGTTATTTGATGAATAACTGGTTTCTAGAATTTCATTTTAATGTTGAAGGTGAACAATTTGCTAATTCTGAAGATTGCTGCAGCTTTTCTTTTCTTGTTTGCATTTTCTTTCCAAATCCTCTTCATCCGTTTGAAGTGAAATAACGTCAAAAGCGCTGATTTTGTTCGAACTTCTTTGAATTTTTTTAATTTCCAAAATTTCTTTCTTTAAAATTGTAAATATTTCTTTCATCTTAGCAGTAAGTTCTTTGATTTCTAATAACTCCTCGTATAGTTCACTATCTTCTTGATCTTGATAATTTGAAGCTTTTTCCAAATGGGTTAAGCAATAGTGCGCCCATGTCGGAGTCTTTTGGGCCAGCCTCCGAAGAATGGATTTCGTAGTATCCCCTGTTTCTATACCACCTGTGAGATATAATGATTTGTTGCATCCATTGCTTTTTTTGCCAGGTTATACCACAGTAGTACGACTACCTCGGAGTTAGATGTACACAGAGCAAGCAGCTAACACAGATTTTGATGAAATTCGGTGGACGAGACCAGAATGAATATTGCAAATACTTTCGAATAAAAGTTCTAGAATATGGCCAGTTGGGCGGAACTAGACAAATGCTTAGCCTCCAAATCCAACTTTTGCTGAAACACATCTAAAAAAATTTGATTTCTTCGTAGCTGGATTTTCCTGCTGCTCTGATGGTATATTTACTGATTCAATCTGATTTTTTTCTTACGCGATTATAAGTGAATTCAATTTGCATAAGTGAAATTAAAAAAAAAAATGAATTTCGAATGAAGTTTTGATTAATTTATGTTAATACCACGCTATCAACCTGGATAAAACTCGCGCATGGTTAAGAGTAAACTGTCCTTTGAAAATATTAAATTTATAGGAATAAAACGGCAAAGGAAATAATTGCCAATTTAATTTGAAAACTTCATAGTGCTAAACATTTTCGTAACGTTGGCCGCGATTTTATTCAACGTGTTCCCAAACGTTCGGTGTCCTGAAAGCGCTCAATGATTATCGACACTTCAGAGGTGTGATTTTGTTTTTTATAAATAATAGTAGAATATTGAACTTTAAACCTTGCATTTGGTAATGCTCAAATTCGGCTTCTTTAATCAATAACGAGAAATTAATGAAGTTGTGTAATATTGGTCCAACGATGGACTGTTAGAAGGTTTAAACTACAAGATTAATTCACGGATTAAGAGTAACGTACTACTTTTAGCAAATTTAGAATTAAGATTAGGTATTAGAAATTCCATTTTTCATTAATGTTAAAAAAAAATTAACGAAAATCTTAATGTACATATTTGTATCCACTGGGATTTTCCTCAAAGTAGGGGTTATTCTGTGTTAGGCGTACGAAAACATTTCCATCCCGCTTCAACTAATGTTCTCAGAAGTTCAATGACAGAAACTGTGCACAAATGGAGCTCAGTATAGTTAAAGATTATGTTATTTCCTATAATTTACGTTAATTCGAGAGTACTGAAAATAGACCAATATATGGAACAATCACAATACAACATTAAAATTGAAAAAACCAAAGTATAATTTACGTGCCTGAAAATAGAAGCGTTTTTAATCAAAATTTATTTCTAGTACCTTGCTGGTTATTGTCAATCTTTCTATAATGAATCATGAAACTCATTATAGACTTGGTAAAATATTTTATTGCACAATATACACAAAAGTCATTTACCGCAATTTATGATAATTTAATGCTATTCAATCTTTCAGTTAGCACAAGTTGTTGGACTCTGAACGTGAGATAATTATAAATATTGCTTTTGCTACAGAGTGCTTCATGGTACTTCATTGCGTATCTATACCTAATCAGATTTAGTATAATTGAGAATTTGTTTCACCTAAGCAAATTGCTGCAAAGTACTTAGGAACATCTTATTTTTATAAGAAATCAAAGAAATTTCGATATCAACTGAAAACAATAATTTTCCCTATGATCTAGGAAAAACGTATACCTACTTGCCATGCTTTAGTTATGTTCTTTGATATCTTGAATTGCTTTTCTCATTGAATTCAAATTCTACCATTGTTGTTTTATATCGCTATGAATCCTGAAACTGTTTACTGCTCGAAATAATTAATTTTTGAATTCTACACGTAATGTGGCTTTTTCATCTGAGCGAAAAATACTTTAGGCCAATACCGAATAATTTCATTATTATATTGTTCGAATCTCACCATGCATATTTCTTGATTTAACAAAACTATAGCGACTGTTCTTGTAATATAAATTAAATTAACTTACCCATTGCGTGAATTTCGCTAAACACCTTCTCCTCCCTATTTAGTTCATAGTATAATTCGTCATAGCTATTTGTGGTCGCCAAAAATGTATCACCATACGTAATAAACAAATTAAATATATTGATTACCTGTCAAACGAAACACTAACATTATCTATCCTAAAGTATCATAAAATACGAGAGACCTCACCTGAAGAGATAAATAAAAAATATTACATTTCTTAACTAAATTCTGTTCCTGACCAACGATAAACTTTAACAATCCAATTAATGCTGCCCATAGCTCCTTCCACGGATAAACTAAACGCACGCGACATCGTTTTTGATAACAAAGTATTCGATGAATAATCCCGATGCACAGCAGGTACAATTCCATCGGGAATTTCTTAAATAAATGCGACACTATAAATTCCACAAGGAGATCAAGTAGTGTGGCGGCGAGGGGTTGCGATTTTGATATTCGATCGTTCGTTAGTTTACGATGTCTCATCTGGGTGCGGTGGAGCAGCACTTTAAATGTCAAATTAGCATCGTGCATCATTGAATTTGCATACTGGTCTTCGGATATGCACGTCAATATTAGGAAACATAATTTTAGATTTGTTATACTCGACTCATTCTTATTATCTTGCATAACAATCGAACCATATTGGAATACGGCAACTAGTAGGTTTGTTGGATATTGTGTTACATCTATAATAGGTGCAGTCGATAAATCTGGTAACGGTTGGCCAATGTTTAACGTGTTACTAGGGCTTGGCGGAGAACTGGTCTCCGCCTGTGTATGTGCCAAAGTTGTTATAAAATTACGGTTTAAATGAACAGCCTCGTAAAGTGCTAAAAGTAGTGCGTTGTTCGCCCTTATTTGTTGTGTTTTATCGTACCCTTCGTCCGAAACAAACATATTTCCCACAATTGTTGATAGTGAGGAAAACCACGATGATGATTGTACTTCGGATAAATTATTTGTATACTGACGACAAAATTCGATAAGCGATGAGGAAATAACTTGCCCATAACCGTTTAAGGCGAGCTCATCTGCTAATATCGATAATTGCACGATATAAGGATTTGCAGCTTCATATTTTCGATAGTTTACTAATAGCGTTAACAAAATAACAACATCATGCCCGTATTGTGCACGTAATAACGGATCACTAAGTAAACGAATCAATGAATCGAATAAACTATTAATCATTACATATTCTAAAAGGATATTTTGACTGACGTTATCGGTCCCAGTCACTAGGACTAGCAACAGTTTTATACACATTTCACGCGGACTATCTGGGCCATCGCCTGAAAAATATACAAAATAAATAAAACGTTGTTTCGCCAGTATAGTCACTTACTTATCAATATATCGTTACAATGGGCCAAAAGTGTTTTCATATTCTCTTCGGCATCCTCAAATCCGAACAATGCATTCAATATATCAAATCCTGTCTCGGCAGTCGACGACTTCCGAAATATTGAATACAACAGCGCGCATAATGTTTGTAAACAATTACAAATACGTTTTGGATGATCTATAAATAGACAAAAACCATAATATAATAATTGGCCTCTCCCAAACCCCATACTTTTATAAATAAACAAATCGATATGAGAAAAGCACCCCACCTGATTCTAGCAATTCAATTGATTTACTAAATAATTTATGTACATTTCCTTTTAGCGTGAGAAATTGTTCTCCCGTCAATTTCATCAACTCCGTTTCGAGAACATCCACATTCGGTTGTAACAAAAAGAATTCATTCCAAAACTCTTGATTCTGTGCCCATGGCTCTTCGCCACGAAAGATTAACTCGTATATATAAACAACTTTCTCTTTGGGACGTTTCGAACCGGAACCACTTCGTTTTCGTGTTGTCATTCTAATCGTATTATTTATTTATTACTTGTATAACAATTATATTAAATAAAAATTGTGAAAACTACATAAATTAAAATAAAGAAAAATTTCCTCTGCTTTGTATCGTTTACTAGAAATAACCAACTTCTACATTTTGACGTTTCAAGTCGCGAATCGAATGATTAGAACTGTGCGCTGTTGAAATGATTCAGTCAAAATGATATTATTTATTGCAGGTTGAATGATATGTGTCGAATCATCGAAGATTCAAATTTGTATTTTTTCAAGTTGAACAGTCCGACTGATAAGGCGCGATATGTTATACCTCATGAGATAACCAAATCTGAAAATCTTCAATTAAAATAATTCATTATATTTACATTGAGTAAGCGAAACAGAATATTTTTTTATGGTTTAAATAATTACATTTTTATTAATTAATTTCACCGTGTAGCTTGTAAAGGTGCTAACGGAACAAGTCACCGATTTTAAATCTAAATATGTCGGTTATCGACGATATCCCCACAGTTCCGGAATTTGTTGCAACAATTATTGAAAACATTGCGGAACAAAATGGTTTCACTGAGTTTATTTACCACACGGCTAACGGAGCTGCCCTTGGTGAAGGGTTTTCGGGCCTAGTAACACGAATCGTTATCGAAGGTGTGAAAAATTCGCAATATTCTTTTCTAAGCTTGATCTGCAAATATCCGTCAGCGGATAAGTTAAATCGAGAAACCTTTAGTGTAAAAGAAGGATTTGAACGGGAAGTGCTGGCCTACAATGAAATACTACCGGAATTTGAAAATTTTCAGTTAGAAAAAGGATTAATGCGAGGCGGAGACGTTGGATGGTGGAGTACCGCACAATGCTATTATGCGGCATATGATGAGCCAAACGATAAGTGTCTTATAGTTATGGAAGACCTATGTGATCGTAATTTCCACAAGGCTAATAAACGGATATCGTCTACGTTCCAACAAAGTAAATTTGTGCTCCAGGAATTGGGTAAATTTCATGCAGTTTCCTTTGCAATGAAACTACAGAAACCGGAGCTGTACGCACGATATCAAGAACTTCATGATTTAAATGAAAAAGTTATAAAAGGCGACATGATGCAAGTAATGCTAAAAGAAAATTTCGAGAATGCGAAAAAGTCGCTTAAATTACCAGAGGACTATGAAGTGCTAATGAAGTTTATGGATTTCTTCAAAAATGTATCGAGTATTATTGAGTGTGCGAAACCCGGGGCTGCCGATCCGTACGCTATTTTAGTACATTCAGATTGCTGGATTAATAATGTGATGTTTAGTTCGCTGGGTGTATGCTTATTAGACTGGCAGTTTATCAGCTATGGGTCGCCTGCTATCGATCTAATGATGTATTTGTTGAGCTCGACTGACCACGAAATCCTAGAGAATCGATTTCACGACTTGATCGATGCGTACTACTACGAGTTCGCCAATTTATTGAACATTTTTGGTGAAAATGCCAAAAATGTTTATCCACGCAGTGATCTGCTAAGCCAGCTGAAATATTTTGGCCGCCATGGACTAATCATGTCTTTATTTGCGATACCCATCTTAACCAATGACATCCCCGAATTGAGTGATTTGGTTAAAAAGTACAGCACAAGGGGTTATATATTTGACGACGGGGTCAATAGTGATTTTCAATTCAGGATGAGCGGGATAATTCGAGTGGCATATAAACTTGGTATTTTGTAAAATTATAAATAAATTCATATGTTATGAAATTTTAGGTGTTTTTTAAGTCCGCTATGTGATGAATACGCCTTTTCACATTCCGAACACTTGTAATGCTTCTCACCCGTGTGCGACCTCATATGACTCGTAACATCAGTCGAACGTTTAAATGCCTTCATACAAACTGAACACTTGTACTTTTTTTCGTCACGATGGATACGCTGATGCCTGGCTAAATCTCCAGATTTTACAAATTTTCGACTGCACACTTCACATTCGTAGGGGCGCTCATTGTTATGCAACCGCATATGAGTCGTAACATTGTAGAGCCGGGTGAATTTTAATTTGCATATTTTACATTCGAATTTCTTAGCTCCTGTGTGCTGCTGACAGTGCTGAATCAAACCAAAATAGTGACTAAACATTTTGCCACACTCATCGCATTGATATTTGACAATTTCTTTTTCCGGCTTCTCAAAGTTCTGAGATATGTTTATTTCTACATCACAGAACGACGCGGCATAATCCTCTTCTTCGACAATATGTTCTTCTTCGGAAGCGGACTTTGCCAAGTCCTCATTACTTGAATCAACAGCCAGTTCTAATTCAGGGCCAACGGGCGAATCTATCCTCTCGATTAAATCGAGAAGAGCTCGATTGGTCGATTCACATTTTTGTTTAAATTTATAGAATAAAATTAATTTTGATGCACATTCCTGGCATATCCTATTCGAAAACATCTCATTTTCAAGTAGCTGAAACGAATATATGCATAATTTCCTAAAATGTTGATAGGATATGTGCAGCTTAATACCTCCACCTCTACAAGTAGCGATGCAATCCTGTTATATGGAACGCCTCCACCTTGATAAACCGCATTTAAATCTATTTCAATTTCGTCAGCTAAGCACAATCTGCAAGCCTCTTTAATGTTTATCTCACTTATTATATTATTATCAACCATAATTTTGTAGTTCGATTTACTTGGTTGGAAACTGTTAACAACAAACTAACTTTGACGGCTTGAAATCGAAATGTCAAATTAAAACCCAATTAACAAGTTGATTAGGTGCAAACCACGAGGCCATCTTTCCCTCAAATATATGTGATGTGATGTCGCCTATATTTGCGTTCGTTCGCTCAAACAATAGTTTTCGACCAATCATAATGCTCCAAAATGACGATTACTTTCTTTTCCATTTTTTCACAGGATGTTGGTCGAAAAAAATTGTTAAATGAACGAGGGCAACCATAACGGCGCCTTGAACGGAAACGTCAATGCCCTTATTTTGTCGGGTTAACTCATAAGATTCATATCGAAAAAACAAAGGAACAATAAGAATAAATCTGGGTATTACGTATAAAAACCGTGTTTTGGATTTGAAAAATAAATTCACGACACAACCGGAGAAAAATCGAAGAATAATACCAGACTCATGATACCCGGCGTGAAGTAGGTGATTTGATTATGCGCGTATCTGTCAAACTTACTGTCAGCCATATCCAATCAACCAGTAGCTAGAGGGTACAAAACAGCCTTTCCCATAACTTTTACCACAGAATAGATATAATAATTTATTTAATATTTATTAATATATATTTCAAATTTGAAACAAAATAACGAATTTTTCCTTCTATTAGGTACCCTGCAAAGAATTTTTTCTCGATATTTTTCCATACAAAAATAGCATTATGACGTTCCTGTCTCTGTGCTTTTATAATCATGCATGAATTGTTTAAAATTTTTCCAAACTGTCATTTTCGTAAAATAAAATGTTATTTTTTTCTGCAAATACCTCTTTAACATTCCCTCTGCGTTTTTCATACCAATCGTCAATAGAAGTTGTTAATTGAATTGAGCCCAATATTGCCTTCAATTTTACTAATTACAAATCGACTTGCCTTAAAAATGAGCTTCTTTGATTTTCTCGTTACTTTAATAACTAAGTTTATTTACTTTATATTAGTTGCAATTTTGTGAATTAATTCAAACTTCCTACTTTATATGTGTAATAGTTTTATTAAAGAAAACAAATTTTTAAAATACTAAAACGATTACTTTTTTGTAAAGAAACTCATTATAGATCCTTGTTTAGTTGCCGGTTTCTCAATTTTCTTCGTAGGTGATCGTTTCGTTGGACTCTTTTTCGTGTCCGCGGCAGGCTTATTTTTCATGTGTTGTTTCACCGGCGTTTTACTTGTTACTTCTATATCATCGTCGGAACAACTATATTCTTCAACCTCTTTAACTGTTTCTGTAAATAACGACATGTTAAGAAATGGCAAAAAAAAAAACAAAAAAACAAAATCTTACTAAAGAATCCATCACTATCCTCATAAGTGCGGGTAACAGTCCGCTTTGCCTTGCGTCTTTTACCATTTGAATTGTTTCCATTTTGGGTACTCTTGTTCGATTTAATCTCAGGCGACGATTCCACAACCTCCATATTCTCAATATCACTGGATTTACCACCCTTTTTCAACGGTGGGCCGTCATCTTCATCGCTCGACTCGTTTTGAATGATCCGTGATCGTTTCTTTGCTTTACTATTTTGTTTCGGTTTAGCACGTCTCGCCTTACTTGGCTGTTTCTTCGACTGCGGAGTTGTTGGTATTATATCATCATCGGAATCTTCTGAATCACAAATCGCTGAAATTGAGCGTTTCAAAGAATCGGTTTTAGACTCTTTTTTCTTTGGGGTAACCATCTCGGATTTAGTTGGCTTACTGGAGATTTTCTCGGGAGATTTCTTTTCTGGTTTTTTCTTGGGCTCTGGTTCTTTAGCAGATTCTGGTGGTTTTACTTCGGGTTTAATACGTTTCGGCGACGCCGGCTTTGCAGATTGTGATGCGGAAACCGTGGTGGTAGCTGCCGGTTTAGGTTTACTGCCCGCTTGAATGAAAAACGATGCAATCGAATTTTTGGATGGCGCTTTTTTAGCATCTTTCTTGGCTTTTGGTGATTCTTTTATTTTAGCGGATTCCTCTGATTTCTTCGGTGTCCTAAGTTCCTTTTTCGGTGAAGCGCTTGATTTAATTACATCGGATGGGCTTGAATCCACTTTACTTTCTTCCGAATCAATATCTATCATTGATTTTTTATCGGAGATACCAGACGAGCTGAACATCGACGAGATAGAAACTTCCTTTTTCGTTTCAATAGTTGGCTGTATTTTAATCTTTTGACTCTTAGTTGCAACAGGTTCATCTAGAACAACTGATGATGCATCAAAGTCTCGTTCCTCTGAATCTATCTGTAAATTAATCATTTTGATTTCATCGTATTCAGGCACAATCAATTTTTTACATGATGAATCTGACACCAATTCAATGCTATGCAAAATTTGTGAAAAATTCTCTAATTTCTTCTGGATTATATCCAGCTTGGTGTCCGGCACTACAGTGATCACACCATTACCATTTTTATCGGTGCCCTTAATCAAGTATTCTTTGGACAATTTATGCTTAGTATTCTTAGAAATCCATTCATCAAGTATCGCGGCCGCTTCTTTAATCGTTATATCCCAATTATTCGATAGGGATTTGACGGTCAGCTTTTTATCCGCGTCCAGTATGGTATGTGAAATTTCATCAAAACATGCACTTTTCACACTTGAATCCATTATGTCTACACTTAATTATTTATTATTGATATACAGACGCGATAACCACTTAATTTAATAACTCAATTGCATATTTTATAAATAAATAATAGATAAGATTTGATTATTTACTTTTTCTGCGTTTGCAATTAAATTTTTTGACATAAGCAATTTATTTAAGGTTAGTATGGTACAAATATTTTGTAATTTTTGGTGGGAAAGATGTGTCGATAAAATATTGTGAAGTTTGAACTATGAATTATTGTAGGTTGTTTGCCCTAAATACAATGCATTACGGGTTATGGATGAATAAACGGAAAATGATTTCAAAATAATGTACCCAAATGCAGCCAAATCTTCTATATATATTGATCTATGCCAAGCCTCTTGCTTTATGGCATAGATCAATATATATAGAAGAGTATTCATGTAGTTATTCCGAGGTTAATCTCATAGAAATAAATTATAGAGAATTAGTGTAAGCAACTGTCAAGTGTCACAAATTCGGAGGGTAATAGAGAAAAGGTTCAATCACAATGAAACCGCACCGTTCCGTTTCGTTATTCTGTCAAAGTAGAAAATGTAATATTACGTAGGATTTATATGAGAAAACGGAAAAGCAATCACAATAAACGGAGCGGCGCGGTGTGTTCGGAAACGATAGCTCAACTTTCTACTTTTTCGGATAACATAACCTCAGAAATCATTTGACAACTAAAAGTATATTATATTTAGTACGTGTATATCGTTTTCAAAATATTAAAAGTAAACAAATATAAAAAAATATAAGAAATGGACTTCAACTATGAAGAATTTATGAAAAAATAAAATTTTATCCCGACTTGTACAACAAGGCATGTCACTTTTCTGGAACGGCACGGAAACATTGTGTTTGACAATTCGTAATGACGGATAGATGTGCTACGATTGCCCGCGGTGCGGTGTCATTGTAATTGAACCTAAAGCATATAAATCAACGAGCCGTATTTAGAATTTGTTCGATCGAAATTAAAAACTACACAAATTCAAAATTATTTTTATTCCAATACAAAACGCATTAATTGTTTTTATTTTCGTTAAAAAATTGTACTTGTAGTATTTGAAAATAAAAAGTATTATAAAAAGAAAAGCACGTAGTAATATGTAGGTAGTAAGCACGTAGTAATATGAAAAATGCGACACTAGTAATATAACATATGTTAACAAAAACAAATACAATATAAGAACCCCACGCCAACAACCAAAATTATTATCTTAATTTTCTCTTATTTCTAACTTAAATTAAGGATAAATTTACCACAAATCACTAGATTGCTAACATAGTTTACATTTTATTTTATATAAACACTTGGTAAACTTACTAATGGTAAGATACTCCTTCTGATTTTTTTAGGCGTAGTTTCATAACTTTTCACAATAAACTTCATTTTACTTAAAACTTTGTAATTTTTATTATCAAATGATGCACTACTACATAAACCACTAACTATTTCATAATGTTTTTATTATTTTAATATATTTTAATTAATAATTTCAAAAGCACAAAATTAAATCGTCACTTCGTACAACAACAAAAACTAGTTTGGGGGTTCTTATTTTGAGATATGAGTAGGCCATATGCATTTTTTATATAACCATCCTACTCTGACTTGTGACAGATGAAATAGCAAATTTTTTATAGGTAAAATCTTGACACCCGTTCTACAGTGTTTAATTTTATGGTTAATCTATTTTACAGCGCATTCCCAATACAATTCCTTATGACTTTTTATTTACAGAAAAGTATGAAAAAAAAACTTGAGAAAAAAAAAAATCTCAATTTTGTTTTTCATACTTTTCTGTAAGTAACACTGCATCCCCAATAGAATTCCTTATGACTTTTTACTTACAGAAAAGTATGAAAAAAAACTTGACAAAAAAATATTTTTTTTGTCAAGTTTTTTTTTCATACTTTTCTGTAAGTAACACTGCATCCCCAATAGAATTCCTTATGACTTTTTTTAAAAGAAAAAATATTTTTTTGTCAAGTTTTTTTTTTATACTTTTCTGTAAGTAAAAAGTCATAAGAAATTCTATTGGGGTTGCAGGTTAAAAGTCATAAGAAATTCTATTGGGGATGCAGTATAAAAAGTCATAAGGAATTCTATTGGGTATGCGCTGTTACTTTTGGCAATCTGGGGGCCTATTATGATTTTTCGATAGTGTTTTTTATTGAGAGATTCGATAACATCGAAAATAGCTATTGTGATTTTTTCGATAGTATTTTTTTCGATAATTATTTATGATGTACATAGTTTTGTTTAGCTGTCAACGAAAAACCGTCAAACTTTTTTGTCTGAAGTTATTAAATGAAATTTACTTATAATTTTGTTATAATAATGCAATCGAGCATCAGAATTTTTATAAATAAAACAGATGATTCAGAAGAAGAAGTAACGTCAGTTTACATTATAAGAAAACGGTTACGTGATAGTTGGATAGTTAATATATTTAAATTGAATTTTTTTTAACATAACCTCACTTTTTTCCGAGCATCCACGGGTTTTCCTGGAGGACCTACAGAATCACAATTTTAGCACACTGATAACTCACTCCATTTCATTCAACAGGAAATTTGTCGGTTGTTTGTTGTTGTCGGTCTATTGGGAAAATTAAAAAAATAATCAAATAATTAATTTAATAACACGAATTTAATAGTAATATTGTTTAAATTAAATTTTAATTGTAACCCACATTTCCTAAATTTATATTTATCCACTTTTTATTTGATTCTATAATATGAAACATGATCTTCGTCATGTTGAATGCAGTCGTAAATAAACAGTAACACTGTCGAAAAATTTCAAAATCGCTCATTTTCGATAATATTGAATAAAAAACAATTTCGAAAAAATCATAATAAGCCTAACAAGAACAATGATAACTATAAAATAACTAGCTATGCCGATGTTTATAAGATACGTATAAATGGATTAAATATAGAAAGAAATTAAATTTGTGTATATAAATATATCAAAACCATAAAATAAGATTAACCTCGGAGAAATTGGCTTATAAAATTTGCACTACTTGATTTCTCTTATACCTACATATATTTATTCCTCGATGTTCATAGCAAACTGATGTCAGCTGCTTTGTTGAAAATCTGGGATACACTATATAGGAAATAAAGAAGACCAAAGGTATAGCAGGTTTCAATTTATCATGGTTCAATTTAGCATCTACCCCGATTTTAGCTTACATTTAAAATATTCGTTAATACCCCGATTATGCTAGTCTAGTCGATTGTCGTTTCAAGTGACAAAAAAATTGTATGAAAAATTAGCCAGTTGCTATGCCAATAAGTGATTTGAGACGAAAGAAGCAATTAAAAACTGTCATTTCGAGTCGTGTGAAATTTTGAAGTGACTAGAAAAAACATAAAATACGCTGATTGTCGTTTGAAGTGACTACGATAATAAACATATTAGGTATGTTGGTAAGGCAGGCGACTATGGTTTCACTTGAAACGACAATCGACTCGACTACCGTAATCGGGGTGAGAATAGTTTAACTGGGTGCAATTTGTTCGTTTCATTACTTGTTAGAACCTTATCAATTATGTTAGAACCTTATCAAACTTATTTAAGCAACGTGCTGCAAATTAAGTTTACATGACGAAATGACTGGCTTTGTAAATAAAAGCCATAGTTAAACAATCGAAATAACATAAAAACAAATAAAATTTTATTAATGTTTTAAAATGTATACATATTCGATTCCGCCGATGATTTATTGCTCACAGTATTTGAATGATTTAATCCGAAAAATAATTGGTGCCGTGCTTCTGAAATCAAAATAAATTAATTAACTGGTAAATAAATTAAGACTAACCAAAAACGAACTTACGTCGAAAATTGTCAACATTAAAGATTTGCAATTCATTTGTGATCGGTATCACTTCATTCAAATGAATCAAACTAAGTTCGTACTTTCGGAAATTCCTTTTCGAAATATTCAATTTATCTTGAATTCGCTTCCGCAGGGACTCATAACTTTCGTGATTCTTTAATTTCATAAAGAATGGCGCTCCAAAAATTTTTTCCAAATCACCGTCAAAATGTACGACAGGGATTAGTAATTCGCTCTTGCTGACCACTAGTTGATCATCGGGTATCTCTTCGACGCGGAAATACATATCCTTCGATTCGTGTTTTTGAGTTAGTGAGTGTAGAACTATAGTGATTTCGGGACAAAACACGCTTAATATTAATTATTCGTTCAGATATTAAGTTTATTGCATACTTACAATCAACGGTTTTATCTTCCGAGACTACAAACATTATTTTCTTTAGCATTATGCACAGTAAACGAATATTCCGCTTGGCATCTTTTACGTTCAGATACACCTTTTGGAGTAAGTCTTTTACGGTATCCTGTGGTTTACAAGCGATTATTAATTTATTCTGGATCGACATGTCCGCGCTCAAATATTCCATTTCTAGGGTGCACCATTTCTGATCGGATTCCGCGTCCGGCATAATGGCAAGAATTTCATGTGAAATTTCATAAAAAATTATGTTCTCCATGTTAATTCGGCTATTTTTCAAAATATCACCGACGTTCCCTTCGAAATTTTTCGGTACCAATTTGTTAACAATTTTTGTGTTTCTATACCAAAATAAGAAAAACATAAGTATCCCACACGTATACCTACCTTTAGAACATTTATACTTACTCATAAAAACTTAATGTGGTCGGATCAACATCCAGTTTCGCTGCAACCTTCAACACCATCTCATTGTATGCAGTTTTCAGTGATAGTTGTAGGAAAAATCTAAAACATTTACATCCTTTTAGTTTAAATGCCGTTATTTAACGAAAACATTATACGCTCACCCCTTATCGATCAGCGTATTTTTATTAATAAATCGCACCTCAACCCCATGAAACTTAACATCAAAATATTGTGGAAATGGCATATATTCCCCATCTGCCGGTTTTTCTAATACCGGCTCTAAATACACAGTATCTCCATTTTTAAGCGGCTCAATATTTAAATTAAAATCAAATATTTGAAATAGATCATCATTGCTGTTCAAAAATATTTTAAATTCTTTGAAGTCTAGATCCGTCGGGATTAAATCCTTGAAAAGTGTTTCTTTCGATAAATAAGTTACTTTATACAAATGGACCGCACCCTCTTGTGGATAGTAAATCTTTATAATTAAAATCACATCGTTGTAATTATCGAATGGTTTTAAGTGTTGGATCGCCTCCTCTATTTTTGGATAGTTAATAAGTAAGAACAGAATTGCTGGATTTTGATTATTAATGTTAAAATTATCATAAATTAGGGCGGTCGACATGGCTTCTGTAAAATTTAGATACGTAAATTGCGTTGAATTTGAGCTTACCGTAAACAAATAAAATGGATCGTGTAAATTATAAATATGCTTAATAAATTCGTAAAATTCTTGGTAAGTTTTTGTTTTCGGAATGGCGAATATTTTAAAATTGCAATTACGATAATCAACCCAATTCGTTAACGGATTAGTCTGTAAATCTTCTTCGGTAAATATTGCCACTCGGAAATTATTATCTTCGCACATTTCCTGCTCTAAACGTTTATCATTATTCAACTTTTCGAGCACCTCAATTGGAATCGATTCTTTGGCAACATTCTCCAGGATACTCGGAATTTCGGCATCGCATATATAGACCAGCATATACGCATTTGTGGTATCGTTTAACTTCCCACCATAATTATCATCGATTGCCTCGCTCTTCTTGCATTGACACACAATTTCATCGTCAAATTTAAACCAATTCCCATCACATTTCGGATTGATATACACGAAATAGTGTCCACTCGAATTATCGCCCGAGTGTACCAATACAGCTTGCAGCGTATACGATAATTGGGGATCATCAGTACCATCCATTGAGTCGTCGGCATTCTCCAGAAAATTTGCCACATTCAATTTTTCCGAAAACTCAAAATGATCGTTACATTTAATGGCCCGATCTAATTTCTGATCGTAATGGTAACGCATCAAATGTAAATGCAACACGGGTGGAAATGACAAAAAATGTATACCTTTTTCAGCTGTTTGCGGGCCATAATTCTCAATGGTGAATTTATTATTCCCATCTAGGATTTCAATTTCTGTGTAGTTCTTTAGCGATTGCTCGACATTTTTAAAATCCCGTACGTTCAGCTGAATATCATAAAACGTTTCCATATTATAACTTTGATATGGAACATCTACGCAACGAATAAACGATTTCATTTTTCCTTCGAACAATTTGGGTATGGACCCCTCTAGTGAAGTTCCCTTCATTTCATTTTCGAGCTTATCTAAAATTATACGTAAAAATTCTTGAACATCGTGCTGCATAAATATTTCAGATGGTTGCCATCCAAAACTGCTGATTAAGTTTTTTATGCAAACCGATTCATTGGTAAATTGGAGATCATAGAATATACGTTGTAGGGCTATTGGGAGCTTTAAAAATTTTAATTAGTTCGTGATTTATGTTTACAAATTAAAATATATAATATAATTACCGTATGCGTAGAGATTGCACCCTCGGTCGGCATTTTATAAACAAATCGTCTCAGTCGATTCGTAAAAAACATAATCTGCAACAGGGAGTTCATATAGCATGTGGCACCTTGATTTTTCAGACCCACATATCCGGAGAATTTTTTTGAATTCCATCCCGATCCGTGTGGTGCATCCGCGACTACTTCGGCTTCAAATATAACGCGATCATCTTTGATGAAACAATTTAACGGATCGGTTAACTGTTGCACCGAAATGAATTGCTTGAACCCCCAATCATTTTCCCGATTATGGAAAATGTGGTGTAAAACAATTTTTTCATAATTTGCTGTGGAAAGCGGTTCAAAAGACATGACACGAAAAACCAAGGAGGCTTTACATGACCATGTCTCGCTGCTATCAACGTTACATTGTACAAAAAAGCTTACATAGTCTTCGCGGGCATGATTTTTGTGAGGGGTTACAAATATGTTCCATGGTAAATTTCGTATCATCGTTTTGGTGGAGTACATGTTTCCATTAAATTTTGAAATATTTTCGATCTCGAAACGAAGCGTTGCCTCCGATTTAATTTCGTCGACCGGCGGCAATTCCACATCAGGAATATCGGTAATGAACGGTTCAAGCTCGGGCACTTCCATGGTTGTTTATAAGGTTATTTTTTTAGGGGTTTTCTTTGGGATAATTTATATATTCACAACTTCGATTTTGAAATAAAATCTAGAAACGTCAAAAATATTACAAATTGCAGATTGTTTTTGAATTTAAATCGCCATTCCAGGCGGCTTCGTTTAAGCATTTTTTAATTTCGTATGGCGACCGCTCAGGGTGCTTCGATCACGTTTCATAAAACTACTAGTGATTGAAAATACATATAAAGTTGTTTATGAAAAAACAAAGTAGAAAAAAATATGGGTACATTTTGCACGGTCCTCAGTATGTATTGGTCTTAAAAATCAACACACTATTCTTAATGTTATTTATTTGTCGTCTAGTCTCGCGCAGCTTCCTCTTGAAGCATTAGATGCATGTAGCCAACGGCATTTTAACATTAGATCTGCAAGGTGAGATAAAGCAGGTTGTCGACGAGCGGGGCCTGTTAAACTGATCTGCTGTCTCGTTAATAGATGGGGACTCTTGGCTGATTTCCCCTTAATTGAATCCTGACGTCCGTAAAATCTGAGAATCTCTTTCAAATAATACATATTATACCTCATCCTGTCCTATGGCCTCTCATATTGCAATCACTTCAACTTGGATTACGCTGCAGAGATCGGTGAGATGGAAATAGAGGTTTCAGTTTAATGCATCAAACAACATCACCAATCTAACCAGAGAAAACCGATAAAAGTTAACAACTTCAGGGTGCAAAATCTTTTCTCTCATCTAGTTCAAATATCAGTTATAAACTGTTGAGAAGCGGTCCTGTACAGAACAGCAGGGTCGGATGTTCTAGGAATTTGCCACGTCACTGTTAAATAAGCATGGATATAGACAAGGGTGTGAGATGTTGCAACATCTTTTCGGAATCTGCCTCCACATTCTTTTCATTGTATATCGATTCTCAAAAAGATCAAGCGTCAATGCAGAGTTACCAATATCAACTCCCACTGACTATCTAGACCGGCTCAGTATAACGAAGAACCTCTATTTAACATCCAGGAGCAGTGACTCGCTGTACAGTCGGCCATAACTAACAGCTCGCGAAATGCTATCGGAAGGAGACCACAATGATCATTGATTCAATCAATGATTGTTTCGATTACCAGGCCTGGCCCGTTACACTAGAAGCACTCTACGAAAGCTACGAATAAATACCTTGCTAACGCCAGGAATCGCACTAAAGAATTCTATCCAAGAAGCATATGCATCAAAGATGAAGCATATGCATCAAAGATTCTCTCAGTAAGCCAAACATACTTCCAAAAGGTGAACAGGTCTTTGTCGAACATCCTCAGTAGAGGACGTAGGCGCAGCTACTAGTAGATTGAAAAATGGCAAAGTACCCGGCCGCGACGTAATCCTCCCAGAATTGATTAATCTCGAAGGCGCCTGGGCCTGCCCTGTTCAATTCGGTTATCATGTAGTAAGAAAAAGCAAAATTGAAACATCGCGCTGTATATTTGATGTCAGACCAAATTATTAGATATGCAGATGTTATCGCGTTTCTTGACCGAAGAGCTAGCAGTCTCAAGGACTGTTTCATACTCCTCGATCGCTACGTAGGACTACTTGGTGTGACAATGAATCAAATTCTTATCAACACCCAGGAGCACCTCCAAGACAAATCTCAGAATCGGCGACCATAATTTTGATACCATAGAAGACTTCAAACAGATCGGTTACTAATAATATCGTCAAATGATACGAAGGAAGAAATAAAAGGATCAACTGCTGCCGGACATCGAGTTTTCTAAGCTCGATCAAAATTATTGCGATAAACATTTTTCGCAGTCATGCAACCTAACATTTTACAACATTTTACATAAGACCTCAGTGTTGACATGTTCCACCATCACATTTTAGAATAAAATTTGACTGTGTTTCAGTTTTTATCAGATCGCTAAATATCTGCTACATTAAAAGATGGTGATATTTTTTAGTAATCACAAAAAATAATGTATTTTCGATAATTTACCGAAATTGTGGAAAGCGAGGTTGTTCATATTTGTTCTAGTAGGTTGTGATGGCAATAGAAAAAAAAATTGATAAAGGTAACAGTCGCCAGTTTAATTCGAGGAAAGAGACGCATAAACTTCGATAAAATATCGAGAATGTGATGGTAGGACATGTCACCATGCTGGTGTTCGAAAGCGAAAGCTAATAATCCATCTTTGGTTCAATTAAAGTTGTGCAAAACGAATTTCAACTGGTATGAACCACGAGATAAAGCAATTTTATTATATTTTAATATCGGATTGGTCAAACCCAATCGAGTTAGAGAACTGAACTACACAGCAAGGTCCCGATAACAACGAATGATAAATAAAGTGTTCCGACAACAACACGCCGTGACGACATCGAACAAAACCTACATGTAATACGATGTCGAAAGTGTAGGACGAGAGCGACGTAATGAGACGGTTGTAGCACCACAGTGCAGGTGGCGAAATCCCTCTACGGGATTTGAAACCTAAAGAGAGAGAGGGCGTCTACTAGACTTGCTCATCTTACTCGCTAGCTATGCTTCAGCTAGCACCGTTCTTTTACAGATCAATAATTGTTTTTCTATACCTTTCTCTTCCCCTGCTTCCCCATTCCATTCTAATTACATTCTTGTAATGGAGAGTAGGACATTTTCCCTATTAATCTCCACTTTCGTTTCTTAATGTCACGCTTAATTTCGTTCTCTTTGATAATAAGCATCTTATTGGCTGTCTGAAGTATTAGTTTACAAATGTCTGCAGCGATCTTGTAGTCTTCTGCCTTTTATAATTTGTGTTGTAGCATGGTTTCATGATTGATTTATTTTGGTGTGTGAATGTTCTTGTGTTCAGTCTCATGGCTCTTAGTCTCTCTGTTAATTTTGACACCGACTTCCTATGCCAAATCTAATAACTACCGAATTTTCTGTTTGCTTGTTCAAGTTTTTGTGCAATAACAGAGATATATCCTCTGCGCAGTCCAGAACCCAAATCATTGAGTAATCGCCAATAATTCCACAAAATGCCATTCGGAGTTTCATTATTTAATTTGCACATCACACTTTCCAGTATATTCAGAATAGTAATGGAGATAGTACGATTCCTTCTGTCAGTGTGCTTCCCTTTGTTTAGAACTCGAAGAAGAAAATATTACAATTTATTCATGAAAAATAGGAGCAAAATATGTATTTTGGCTATGGTATTTTTCTCAAAAGATGAGAGAGTACTTATAGAAATATGATTCAGTTGGAATAATAAATTAATAATTTCGCGATAAAGTAAAAGCTCTTGTGGCGCAATTGGTTAGCGCGCGGTACTTATACAGCAGTATACGAGCGATGCCGAGGTTGACAGTTCGAGCCTGTCCTGGAGCAAAATTTTATGTGTATTTTATATTTCGGTATTTCAGGACAGAAGTTGCCTTTTGTTGGGATTAGTAGTTAAGAAAACACGTTTATACATAAGTACGTTTTTATTATATAAAAAAATATGTCTTCACCAAAGTGAAGTCGGTAACAATACAACAAATGATTATGGTTGAGTGGTGTTGTTCACTTATCCAACATCCCCACTAAAACAACAATTCAATCAACCAAACATAATCCAAACTTCTCTATACAAAAATCATGCTTTACTTTAGTCACTGATTTTGTCAATATCTCTGCTACCATATTCTCGGTATCTATCAGGTTCAGATTTATATGATTCTCCATTTGTTTTTGTCTAACGAAATGATGTCGTACATCTATATGTTTAGTTCTGGGATGATATGCATCGGTTGATAGTCAAGCTCAATGCACTTCTGTTATCACAAAACATCGAAATCGATTTATGTTCCTTTTCACTCCAGATATTCATTTGCAACTGACGTAACCATTCAGCTTCTTGAGTTGCCGAAGATAGCGCCATGTATTCAGCTGCCGTTGTAGACAGAGCTTCTGTATGTTGTCGTTTACTAGACCAACTTATTGCACCTCCCTGTAAAACGAAAACATATCTTGTACATGATCTGCTCTTGATCTCCTACCCAGTCGGCGTCGCTGTATCCATTTAATTCACAATTTGAATTTTTAGAATACTTTAATTTGAATTTAACTGTTCCTTTCAAATATCGAAAAATTATCTTTACTGCAGTCCAGTGCGAATGAAGTTATTATTAAATCTACTAACATTGTTCACTGCATATGTCAAATCTGGTCTTGTTCCCTGTACCAAATATAATAAGCTTCCTACTGCTTCTTGATAAGGATTTTTAGGATTTTGGAGGATTTCGAGCAAGCTTAGTGATTGGATGTGCTGTTTGTTTTTTTTTCAATTGAAAAATAATATAATAATTTTTAATAATTATATTGAATTTAGTTTATGTTATTAATTTTTCTTGTGTGCTCAACTATTGTATATATAAGTGTATATAGTGTATATTTTTATGTATATATTGTGACTTTAAGTGAGTGTAAATATTTAATTAGTGTATACAGAGACTTTTTTGTGTTGCCCATTATACGTTAAGTTATTTTTGAAAGTAATATGGAGTGCGGCAAATGCAAGTTACAATTTACAGACCATAATATAATTTGTTGCTCTGGTTTTTGTGGTAAAAAATTCCACTATGGCTGTGCCTGTGTCAATCGTACGGCATGTAATGTGATTAGTAAATGCCCTAATATTATGTGGTTCTGCAATGATTGCAAGGACCTTATTAAAAATCACACCTTCAGCAAATTGATTGGTGTAAATGGCGCTAACAACAACGATATGGTGCAAAATGGGTTGGCAAATATTATGGATGAGTTGGCCTCCAATAAAAATCAAATTGGTAGAATCCTGAATTGTTTGCTTGGGGGCGTAAAGCCTTTCATTTCATCTGCATTGCCTATGTGCTCATCTGTGGTATTATCTCCTGACGCCGTTCCTTCTTGTGATACCAGTGAGGATATAAACTATCGTCGTCATATCCAGTCAGATGTTGGATTGTGTGCTGTTCCTGATACGACGATTACTCCGTATGTAGTTTTAGGTGTTCCCGCATCTTTGGAAATTCCAATTGTATCCAGTGATTCGTTTGTGGGAATATCTGCTGATCGAATATCCCCTTCTGTGTCTGGTGAGGATTATAGTCATCAAACTACCGGATTGCTTTGTGAAACGTTTAAAACTCCGCAACCAAGTCCACAACCAGCTCCGTTTTCTTCGAGTGAGAATTATGCGACGGGTTCTACTTCTTGTGGCAATATCAATGCAATTTTCCAAAACAATCGTTTGGATAATCAACATGTTTGCTATAATGGACAAATTTGTGGTAGATAGAGATCTACAATTTGATTTTGGAATTAAACCTTTTGTTCCAATGCTATGGCTTCACATGTCTAAGTTTGATACATCGGTTACTGATGTAAATATTTCTACGCTTGTAAAAACATGTTTAGGCATTAACAATTGTAAAGTTCTTAAATTAATGCCAAAAAATCGGAATTTTGATTTGTTGGACTATGTGTGTTTTAAAGTTGGCATCAGCTCTGAACTTAGTAGTAAAGCACTTGATCCTAATACCTGGCCTACCGGTGTGCTTATTAGGCAGTTCCAAAGGAAAAATTTACGGTCAAATATGCCTCTGCGAGAGATGTTTCCAATGTCTGCAGCAACGGATTCAACGATATTTTAATAAACTATAATAATTTAGTTAATATAAATTCTGTTCCATGTGATAATCAGGTAAGTATTCATTCTTGTATTAACTTTGGTCATTTAAATGTTCGTAGCTTAGTAAAGCATTTTGATGAGGTTTGTATTATGTTGGACGTAAACAAATTTGACTTTCTTGCTTTAACTGAAACTTTTCTTAACAGTAAAATTACAAGCTAGTCACTTCGCATTAATAACTATAAAATTATCCGTTCTGATCGAGTAAATAATACACGTTGGGGTGGTGTTTGCCTTTATTTCCGTGATACTTTAAAAATCAAGAAATTATTTGCTGGAGCATTTGGTAAATTCGAAGTTTTAGCATCGGAACTTGTGGGATGTGGTGGTAAAATTCTTATTTTGATTATTTATAATCCACCGCCAACTCGTCCTGAAGATATTGATGATCTATACATACGATTTTTTCTCAATACTTATCCCAGTATGTAAAAATTATTTGCTGTGGGGACTTTAACTATAATATGTTGGTTAGTAATAAATTTACTGATTGTTTAAATTTATATAACTTGTATTATTTACCGTTTGGTCCAACTAGATTAGAAAATACCTTATTGGATTTAATAATATTATATAAATTTGACAAAGAAAATATTATATCTTTTGGACAGCTTGCAGTTCCTGCCATATCTGAACATGATTTAATTTTTGCCAGTTATAAATTTAGTCAAGTCAGAGACAAAATTTCATATACCTATGTTCCTGATTATAAAGCTATCAATAATGAAAATTTTATAAACTGTTTCTGTTCATTAGACTGGTCAAATCTTTACTGGTTTTCCGATGTAAATAATTTACTTGATTCATTTAATTCAAATATTTTATATTTGGATTCCATTTGTGTTCCTCGCAAAAGAATTATTAACAAATGCTTTTCTGCTCCTTGGTTAAATGCTAATATTTTGGATTTAATTAAATGTAGAGAGCGTTCTTACAGATCCTTCAAGAGATCTGGATTACAGAATGACCTTGTATCATTTAAATTTTTTAGAAATAAAACAAACAAAGCTATTAGGAAAGCTAAACAATTATTTTATTTTGGTAATGTTAATAACTCTAAAGTATTATGGAATAAATTAAAATAACTGGGTGTTTCATGTTAATCAAGTGATACACCTATTGTGTTTTCTGCTGTAGAAATTTTGAATGAGATCCGTAAACTAACTGACAATAAAGGTGTTCTGCCTTTACCTCATTCTGAATTTTTTTGTACCGGTAATGATGCTTTAGTATTTGATTGTGTAGATGAACCTATGGTGTTGAATGAGGTTCAAACTGTCAAATCGGATCTGATAGCATTTGATAAGGTAAATTTCAAATTAATAAAATTATTTATTGATTTATTCTTACCTCAAATCACTTTCATTTTGAACCAGTGTTTGACGAAATCTGTTTTTCCTAATTTTTGGAAAGTAGCTTCTATCATTCCTCTTCCTAAGAAGGATGTTATTGGCAGTACTGATGATATTCGGCCGATAAGTATATTACCTGCTTTATCGAAGGTACTTGAGAAGATAATGAAAATTCAAATCAATCAACACTTGCACAGGTTTAATTTTTTAAGCAAATTCCAATCGGGGTACAAATCTAATCATAGCACTACTACCGCTCTTGTGCATATTGTTGATGATTTATCAACAATTTTGGATAAGGGAAATTCATTTGTTATTTTAGTCCTTTTAGATTTTTCAAAAGCATTTGATTGTGTTAATCTCATACTCTTGCTTCAAAAATTACATTTATATTATAAATTTTTGGGTTCTGCCATTAGTTTACTTCATTCTTATTTGAGTAATCGTAAACAATTTGTTAAGCATGGTGATGATGTTTCTGATATGTGTGAGGTAATCACTGGTGTACCTCAAGGTTCTATATTGCGGCCTTTACTATTTTCTATTTATATTAATGATCTTCCTTCGTATATTGTAAATTGTCGATTTCATCTTTATGCTGATGATTTGCAACTTTATATTGGTGGCGACTTTTCAAGGTTAAATGAGATTGTTATGCAACTTAATGCTGACCTTAGAAATATTTCGATGTGGTCTAAAAATAATTCACTGTTTATTAATGCGCGTAAAAGTAAAGCTTTATTCCTGACTAGAAGTAATTCATTTAATATGATGCCCGAAATTTTCTTGGATAATGATATAATCTCATTTGCTCCAAATATTAACAACTTGGGTTTAATATTAAATTCTAAACTTAGTTGGAATGACCACATTAACTCATTGTGTCAACGTGTGAATTATAGTTTGTATTCACTTAGATTAATAAAAAAAATTTGTCCCATTAATCTGCGGATATTCCTGGTTAAAAGTTTAATTATACCAATTTTTACATATTGTGATGTAGTATTTAATAATTGTGATAGTTCTGCTAGGCGTTTACTTCAGATGACATTTAATAATTGCACACGATATGTTCATGACCTCCGCAAGTTTGATCATATTTCAGCTTTTAAGGATTCTATTTTGGGATGTGACTTGTTTGAGTTTTACTGCTACAGAACTGCTGTTTTTATATTTCGTATTATTAAATCAGGACTTCCGACATATTTATATGAAAAGTTAAATTTTTCTACGTCCTTGCGTACGGGTAATATCAACTTGCCTATAAATAGGACGAATATTTATAACCATTCTAGTTTGATGAACCTGATTATCACATGGAACAGCTTGCCTCTGGAACTAAAACGTGTTAGTTCAGTTAATATTTTTAAAACTAAGGTTTTTAACTATTTAACAAAAAAAGATTAAAATTGATTTTGTAAATAATGTATATAGTGTATATATAGTTGTATATGTATATATATGATTGTATATATTTTGTATATATTATGCTTGTAATTTATACTATGTCATGTTTAATTGTTGTTATGTTGTTTTGTTATTTTTGTTATTTTGTTCTGTTTCTTTGTTGTACAAAAACTTTATAGTTTATACACATAATATTAATAAATAAATAAATAAAAAAAAAATAAAAAAAAAAATAAGGAATATTCGACATGTCTGCGGATTTTTCAGAACTCTTTGTTAATTTTTGGTTTGGGTCAGATGGTGTCGAAACAGGTTTGCAATCTGACATATTGAAACGATCCAAAATTTCTTTTATATATCGCTCTTGATCAATGTATATTTCTCCTTTTTTACGATTGCGTCCAATAGTTAAATCAACACAGCACTTTGCCTCTCCCAAGTCTTTCATTGTGAAATTCGCCTTAAGTTTGGTTTTAACTTTCTGCTTTAATACATCATCATTTGAAACAATTAAGAAAATCATCAGCCTCATAAATAGCGATGAAAAACAATTTGCCATTTTCTACATTTTAATAAATGCAAGGATCAACCTTAGACCGTAGAAGTCCAATGTTTATAAGAACTTTATCTAACTTTTTGTTTCACTCTCTGCTTGCTTGTTTCAACCCATAGATGGCTTTGTTTAATTTACAAACCTGAGGACCATTGCTAAAATGTTCTGGTTGAACTATGTAGATTTCCTCTGATAGACCTCCTTGCAGAAAAGCTGTCACTGCATCCATCTGTTCTATGTCCAAATTGTACTGAGCCGCTATTGCCAATAAATATCTGATAGATGAGTATCTCACTACCGGAGAAAAAGTTTCTTGATAATCCAAGCCCTTTTTTTGCGCATATCCCTTTATGACAAGCCTAGCTTTATTTGTACCTTTGACTATTGCCATCAGTATCCAATTTAGTCTTAAAAACCCATTTACAATTAATTGGACGTCTATTTGATGGTAAATCAACTAATGTCCAAGTTTTATTTGAAATTAGAGCATCATACTCTTCCTGCATAGCTTTCTTCCACTGTTCACCATCAAATCGTTTCAGCGCTTCTGCCACAGTTGCTGGATCACAAACTTCATTAGTCATTGAAGAATAGACCACATAATCAGTCATAATTTTTGGTTTCGGTATTCTTTCAGAACCTACGATGAACTACTGATGAATTTGAAACTGCTGTGTCCTTTACTTGATGAGTATTTTCTGGTTCGCAAAACTCAACTTGTTCATCAAGATGCTGTTCTAAACAGTTTTCATTATTTTCACTTAATGACTGAAGAACAGAACAACGTGAATCTATGTTCAATAACACAACAGGATCTACACTGTATCGGAATTATTTTCTACTCCGTTTAAAAATTAATCTTTTGTTTTAACTGTATCAGGATGATTCTGTACGTTACTCCCTTATGAAACACTTTCTAGAAATTTTACATCTCTACTTTTAACTAACTGTAAATTTTTAGGATTAATTAAACGGTAACCCTTGGTGTTCTCACAATAACCAACAAAAATCATCTCTTCAGATCTTGGATCCCATTTGTGCCGTTTTTCTTTGGGTACATAAACCATTGCTTTACAACCAAAAATTCTAAGATGACTTATATCTGGCTTTTTACCCGACCAGAGTTCGTAAGGAGTTTTATCGTTATTTCGTTTGGTCGGTGACACGTTTTTCAAATTATCAGCGGTTGATACTGCTTCTGCCCAATAAATTTTGGGTAACCCTGAATTGAACATCATGCTGTTAGCTTTTTCTAAATTTATACGATTTAACCTCTCTGAAGTACCATTTTGCTGCGGCGTATATGGTACTGTTGTTGTCAAATGTCATGCTTGCTTAACTAGAACATCATTCAAATCATGATTGCAATATTCAGTACCATTGCTTTGAATCTTTCAAAACAAGTTTTCACTTCCAATTTATTTTTTAGAAAATATACGTCTTTGAACGTTAAGAAATACTTAGCTACACCCATTGATACTACTTCCATGGCACCACACAAATCGGTATGAATCAGCTCGAGTAAATTAGATGTCTGCGAAACTGTACTTTTAAACGGCTGTCGTGCTTGTTTCCCTTGAAAACACATGAAATACACGATTCGTTTTTAGCTTTTTCGGCAAATTTTAAACCAAGTACCATATTTTGCAGCTTATATAAATCATTAAAATTAATATGTGCCAAACGTCGATGCCACAAATTACTGTTTTCTGCTGCTGTCATCAATAATGTATTATTCGGAAGTCGATCTAATTTGTACATGTTGCCCACTAATGTGGCTGATGCTAAAACATTTTTATCACATGTCACTTTGCAACCATTTGTGCTGAATTTGAACAAATATCCCTTTTTAGTCATCTGACTCACAGAAAGAATATTTACTGTCAAATTTGGCACATATAAAACATCATTTATTTTCTGCTGTTTTGATTTGCCATCTACTAGTACTTCAATAGATGATATATTCCCATCAATTCCACAGGTAATCTCTCACTGTTTGCCACAATAGTTTCGCGAATATTAGACTCAGTTGTCATCGTCATATGCATTGACGCTCTGGAATCAATATACCAATCATCTAGATTGATCGTGTCCATCAAGAACACTGAACATAAACCAGCATGAGACGGTTTTGATTTATCATCATTTTTGTTTTGATTTTTGCAATCCTTTGCCATGTGACCATTTTTATTGAAACTAAAACAACGAGGTCCTTTGCCTTTTTGTAACTGAAACTTATTTCCTTTTTTTGAAGAACTGTCGCTAAAATTCTTTTTATTTGTATAAAAAGCACCTTGAGAATTAACATTCTTTTGTACATCCTGTAGCAACTTTGTTTTGATTGAGTCACCTGTAATTGCCACACCTGAGCTCTCGGTTCCCATGATCATCGGTTCATAATATTCTGGTAAGCCTGCTAGCAACAGCGTGCCAACCCATTCTTCACTAACAATATATAAGTTCAATTTCTGTCAATTTATGAGCTGCTGTAACAATTTTATTGGCATATTCTTCCGTCCTTGCACAGCTATTGGGCGTAGTTGTTATTAACTTGCACAATAATCCTTTTCGTGACAATCCTGAATCTTCAAAAGTAGATTCTAACTTACCCCCAGACCAATTTCGACGTTTTTGCATCCATGTTATGTACGTTGATTTTATCAACCAACAATAAAATAATTTTGGATTTCGCTTTTACATCCTGCTTTTTAAAGTTTTCATCGTCTTCTTTTATATCACCGGATACAACATCCCATAAATCTTCATGTTCCAGATAATTTTTAACTGCAAACGCCCACGATTCACAACCTAACAATTTTTCTACATGAATATTTCCAAATGACGCTGCCATTTTTTAGGTTAGAAAAATTGATTTCACAAAAAACTAATTTAATTATTATTATTTTTTATTTAAACGATATTTAATCAATAACGCTAATTTTAACTATTTTCTATTAGTGACTGGTTTAATAGAAATAAAAGACAGATATTTCGGGAAACACGTTTATACATAAGTACGTTTTTATTATATAAAAAAATATGTCTTCACCAAAGTGAAGTTGGTAACAATACAACAAATGATTACAGTTGAGTGGTATTGTTCACTTACCCAACACCTTTTATAAATCAGATTAGGCAACCTTCGCGTAGCCATCTAGTAACTGACTCTCTATCGTATAGTTTGGCATTTTAGACGGTATATTTACTCAGTAAGTTATTTTGCACCGCCAATATTTTTTTTTTGTGTAGTAATTTCATTTCAGTATGAACTTATAGGAATCATGATAGTGGGATCAGTATACATTCAATATTGTATAAATATAAGATTTGCGTTGGACCCCACATAATATGACAAACTCTCAAAAAATATCTCGTGTCAATTGATCGAAGAAAATGCTCAAAAAATATGATCACGGTGGTTCAAAATATATATCTATAACATCGTGTGATAGGTGCCGAATCTTGGATCTATGCATATGAGCCCATAAGCATATGGGTGTTCCAATATAAGCCAAATACAACAAAATTTATTCGCGCACGAAGCACTTTGAAACAAATGGTCGCGTGTTTTTTTCGAAAACTGAACATGTCGCAACCGTATACCTTTGGCGCAAGGTACAAAGGTCAATTCTGAATGAGTCTTCGCAAAATAAGGAAAATCAATTGCCGACGACGGATCATTCTTCGCCACGTTAATACGAGCTCTCTCACATCGGCACATATTGATATAATGTCATTTAGTGAATAATCTTATCCTCGATTGCGGTTTGAAGATAACTACCGCAAGAATATAATAAAATCATACAGTTGTAAGAAAGGCGATTGCTAACAGAACAGCTACACAAAATTGCCCAAAGCTACCAACCTGATCGAGGTTTACTGACGTTCGAGACACGGAATTGAGCAGTTCTACTGGGGTTGGATTAATATTGTCATTGTTGTTATGGACGTCACCAATTATTTGCGAGAAGAAATTCAGGCCACATTTTGAGCCACACATTTTACTGTTTTTTTATAAACTATATATACTCGCATGAATTTGCTCCTGTCAGAAACATTATAGATTTAATGTGCACTTAGAGATATCGTACTCTCATATCTATCTGCGTGTAACTATAAATAGTTCAGTCGAATATCTCTTTTGATGGTATTTAGAATATTCGGCCTTGCTTGTCGAGAATTTATATGCTCCCCTAGTTAACCTTTTGATTTTCATTAAAAAAAGGCTGTGTATGTTTAGCTAGCTGTGACGCTTTGGAGAAGGTATAAACTTCATCTTTTTCGTCTTAAATTTGAGATAAATAACATGATTTTTAACGATGAGATTTAAGTTGCATTTAAACTTGTAGAAAGCGTGCCATAACTTGTTACAACAGTAGCTGTTCTATCAGAGATGATTGAGAGCGAGCATTAAATAAAAAAAATATTTCAAGTAATTTACCTAAGGCCGGAAGCAGCGGCATGATTAGCATTACGCGTTGAGATCGTTGTGATCTCAACCAACATCATTCTTGATTATTATTCCATCGCCATTCTTTGAAGGTTTCAAATATTTAGTATATTCAAAATTTAGTTCTCAAAACAATAGTTAGCCACGGTTTTCATATTAAAGCTGGCCTGACCTTCTAGGCCTGACACTTTATATGATAACGGGGGACCAAACGAACTCATCTAGTGGCCCATCATCCTAAATGACGAATGACCAATCGATTTTATTTGTTGGAATTATGAAAATATCATCATTTTCACTTTATATATCTTAGGCTTCAGTGGTTGACTGACACTTAGGCCGTTTTTGGTCCATTGTGATACCACACATTCACGCCACATCATTCCCATTCACCTATTCACCTACTCACACAACTACAGTATACCACCTGCACATTGCAAGCTCCATGTCAACCTGTACATAGACGGTGGGTCGGCGCTGAATTCTGCACTCCATCAGAGGGTCTTAAGCCGCAGCCACACGACCAACGTTGGTGTATTTTATGTTTGGAAAATATTGGTAATATGACAATTGACAAATTGTATACTGTAGACACGATTGTAGTATTTGTTTTTTCCTTTGATCTTTTTTGAAAAACCGCTTATTGAGCGAATGTGCGCCAATGTTGGAAAAATGTAACCTTGATTTGAATTTGTCAATTGTTTTGTGGCTACACGATTTGTTATTTGGACAAATACGCTAATGTTGGTATATATTTGCGTTCGTGTGGCTGCGTCTTTAGAGTTGTGTTTATTAACATCACCGATTGTAATCGATGATGAAAATTCGATTTGCATCTACTCTGATGGGATTCGAACCCAGTACCTCCCGGTCCAAGTGCCGAAGATTTAACCTTTGCACCACTTGTCCGGTTTATAGATCTTAACTTAACAAGTTATAGATCTTAACTTTAGATGCAGTTCCTTGAAAAAATTTTACTTTCCTTATCCAAATGGAATATTAAAATTAGGTTTGATGTTAATTTTACAAAATTAATTTCCAAAATAAGCGACGATCACGTTTTTATTCAATTATTCGAATTTAGATATTTTACAGACACGTATTGTCGAATAAATTGTAGCTCTTCCTCTAGCTGACTTGGTGTGAGTATGGATGTAGGATTTCTTGATAAGCATGATAGAGCACGTCAAGTAAAACCTTGTTGCTTATCCTGTAGGCTCTTAGGACTTAAGTCATTTCAAAAATAATTATTAGCGCTGATCCTACTCTAATATACAAAGCCAAAAGATGGTTCAGATCATTGTTAATTTTTCAAATTGGTACATATACTTGTCAGCCTCTCTTTGAGTGAGGACTCTGAACATATCCCCTAACACAAGGCCTACTGAGTCTGCAAAACCCCGTTCACAAGTTGTAATGAACAACTAATTCCATTTCATCGCCACTATATTTCGAGCTATCCTAATTCGTCGAAGTATATTCTGGTGGACTGGTTAAAAGAAATTATTTGGGTGATGTCTATGTGGTTATCCTTACCAGCATGAGTCTCAAGGACCCATCTCAACTTCCACCGTGTGGCCGGTAACTGAATCATCCCTCTGTTAATATTAAGTCATTTACCATCAAATTTGGTTAATGTGTGTTGTACTAATTATTCAGTCAAATGCCATCTTCTTTTTAGTCTCACGATTTCGATGCCTGCACATAGTGGCGCCTTAAGTGGATCACCAATTAAAAAGTGCCCTGGAGTTATTACTGCTAATTCAGAGATGTCACCTGTGAGTTGAGGCACACTTCAAATTGTGTTATACCGTGTACAGTTCCTCGAATGTTAAGGCTGATTCACCAATAACTCTTTTGAGATAAAATTTCACTGATTTTATTTCTGCCTTCCAGATACCTCCAAAATGGGGAGTGTAGGTGGGATGAAGTGCCAGTTGGTTCCATCAATGGCTAAAATGGATACAATGCCGCTTGGTAATCTTGTTATGGCTGTGTGGTAATTACTTTTTAATACAGCGTTTGCTCCGGAGCAAATGTCGGGACACAATTCTCCTGGAAACGAATTGTTTGTAGGCAGCAATGAAAGATTCCGTTGTAAGACAGTGTACTATTTCGATATGAACTACCTACCATATACATACTATTAGAGCAATATCCTTTGCAGGCCTTGTGTCCCCTTCCTTTGGTTGTTCTCAATTGGATGGCAAATGCTCTCCCTGGTTGTACTCTGGTAGCTGGTAATAATGTTCCCATTAATTGTTCCGCCAAACGCTGCTTCATTGTAAACATTTCTTCCTTACTTCATCCATTTAGCGTTAAATGTTACTGGTATAGCCAATCATCCCATCCTATTCCAATTGTCCATGCCTCTTCCATAATAAGTTTGGCCGTGATGGTTATTGGTGACTGTCATCCTATAGGGACGAATAATTTGGATGAATCCGACAACTATGATCACTTAGTTGGTTGACCGTGTGATAGTTGCAATCTTGAGACACCAAACTAAAATGCATCTGCTGGGGGATGATACAAGATTCCTAAATTTTTTACGCTATCATTTAATCTGATTTGTACGTTGCCCGCGTATGATGTAGCTCGCTTCGGCTATGTTCGAAAATTTCCACGGAATTAGAAGAATATATAGCTGACTGCCATTCGGCAGCCGTTCCGTTTGGTTTTCGTTTGCTGCCAAAACACAGACTTTGTCGATTGCCATTCGGCACGCCTTCCGCTTAGTTTTCGTTTGCTGCCGAAAAACATACTTTGCCGAGTGCCATTCGGCAGATATTCAGTTTGGTTTTCGTTTGCTGCCTAATAACAGTCTTTGCCGACTGCCATTCGGCAGCCGTTCCGTTTGGATTTCGTTTGATGGCGAATAGTAAACACGTCGACTGCCATTTGACTGTCGAAAATCAGACATTACAGCTGCCCGCAGTGTCGACTGCTTTTCGGTTGCCGCAAAACTGCCGCCTATTTAAAAACTGCCGGCATGGTTTACCGGGTATTTTCACAGGTTCAAACCGCCTTTATGTGTGGGGCGGGCCCTTAGGTCTTTCACAGTTAAAAATGCTTCCTCCAGACTGTCACTTCCAGTTAACAGATCATCAACGTAAAGATCCGACGGCTGGATTCTAACTGCTGTTGGATAAGCGCTGCTACCGTCTTGTGCGCTAGTTGTAATTAGGCTCTCACGGCGAGGAAACTGACTGTGGTAGTTCTATAAGTAACCGTATTCAATGTGAGGCAGCCATAATAGGTTTGGTGGGATCATACTTCCACAATATGCTCTGGTTATCTCAATTTGACTCATGAATCCATCATACTTGTCTGAACATTTTCTCGGTATCGACAGTCAAGATGAATTTGTGCCGTCGCCATCGGAGAAGAATGTTTGCAAGGTCCTGGCAGTCCATGGCAATCATCATTAAGTCATTTAATGATACTCTCGTGGTGTTTTTGCTGAAACATGAAACACGACACGGAGTTTCGTTGTTGTGCTGTCTTTCTTGAGCACACCGTGATAGCTTTGATTCACTTCGAAATCTCCATAATGCTCTGCATGATTAACCCCATGTGCTTCAGGACGATGTATTCCTGAATGAACTAGTGATACATCTGGTTCAATGATGCATCCTTTGTAGACTTCTTTTCGAGCTGTAATAATCTAGCTTACTAACCATTTGTTGATTCTCCTAGAGTTGTATAGCTCTTTCTAAAAGCAATCCTCACCATGTATCTTCCATCTGGATTGCGCCAGTTTTCTTGAAATTTTTTTTGAAGTTTTCATTCTTCCCCTGTGAGATTTTTTTTCTCTGGAATGTTGTCATTCTCAATGAATAATTGGAATTGTTCTTGAATTGTTTTTATCGTCACTGTTGTTTGATGTTCGTTACTCCCAAAGTTCCGATTATAATCCAGCCGAATTCCGTACGTTGAGCCATGGGTTCATTATGTTCGCCCTTTATGATATTATTGATTTATTATTAAAGGATAATAATCCGCTCCAATTACTAAGTCAATTGGTTGCGAGCCATTGCAGTGGGAATCGGCTAATTGTATCTTTTCTGCTTAGCTTTTTTGATCTCAAAAAGTACGAGGTTCAGCTAAAGTAACTTGTACTTATAAAACGAATGCTAACAAAGCCAGTCTTTTTATTTAGATTAGTATATGATGTTACTGTGTAATTGTATTAAATGGCCTTGTTGTCATGCTGTACCAGGAAATTAATGAAATAAATAAATAAAATAAAAAAATAACGTAGAAAATCATAATGTGATGACTTTTTAATTCATCAGCATGACTCAGATTGTGTCGTATATCGATAAGCAATGCAAGCGAATTAAAGGATGGGGGGCTCTGGGTTTTCCGTAGATAGTAAATAAAAAAAATGTAATTTGATATTTTTGTACATATAGCATGTATTTATTTATAAAGAGATTGATCATTTTTTACAATGAGTGAAATCACAGTGAAATTATATTTAGTTCGCGTTTTACCAATGATAATAATAATAATATGTGTAGTAGTAATAATACCCCGAAGGCGTTGAATGTGTACATGTGATATATAAACTGAATTTGGTGAACATTTTTATCCATCTATATACATGGATACATACCTACTTTATTTCTTACCCAACAATTTGTTCATTTCTTTGTTTTGTTTATTAATTCGTACATCTGCTACTTCCATTTTATCATTAATTTCGTCCAGCAAATCGTTGCTCGATTCGATTTCCTGTCCAAGATCCATTGCCAAGTATTTTAATCGTGATACACTTCCAGCAATTACATCAAGATTACTATTCAGCTGTTCATCTACAGATCGTTGAGATTTTTGCGTTTGCACAACATCAATATCATCATCATTTCGCAAACGATTTACTGGATGGGAGTTGTAACGTTCCTCGGGTGACATGGGACTTGTTGGTGATTTTAGATTTTCTATTTTAGGTTTATCACTGGTGCTATTTGAGGGTGATGATTTATTTGGCAAATCTTTTGTACCAGACAAATAATTTTTCAAACCCCCAAATACGCTTTTGATGCCGTTTATATGTTTCTGACTAAATCGTAAATTTGTATTGATTTGTTCCAAATTTTGATTTGTTTTCTCCAGTTGTTCACGTTGTCTAGCGAGTTCCTCGGCCGTACCAGTTCCAATTTGTTCAGTTTCAACAAGCATTTGCATACTACGTTGTGACGATTCTAGCGTACGATTTTCAATTTCACGTCGTTTCTCTTGAAATACACGCTTTTGTTCTTCCATGTCGCGAATCGCTGGATTCGAGGAATTTTTGAGAAATGTTTCGTCATCAACATCGTCAAATAGATTATCTGCGTTTATTATGTAATTATTGCCAGACATTTTTGATTGGTAGTTTACTATTGAATTATGTTTATATTTATTTAACACTCGAAATTTAATTTACTAGAACTTTATTAATTAGAGCAAGGAATTTCCAATACAAAACTATTTTTTTAACACAAAATTCAATGACAGCTGTCACAAAAGAATAACTTTAGGTGGGTTTTAACTTTAGTCCTGCCATATGCGAACTTTTGTCTTTTTATTTCCATGGCAAATGACCAAGTAACCAAATTTAACGAAAACGTTTTGGATATTGGGCAATTGGGTCGATGGTTGTTGGTTCGTTCCCATAGAATTAGATTTTATAGAATGAATTGTTTTTTCCCATATAAAATTTGCTAATTCATGTGCCACAAGCCAGAGCAGGATGGTTATATAAAAATGCATTTGGCGGTCTCATATCCCTTTGCCGACCAAGAAAATAAAATTTGGCTCAATTGAAGTACAAACTACACAAATGTGTGAGTAAAAAACATAGTTTGGAATGACGTTTTTTGATTGATTGATTAGAATGTACGGCCAAGACTAAGCAGGGATCCCGGATACGCCGGGCCTACCATACACCCCTTTTACATATAACAAGATGGAGGGATAGGAAAGGTTGTTAGATATGTTAGACTTGACCCGGTTACAGACACCTAAGCAGTCAATAGTTAGTAATGCACAAGACGGCACAATTATTTTTGTTTTTCGAGATGTAAATAATCAGCAATCAACATCCTAAAAATTAATTGATTAATTAGTATAAATGTCCTGAAATGAAATTTCATTATTATGAGTGATTAAATTGTATATACTATACATATCAATTTACAATAACGCGACGCCGGGCCCGCCACACACCTTTATTATAGCATCTTAAAAAAATTGACAATTAATCATGTTGGCATCTGAATGGTAAATTTCCTGAAATAAAACGTAATATTGTAGCATCTGTTACAGGCTGGCTACTGCCAACCTGCAGATATTCACTAAGCGCATGCAGAGGCCTCCACGGTGATTTTTGCCGGCTACGTTCTCAGGGAGAAGTGCGAAGGGTCGTGGGGTTTGAGGCATGCATGGCTCCTGGCTTACACCGTGATTAAATACAGAAAGTTGGGGGGGAACGCAAATAATAATAAACCGGATGTTCCGCCGAAATTCGTCGGCCGGAACCTGAGGAACGAACAGCAGATAATCAAAATAATAAATAAATAAAAAAAATGATAACGGAAGAGGTGCCTTGGTGCGCGCATCCATCCGAATTCAAACGGGGCAAAGCCCCGGTTACGAAATTGGATGCGGGCACCAAGGGACCGCAAACCCTAAACCGACACAGAGGGAGTCTCCGCTCCCATCATACCGACCGAAAAATAATTTAATAATT
Source organism: Nephrotoma appendiculata (assembly GCA_947310385.1). Classification (NCBI taxonomy): domain Eukaryota; kingdom Metazoa; phylum Arthropoda; class Insecta; order Diptera; family Tipulidae; genus Nephrotoma; species Nephrotoma appendiculata. The sequence continues at coordinate 287,834,217 of OX371223.1, forward strand.
CATTTTATTAAAGACAAAACAAAGAAACAACTCCCCTTTCCCCCCGTACCACGATAAAAAGAACGAGAGAGAGAGCGAGAGAGAGAACAGCAATGCGCATCGAGCGCGCACCCGCTGTGCGGCGCTCGATTACAAATTTTAAAAATTTAATCAAATATAAAAATATATATAAAAAATGTAAAAAAAAATCGAAAAAAATTTAAATGAAAAAAAAATAAAAAAAATGTACCTTAACTAAAACAACCGGTTGCGGCCTTGCGCGACCGATATTGTTGCGGGGCCTCTCCCCGATAAAAAATTGGGTTGCGGCCTTGGTGCCGTTGCGTTGCGGCAGACCACCGATAAAAAATACAATAGCCGGTTGGCTACCGTAATGTTGCGGGGCCTCTCCCCGATACCAAAATAAACAGAGTGGCCTCAACTGGCCACCCGAAACTCGTTGCGGGGCCTCTCCCCGATATCAAATAAAATATCCCGGCTGGCCTCAACTGGCCTCCGTAAACGTTGGATTAACGAGATAGCCTCAACTGACCACCCGTAAATAATTTTTACCGTTGTATTTGTTGTGGCACTTAGTTGGCGTACTTCCGCCTTAAACCGAAAATATGAATAGCCGGTTGGCTACCCGTTACGTTGGGCGTGGTACCGCCGAAAATCTTTGGCCTCGACTGGCCGCCAAAAATACAATACTGGGCGTTGGCTCGCCGAAACACCGTAAAAATCCACCTTCCCGTTGCACTGCGGTTACTACAGAATGGCGAACTACTTTCAGGTAAATAATTATTTTGTCATGAGATAACAATAATCATTCTTCAAACAAAATTTTGTAATTTATTTTTATTTAACACAATTATTTTATTATTTTCTATTATAATATAATAAATAAATATACATAATAGATTTATATATGCGAAATATACGTAATGATAAATCTATGACGTTTGATGAAGTACATAATAAAACTTAACAAAATATTTTTTTTTCTATTCACTACAATATTTTATATGTTTTCAATTTATTTTATAAATTAACACTTTGCAAAAAAAAATTAATTAGTTTTATTTTATATTATATATAGGAATTTTATTTATTATATATTTTCTAAATATATTTCAAACACTCAATTTATAAAAAAAATAATAATGGCATGAAAGAACTTTTGGAACAAAATACCAATACTCCGTGTGGTAAAATTCACTCAAAAACCAAAAATTGACTGTCATACCAAAAAAAAACATTCGAGCGTCGCACAGCTCGTAAAACGTTCTAGAAGAAATTAATCTCTCTTCTCTGTCTCTCCCTTATATCAGATTTTCGTTGATATAAGGGAGATAGACATACAAGAAAAACATTTCTTCCAAAACGTTTTACTTTGCACACACTCGATGCGCATTGTTATCTCTCTCTCCTATTTTTGTTCCGTTGCCAACATAACCAAAGAAAACACACACGAATCCATCCACCAAGACGCCACGTTCACACATTGAAAAACTCGGACGCAAGAAACCGATGAAAATGGAAACAAATTTACAAAAAAAAGTCTTGTTAAGACAATACAGTCGTAACAAACGTGGGAACGTCCCACACCCTGAGATGTCTCATAAGCCGGGCCTAAAACAAACAACACGAAAATAAAGATAGAGAGAGAAATGATTAAACACGGATGTCTTTGACATGATAAGTACCCAAGGATTTGCCATTCAAATCTTCGACGGTATACGCCACCTGACCTACTTTACCAGAAATTACCGCGGGTTTGAATTTTCCGGCTAATTTCGCGGAGAATTTGTTCGTCGCATCGCTCAACGCAAAAGATCGTATAAAGACAGATTGTCCAACTCGAAAAGAGCGCTTAGTACTACGCAAGTTGTAATGCTGAGCTCCCTTCTCGTATGCCACACGCAGATAATGTATAATACGATCTTTTAACAGATTTACTCGATCTGGCTTAGCCCATGCCTGGACTTCACCGGGATCATGTTCATCGAGTAATCGTCGCAGTGAGTAATCCGAACCGTGCATCGACATATGTTGACCGAACACGACATAATGAGGGGAATAATGTATCGAATCGTGTATGGCATTACGTAAAGCAGCCGCAATTTCCTGCAAATTTTTGTCCCACAAATTATGGTCGTGATCGCTCAAATATGAACGAATACTGGCAATTAATGTTCTATTAACACGCTCGGAAGCGTTACTTTGGGGCGAGTACACCGGCGTACGTACATGGGTTACACCGTATTTCGCTAACAGGTCTTTAAATAGATTCGAGGTGAACTGCTTCCCATTATCGGAGGTAACAATTTCGGGTACGGAGAATAAAAGGAATACCTCATTTTCCAGAAATCGACACAATAATGAGGCAGACGATTCGCGTAAGGGTTTTAAAACTACGAATTTCGAATAATGATCCAGAACGATAACGATACAGGTATTTCCGAGTTTCGAACGTGGATACGGACCCAAAAAATCTACATACAATTTTTGAAACGGGCGAGTTGACGTGACCTGAGCTCCCATGGCTGGTTGTGTAGAGAAATTAACAGCTTTGTTCATTTTACATTTAGTGCAGCTAGCAACGTACTGTTTAACTTGTTTTGCCATATGAGGCCAGTAAAATTGACGCTGAAGGCGTTCGAGAGTTTTGCTGCCGCCTAAATGTGCTGAAGTGGGAGGTACGTGAGCCTGTTCGATTAGTGATTGGGTCAAGCTATTCGGAATAACTAATTTCCAGTTCGAAAGGTCGGTATCCGCATATTTAAAACCAAACGAAGGGGATATTAATAATTTATCATCCTGGATTTTGTAGTTGTGCGAACAATCTTTTAATGAACGAATTTTCGCGATCTGATCGACGTAATCTGGATCTTGGAACGCAACCGAATTTTGATCAACGTGTAAAATAGGGACCGAAGAAGGTATTAAAGCATTCACGGAAGGGTCGATGTTTTTACTCGACAAGGCTGGATCCTCAAATTGGGCACCAGGATCAGGCGTGCTCTTACTTTCGGAATCATCCTCACAAGGAGCGGATTCATCCGGAAAAGCTCGAGACAACGCATCAGGTACAACGTTAACTGAACCTTTTCGGTATCCAATCTGAAAATCCAGCGCTTGGAGTTTCAGACTCCATCTCGCCAAACGTCCGGAGAGGTCTTTTTGACTCATTAACCAGCGCAAACTGGAATGGTCGGTATAAATGACGAATGGATAACCTTCCACGTAGGGACGGAATTTTCGCACGCTGAGGACGGCAGCGTAGCATTCCAGCTCGGTCACCGAGTAGTTTCGCTGCGCCGCATTGAGCTTATGGGAATAAAACTCAATGGGCCGCTCCACCCCCTCGGCGTCCACCTGAAATAAGACACTACCGACCCCAACGGCACTGGCATCACACTGAATAAAAAAGGGTTTTGTATAATCAGGATGCGTTAAAACTGGGGCAGTTGACAAGGCGGTTTTGAGAGCGTTAAAAGAAGAATCAGCAGCTGCAGACCAACATACTTTAGTGTTTTTACCAGTAAGATCGGTGAGAGAAGAAGCTAAGGAGGCGAAATTAGGAATGAAGCGACGGTACCATCCGCACATTCCCAGAAAACGTCTAATCTGTTTCGTCGTTTTCGGAATAGGGTACTCCAGAATAGCTTTACATTTATCTGGGTTTGTACGGAGGCAGCCATCACCCACAATATAACCTAAATAGTCGACTTCTTTCAACACAAACTTACTTTTGGTCAAATTGATTGTTAAACCAGCGTCCTTCAGATATCCAGCAACCTGTTTTAGCAAATCGAAATGTTCAGCCAGAGTGGAGGATGTGACCAGAAGGTCATCGAGGTACACAAAGACCTTATCGTGCAGTTGGTACGGGATCACGCGGTGCATCAAGCGACAAAGCGTCTGTGGTGCGTTGCATAAGCCGAACGGCATCACCTTGAACTGATACAAAGGCCGTCCAGGAACCGTAAACGCTGTTTTATCGCGGGATGCTGGGTCGAGTGGGATCTGCCAAAAGGCATCCTTCAAATCAATCGCCGAAATGAATCGGGTGTGTCCCAAACGACCCAACAATCCGTTGATTATGGGCAGCGGATACGCATCCTTGACGGTTGCCTTGTTCAGTTCTCTAGCATCTAAGCACAGACGAACTTTCCCATTGGCTTTACGCACCAACGTGACCGGTGAACACCAGGAACTTTGTGACTCCTCGATAACCCCCAAAGACAACATCCTATCCAACTCGGCATACATGAGTTTCTGGATAGCTGGGGACACGGAATAAAAACGTTGTTTGACTGGTTTTGCGGGACCGACATCGATCATATGAGTGATGAGGGATGTGCGGCCCAAACCTAAAATATCGCTGCTCGGGAAATATTCGCGGATAAGATCCAATTTACGACGATCATCAGATGTTAAAATATGAAATTTGGGTGTGTTGGTAGTTTCACCTAATTCGTCCGAATTATTCAACGCGGAGATTTTTGGGGAAATTCCAAAACGATTCCAAAAATCGATACCCAAATAAAGCGGTTGTTCCAAGGAAGGGACAACGTGAAAATTCATAAATTTAGTGACTCCGTTAAATTCGACGTTAGCTCGTATATAACCAAAAACTCGTTGGACTTGGCCACTCGCTGTAGTTATAGTGGAAGGAAAGTTATGGAATTCGACAAATGGATTTGACATAAGTTTCTCCGATCCACTCCCGAGAACACTGACACTCGCCCCGCTGTCGAGAAGACCCTTAAAAGGTATCTTATTGATTAAGACCTGGGCGTAAGGCCGAGTGTCACTACCCTCGGAGAATAGAACGGAGGAAATCACATCATTTCTCATTGCGACGCGACGGTTCCAATATTTTTTTGAACGCTTTAAACGATCTAACTTTGCCAATGATGGGGCATTATAGAAAAATTTAAGAGCGACAGGAAGGGAGGAAGGATTGGATGGGGAAGAAGGATCGGGAAAGGAATCATTACTGGCAGACGAGCTTACTTCATCGTCGGATTCGAATAGGAGCGGATTTCCGCGTCCGTATTGCTCGCTGCATCCTCCAGAATCGGTTTGAGTGGATTTGTCCGTGGTAACATCAGTCTGGGTTGCGGTTGTGGTTGTGGTGATTCTCGTGGCCCAGTCCTCCAAGAACCACTGTTCTGGTTTTCCGACAATCTGGATTGAGCGTTTCGTTCTTCGGCACAACGTCGACAACGCGCAGATATCGTCCCTCGTAGCCCACATCGATAGCAAAACAATCCAACGGGAGCCAATTGACAATCCATGAACGTGTGACCCATATCCGAACAATTAAAGCAGACGATATTTTTACTATGATTGGCATGTTGTTTGTAAACCAATCCCGAACTGCCTGCTGGGACTTGTCCACCCGAACGTCTCGCCGCTGCCGACTGATACCTGCTCTCCGTTTGAATGGCGGATACTGAGTTATCGGGCAGAACATCAGTTAAGGGATAATTCTCATAAGAGTCATATGCTCCAACATCATCATACGGACTGCCTGATAACTCATTGATCACGCGTCGTGGATGGATTGCAGGATCCGCCGGAGCTTTGAGCCGCCGGAAAGACTCCTCCCAAGCAGAACAGCTTTTGATTAGTTCGTTGATGCTGCTGAACTGACGATCTGTAAGGTGGTATTGTAGCGTAGGCTTCATGTTGTTCATCAAAATTTGAATGAGCTCTTCGTCTGAGTACGGCGTTCGACATTGTAAGGTAAGGGTCCAGACGTGGTTGTAGAAATCCAGGAAGCTTTCGTTCGGTTGTTGTTTACGTGCCTCGACCATTCTGCGGATTTCGTAATTTGTGCGACGATCTTGAAAGCGCTCGATAATTCCGCTTCGTAGTTCTGACCAGGTCGCGTGCGGGTTGTGTTTACGAAATGTCCAGTACCACTGCAACGCGAGGTCCTTTAGAATGGTATGGAGCTCCAATAATAAGATTTGCTCGGATAATCCGCGAGACGAAGCGATGGTGTCTACCTGAAACAGGAACATGTCGATGGTGATGCCCGCTGGGTCTCCTGTGTAATTGAGGCCACTCTCAGACAATAATGGTCCATCGATATAGCTTTGCTCCAATTCGTCTTGCTCGAAAAAGGTTATGTCCATGTTGGATAATGTAGGGATAAGAAAATATTCTTGCTCGATTAAGTTTGGCAAGGAACAATAACGTAGTCTTTATTAAATTTATTATTTATTACAAAAATTTTAATTCAAAATAAGAAAATTTATAAATATTTACACTACACCCACAATAACTATATATATATATATATATAAAATATAAACACGAAATATAATATGTAGACGAATAATAATAAGAGGAATGGTTACCTTATAAATGGGTCGTGGGGCCCGTATTCCCACAATTTTTTTTAACGACGGATGTAGACGAGATACCCCCGAAAATGGCGCTTTTCGATGAGAACCTAATTTGGGGGGGCTCGTTAAAATAATTACAACTAAAATTCAACCAATGAATATCAAATCGTGATAAACAACCAGAAAGTTACCCCGTGCGTTAGATAATACTCAATTCGATTGTGAATTTGGTTAACTTCCACTCGATCCCACGGATGGTTACGTTGGATACGTGGTTCTACGTCCGAGTTATCCCACACTGTACGTCTTTGAGGCCTTTCTGGCGTATCCCACGGATTTGAATTCATACAAAATAATAATAAACAAAATTTAATAATAATAATAACGTAGCTAATGAAACTACCAACACACCCAGATAAGGAGGCAAAGTGTCAGCAACAAAATATAAATAAGATAATAATAAAAGAAGGAAGGAATGGTTACCTTGTGGTGGTTTGTGGGTCCAGTATTCCCACGGTTAGTTTAACGACGGAAGACGAGATACCCCCCAAAGTGGCGCTTTTCGATGAGAACCTAATTTGGAGGGGCTCGTTGAAATTTGAAACGATACGAAAAAAAACCAATTCAAGCAACTACCAACACACCCAACGGTATGCAGGCAGGAGGCTGATACTCAAGAGATACCAAGGAAAAAGGAAAATAAAATCAAAATGAAATACTAATAAACCCGAGGGTTCCAATACAACCCATAGATCTATAAACCAAAATCAAAAACAATATCAAAATATCAAATAAACAAATAAAGTTTATCAAAAAAAATAGAAAAATTTTTAATTAATACCACGATACGGATGGCATGATGAGAGTGGAAACCCCACTCCGTGTCAGCTAAATAATAAAATAATAAAGAAATATAATAATAATAATAAAAATTGTTGTTCCTCAAATTTCGGTCGAGAAATTTCGGGGTAAGGATAAAATGAAGCTAAGCTAAACCCCAGACAAATGACATCCGAGCTCCACCACAATCAGACACAACATAGTGGAAATGGGAAAGAGCTCGGAAGTCGGATGTCCAAAGAATAGGGGATGACACCCCCCAGCTACGCGCAATCAAACAGCCCGTGCTGGTTGCGATCGTAGATAAGGAATGTCAACCGGGAGACTGGCTTTGGTGTGCGCGTCCATGCGAATTCAAACAGTGTGAAACACCGGTTTCGACACTGGACGCGCACGCCAAAGGGAGTGCAGCTACAAATCATAAAAAAATAAAAATTATCAAAATTAAAATTCGCGAATTTGGGCGCCACTGTTACAGGCTGGCTACTGCCAACCTGCAGATATTCACTAAGCGCATGCAGAGGCCTCCACGGTGATTTTTGCCGGCTACGTTCTCAGGGAGAAGTGCGAAGGGTCGTGGGGTTTGAGGCATGCATGGCTCCTGGCTTACACCGTGATTAAATACAGAAAGTTGGGGGGGAACGCAAATAATAATAAACCGGATGTTCCGCCGAAATTCGTCGGCCGGAACCTGAGGAACGAACAGCAGATAATCAAAATAATAAATAAATAAAAAAAATGATAACGGAAGAGGTGCCTTGGTGCGCGCATCCATCCGAATTCAAACGGGGCAAAGCCCCGGTTACGAAATTGGATGCGGGCACCAAGGGACCGCAAACCCTAAACCGACACAGAGGGAGTCTCCGCTCCCATCATACCGACCGAAAAATAATTTAATAATTCATTTTATTAAAGACAAAACAAAGAAACAACTCCCCTTTCCCCCCGTACCACGATAAAAAGAACGAGAGAGAGAACAGCAATGCGCATCGAGCGCGCACCCGCTGTGCGGCGCTCGATTACAAATTTTAAAAATTTAATCAAATATAAAAATATATATAAAAAATGTAAAAAAAAATCGAAAAAAATTTAAATGAAAAAAAAATAAAAAAAATGTACCTTAACTAAAACAACCGGTTGCGGCCTTGCGCGACCGATATTGTTGCGGGGCCTCTCCCCGATAAAAAATTGGGTTGCGGCCTTGGTGCCGTTGCGTTGCGGCAGACCACCGATAAAAAATACAATAGCCGGTTGGCTACCGTAATGTTGCGGGGCCTCTCCCCGATACCAAAATAAACAGAGTGGCCTCAACTGGCCACCCGAAACTCGTTGCGGGGCCTCTCCCCGATATCAAATAAAATATCCCGGCTGGCCTCAACTGGCCTCCGTAAACGTTGGATTAACGAGATAGCCTCAACTGACCACCCGTAAATAATTTTTACCGTTGTATTTGTTGTGGCACTTAGTTGGCGTACTTCCGCCTTAAACCGAAAATATGAATAGCCGGTTGGCTACCCGTTACGTTGGGCGTGGTACCGCCGAAAATCTTTGGCCTCGACTGGCCGCCAAAAATACAATACTGGGCGTTGGCTCGCCGAAACACCGTAAAAATCCACCTTCCCGTTGCACTGCGGTTACTACAGAATGGCGAACTACTTTCAGGTAAATAATTATTTTGTCATGAGATAACAATAATCATTCTTCAAACAAAATTTTGTAATTTATTTTTATTTAACACAATTATTTTATTATTTTCTATTATAATATAATAAATAAATATACATAATAGATTTATATATGCGAAATATACGTAATGATAAATCTATGACGTTTGATGAAGTACATAATAAAACTTAACAAAATATTTTTTTTTCTATTCACTACAATATTTTATATGTTTTCAATTTATTTTATAAATTAACACTTTGCAAAAAAAAATTAATTAGTTTTATTTTATATTATATATAGGAATTTTATTTATTATATATTTTCTAAATATATTTCAAACACTCAATTTATAAAAAAAATAATAATGGCATGAAAGAACTTTTGGAACAAAATACCAATACTCCGTGTGGTAAAATTCACTCAAAAACCAAAAATTGACTGTCATACCAAAAAAAAACATTCGAGCGTCGCACAGCTCGTAAAACGTTCTAGAAGAAATTAATCTCTCTTCTCTGTCTCTCCCTTATATCAGATTTTCGTTGATATAAGGGAGATAGACATACAAGAAAAACATTTCTTCCAAAACGTTTTACTTTGCACACACTCGATGCGCATTGTTATCTCTCTCTCCTATTTTTGTTCCGTTGCCAACATAACCAAAGAAAACACACACGAATCCATCCACCAAGACGCCACGTTCACACATTGAAAAACTCGGACGCAAGAAACCGATGAAAATGGAAACAAATTTACAAAAAAAAGTCTTGTTAAGACAATACAGTCGTAACACATCAAACGGATGGATCCCCTCTTCAACAGATAACCTTATCATCTCTAATCTAATATAAATATGTTTATTTATAAAAATAAAAGTGAAACAAAGACATCTGGTTTCAAAAATAGCTAATCTGGAATCTATAAGGTAATATATCAATAATGAATGTGTCACAGGTTAATAACCCTCAATACCTAAACAAATTAACAGATTACAATTTATTACCAACTAGAATTAAATAAAACTATTAAGCTAATTAGGAATCTGTAAGATGGCAGAATTAGTAATAAGTAGCTAGTTAGTAGAAAATTATCTAATTAAAGAAGTGCATTGATCCCAAAATACAAAAACCATCTAAGTATGTATATCAATATTTGTCTGAAAAAATAAGTCAACCCATAAAGTTTTCCTCCACCGATACTTCAATGTAATATAATCTATTAAAATAATATTACTAAACCAATTGTCGTGAGTCAAATTAAATCTTAAATATACTACTTAATTAAATTAAGAAATAAGAAAAATTACACTTAAATTGAAATTAAAATTCGACCTATAATTAAAAATTTGTTATCTGGTTAGTTGTGGAAATTTATTATATTTCTAGCGATGGTAATTGTCACTTCAATGCAGTTCTGGCAGCAAACTAACTTCGATCTGAAACCACCAATTATGTATATCACAAACATGATCAATTTCAAAGCTTTATCCAGTAAAACCTATTGGAAGAGCTTATAAGAAAGGAAATGATCTTAGGATTTCTGTAGTAGTTACCATGTTTTGGCTTGGGATGACCGATATCTAAATCAACTCAACCTGGGATTAAAATATGTTTTGGTTATGTACAAATTATAATTTATTAATTTCTAATAATAAAACTCAGTATTGATAACTGTCCAATCAGGAAACTATAAAGAAAATATAGTATTAATGTTCATTATCTCAGACGATTCAAGAATCTTAAAAGAATTAGAAATGTTAACACTTTAAAATGTATTATTAGAAAGTACAATTGAACAGCATTGATTGACTTTTTTATATAATTAGAAGATAGTACGGCTTCAAAGATCCTCTCAAATCAAAAATCCCTATTTTAAATAAATAAATTAGCTTAATCCGAAACTACAATGAATAATAGTATTATTTAATGCACACCTGATAAACCTCGACAACTCGAAACTGCTAAGCAAATTAAAATATAATAATTTATTACTGAATAATTCGATAAAGGAATATTGCTAAAATTAGTTAATCTCTGAAATCAAAATACGACCAAATACCCCGACCCCACCCAACCACATCTCGCACATGTGACGGAGAAACAAAACCCCCAGTCACCTGAGCACAAACTCCGTCCATCCACCTCCAATTCTGATAAAGTACCACGTACCCTCAAGCAAATCTTCACTCAGAATTTCACCATTCCTGCTACGACGTCCCTAATCCAATGACCACCAATAGAGAAAAAAACGAACAAAATTACCACTCTTCATGCATACGATACACTCCAACCAGACTAAAAAGACACCACCACGGAAAATGGCAAATCTCCAAACGAAAACCACCCAAAAACAAAAAAAAAACACCAAAACCAACGATATACAAACAAAGTCAACGCCCAGGAGAATGAAAATTCATTTATACGCCGCACCTGCTACAAGATACAAATCAATAGAGCCAAAAAACTCCAAAAAAAACTCCATAACATTTGCACGAAAGCTTTCCCCCATGTTTACGTTCCACGTCCGTACAAACAAAGTCCCTATATTTCGGGACGGCCTCATACCCATGCATAGACACTGATTAAAATTATCAGATTTATTATATCTCTTTTTCAACCAAGAAAACAAAAAAATTGGCTCAATTTTAGTCCAACCCACACAAATGTGTGAGTAAAAAACCATCGTATGTAATGGCGTTGTTGGTAAATATTTCGCTTGATTTGAAGTAAAACCAACACAATTGTGTGTATAGATATAGTGTTTTTATTCGAACGAAAATAAGTTAAAAAGGAATTCACAAATGTGTAAGTTGGTTCAAAAAACATACAAAACTAAATTTTTGACGTGGTAGGTTTGCCCTACCCGAACAATTGTGTTAGTAAATCACAAAAGGGATATATGTATTCTTCATTCCTGCACGATCATTACACACACACACACACAATGAAACACCTTTTTACAACAAATGTACAACTAAATATGTACATACATAAAAGACAACGTGGTTACAAAATTACCATAATAAAACCGAAAATCGTCGGTCATCAAACATGTTTACCCGCAAAAACAACAACAAAAATGTTTAACGAGTGTAGCAAAACAGTATAGGAACCAAGCGCACATTTTAGTGGAAAAAAATATTCGATATAATTTCTTGTAAATGCTAGAAATTGAAATAACCCTTTCTCGCCCAAAAATACTCACAATAACCCATTACATGAAAATACTAGTATTTTACACCTTTACGTGTTATAAAATACAGTTACCTAGCGTTTATATATTTAAATTTTGTAATAAAAATTATGTTTTATGCACGATTTACATGTTCCAATTTATTTTTCCCAACAAATTTTTTACTGAAAAATAGAGCTGCACGCATATAAAAAAAAGTTACTAGTTAAAAAGAGTCAACAATATAAACAAAAAAGGCAATGCTATAATTTTTTTGTATGTCCCATAAATTTTGACAGTTCGAACAGCTTGCGTTTAAATTAGATAACGAACAACATCGAATTGCAACTAAAATAAAATATTTAATTACCGCTCATGTTTGCTCGTTGTTTGAATGATGTTTATGGCTGCTTGATGTTTATTAGAAACTTTTTTGATTTTTTTTTAATTTAACTGCTATAAAAATAGTCGTAGAAACTATATTTTATGGCAACATTCCCAGTTTTATGCCAACATTTGCTCAAATTAAAAAGAAAAAAATCCAATTTTATTTTACTGGAATTTGTTTCGTGCTCCTCTCGCAAATGAAAATCGTAATACATATACTTAACCTTTCATTTTTTAGTGGAAAAAAATTGGAACATGTAAATCGTGCATTAATATGTAATAATATAATATGTGTTAAAAATGGAAAAAAACTTATCTTGAGCATCGTTTGGAATTAAAAAAGTCCTATACATATTGAAAAATCACACACAATGCGTATGATGCATTCAAACAACGGTATCGAAATACATATATGTAAACGAAATTGTTATATGTATACATATTCTGTGCCATTGCCAGCGCATCACACATAAATTATTATAACTATTCAATATGAATAACTTTTCACTTTCACTACTTTTAAAACACACAAATTATTATTAATATTATTACATATTATTTATTTATATATGCACATATTATTAATTAATTATTTAATTTTAACATTTAAATTATAAACTTATTTATATAGAGACAAAAACACGTCTTTTCTCTACGACGTTTAATCGCCGACCATAGTTTGTAATGACGTTTTTGATAAAAATTTTCGCTTGATTTGAAGTACAACCAACACAATTGTGTGTATAGTTAGTGTTTTTTTTCGGACGAAAATAAGTTAAAAAGGAATGCACAAATGTGTAAGTTGGTTCAAAACACATAGAACCATAAATTTTTCACATGATTCGTTTGCCTTACCCACACAATTGTGTGGGCAGGCCATTTAAGGGATATGTGAAACACCCCAACCAAAAACCCCGACGACTTAATTTTACGCTTTTAAAAACTTGAAATTATTAATTAAAATGATTTAATATGTCTATTCTGTGATTATAGTGTTATTTTTTGGACGAAAACGATTGAAGTGGAAAGCTTGTGCGTTGTGTCGGAATGCACGAATGTATATGTTGGTCTGTACCTCAATTTTGTTGCCTTTTCGAGACTACGAGACTATGGGACTATGAAATATTTTGTATGCGTACACTGTGTATAGTATTAATTTGTGTAACTGTGTGGTTTCATTTTTGTTATGTGGATTAATGTAGAGAGTATTGCCCGGTTTACATAAGACCAACATTTTTCTTCTGCAAAATGAATAAGATATAACATTGACTTTTTGCACATGAGAGACAAGAAAAGCAATATATCCCAACAAAATTTTGCAGAAGAATTTTTGAGCAAAAATGACCATAAAAATGAAAATGTTGCCATAAAATATATTCGATCCGAGTATTTTTATGGCAACATTTTTAAAATCAACAAGAAAAAAAATTATTTCGCATTTATAAATGTTGAGGATTCATAATAAACACAGACGCCATAGATAAAAATGTAAATTTCGCATTTCAATTCATTGAAAGTAAGTTAATAATGATCCTATAAAAAAAAAATTACGCCATTACTTTATATGTTTATTTCTTTCTGGCACATTGATTATTTTTATATAGCGGATTCTTTCTTATTTACCTGCAAAAATTTGCAGAAGAAAACAATTTTCTCATGTAAACCGAGCATATGACGATAAGCATGAAAAATTGTCGAATCGGTTTAAATCGGTAAAATTGTTGGTGCTTACATCCATTTGTCTCGTTGTAATTTGATGAAGAATTGAAATTCAAATTTAAACACAACACAAATGACATTAAAATTATTTGAAATTAAAAAAATTATAATTTAATTGAAGCATAATTGTATGATTTTATTTATTTTATTAATTTGAATTTTATATATAAAAGAAATAACCAATAAAATAGTTTCGTATTGGCAATATGTCAAATTATCAACACAAAAGAAAAAACATAAACAAAACGAACAGAGCATGCGCCCTACTACACTCGCATTCACTAATATTATTATTTTCCGGTAATTTTTGTTCTCGTAGTCTCGAAAAGGCAACAAAATTGAGGTACAGGGTTCTATTGCGTTACCCACACAATTGTGATGGCAGGAAGGAAAAGGGATATATTTCTGAAGACAAAACTTTTCGTGTTCGGTTAGGAACATTTTTAGTACTTTTTAATCATCATATTCAACAAGCGGAACAATAAAGTATTCCATACAAATTTGGCTTTCATTTTCATTTACAATCATAACTTGAATACCCAACAAACCTTCTTTATCGGTTCGAATCGAGATTGTTTTTCCTGTTGAAAGGGCTTTTAGCGCGTAACGAATATGTGTAGCTTTGTAACGGTGCCTTGATTCAAATTTTGATGAAAACGAGAATATCATGTCACTATTTCGGCTCATCTCAATTTTAAATTCTGAATTTATATTATTCATAGTTGAAATACGAAAATTTGGATAGGACGGTGCAATTAGAAATTCCAGTTCCTCACTTTTGTCGACATCCGATAATAGATCCGCAAATTGTGGGGCATTCAAAATTATCATATTCTCGATATTATCGTCGTTTAAATGAAAATCGAGCGAATCATCATAGTTAATCGTTTTGATTGAGCATTCTGTGGAGAGTTTTTCTTCATCGAATTCTATCAGCAATATTAAAGGGGTACCGGACCCTTTGTACAGGATTTGAAGATTTTTGGCATTATTCCCGATCGAGAATAGGCTAAGACATTCAATTAGGATACTCAATTTAACGCCGAACGATATGCACGCATCCTTTTGCAAATTAAACGTTGTGAAGTAACTTTTAGTTATGTAGAGAGCTGCTTGTACTGTTCTAGATTCCTCAACTATGATTTTGAATCCCTCTTCCGTAATTTGTATTAAACAGTTCTGAAAGAATTAAACACATTAACCGCTAAACATTATTTTAAACCATACAAAATCAAACCTCTGAAAAGTTGATCGCCTTCAACGAACTAAACAAACATTTTACGTTTTCAAGCTCTCCATTAAAAATTGTTTGCTGAATTTGTGACTGGGTTAACATTTTGTGGTTTTTTATTAAACCTTTCGAATAAAGAATTTTAGATGTTTTCATTTAAACCGAAGAATTCATAGTGTGATAGCGCTTTCTTATAATCTATCTATCTAATTTGTATGTCGGACGACACAGTTTTCATTTATGTATCTTATTTTATTAACACAAATTTAAGTTTGATAATTTACAAATACTTTAAATGCAGCTAATTGCAATTTATAATTTCCTACTTTTGGCTATTGAGTTTTTGGTGACACTGACATTTCTTTTTACTAAAGGGTACATTTCACTACAAACCTATTTTGATAAGATCAGTAGCGCAGACTCAAACCACATGAAAACATAAATGCATAATTAATGTAAGAAAAATGTAATACAAAATTAAAATTTTCTATAATTGTACAATACATATTATGTAAATTATTAATTTAATGTAAATAATTGTGGCACACATTGATTAGGCAATATTTTGTCATTATGCTATAATACTTTTAACACATTGTGAACTGCAGAATGGTTTATCATGTTTAACACAAAACCGTCCGCCAATCAAACTCTTGTGGCAATTTAATCCCGCACATAAGAAACAACCTTTATGCCAATGCATTTTGCCAAAAGCAACTCCTTCTTCTGCTGCGCCAATTGGTTTTCGGCAATTTTGACATTTTTCAGCATGAAATTGTTCATAGCAATTTAGGCACAATGGCATATTAGTTTTTTCGTCGGGAAGATATTGTTTTCCAGCCAACGGCGTATCGCATTGATAGCAACAGAAATGCTTTATATGGAAAGTAGCACCTTCCGCCGCAACATATTCCTTAGTGAAAATTAATTCATCGCATGCTGCACACCGAGGAATTTTTAGTATATCGGCCAAATCACGAGCACAGTATACATGACCACCGTGGAAGAAGTATACCAAGTCGGCCAATAGTTCTTTACATTTATGGCATACGAAACATTTAGGGTGCCATGCGACATCTTTTCCGGCACGTTCAGCTTTAACCGCTACATCTCCAGTTAGAATATCATCATTACATTGTTGGCATGACATGATTGGGGTTTTACCAAAGCTCTCGTTTTGTTGTGGCGCTATATTTAAATTATGTAACGTCTCACTCAATGCTGGCAGACCACTTGTATAATTACCCGGTTGGACATTTGGATACATATTCATATCTGAAATTCCGGGAATTAATGATAATTTTCCGTGGACTGCGTTTAGATTCTCTTTCGCATCCATACCCGGAAACGTGGTATAGTTTGGTGTTGGTGGAATCGATTCAAAACCTGAATCACTACTTCTTGACGGGTGAATATATTTCGCTGGGCTACTAGACGGTGTATTTAATGGAATTTTATCAATCATTTCAGGTCCAAGTTGTTTTACGTAATTATTTATATCATTCCTGAACGGTTCATTGCGCTTATACTCTTCACGGAACTCTTCTAGTGGCCGAAGAATTGTATCATCTTTATAGTCAACACTGTGTTCATGTAGATCAGGAAAGATTTTATCGTATGCCCAGCCATGCATCACACCGCTTTGAATGCCTTGGGAATTTATGTTCAAGTCTTTGAGCCGAAGTTTCGAAGTATCCGACAAAGTGGGCGAATCACCAAAATCTGGTTGAATATGATGTGAACAGATAACAAGCTTGGTGCCTGGTAATAGTTTAGCCGGCTCATGTAAAATTCCTTGAACCACATCTGAATTCAAAACCGTCGAGAGGATTCGATCATTTTTGATAGTTGGAATTAACGGGAGTCCCGTTTGAGGGTTATATAAATCCTGTATATTCGATTTTGCTTGATTTGCAGAGAAATTGACTTTTCGCATCGGTGTCTCTTGCTGAAATAACTGCGCTTGTCTGGAATGTATGGGCGATTTAAAAGGCAACGGTGAGTTCCATATATCATTACGAACTCCTGGAGGTGGTTTCTTCGGTGTCGAATAACTGTCTTCCTCTTGGACTTCGGGTATTGTATCCAAAAACCGATCACCAAGCGCATTTACAAAACGATTTATATCGCTCTGAAATTTATCATTGCGTAAGTATTCGCGTCGAAAATCATCCATTGGTTTAAGTACGTGATCTTTATCGTAATTCACCTTTTGGTCGTTCAAATTCTTTAGGACGCTGTCGTAAAATGGGCCATTTATTGTGCCACTCTGGATCGCTTGTGAATTTATATGCATTAAATTCAATTTGTATTTATTTTTGTCGGAAAGCAAAGGCGACTGATGGAAGTCTGGTACAAGTGGTTTTTGTATTGACTGCTTAGCAGAACCGCCAATTATTGGACCAGCTGCCGGATGTTGTATAACCCCTTGCACGGTTTCCGAATTTAAAATGTAAGAAGCTAACTTATCTTTATAAAAGACCGGCGTGATTCCTTGGATTGATTCAATTAGTGGCCGCGGGGCTTGGAATGAGCCTTGCACATCGCCAACCCTCACAATATTTCCCTGGCCGACACAATTTTCTTTTATTTTATTGACATACTCTTTGAGCTGTTCTTGTTCCTTTTCAGTTAAATTATCACAGAGGGTCGGATCTAAATCATGCGCAGGAACTTGAAATTCAAGCTGTTGTTTCCGCTTAGCTGCCGCATTTGTCCCCTCGATTGGAATATGCGTTGAACCTAGTTGTGTCATGTATTCGGTCACCAAATCTGTTGAGGCGTTCGGCGGCACCCAATCTAATTTCACAGGCTTATCCGCAAAAGTTGAAATATTTATATCTACAATTAAAAATATTTTAATAACCGTGCTCCATTTAAAAGACAAAAGGAAAATCTTACATGCTGGCTTAGAACGTATTTGTCCTAAAATTTCAAATTGGGCCCATCCTGATAAATCATCGTCTTGGCACTCGTGCTGCTCCTTGCGACATTTACAATTGCGACAAACCTTGCGCCAAAAATGCAAATCTAAACCGGGGCATTTAGCCCCGCACACAGTACATGGAGCGCCGGCGCCGCTTTCATGCCCTAAACGACGTTTTGTTAATTTTTCACGGCGAGATTCTAATTTTGACAGCCATTCTGGAGCTGCTGGCGTTTCAACGCAAGATTCATTTGTACTCATATCGAATCACATTCACAACGCGGTACACGAAATTAATAGAATTCTTTGTAATTATTTCACAAAATTTGTTATTCAACTGAACTGATTACTGTGATAGATATTAGATTATACTACTAGTTGTTGTTCATGGATATTGATGCGTTTATATTTTTATTGATGACTCATAAATACAATTCTCGTAAAAAGATCGATTGTTCCCACACAGGGTACCAAAGTAATATAATTGATAACAAATAATGAAATTCTCGCTTATGTCAAGCATTAATATGGATTTGGTTTTAATTGATTCATCTCAATAACTATCTGATATTACTAATAATTACCAATTGTTGTATTTTCATAGAATTTGAATACAAAACGTTTTTTGTTTATAATTTTGACAACTTGTTGCACTTTTAAATCAGGGGTTCGAACTTTCTCGCTCATTATAATTTTGAGTGATTTTTGATGCAAACATTTTTTCACTCAGCGCAGTATATCCCTTTTCCTGCCTATCATCACAATTGTGTGGGTAACGCAAAAGGATCATGTCAAAAACTTATTTTTGTATGTATTTTGAAACAACATACACATTTATTCATTCCAGTTAGATCGTTTTCGTCCGAAAAATAATATCATAACAATAACTATAATAATAGTAAAATAATTAATATGTTATCAAAAACAAATAATTTATATGTTATCAAATTATAATGTTTTTTCAAAAATAATTCCGATTTAACTAAGAACCGTTCAAATCCGGAAGCCATTACAACGTGTCATCTTTTACACACACAATTGTGTGGCTTGGCCTTAATGTGAAGCAAAAAAAAAATTGGCTGGTAGGAAAAGGGATATTAGCCCATTCCGCCTAACGACACTTTAATCATGATTTTATGATTTCAAAAATCAATCACATTTGATTTCTTTAAATGTATTTTTTTTTCTAGGCATGTGTTCAATTTTTTTTTGATGATTCGTAGGCATCAACGTTGTTCCCGATATATCTTCTACGTGGACCCGAGATGATCCAATCGTCATGATGATTGTAAAAGTTGGAAAAGCGCCGCTGGTGGATCAGATTGAAACTAACTTAACTACAAAAAATGACATGTGTGATTGATATGCCAACAAAATTAAGGATATAAATAGATTTATATTTTTTATATAACATAAGCTACAAAATTAAAATAACTAATTATACAAAACCTGTATCATTTTTAATTAATATATTAAAAAAAAATTAAACCAAGCAAAGCTAGCACAGTAAAACGTTGAATTATCGCGAATGTTGCTGATTGTTTATTTTCATTATACATGCAACGTAAATCTGTGTTCTAGAATTAAAAGGGCGTAAGTTGACTTATGCCCTAATCAACTTTTTCATACTTTCCGTCTTATTTATTATTAATACAAACTTTAATGTACTTGTAAAAACAAATGGATTGTTTTTGCAAGTACATTAAAAATTGCAATAATTTTGTATAAATAATACTTATAAAAAAATAATTTATTATAAATAAAACAGAAAGTATGAAAAAGTTGATTAGGACATAAGTCGACTTACGGTTACGCCTTTTTAATTCTAGAACAGAGAAATTTCAAAATTTGTAGTTATCATAGTTCAAAAAAATACCGCTACGTGGACCCGAGATGCTCCAATCGTCATGATAATTGTAAAAGTTGGAAAAGCGCCGCTGGTGGATCAGATTGAAACTAACTTAACTACAAAAAATGACATGCGTGTGATCGATATGCCGAGAAAATCAAGGATTTACATAGATTCTTGTTTTTTATATTACATAAGCTACAAAATCATTAATTATATAAAATATATATCATTTTTAATTGATATATTTACACAAAATTAAACCAAGCACAGCTAGGCTCAGTAAAAAGATGAATTACCGCGAATGTTGCTGATTATTTTCTTTATGCATGCGGCATAAATCTGTGTTCTAGAATTAAAAGGGCATAAGTCGATAAGTCGACTTATGCCCGAATAAAATTTTCATACTTTCGTCTTTTTTATTATTAATACAAATTTTAATGTACTAAAAAAATATAATTAAAAATTGTAATAGTTTTATATTATCAATACTTATAAATAAATAGTTTATTATAAATAAAACAAAAAGTATGAAAAAGTTTATTAGGACATAAGTCGATTTAGCCCTTTTCATTCTAGCTAGAACACAAATGTCAAAATTTGTAGTTATCATAGTTCAAAAAAAGTCCACTACGTGGAATCCGTGATGCTCCAATCATCAATTGGAAATACGTATATTTACACCCATCAGTTTTGATTTAAATTTCACTTGATTTGAAGTTAAACATACAAAATTGTGTCTTTTACTGTTATGGCGCTGATGTTTTAGAATTATCTTAATATCGAGAAATATCTAATTTCTTTAATGTAGTTCCGTCAGCATCCCATACTCATTTAACAAATATTTTGTATTTTTTTTTTTGTAATTTCGTCGGAAATCATCAAATTTCCAGATTCAGAAGAAGAAATGTCTCAAAAGTCTCATGATTTTTAGCAGGTAAGCAATATAAAGTACAAATTGTTGGGTAAAATTTATTTATGTTTTAAAATCGGACATGCTGACGGCCATAGTTTTCTGAAATTGAAATTTTACTGAAAGTTTTTGATAAGTTTCTATTCCACGGAGATAAACAAAAAACTAGACGTTACAAAATATAGACCGGCTTCTTGAGCGAATGGTGTATCCGATTTTTTTGACTGAGCAAAATTGTTGTGTTACCATAATGTTTCGTAAAAGACACAAAGTTTAGTTTTCTTATGGCAACCAAAAAGAAAGGACCTTCTCTACTCCCTTTTAATTTTATTTCATAAATAAGGAATTAAAAAAACAATAATTGAACCCAACTGGCTTCGACGTACAAGTGAGCAAAAATTCGATACATTTAGAAAATAATTATTTTATGCCGCACACAAAATAGAATCGGCAAATATTTTTAAGAAACGAGTTATTCTCTTCTTGTTGGTTGAGGCAACGACTATCTACCTACAATAACTATCTACCAATAACTATTTTGATATACACAGGTTTAAATCTAAACTATACTGTACTTAAGGAAAAAATAATTAATTTTTTGTATTGGATGAATAAAAATTAAATTCAATTTACATCTTTTTTAATTTTAACTTCCTAACCCGGGAACCGGACAAGTGATTAAAGCTTCGGCACTTGGACCGGGAGGTACTGGGTTCTAATCCCATCAGACGCTAGATGCAAATCGAATTTTCATCATCGATTACAATCGGTGATGTTAATAAACACAACTAAGACCCTCTGATGGAGTTCAGAATTCAGCACCGACCCACCGTCCATGTCAATGTACAGGTTGACATGGAGCTTGCAATGTGCAGGTGGTATACTGTAGAGGTGTGAGTAGGTGAATAGGTGAATGGGTTAATGATGTGGCGTGAATGCGTGGTACCACAATGGGCCAAAAATATCCTAAGTGTCAACCACTGAAACCTAACCTAACTTCATTGCATTTGGTCCACAAACATGTAAATAGGGCCCTGTTGATTTATTTCGCTTTCTCTTTTACCCTCCGAATTTGTGACGCTTGACAGCTATTCATAATTTATTTCTATGGACATTTTATGAACGATCGTGTTTTCCGTCCGGATTTCACGATAATAAACAACAACAACAACAAATATTTGAACAAAACTGTTGCTCATATTTCAGCTTATTTTCGTTACTTGGTACGTCTAAGATTAACTGCTCATAAGCTGGAAATATATTTCCAGCATCTTGTCCCATAATAGTTTCGGTTGTGACATTTCACACACATACTTACACCAAATTGTTCTCAACTGGATGAGTTTCATCCAGTTTCGAATAATCGCGACACTTTTTATATAGCATCTTATTCTAAGTCGAAAGCAAAACTAAAGCTGTGTGCCTTAATCGACTAAACTAACTAAACTAAACGAAAATACGAAGATTGTGCTATTGACCACTAGTTGGCAGCCGAAAAGTCAATTTACGAGGTTAGTTTTCAGTGACTTTTCATTATACTGTGAGAAGTAAAATTAAAAAAAAATTTTTTTTTCAAATTTAAATAACATAATAAAAATTTAAATATAAATAAATTTTTATAAATTTACTGGTTCAAGTACAATAATATCTTTGTACAATCCTTGCATCACAGTATTACGGAATTCTAAAGCCCGTTGCTCATCAATGTGGTTATACGATATTTCAAATGCTTCATTTAATATTTCTTCATCCGAATCAGGATAGCCACAACATACGTTTATAAATTTCTCGAAACTAAATTAATTAAATTGAGCCCCAATCACTACGTACGAGTTTATGGAGTATTTTATGACCTGTGGTGCAATCGCTACAAAATAGCCAAGCATATTGTGCACTATCGTTCTGACAGTATATGCTAAAAATTACACCCGTAACCAGGTAGCTAGTTCCACATGCTAGCCAACGCAGAAACAAATAAACTCAGAATTTTACGGTGTATCCTTTTTTGTTGCTCGATCGACGAAAAGCTCGGTTACGGTATTTAAACAGTCAGCCGTTACTCTTAGATGTTTTCTAGTAAATACAATGTCGTTCGACATTATCCTATGATAAATTCTAGAATTACACAATTTGCGTTTTCGAGAACCTATAATTAAACAAAATTACTCAATATATCACAACATAACCTCAAATATTATATATTCAATTACACACTTTTGCTCGATGTATCCGTTTATTTCTTATATTTCGTTTATTTAAAATGAACTTATAGTACACTAGAAGTGTATTGGTAAATAAAAAATGTGGCACTATCATATTGAACTTTTTTTTTTTTTATTATTTTATGTAAATTTCACTCTCTATTTTTCATTGTTTTTATAAATATTTTGACACTTATTCTAATTAGTTTAGTGTTTCTTAACCATTCCAATTTTAGTTTAGTTAGTTTAGTCGATTAAGGCACACAGCATAAGTCAAATTCGAAACTAAATATAAGTTTTTACTTCGAAAAATGACAAAAAAGTCGAATTTTGTTATACTTGGTATCAACTATACCGAGATAAAATTGGGCGGGACTTAGTTGAATATAAAGATTTGATTGGCTAAAGAGTTGGATAAAAAATAATCCCGTGCCGTGAAGGCACTATGAAGGCAGCATAAATAGTCGTAGAATTAAATTAAATTAAATAGAATGAATGATATTCCAGCTGTCAAGTGAGTCAAATTCGGAAGGTAAGCATATAATGTGTGAGTAAAAAATCATAGTATGTAATGGCGTTTTTGATAAAAAATTTCGCTTCATTTGAACTACAACGAACACAATTGTGTGTATAGTTATAAGCTGTGTTGCTTTCAAAAGATTACAACAACAATTGCATTGTATTCAAGCCGATTGTTTTAGAATATTAAGAAAAAAAAATTTAGGATTAGGGGAAATAAAATCATTTTATGATTATGGTGTTTACCGCAAGGCGTTATTTTTTCTATTTTTCTCGAAAAATTTATCTTGTAGAATAATTTAGCATTTGTTATTTGATAGCAAAATACCGAATTTAATTTATTCTATTTCTTAAAATAAAAAAAACTAAAATAAATATTACGAAAATGAACCAACACAGAAAAATTAAAACGCATTAAAAAATTAAATCCAAAAGTTGTTGCTTTCACATTTCTTAGCTAAGCTAAGTGGATTAGCGAAAGCAACACTACTATAGTGTTTTTTTTTCGGACGAAAATAAGTTTAACCCTTTCGAAAAAATTTTTTTTGGTTCAATTTAAGTTCACCATACACAAATGTGTATGAAAATAATAACAAGTTGTAATGTCTTCCGTATTTTAACGGATCTTAGTTAAATCGGAATTCTTTTTGAAAAAAGCATAATAATTTGTTAACAAATTAATTATATAACATATAATTTATTTATTCTTGATAACATATTAATTATTTTATCATTATTATAGTTACTGTTATTTTTCGGATGAAAACAAAGTTAAGCGGTTTACACAAATGTGTACACTGTATGTGGGTTAGGAAAGGGTTAAAAGGAATACACAAACGTGTAAGTTGGGTCATAACACATACAAAAATAAATTTTTGACAAGGTACTTTTGCCCAAAGAAGTTAAAGGTACAGAATGAGCCTAAGCAACTGTCAAGTGTCACAAATTCGAAGGGTAAAAGAGAAAGCATCTAAATCAACGGGATTACAACAAAAAGGAAATCTATAAGAACCCCACGCCAACAACCAAAATTGTTTCTTTAATTTTTTCTGATATATAACTTAAATTAAGGATAAATTTACCACAAATCACTAGCTTCTTAGCACAATTTACATTTTATTTTATTTAAACACTTGGTAAACTTACTGATGGTAAGATATTCCTTCTTGTATTTTTTAGGCGTATTTTGGCATTTTTTCACGATACACTTCATTTTGCATAAAATTCTTTAATTTTTGTTATCATATAATGCACCACTACATAAACAAATAACTATTTGATAAAGTTTTTATTGTTTTTATGTATTATAATTAATAATTTTAAAAATTTATAATTCATAATTTTAACGCGCAAAATTAAAACGTCACTTCGTACAACAACAAAAACTGGCTTGACCGGTTCTTATAGCGAAATGTGGAGTAAACCATATGAATTTTTTATAAAACCATCCTATTCTGGCTTGTGACAGATGAAAGAGCAAATTTTATCCCTTTCGAATTCAATTTTTTTTTTGGTTCTATTTAAGTTCATCATACACAAATGTGTATGTAAATAATGACAGGTTGTAATATCTTCCGTATTTTAACGGATTTTAGTTAAATCGGAATTCTTTTTTAAAAAAAGCATGATAGTTTGTTAACAAATTAATTATATAACATATAATTTATTTGTTCTTGATAACATATTAGTTATTTTTTCATTATTATAGTTACTGCGTTATTTTTCTCGGACGAAAACAAAATTAACTGGTTTACACAAATGTGTACACTTGTCTTCAATTACCACCTAATTCTATGTTTGACATCTTCGTTTGTCGTAATCGAAATTTACATACACAATTGTGTATGCGGGTCAGGAAAGGGTTATATGTGTAAAATATTGCCACCTATTCTTCAGTATTTTAAAGGACAAGACATACATCTTTAATATTGGTAAATAATATGAGTGCATACGTGAATGACGAATGAGAAATGTATGGACCACAATTGAAGTATGATTATTTTTAGGTTATGTTCGGCGGCGATGAACGAATTTTTTTGGCCGCTTGGTGTGGGACATAATTTCGCGGCGGCGGATGCAACTTCATTCGATAAAATTTTTTAAAATTACAATATTTCTATTAAAAATTCAAAGTTTGTAATGTTGTTTATAAATATTTGGTATATAATTGTTTATACTATCGTTTCTATACAATACATAAATAAATTAATGCATTTTTAAATTTGCCGCTCGCCGTCGACGCTTGGTGTGTCTAGTCCTTCACTTCTTTGCTTTTGCCCTTCCCGCACAATTGTGTTAGTAAAGCACAAAAGGGATACATAGTAAGAGTTCGTTAAACGCTACAGAAAGTATTGCCATACTAATAAATGGCGCTGCTATCACAAAAAATAATTATAATCGGCATTTTTACTGTGTAAATTAATAATGTGGTAGTTTACGAGTCGTTCTTGACAAAATACGTCCGCCATTAAAATATATATATTTCCGTAATAGCTTTAAAAAAAATTATATTTTTTTGTCAAGACTTCAATTTATTTCTCTATAAAAGATAATTTTGTGTTTGTTTTTTTTATAGTAAAATAATTTAATATAAAATTTGTGTTACATGATTTCTTAAAAAGGAATCAGCAGAATAGAAAAATTATAATTAAACTTCATTAATAATAAAAATTTCAAGATTTTATTTTGTTGTTGTTATAAGAATATTTTTCTTACACAAAAAGCCAAATGGCTGAAACAGATAAAATAAATATTGATAGCGTAATTAATAGGCTTTTGGAAGGTAAACCAAATTTAAAATTACATAGTTTCTGTGTTATTTTAATAAAATAGTTGTTTTTTATTATTAATTTATAAAAAAAAAATAATTTTGTTGTCATAAAATTGATTAAAGCAGAAATTTATTTCTACATAAAAATAATGAGAAAAAAATGTGACAACGCCCGACGTTGTATAGTGAATTTTTAAAAGTAGTTTTTCAATTAATAAGAATAAAATTTGCATTTGCAATAACGTAGATTTTCATTAAAATATTTAAAAAATATATTTTTATTATTTTTTTTTTTAAATAAATGTGTTAAAAAAATATCAATACAATTTTGCATTATAGTTCGTGGTGCCCGACCTGGAAAAAATGTTCAACTTTCAGAAAGTGAAATACGTGGTTTATGTTTAAAATCGCGTGAAATATTTTTGTCACAGCCAATTTTATTGGAATTAGAAGCCCCATTGAAAATTTGTGGTAAGTGGAAACAGAAGTATATTTTCTTTCTAGGATACCTTTTTTTTTTAAATAAACCAAAACGTATTTCTATATTTTGCGCATCACGTCTGTCTCAGTGTAATCTGTGGACATCATTGAAAGCGTTTTTCTCATTTTCTGTACATATATATTTCTGATCAAGGACAAACCGTTTTTAATATGTATGTGTACATTTTATTTTGACAATTTTGATTATTTTGGCTTGGCATAAGTGTTTATAGACTGTGGCCAAAATGTCCGGTCACCCTCTTTGTTCATGCTAATAAAATCTATAAAGTGTACAAAGAAGATTGATGACTACTTCCGGTGAAGTGTTTTCCTTTTTTGTTGACAAAAACTACATTAAGCTTTTAATTATTAATTTTAGCTCTCAACATAATGGTAACTAATATTTAATATGCTGTGGCTTTAGGTTTCGTGACTGTAAACCTAATTAGAATTCTTGAGATCTAGTTAAAAGAACGCTGGCTTTAGTCAACGAGTTACATTGTTTTATAGCGTGTTCTTACTTAGTAGTCCTTACCCACAAACGGGCTTGTTCGAATTTTCCGCCCCAAAAATCGTAACTTAATATAGATTTGTTATTCGTTTTTACTATCACAACATTTTATAATCAAAATGCCGCTTTCATTCTTCCAATGTTTCCCGTGGTGCATTTTTTATTACAAAGTTGCAAAACACATATCTGAATTCATGATGGAGGTTAAGATTAACAGGTAAAAGGTCATCATTAACAAAGGAAGGCATAGACAAAAGCTTAACAAAGAACTATGACCGTCAACAGTAAACAAATAATTGCGACTAGACTCAGACGTACTTTTGCAATAGGCTGATATTATTTTTTCCGCAAGTTGAATCGAGATATATTAATATTTTTAACTATAGTCATTGCTTAAATTCAGGACCGATCCAGACGCTTCGAATGACGTAATCAGTAAGTGTAATAACTGAATTCTCTCATTTTAACTACCGCAATCACCGTATACTGATTTTAAAGAAGACAAGTTATTTGTCTGCTCTTTTACGACACCATTGCAAAAATTACTAGTACAAAAATTTGCAATTTTGTACTTCTGTTCCTGTCTTTCACGCGAAAATTGTAATATCTATTCTTTTTTAGATACAATTTTTAGTGTATCTAAATCAACGCTAATGGGAAGTGGAACGGCCTTCAGCTATTTCTCGCCATGAAATTTAATATTTTTGATTCTAAAAAGACGAACTAAACCAACTTCTTTGGTGGTAGTAATTTATTTAGTTTAACAGGCTGAATAAGCTTATTTCAAAACGATTATGATGCATTTGGATTTATTAGATGTACATACGAGGGCAAATCAAAAAGTCTTGCAATATCATATGAAAAAAAAGAGTGAGTGAGACAGCAATATTTTTATTTTTCGACATAATCTCCTTTAAGGTTTATACATTTGTCACATCGATCATTTAACTTGCCTAAACCCTCTAAAAAAAAAGATTTCTTTTGCTCCATAAAATATTCATTTACAACAGACTGTACTTCATAGTCACTGGAAAATTTCCGGCCCCTTAGTGTTTTTTTCAAATTGGGAAACAGAAAGTAGTCACTGGGTGGCAAGTCTGGACTGTACGGTGGATGAGGAATTTCCACGAACCCGCAGTCCTTTAATGCAGCTTGAGCAATATTAACCTTGTGCACTGGTGCATTGTCGTGAAGAAGCAAGATTTTTTCCCTAACTTTCCTTGGCCGTTTTTCCCGGATCGCTTTTTTCAATTTTCGGAAAACCTCTGCGTAATATATGCCTGTGATTGTGCTTTTCGGTGGCATATAATCGATTATCAAAATTCCTTCAGCATCCCAAAAAATTGTTGCCAAAACCTTACCAGCAGACAATTGAGTTTTGAATTTCTTTGGTGGTGGTTCACTACGTTTAATCCATTGCATCGATTCTTGTTTGGATTCCGGATCCCAGTGATGAAGCCGTGTTTCATCGCCTGTTATTATGTTATCCAAGAAATTTTCTGGATCTTCTTTGTACATATCTAAAATCGCCTTTGAAGTTTGAACACGCATTTTTTTTTGTTCTGCATTCAACAAACGGGGAACCCATCGCGCACTTACTTTCGACATGTGAAGGTGGTCATGTAATATAGTATATGTGGTACCGTATGAAAGAGAAAGTCTCCACGCTAACCGCGGAACAGAAATACGGTGGTCCACCAATACAATAGATTCGGCCAAAATTACGTTTTCCTGGCTAATAGCGACTGCTGGCCGACCCGAGCGGTTGTCGTCTTCTAATGACTCCCGACCACTTTGGAATAATTTTACCCACCTTGTTACTGTGGCATATGATGGTGCAGATTTGCCGTAAACTTTTGATATACAGTTTAATATATAAATTGCATTTCGTCCATCTTTACAGAAAAATTTAATAACGGCGCGATATTCAATTTCATTCATTTTAAGAAAAATTCAAAACACGTGTTACTAAATTGACAAAAACAAACGAACTGTAAAATTTACATCGAAATGTTCTTCTAGAAGTTTCATCGCGACAAAAAATGGTTTTGAAAAATATATTGTTGTCTCACTCACTCTTTTTTTTCATATGATATTGCAAGACTTTTTGATATACCCTCGTATATGTTTTAGGTTGTACATATTATGAATCTTAGATGATTTTTAAATTATGGTAGAATACTTATAGCCAACTTGATTGAAAATAGACTAACTCCTTGTCTAGATTGAAACGATTTGAAGAATTATTAGATATTTAAGGCCCGTTGTACACTTGAGCTATGTTTTTTGGCTGATGTGAGCTATGTTTTCATTTTACAGCTTCTCGTTTTGGTTTCCAAAACTCAAGAGAAGCATTGTACATAAATCTCAGGGTCAATGCAATCTGTGAAGTAATATATTTAAATGTTTTATTTTTGCCTAGGAGATTATTAATTAGCTCACATCGTCCAGAAAATGAGCAACCTGTTTCTATCCCACAGGTTTAAACGAGTGGCTTGAGCTAAGCTTCACTAATTCGGTTTCACCATAAAGCAAAATATGTATACATAAGAGGACTCGTGTAGAGATTCCGAGGTTAATCTATTTTACTATTGGCAATCTGTATAAGCCTATCAAAAACAATGAACTATAAAATAACTATGCCGATATAAAATAAGATTAACGTCGGAAAAGTTGGCTTATAAAATTTCCACTACTTGATTTCTCTTATATGTATATTTATTGCTCGATGGTTTCACTTAAGTATTTATGCTTTACAAAGTAAACCAAGAAGCTTTGATCTCAAAACATAAAAGCATAGCTCAAGTATGCAATGGGCCTAATAATGTTTCGGAATGATAGGTGATTACGGAATTAAATTTTCTTCAAACTAAATATCAATATGAAAAAAATCGTTTTATTCCAAGATTAGAGTACCTCATGAAGTTTTGTAAGACTGCTTGGAATTCTGATAGTTGAAAACAATGATCCAAATCGTACCACGAATATTAGAATAATTCTTAATGAATATGTCAAGCATGTTGTTATTACAGTTTGAGTAACACAATTATTAATTATAATGGGAATCTTCACGCTGATTTCAGTTCAGATTTAGGTCATTATTATCCGTTCTCTTTATCAAGCTGAGGAAGACACCCAGGTAGAATGCACCCAAATATGATAAATTCAAGAAATCGTTCGAAGAGGATAAGTTTATAGTTTCAGATTGAGATTCCTCAGCCAAAATAGTTTTGCGTGTAAAAATTATTCTTTAGGGAATTTGGTTTATTTTCCTAATCAAACTGAATAAAAATATTTTCATAGTGATGCGACTTTAAAGATAGGAAACTACCTAAAGCGAAATTCTATGTACTGAGAAAATTATGCAAATTAGGTAAGATGACACATTGGCGTTTTGACTTGGCGTATTTTTTCCCTCCTATTTTTTGTGTTATGGAACCTTTGGATGTTGTCTTTGAACCTTTGTTGTCATTTCAATGAACATTAGGTAATTTTAATGTTTATAGTTATTTGTGTAGTCCAGCCTTGTGCTCTTAAACTAACATTTGATATTTTTTGCGAAAATGGTTATGTTTTTATAGAAAATGCAAAATTTCGTTTAAAGAAACATTAATAATTTTTAGTGTTGTTCCAGCCTAGAGAGCCCCGCGCCATTTATCTGCTCTTGTGATATTTTGTTCATTAAAGGTTACTAAAAAATTTACTTTGAGCGTTTCTGTTACAAATATCAAGAAAAATCAAAACAGTAGTTTATTAGTTGTGTTATTTTTTGTTAGTTTTTTTTATCAAACTTATATTTTTCACTATTGTATATATCTTAAAGATTCCATGTAGATTGAATACATTTGGTGAAACTGAATACATTTTACATACAAATAAATTAAACACACAAGTTGCAAAAAATTAAAAATTTGTGTTTTGGTTGGAAGGTTAGCAAAGCGCACAATTCAATTTACACATTTCAATGTAAGAATTGTCTTATTCAAGGGTAACGAACGCAATAACAGATGGTTAAATAAGTACGTCACTAAAATTTTGAATTTGCATTCGTTAGAACAAAAACAATTCCAGGGATAGATTTTCGGCTAGACTGAATTCTATTTTTGAGTTTAAGAATTTGTGGAAAAAAAACTAATCCGCCGAATTCTTCTTATTTGTCTAAAGTTCCAAGAAATTTGGTGTGAAGATTGCCTTATTTTATTAACTGTTTATGTTAAGTCGCATAATTTGCAATAATATGTACATTAATATTCTTTTGCTAATTGATTTATTGAGGGAATATCTAACCGCGAAAATAAAAAAGAAGTCTTAACATGGTATGACGTCTAATTACCATCTTTGCACACATTAGCTAGTCTCCGGTACTGATAAATATTAGAATAGTAAATATTTTCGATCGAATTTATTGATTTATTCACTGTTTATACTGTCGCAGAGGGAAATACATAATTTATAATTTAAGAGAGTCAAGCCAAAGCGATTCGTTGGATTCTTCATATGATATTAAGAATTCAATGGAATAAATAATAATAAAAATCAATTGGTCAGTGACATCTCGGCTTCGTCTTATAATATTATTTTATATTATTATTTCCTTAATATCATGTATGTGTATGTGTGTGTGTGTGTATTTTCTTTAAAATCGTTATCTATTTTATCATAAACAAAAGAGAAATTCATAAAAATAATGAAAATACATTTTTTATTATAAATTACGAATTCTTAGTCTTTCTTTTTGTGATATTTTGAATGAATACAAGGAAAAAACGTCTTTTATATGCTGTTGTTGTAAGAAATTGCAATAATCATAAAAAACGAGAAGA
The DNA here is from genome assembly GCA_947310385.1 of Nephrotoma appendiculata. NCBI lineage: Eukaryota > Metazoa > Arthropoda > Insecta > Diptera > Tipulidae > Nephrotoma > Nephrotoma appendiculata. Next base: position 287,866,566 of record OX371223.1, read on the forward strand.
AAACGTTTTTTTTATTAATAAAATGTGTCTACACTTCTACAGTGGTTGCTCGATATGTGAAAGCTGATTAGAATCGGCGCGGATCAATATTACCAGCACGTGCTCAGTGTGTGTATATTTATAATGTTTTACCACAAAGTTAATATATTTGGACTTTTTTGTGGTGGAGAATCTGAAGATGGTGAAAGTATTGGTCAAGTATGGAAAACAAAATAATCATAAATTTTAATTTTTGGTTGCTAAATTATATATTTTATAAAAACGTAGATAATCCATTTCCAAAGCTGTAAATAATGATAAAACAAATCTTTGGAAAGTTGAGACATTATGTTTCCTGAGGAAGATTAAGCGCCCCGCGAAATAATATTTGACTAAACTTGGGTTCGGCTAAATATGTAATCGTTTGTGGCAATCTAATCTAGCTACTTTTTAATTAAAATTTACTTGAGGATTAATTTTCCTGTATTGCAAAAAATTTGTTACTGCTCACAAAGTATGATTTGGTTTGTTTCGCGTTTCGAATGCATTGTGTTGTTATATTAAAGCCCCGATAATTAAATATTTTGTAATTAATTAAGATTGTTGCCAAAAAGAGCAAAAATAACAAATGATTACAGTTTCTTTTTAATTTATTGTAATAAGATGCGAATTGGGGGAGATTGTTATTTTTTTTTTATAAAAAAGAAAGTTTCGAGTCATTTGCTTGGCATACGTAAATATTGGCTGCTGTATATTATGTATGATGATCAACCATGATTCGATTTGTTGTTTGCCTAATGATTGATTGGTTGAGTGACTTTATAAAATTCCGAAATCATATGGAAGAGTTCAAAGATCTGAGATAACTGATTAACATTTCGTTATTTTGTCGATGACATTGATACGTAACCAATTCCATGCTCTATTGGTGGTTGGCAAATAATGTTTAGTTCGTTTAATAACTATGAGAAAATGTTAGATAGTTGTTACTATTTGAATTCATTAAATGTTTAAATGTATTAGGTCGTTACCAATTTGATTTAGGTAATTGGTCTATCTTGTTAGAATCGTAAAGGAAAGAAGAAAGAACCCGATAGTAGAGTGCACTTTAGCTAATTGTATTGGATTCACTCTTGGTTGGGTAAATGCGTGCTCGCTTTCGGCTCATCGTTTACTGCAATTTGGTGTACATTTTGAAGTAATTAACCTCGGAGCAAGAGATTCTAAGCGATTTCCTAAATCGAGATGAAAATGCATGTTGAAATTTGGCTTCGTTGATGAAAATGATTTTTTTGTTATTTCGACCTGTTCTAATGTGCAAGATGAACTGCCAACATCTCAGTAATTCTTAACTGATCCGAATGCGTTAAACTTATTACTTTGTATCTGGTTTGATCGTTATTTCTGATTGTTATCGGTAGGATCTGACTTAAAATTTAAGAAATATTTTAATCGGCTGCTTTAAACTACTGAAAATTGATTGTTTCTGCTTAAAAACTATTCTTTAACACCCCAATTGTCATAGTCGTCTCACGCCATTTTTGACCACTATAGTCATATCACTTCATTTTGCTATTATTATAGTCGTATCTTAATCGACAAGTGTCACTTAAAATAACATTGTTGTCACATCAATTTTACAAGTGAGAAGAGTAACTAGTATAGTTGAAGACTGGACTAGTAAAAGGTAGCTATTTTTTTTTGTAAATAATTATTGTTTATGTAATGTTTTTAATGTTGCGTTTCAATCGAATTCAACAATACGAATTTTGGCGCGACGTGACACGACTGTAGTCACGTCACTTGAAATGAGACGACTTCGGCAATTGGGAAAATTCTTGTAACGCGCATTCAGATTGAAATTGAGTTATGTCTATTGGCGTGTTCAATAAGCTGAACTGTGATGGTTCTTCGGTTCTATGTAAATACCACGATAGTTCAAGAAGCAGAGGTTAGAATCAAATTTGTTACGTCGTCGAATCAATGAGCTGCAGCCATAAACATAAGTAATAACTTTAACGATCATTTAACGATCATTTGGATTATATCGCTAAAAAGATGAATAAAAAACTTGGATTTTTCACCAGAATTAAAGACAAATTACCAATGCAGACAAAAGTTGTTTTTTATGAATCAATTGTGACTCCACATATTGATTATTGTTCTTCTGTGCTGTTTATCATGAATCAAACTCAAATTACACGTCTTCAAAAAATTCAGAATCGATTCATGCGACGTATCTTGAATGCGGAAAGTAGAACACACATAAAAGACATGTTGGATATTTTAAACTGGAAATCAATCAAACAGAGAATACAATTTAACGTGTTAAAATTCTTGTTTAGGCTGGAAAAGGGAGATCTGCCAAAATATTTAGATACTTTGCTTTCTTCTAATAGAAATGTTCATACTTACAATACTCGGAGTACACACTTCAGACTACCAATGTATAGTAAATCATTTTCACAACGGTCGCTGGGATATAATGGAGTAAAGTTGTATAATTCATTGGGAGACTATTGCATGCTAGGTGAACTTCGAGAATTAGAGTACGGTCAATTTAATAAATTATTGCATACATTCGTTAAAGATAAAGTAGACATTTAGTATATAAAATATAATTTAATTAATTTAAAAAACAATGTATTATAAAATGTCATTATTGATAAATAAATAAATAAACAAATAATAAGTTAATCGTTGTTTATATTCTAGATATGATTAATTCTCATTGTTTGTTTAGATGGATGAGAATCCATCTGCTATTTTATACATCATATATCACGTAGCTACCGAATATCTACCTTATATATCACATAGCTACCGAAACTACTCTTAGTTTAGTAGGACGGAAATTTAAAAAAAAAAATCACAAATTTTCGATGAAGAACTCCAGGGACGTGATTATTACCGCAGGGAAATTTTAAACGGTCCCATCATACAAGTTTAGCACCATTTGTCAACTTTACGGACCATCGAACGAAATTGTACGATTTTTTGGAAAATAGAATAAAACCATTGAAATTATTGTTGCTTTATTAAAATATAATATCAGTATAATCGACTCGGTTTGCCTTTTCTCAAATGGTGGAAAAACAGATATTTCTAGTCAAAAAATTAAAATTAAATTTTTAAGTTTTCCAAACGCCTCTGTGATTTGAATGAAATTATTTATCGAGAAGGATCGTGTATTATTATCGGATGAATGTACAATATCTTAAATATTAGTTTATTTCCTATTAGTTTAATATGATACTCATTTTATTTATTTTATTTTACTGGTACTACCTCCCATGGATCAATTTGGCCACCCCACTTTTAGAAACATAATCAAGTTATTTTCGGATTAATGATAGATTGGTGACCTGTTGATACATGGCCATTGATCCTAGCGAGATCTCAAGGCTGCTGAATGACGGCGGTAGATCTCATTTTGTTTCATTTCACAATTTTTTTATGCTGTTCCTTGCGGTCACCTAATATCTAATATGCTAAGCATGACTGTTGCTTGACATTGAACGGTCATACTGTTGTCATATTATCTCTCTGCCGTACTCCCTAAGTATGATACTTTATAGCTGCCATATATTTTCGAACTAAACATTGTTTTCCCGTATACACATAATATATTAACAGATCGGCAAGCGGCTATTTTTGTCGCCCGTTGATTTCGTAGCGTTGCCTGTAATCTTGCAATACCGGTGTCTAACCACAAATTAGATAACTCAAGAAAAAAACAAATCGATTGTTATAAAATCTACAGAATAAATTTTGTAATGCGCCCCGTCGCCTTAGTAAATTGATTTTACTTTTTCTTTTGTTGTAGTGTTTACCTTTCAGTTTCAGTTTTAAGATTTGGTATGTTTTGTTTGTCCGTTTTCGTCAATCAATTGGTATGCATTCAATATATATTGTTGGCTTAAAAAAATGCGACGAAAGTAAAATTTTTAGGTTTGTTGGTTTAAAGTTCTTTTTGTTTGAATGACCACTTCGATATTGTGTTCTTGATACAATGGCTTGGTTTCTATTTTGATTGATAAATGACCTTCCGTTTTTTTACGAATACAACATTCATCGATTGTAATACTACATATTTTATAGGCATGGGCGTATTCTTGATTTAGTTATTAAAGTTCTCGTGATGCTATGTACAAATTAGTGTAAAATAGTAAAAAAAATATTTCCACTATAAATACAACATTAGAACTTAGTCACGTAACAAAAACGTTTTGAATGGAAATTTTCTTGGAAATTAAGGCACAAAAAACAATTTGCGCTTTTCCCACGCTGTTTTCTTCGCTTGATCTTGAAAACATAACCGCCAATTGATATATATATATATATATATATATATATATATATATATATATATATATATATATATATATATATATATATATATATTTTGTTGTGCTCGATAAATTTATGAACTGATTCATTGCCTCATCTGTATGACGTCTGAAAATTTCTTAAGAAAAATCTTAGATCCATAAATTTTATAGTTTTGCGTTTCGTTAGTAATTACGTTATTACATATTTTCTGTTCTCTGTACGTACACAAGTATGTATAGTATATTGAGATGTACATGTACGCGACTCGCAAACCAACCAAGAAGAGATGTGTTTTAATTTTACTATCAGAAAATTTTAATTTCCTTGGCATCGTTTATGTGTGTGGGATTATTTTATTTCTTTCTTTTTTACACAAAATTACGTATTTTACTAAATTTTCCGAAAAATTTAATAATTCGTTTTGATTCCTTGATCCAATCAAAATATACAAAATCAAACAGTTTTTAATTAGTACTACATACTTATAAAATAATGTGCTCTTAAGTACATATACAAACATTAAAGATTTTTGCTCTTAATAAATTAATTTGCGTCATTTCTATTACATACTTTTACTTATATATAAGAAATTTACTGCATATATTAAGTAGTTTATAAAATGACTTATTAAATAATAATGAAGATATATTATAAGAATAACATAAACTTCCTAATCTTCTCACACCCAAATTTTATCCGTTTTCTTAAGTTTTTTCGTACTTATATACATAATAATTCGTGCGTTTTATTAATTTAAATTAAGAAGAAAATAAAGTTGGTTATTTGTATATAAATATTAAGGTAAAGCTAAATATTTCTTAGAATGACGTCATTCATTTTTTTTTAACTTTAGTTGCTTTCTTCGAATTTTCATCAAACTTATTGAGTATTTTGTATACACACTACAGATAATTTTTAGCCTTACACCAACCCAATATTTTTAGATCATTTTCTATATACACATCCATAATACTATCCATATACATACAAACAAGGTGGAAAACAGTTTTCCTATTTTCTCGATATTAATATTCACTATTTTATATGTATACATGATATAAGCCAATTACAATCTCGCACCTGTGATATGCATACGAGTATTTTGATTACTCTTTTAAATCGCGGGAAGGTCTGAGAAATAACAATTGTAATGTTTTAGCAAGACACTTGAATGATTTTCATGATAGGAAAACCAGAAAATGTGATGAAAATTTTTATTTTCATTTTGGAATTTTCTATTGTTGGCAAATTAAGTACAATGTGCGAGCTAAATAATGATTTAGAACTCAATTCAGACTAATCTGTGATTGGCATAATAACTATGTACTATACGTGTTGAATATAAAATTGGAAAAATTGGAAATACGTTTTTTGTTGTACACTTTATTTGAAACGGCTTGTAGTGTATGAAATTCTTAATAACAAGTATTTAGGCGCGGCCGTCGAACAAGAATCCCTTTATGTGTAATCTTATTTTACGTTGAGGTATTTTTTTATTTGGCAATATTGATAATTGAATTGATTAATTATTGCATCAATGAATCTAGTATTGAACTGTTGTAGTTTTTAGTAATTTATATTTGAGTGCAAAGGCCTTTAATTATAATTTCAGTAAACGCCTGAATTAAATATAATTTTAGATAGATGAACTGCGGAAAATGAAACTTTACGTCATACTTAATTATTAATTAATAGTTTTTGAAGTTCAATTATTCGAGTTCTCCTTAGCTTTTATCGAATTTTAGTCAATTTATAATCAAAAATGGGCAACGCTTCTAAATATATAAGGTAGATGAAATAGTCCTCTAACAAGTGAAATCCATCATAGAAGTTTTCGTATTATTCAGAACTTATACTAAATAAGGATTTAACCAGAAAGCTATCGAACTTTTGTAATAGACTTTTTTGTTATGGATGGATGACTGTTGCGTCTAAATCATTTATTCGAAACATTTTTTGTATTTTTGACTAAATTTGACTTAAGCTATCGCAACTTCGAAGAATTAAAACGCAGCTATTGTAAGAGTCAATTCTTTTATTTAACTTTGTATTTTAAGTTAACTTCAGACCGAATCGTCCGACTTAAGTTTGCGAACCTTGATGGCTGGCGCGCGTAGATGGCGCAATCTGGATGTCAAATTTCCATTAATAATCTAATGGAGTTAGATTACACAATCTCGGTGGCCAATTAACAGGGCCAATACATGCCATGTGGCATGTGTCCTGTTGTTTTGGACCGTCCTGTTGGAACCACATATCAGCAAGATTTATGCCAGTCAATTGGGTACAAAAAAGTTAGACATCAAGTCTCTATACCGTTCACCGTTGACTGACATATGGACCAATGATTCTGCCGGCCCATAAAGCGCACCAGACAATGATTTTCTCTGGATGTGGATTATCGTCACTCCAAATCCGGATATTTGTGACCAAAAGTGAGCTTCATCGCTGAAAAAAGTTTTGTTTGGAAAATCAACATCAATATCAAACAATTTTTCAACAATTTGCAAGGGTCATTCTGGAGTGAGTCTAGTCATTATGAAATGGCAAATCAAACTAATGACAAAGCAAATGTCAGCTGTCAAATCGGTTGTCAAACAAAACAGTGTTGCTAACTTAAAGATGTGAACCTCTTAAAAACCCTTTACGTGACTAAAGTTAGAATTAACTAAGGTAAATTAACTAAGGAATTTTGTGAAATTTGGTAGAATATATTTATTACAGATGTGATTTACAGTGGTGTGCAATATAATAAGGTAATTCTATGAAATTTTTAAATAATACATTTTTTTTAACAAAATCATCAATATCAAAAATTGAAACATGTTTTTTTAATTGATAGTCCCTTGTAGAAACAAAACATTTATTACATTATCACTGAAATGGCCAGCCCAGTTTCCCGATCTAAACCCAATAGAAAACCTGTGGGGTGAGTTAAAACATGGTTTAAGTAAATTGCCGAGGCCAAAAACTATAAATGAATTTTGAGAAAACGTTAAAAACGGTTGATGAAGTATCTCAGTTGAAAGATGCCAATCACTGGTAGATTCTATGGGGAGGCGATGTAATGTGGTGCTTAAAAATAACGAGTACATAACCAAATATTAAATCTTTATGTAAAATCAAATTATTCCAACGAATAACTATTTTCTAACAAGATTGCTTAAATTTCCCTATTAATTTGCACAGATGGCGTAAATAAATTAAAACTGAATACGATAGTTCGATCTGTGATCACAATAAAGTGATAATGTAATAAATGCTTGGTTTTCTACAAGAGACTATCAATTAAAAAAAACATGTTTCAATTTTTGATATTGATGATTTTGTTAAAAACAAATATATTATTTAAAAATTTCATAGAATTACCTATGGCCCGGTCACTTCTAGAGCAATTACAATAATTAATTTGTATTTTTATATAAGATGGTTCGTGTCTGGATGTATGGGTACAAACACAGCATTCTGATGCTCTATGAAAGTTTCTGGAGAATGACTATATTCGCCATTCCGAGAAGCACTTTAAAAATAGTATCAATTTTGAACAGTTTCATCAATGCTGATGCAGATTTTACCTTTATCTCCAAAAATTCCGAATTTCCCAAGCCTCCTACACAAACTGTGTATAAACTTCTGATGAACCCATAAGCAGAATATACGGAGCCTAGAATTTTCGATTAAATAACGAAGGGCTAGTTTTAGTGTAATCATCGTCAGCAGGTTAAATATTTCGAAAGAAATGGTAAACTAAAACAACGTTTTAGACTTCAATAGAATTTTTCCAGATTTGAAAACTCAAATTGCTGCAATAAGATAATATTTTTTATATAACTGCTTTGTCTTATTCGAATATAAAAGAAATGAACGAAACTAAACTAACTGAACTAAAAATGTAAGACAATAATAATCCATAATCATACAGTGTTTAAAAAGATGTCAAAAGTCTTTCATCCCATGACTCCAGGGACAAAATGTTCTGAATACTAACATTTTAAAGGCATCCCCAGATAATGATAGCTCGAAACAACTTTATATGATGCTTTTGCGCGATTTGTACATTTATATTGCGTTCTCTCTTGTAAGAAGTATAAAATGCCTTGAGCTCTTACTTAAAATGGTACACGTTTCACCTTACATTAAACGCGAAGAACCTGGGTCTCATTTTGAACAGTATATACGCGTGACCTCATAGATAAAGCGAAGCACATGATGGGTATTATTTTGAACAGTAATCTGGAAACCTAACCTAAAAGAAAACTCGTGCGTTCTATTCCTGTAAAAATTCCATTGCGAAATGGTGAGATTTTAAAACACACAATTTATTATATGGCGCTACTGTCTTGTGACCGGCTACAAATGTTAGACGAACCTAATATGTTTTAGGGAAGTGCAGCGAAATGCTGACTTCTATATCACTGATACACTCAGGAGAAAACCCTCTCAAGCCCTCTTGGACCCTTGGATGTTCACAAACTGCCACGAGCTCCGCCATAAAGATAAACTCTTGCTGTGTTTTTTTATTAGCGCCCGATAGCTGTATCCAGAGCAGCCAATTTTCTATGTCAAAACTTATATTTAGCGCGCTATTATTGCATATAATTAATTTATTTAACTCTAAACTAAGATTTTTCATTCAACTTTTTAGGTAAAAATCGATAAAAAAATATCTTGCTCTACTTATTTATCGGGAGCGCTATCCATTTCAATGGGAAATTTGAAAAGGCTTTTATTTTGTAAACCCCTAACCATTAGAAACTAAATCTTACAATAAAAATTAAAACGCAGCAAAATGAACTCTTGTTTATAACGTCATGTCAAAATAAATGTCAATTAATATATTTCAGGTGATAAATGTTTGTTTTAGTGATGAATTTAGTTTTAATTTTTATAGTACAGCGACACCAGTGAATAATAGCTGCAGTTTCAATAGAAAATTGCCATTTGGCTCCAGATAGTGCTCCAATATTAGAACACAGCATCTATCTCCATGTGCACCTAATAATGCAGACATCAATATTGCAGAGTTTTTCAAGCTGGATTAATTGCGATCAGCATTTGTCATTTTTTCTTTGCCATTTTGCGGATAGTAAGGATTCGACTAAAGCCTTAAAGCACGTTTCCTTACGTCTTAAGTAGCCTAGCACACTCTCTCTCTCTCTCTCACCCCTTAATGAGATAGCAGATCAGTTCAATGGCACCTGATATGTGTGCCGGGACACTTCAAACCTGTCTATCAAGCAGGGTAAATGTTGGAATACCGTTTGGTAAATAAGACATTATCTCATTGTAAACACGCAGGCAAGCCTTAGAGTATCCTCACGTGAGAATCGGAGGATGAATGTGAGTGATGAAATTGAAAATGGTGAACATGAAATTTATATGAGCTCTCTTTCTAGACGACCTGACGACGGACCTCTGCCGTATGGACGTGGAGGCCCCTATTTGTGAATTTGTATAATCTAAGATGTTTCCGAACGATCGGCACTTGTAAATTTGAAAACATATTGATCTAAACAAATGTCACAAAATAAAAAATGAAAACGAATAACCATGAAACGAACGAAAATTACCCTTATCGCGCAATCCATTTTAAATTACAATAAGAATTGTCATTTCGTGAACGAATTTCTAGTCGTTGATGATTTTATTGACGAATCCAAAGAATAATTAGAATTTTCGATAATAAATTAAATACATAGTTCATAATGCTACTTAATTGGTGTAAAAGTTATTTTAGTAGGTTAGGTTAAGTTTCAAACATATTGTTTTAGTATTTTAGTAAAATTTTTATTAAATTAAAAAACGATTAACTAAAAACATTATTGTTTGAATTATTATTGTACGCTGTAAAAACATGGCTGCGATATTTAAATTCTTTTTATTTATTAATATTGAAAATGTTAATTACAAATCAAATTGTAATTAATACAACGAATTGCAATCAATATTTCAAGACCAAGACTTGTATTTTTCGTACATCCGAACCATAAAACAAAATTTCCATGATTAACGTACATTTTTTTTTCGTTCGAATACACAAATACCAAATGATGTTCGAATCGAATTAAAATAATTAATAATTTTTAATGCTTCTTTGAACGCTCTGGGTGGTTTCACTGAGAAGAAAAATTTGAAAGTATATGGCACGATTGTGAACAAATCGTGACATTTAGAACAGCCACCTTAACCTTACCCTTACCTAACCTATATTGCGTATTTGCTGGAAGAAAATAAATGACTTTTGCGGTCCACGGCGGCACCTGACTTCATTCGGATTCGCTACAAGCATGCAGTAACGAACAGGAACAAACGAATTTGATTAGTAATTCATTCGCCCGTCATCGGCTAGAAAAATTTACAAGTTTCTGAAATATTTTAATAAACGTTTTGGTTGGGCGAGATGTAGATCTTTTGAATCTTCTTAATATTAAATTTGATGCTAATTTTGTAAACCTTTAACTTCCCGCTGGGCCTAATTTTTTCTATGAATCTCTCACATTTCTCCCATTTATGCGATCTTATGTAGGTATATTTGTATCGCTTTGTAATTCATAAAGAACAGCACCAAATATATCGATTCCATATTCCTTAACAAATAAAAATGAGAAATTAAACGATTTTCAGTCACATTAAATGACAATCGCGAAAATTAAAAATAAAAAATTTTCTACCACTAACTGGAACTTGTAATTTGATGGTACAGCCAACAAATCCCCAGTTATCAATCAAAAAAACTGAACAGGTGGAACATAAATTACAGGGAATCACAATAGTACTACCAAGCAATTACGCTACGAAATATTACATTTTAGTTTACTCATTCCACGGCCATACAATTTTACTCTTGAAGTCAGAGAACTATATACTTAGTTGAGAAACAAAAAGATAAAAATGAAAAGAAATTAATAGACTAAATGTAAAAGTCCCCAAATAATGTTCCCGTAAAATTAGTTCAAAAAATCTATACAATCATCAGAAAGGAATACGTTATAGGCTAATTGGGTGGCTAAAGCAATTATCATTTCCAAGCCAGAAGACTATTACACCAAAACAATTTTAACTTAGCAAATTTTAGTACATACAATTTATTTTTATTAGTAAATTTTACTTAACTAAACTTTATAATGAATTTTTCTAAAGAACGAATGAATTTTTTTGGGGGCAATAGTCACCACGTTCAATAGTCGGGTAATTTTATAGACGTGTGTTTCAATGTAGCTTCGCTGCGGTGGTCGCACACGCAAGAATAGGTCTAATACCTTTTGGATTAGATTATCAACACTTTAAAGTATAACCCCTCATTTAATTTCATCGAAATTTGCTAAAGCAGTTTCATGAAATTTATAAATCACTATTTCTTTGTTAATTTTGAAATTTTATTACAAGATAAGGTACCTGCACTTATATTCCTATCCTGTATACAAGCAAATTATATATCAGAAGCAACATAAACTTCAAAAAGCACTAACTGGACCTAAATATGGCACATTGTCCTCGATGCCAAGCTAAAATGGAACGAAAATCAACCTAATATAGGAAAATGTACTGGATCGTGGATAAAACATCTTTGCTTACAATACATAACAAATTTGTTTTAATCCGACAAATTCTGAAACCAATATGAACCTAGAGTACCTAAAGAAAATCTTCCGACGCCCCACGTTACACAAAAATAAATTGTTGCACCACGGCGGCCACATGGCCGAAATCATATTCAAGCATTAATGGCATAAAATTATCTATCCAATAAAACTAGTTTCACTGATATTCAAAATATTTTTCTTTGGTCTATTTTAATTTAAAACTGTGAACTTCTAAAAAAACACTCTATATTATTTTCACTGTAAGCATTGTAATCATTCATAAAATTTTGCAAAAATTAAGAAATCTGACGATACTTAAATATTTGCATGATAATTTGGCAATTGGTCGTATTTGTTGAAAATTTTAATTTGACAGCTAAATTTATTGTGTGATTTGATTAATTTGGTGAAACGGATAATTTATTTTTATTTTATTTATCTACTAATCTTGATATAAATTTATAGTCATACGTTGTCGAATGTCAATACACTAATGGATGATAATTAATTTAGAAATAATAATTCTCGACCATAAACTAATTCTAGGCAATGTGTATTCAGTATGACAGTGGATAAGATTAAACCAGATTTTAATATAAAATAATTTCTAGTCACATGATAGAACGTTCTACTTTTTTGAAAAGCGCAAGATTTTGAAAAAAAACTTACAGTGCGAACAAAACAAAACTACAGAATACTGTTTTCTAACGTTTTGTTCAATACAGTTTCTGCCAAATTATCAATTATGGCTGCACGGATGCTATTAAAGTACTTTTTATTAATATGATCGCGATATCTGATGCATCCCTTTTCTTAAAATCGAAAATTCTGCATGAAACAAACTCGGGATTTAACATTAAAACCATCTTTTCTGCACGGTCAATAACTTAAATTATTAAATTATTGTTGTAATCTAGATTATAGTTCGTCGAACGTTCCACACGTAATAATCGCAGCAATTTGTTATGTTGTAAATTAACTAAGTCCTATCTTGTTTTTTATAATTCGGCTTTAATTTATCTAGTTGTTAAGATCTACGTTATCCTGTACTAAGGCATATCTAACGTTTTTATATTATATATTGGCTTATGTCTTATGTGCAACCTTAATTTTATATGGTGTTTTGTATGTAAATAAAAATTTACGTGGAGTTTAAATCATTGAAGATTTTTTTTCCAAAATATCATCAAGATAATTAAACACTAATAGACTGATAATAGATAATTAACAAACTAATAAATATTTATTAGTCTATGATTTTAATATTATAACATAAGCCGGTAGTACATTTTGGTGTGAGAGAAATAGGGCGAAAACACACTCGCTGAGCTTATACGGTAGAGAACAGAATGTGAGAAAAATTGATGATCCGTTTAAATTTTATAAAATACATGGAATTTTAAAAATATCAGAATTACGTGGTCTAAAATAAGCAGTAGTTACCTCTTAGTTTAAATCAATCTCGATGTTTTTCTATAAATACAGTTGTAATTAAATCAAAACCTTGATTTAAATTACTTATTTTTATGGAAATCAAGTAAAAATGTTTTACAGATTTATTTGTGTTTCGGTTTTGTGTAATGTGCGAATTGTGATGTACGGCGGAAATTTATATTTTTAAACAAATTTGAGTTTGTTTTCGATAATTGTCTATTACAAAAAAATTAATTTTATATAATAGAATTATTTTAGGGTTTCGTGGTGAAGATACGGGATTTCGAAATTTGTCGAATGTGAATCCAAAAATGATGACACGTTCAATTTTTTGTCGTCTGAAAGGACGTTTCTGATAGCTTTTACACCGAAATAATATTGATTCGTGTCGGCATGTATTAAAGAAAAATTAAAAAAACGCGCGTATCAATTGCATTTCTACTTTCTCCCTGTCTCTTTTAGAATCATGTTTAATTTTTATGTTTTTGGAGGTGAGGTGGTCCAGGTGTTAGTTAAACGTTTAATTCGTTAACAAGCCTTTAAACTATTACATTAGAGAACCTAATCGAAATTGTATCAATAAATTACTAAATTTATCTACATTGTAGGCAGCATTAATGGCTACTAAATTGTATCCTAGGTGTGGGCCTACACGTACCCTAACAAAAAGATAAATGTGTCAAATTTTGCAAATCAATCACTTAATTGAACGATGAATAATTTAGTAGTAGTACTCTCAAATACACTGGAACGGAAAACGCGCCACTCAAAATTTACTTGGAAAGTTTAAACCTATTTTTCTCGTAGGCTGTTAATCCTATTCAAATAGCCGTTAATCCTATTATCGGGTGTTAAAATCATTTTTTCGAGGGAAGTCAAACGACCCTGTGAAATTTATCAAAAACTGCTGCTACTTTTTGACGAACCCAATTGTAGGACTGTCTTTTCTGAATATTCCCGTTTTTGAAGTGTATCGTTGTCCTTATATTATTTTGTGCCGGGTGAAACAAAAGTTTTTATTTTTAAATAAAGACTACATTTTTACTTCACGTTACAGTAAATTAAATAATACGAGTATATAGCCGAAATTAACAAAAAAGATAACAATTGAAAAACAGCTACGTATATTTTCGCCCCCACTTGCAATAACTCCTTCACAATGTCGATGCATAAATAGGTTCGTTATTAAATCTTGATCCAGTGCATTCCTAATTTCGGTAATTATTTTCACAGCTGAATTCCAATGATATCCCATAACTACTCGATTGGGTTTGAGCCCGTTTCAATATTTACATTGTTAAGATACTCACTTATTTTTAGTTTATCGCGTTAAACCGACCATTCAATAATTGCAGTCATTTTGTGTAATACCTACAAAACGAATGCACTCAAGAATTCTACAACATAAAACTGTAGTTCATATATTTGTGTTTAAATTGTGATAAAATAATAATTAATGTGCTTCATATTCTATAATTCGGCTGCCTTTGAATATTTAGATATTGATAGTTGGAATGGCGATATATTTATTAAAAACGGCATTTTCGATGCTGCATAAACTACTACTAAATGCTTGAGTGAATTGCACTGAATTTGAGCCTCGTCAATATTTATGTACTACTGTGGGCAAAAAATAGTAAGACTTTTTAATTTAAATTTCGCGCGGAAAACCGTTCGTCAAAATATTTTTTTTTTCTATGTTGGTATGACTGTCAGTGACATCTGTGCCAAATGTCACATCAAAATAATCATTAGTGTTTAGTATACGCTTGTCTTTCTGAAGTACAAAAAGTGCATTCGGCGATTTTTACATAATGAGTGAAATTATGCAACAAAGAAGTTCCATTAAATTTTGTGTGCGGAATCAATTTTGTGGTTCCGAAACGTTCAGAATGTTGCAAAAGGCCTTCGGTGATAATTGTATGTCGCGAGCAAGTGTTTTTGATTGGTACCAAACCACGTCAAAGCAAGTCAAAAATCAAGGTGATGTTGACAGTTTTCTACGATTATCGAGGTGTGGTGCACTCCGAATTCCTTCCGACCGGCCAAACTGTCAGCAAGGAATACTATTTGAGTGTTATGCGTCGTTTGCGCGAAGCTATCCATGAAAAGAGGCCGGAATTATGGGTCGACAACTATTGGTTTTTGCACCACGATAATGCACTGCATTGGTTTTACGTGATTTTCTCGCCAAAAATTCCACCCATATCGTTCCGCAACCACCGTATTCACCTGATTTAGATCCGTGTGACTTCTGGCTGTTCAGCAAACTCAAACGACCGCTCCGGGGAAACCGTTTTGAGTCAAGTGAAGACATTAAACGTGAATCGCTACGCGCATTGGAGGCTATTCTTCTGGAAATCGATTTGAACAACTGTTTCAAGGATTGGAAAAACGTTGGCACAAGTGTATTGAGGCCGGGGGGAGGGGGGATTACTTTGAGGGGGACAAAATAGATTTGGAGAAATAAATAAAGAATTTTAAAATTATTAACAAAGTCTTACTTTTTTTTGCCCACAGTAGTATACTATCACCCCAATTCATAGTGCTAAAATCAGAAAAATATGTTAAATGTTTATGAGAAATAAGCAATTCGAAAATTTTCGAATTAGCTATCTTTGTTGACGGAAAAATTGAATCATAAACTTAATGAATGATTTACAATAGATTTAATTTTGATTATACTCGTAATTCAATTTTTAGTATGTTCATTAAATTTAACTTTAAATAAAATCGTCAACTTGATTGAAATTATCCAATTTTCGATTTAGTAGTCCTCATACCAGATATCTTGAGCAACCATTCTTATGATGTATCCAATATTTGAAGCGGCCAAGATTAATGACAATTGAAACGGAATAGCTGGCCAAACTCGTATTACTATGAACGAATTTCTTAAGAGCTTTTTACCCTTACTCCTGGTCAATGGAGTTATTACTTTGGAGCTTTGCCCAATAAGTCTGTAAAGTCATTAATACTCGCAATGTCATACTGAACCAGAACCCACATCACCTGATCGAATCAAAGGAAGATTTTACTATCAAAGAAGGTTGATGAAGTGTTTTCAATGCTTCCCCAAATTTGGAAATGGTTTGAGAATTGAGCACGGCTTTACTGTTCACACAACAAAAATATGTTAAATGAAACAGCGAGTTTTGATCAATCAACCGCGCATGATGTTTTATCATTCGTCTGCAAAACGGCATATATCAAACCTAGAGAGTACTAGAAGAATCTTAATTATTTGGGAGGCAGTCATTTTCAAATTGTGATTCTACGGAACTTGCTTATCATAATGTAGTTTAGTGAAGTTTTCGACAGACCGAAAATGACCGCAGAAAAAAACGGATGCAATATTTTGTTATATCGTATTCATTCGAGAAAAATTGTTACTCGTGTTTCATTTTGAAAGTGTTATTTCGTATTTTGAATTTTAAAGTTCCATTTTGAAATTGTTTATTCTCCATTGTTAGTTTCGCAACTGTTACAACCTAAACGACGCGGCGTAGAATCGAAATATTTCCAAATTTCATTATTGTAAATTTTAAAATTTTTAATTACATATAAAGAAGTGTATAACTTTGCTATCCGGAACTCGATTAGATAACAATTCAAATTTAAGTGAAAATTACATTTTATCGGATTTGAACTTGATTATCGTGTTTGACAGAAACAGTCTTTGGCTAAATTCTTATCGATTTGGAAAGTTAAAATTATTTAATAATGTGAGTGTTTAGTAAGCTGATAATAAACTTTAGTTTACTGAATTTTAGTTATTAAGTTATCGTGCGAAATCGAACTGGTTCCATTAGAATTGGAAATAAACGTTTGGAAGCACGTGGGCAATCCAACTTCGAATTACGAGTATTTGAAGATGAAGCAATGTTTGATAGTAAAATTTTAAGCACAAGAAATCATTTAACCTTTTTCTTCAAGTACGACCACTGAATATTTTTTGGCGACATATTTTATTAGATCCCGGCAAGATCTCCCATATACACTGAATTTTTGATTAAGTCTAGTTCTTCGAGGATACTTTCCCTACCTATCATCGAATTTCAGTAATATAGCTTCCATTTCCAGAGATAAGAAAAGACAGCCGAACCCAACATCCGGTCTCGAAATGTGGTTTATTATTGTATGAATACTGAAATATAAATCATTTAAAATAATATCCGATATTTTGGTGATGGGAACCCCATCATTCAATAAACCAACAAGCATACCTAGCACCTTCGTTTCCGCCCAATTACTCTAATTTTCCGGTACTAGCCGCGGCATATTAGTAAACGATTTTTTCCGGAAAAATGGACTTAATCAAAGGGTTTTGGCTTATTATAAGCACGCGGCTTATGAAAGGAAATGAACTGAATAAAAATTTGTAATTTAATAAATGTTTCTTAACATTAATCGGCAATACGTTGAACACCTTGTTTCTGTTAGGTAATTTTTGAATTTTGAAGAATGCGGCTTCATATAAGAGTACGACTTCATATAATGCGGCTTAATACAGAATGCGGCTTATTAATGTTTATGAAAATTAAATTATAAAAAAAAAATATTAGTAACACAAAACAGGATGATAACATATCTATAATAGTAGACTTTGTCGCAACCAAAGAAATTGTTTTGTTTGAATGCGACCGTATATTTTTCGGGCCGATGCCCGGATTTTACACAAGTTTACAACAGCAAGTTTTTCTCTTTTTCTACTGATAAATTGGTTTTTTAGTCCTTTCGGTTCGACTCGCTGTTTAAAATGTTGTTTCAGCCAGTTAGAAACTATTTACGTATACTATTTCATTAAATCAGAAACCTGAGATATCAAAGAAATAAATGGTTTTGATAGGAAGAATAGGTATTCAAACTTATTCGTATAAAAAGGACATAAACTCGCCAATCTCCTTTTTTGCAAAAGCTGGACCCTGTATGAGAATTCTGTTTTAGCAAGCTATAAAGTAGGATTTATAACACCCTCTACAAAACAATAAATGGCGTTAGAGTCATGGCGAAAAAGTACAGTATTCGACTTCAGTTTGACGAAAGTTCAACTCGTCGGCAAATTCGTAATAAATTTACTTCTCATTTAAATGATTTGTCAGTTTCACCATGAGGAAGATTTTGGAAAATGCTTGAAGTACAATACAACCGTACATAAACTATAGACACCCGTAGACACATGACAGATCAACCGCGAGAACCTATGGGCCCCGCTCGTTTCTCAGTGTAAATTATTAACGTATGGATCTGTATTCAGGATCTTAATCGAAGCAACTGTATCAGACCTTCTTTGTAATAACAACGGGTGTTCGACAGGAAGATGCACTCGCGCCTGTACTGTTCAATTTGGTACTCGAGTGCGTAGTTAATTCGCACTGTATATTTAATAAATAAGGCCAAAGTCTTGGATATGCAGATGATGCTTTTTTGCCGAAGACCTACCGATATCAAGGACAGTTCCATACTGCTCGATCACTACGCAAAGAAAACTTGGTTAGGAGATGAACAGCACCAAAACCAAATTCTTAGCAACACCCAGGAGCACCATGATAAATCTCGGAATCGGCGACCATAATTTTGATGGCGTTGAAAACTTTGAATACCTTGGGTCAGTAATAATATCGTTATATGATATGCAGGCAGAAATAAAAGTCCGAATCACTGCCAAACACCGAGTTTTCTACACCCATTCAAGGCTATTAGATGACAACATCTATCGCAGTCGTGCAAGCTGCGACCTTTAACAGCTGTATAATGTTATCTACATTTAAAAGGAAGGGCATTCGTTCCATCGTTGGTCCAATTAAAGATGTACAAAACGATTATCAGATTCGTATGAACCACGAACTAAAGCAACTTCTCGGAGAACGATATCATCGGATTTATCAAATTCAATCGAGTTATATGGCTGGGTCACTGGTCTCCACAACAATGAATGGTAAATAAAGTGTTCCAACAACAAGCAGCTCGTGTTCTTCGTAGAGGAAGACCCCGATTGCCCTGGCGTGACGACGTCGGACAAGACCTACGTACAATAGGGTGTCTAAACTGGAGGGCAAAAGTGATGGATCGAGACGGATGGAGGATCATAGTGCACCCGGCAAAATCTTTTCATGGGATGTGAAAGCCAGCAAGACAGAGATAGAGAGTTTCTTTGAGGTCGATTAGAGTTATGATGAACCGTTTGAGTAAATTTAGACTTACTGGGATTTAAAAGGTATGAGATTGAGATGCACCGATTTTTTGGCACAGTTTATACAAAAAATCAAGGAATATAATCAGTCTCTCTATCGAACAGATCTCGTACATTCTGTGAAAAAAGGTAATCCGATTCGAGCAGTCTTTCAATCTTTTGTCGTTAATCTTAAAAGTTTGTTCAAACAGTAATATGAACTACAATTTAAATTGTAAAATTTAGGTAATTTTATGAATCATTAATTTCTGGAATTCTTAGAAATTTTAATTAATTTGGTCAATATCTGTTGTCGATTATATTTTTCTGAGAATACAGTATAACTTGAAATATTCAGTTAAGAACTAACTTCAACAATTTGAAATTGGGGTCAAGTTTAGGTTAGATTTGAAAAATTTAACGAGGTAAATTTTATTTGCCAATTCATAAAATTTGATACGTGACATTACAGAGGGGCTTGCCTATATTAAAAACTAATAATTAGATCATCTTCCACAATTTGGTACGGTGCCCTAATATCGGTAACACTATAACATACTGATTGACAATTGAGTTCACACCCAAATAATAATAGAATTGTAATTTGTGCACAACCTTCGTTTGATTTCTACCGGACATTCATTCATACTGTCGTGGTTTGATTTTTTGTAATTTCTATTTTATTATCGATATCTTTATTTGTAATTCACCGTATGACTAATAATGTTCCTGGATAATTTGTACGAATCATAACATCATCATCATCATTATTATTGAGTGTAATTAATTAATACTTTTTTGTTTGTTTGTTTACAGGTGATATCCATGGACAGTATTATGATTTATTGCGTTTATTTGAATATGGAGGCTTCCCACCAGAATCAAATTATCTATTTTTGGGTGATTATGTTGACCGTGGTAAACAATCGCTGGAAACAATTTGCCTCTTACTTGCCTATAAAATAAAATATCCAGAAAATTTTTTCTTACTTAGAGGGAACCACGAATGTGCTAGTATTAACAGAATATACGGGTAAGTTATTTTTGTTTTCTAAATTATTAATACATACATAATATTTTTGTTTTGCTTCGGGCAATATAAACATTGAGGTCGTAATTTGATTACATATTCGCTCATGAATGAATATTGGATACAATGTAATCTGCAAGGATCTTCTTACTTTAAGATTGTTTATCACAATCGACAACAAAATTATTTTTTATTCATCAGCATACTCAATTGTGTATTTACATATTGATAAGGCGACGTGTTATCTAAATACATACATGTGTGTGAAAATAAAAAAACGGCCCAACAAAAAATGTTATGGCAATGTGTTGTTTATACGCATCCACATTTTACTATACATACTTATAATAAATTTATATATTTTTAATTAATTTATTCTATTACGTATGACTAAGTTTTAATGATAAACTATTGATAAGCTACGCTATTGTGTATATATTTATACATAATATTATAACAAAGTTAGTGCATGTGTTAAATCAATAAAATTTAAATAATAAAAATACTAAGCAATTTTTACCTTTCACCCCTTTTTGGAAATTTAAAGCATTCAAAAAAATATATATATATAAACATGAACGGGCGAACACAAGAAGATACTTTAGAAATTATAAACTACTTTTTGTGTTGCTTAATATCGCGCAATAATTTTCCTTATACTGCATTCTACAATTTATTATATATTTTCTAGCACTTGTGGTGGAAAATAAAACGGTGTGGGTTAGGTGCGAATTAAACATATGTTACATTTTCTTACCATTAACAATGATATAATTCAAACAGAATAATTGCTTTGTTTATAGCAACAACACCATCATCACCGTGCCAGGAAAATGAGTAATACACGATTGGATAATATTGTAACCGAGACTAAACAATTCATCAACGCATAATAATTACAATCAATCGAAATAAAATAAAATATGAATAAAACCCGGAAATTTATGTGAACTGTTTAATATTAATTTGTTCAATTTTTCTGTTTTATTATTTTTATTTTTCAATTAATTAATTTCCAATTTAAAATACATTATTTTTCATTAAACCAATAAATTGTAATGAAATTTGGTTTAGATCGGTTACCATATTTTATCAATGATTCGCATAAGTATGTAGTAACTTTTCAAACTGGGTCAGAATTAAACAAAATAAAATAAAAATTTGCATGCCATAATTTTAATAACCTAATTTTGTTTAGTTGTTTAAATTACATTTTTAGTGCATATTTGCACTTTTAAAGTTTTGATCGAATGAACGTGTAGGTGACCTATATCGGTTTTATCGAATAATTAGAATACGTATAGAGCATCGAGTAATTCGACCCTATTATATGGGTCGTTTAAAGTGGATGTCGTGTTCCATTAGTAGTTCCATGACGATTCTTCAATTTAGCATTTAATTCTAGTTAAAATTACATAATTCAGTTACGGTTACTCGAATGACAATCATATTTCTAATTATTTTTCTGTCATCTTATCAGCTCATGACTGAATATTTAGATTCACTAACTACTTGTTATATTATGGGTCTCAGTGCCATTATGATGGATCCATGTTGCAAAAAACCGTGGATTATATTAAAGGTAGAATAGGAAGTTGATCTACATTAAATGGCCGAACATTAAACACACCAAAACCTAAATGTAGTAATTTTCGTTGCCCGATAATTTTCACATAGAGGTTCTTGAGCTAACTAATCCCTTAGAATTCATTACGATACGTAATTGGTTGTTACTAGTGGACTCGAAATTAGGTGGCAAATGGTAGTATCAGGATTTAGCTATGCAATTTCATTATCTTCATTGTTGAAATAAGGAAGAACCTATATAAATCATCGTAACTGTTGCTCGAGCAAAAAAGAATAAAATAATCGAAGAATGTAGGCACTGTAGACAACGCTAAACCTTACGCACTATTACAACAAATGATTATTGACTTAAACAGTTATCCCAATTATTGCGCTTATAATAAAGGCCAGGAACTTTCAGCCAGTACAAAACATTTTCCATAACAAGGAGAGGATTTGAACATACGGTCTTCGTATGGCCGCATACAAGAGCATCGCTATTTTCTAAGTCAAGGATAATAATATTCTGGGGGTAAATCACCAAGATTTGTCAAAAACTCTTCTACATGCTGAAAGAAAGCCATGATATTTTAGAGTTTGCTATTCCGTCACTTCACATTTGGTAGTTCACCTCTCAATCATAAGACTCGTTGACATTTCTACGCCTTGTAAACGAACCAAATCTGTCTTAGACTGATTGACATTGACTTTTTTAATCATCATGGCGATTCAGATAGCCGAGCTTTATTAGATCGGATTATTCAAATGCATTTTTTTAATGCGAGAATTTACTAACTCTCGAGTTTAAAACCAAATACCTGTAGAATGCCGAGAAGTTCGTAACACTGCGGATATCCTTTGGTAACTTTGACAGAAATTTGAGATTTGATTTTTTTCTCAACAATATGAGATTGAGTGTAGATTCTACCTTCTTTGACGGACCAAAACCTACTGGAAATTAAGCAGGATGGTAACAGGAAACTTTATTATTCAAACCTCGCTTTATTGAACTTTAACGAGTTCGAGTAATTATCTCTATCTAATCAACCTATTAACAATATTCTCTAATGTCTTCAGGAAAAGTGAGGAACACTTCATAGGGCGACAAGCTATGATGGCAGTATAAATCTATCTACCCGGCCTTAAGATTAAAAGTGGCTTTACAATTAAGGTGCCTGTTAGTGCGAAAGGAAATTGAGTCTAGCTTAGTTAGGACCGATATCGTTGGGCCGGCTGATTTTGATTTTTTTTTTAAATTCTTTTGAGTGACTGGGAAACTGTATCAAACTGCTGTCAAATTTGTTTTAAGCTTCATTTTCAGAATCCTACCGGTTTTCCTGAAATGCTTTAAATAATTGTGTATTTTTGTTTATCCCAAAAATATTATTATTATTCGTTTTATTAGTGGCAAGAAAGTACGAAAGCAGTCATGACCTACTTATCATTGATAGTATATGTACTTTGACGTCTCTAGAGATAAGGATTTCCTTAAATGGAGTAAATAACAAAAAGAAATCGACTAAGAAGGTTCCAATTTAATATTAAATCAGTCGTCAAGAGGTACATTTTGTTATTTTGTGATAACTTCACAAATTAATTAATTACCCATATAGTTAATCTGCACGATTTCCGATATACCGATCCTCTCGAGATTTTATTCAAATATGGAGAGCATTAGGTTACGCGTCAGCATCTTGACCGAAGAAGTGTCCACGCAGGAAGAGATTCAGAGAAAGGAACAGATGAAGAATGGGTGTTGTTGGGTTGTCTGGGTTATAATGAGGGTGCGTGTATCCCATTGCTCTATTTTTTTTAACCTTTAGATTTGAAGCAAGAGGTTTAGGCTTTGCCTTGCTGGAACGCGGGAGAATCGTCTGCTGATCGCAATAGACATCTGAATTTTTTTTTCTGTTTTAAATTATTTGTTTGGTTTGACCATGCTGATCACATCACCAATAATTTTAATTTTAAAACTTTTATCTTCAGATATCGATAAAAAAGTATGTCGTACTTTTAAACCGATGATTTTATTAATATAAATTTTTACTTTTTAATTACTATTTTTTGATATTGATTGCACTCCAGAAAACCACATGGTACCACCCATTTAGGTCCTTAATGATGGAGTTCCGGAAATTGCAATCAGACATCTGAATTGATTGTCACTAGGTAACAGTTAAAATGTTTCACGCTAGACGTCATCCATCATCTGAAATTCGTCAATTTTCAATGAGAAGTGAGAGTTTGTGGTAATTAACAACCAATGGTGGACTTGCCTATATTTGTACGGTTTTGGTTGTGTCTAATTCGATGGAGCGCCACATCCTGTGTTTGTCGATGGCCGACGAATATCCCGTGTGCACGACTAGTATTGCTGAGCGAAACTTCGCAAACCAACGCCTCTAAGTTATTGCACTAGTTACCCTACTGCGTAACACATTTATTGTTGCCGCTACAGTCGTAATGTTCAGTTTGTTAGAAATGTTATAGCTTTCTTATAAAATAATAAAATACTGAAAGTTGATGTTAAGCTAATCACAAATAAACATACGGCCTATCTAAAACATCGTTTTGTATGAGATAAAATGAATGGATTGATTATGCAAACAACTTTATCAACATTTATGGGATAACCTGTTAGAAGGGTTTAATTACGCAATCGAAAATTTTAACTGCCCTAAACATTTAAAGCTTTTATCGATTGGTATTATGGAGTTTTATATTTTTTTCATTTCTTTGACCTTGTCAATTTTTAAAGAGTAAAATTCAATAGGAGAGAATTGATTTGGATTTTGGCGTAATTACAACTAGTACTTCAAAAATTGCTTCAACATGTATAGAAAATTACTATGCTTTGGGTTTTGGGTTACGCAATATTGAAGTATGTAGTTCATTCTCTGCCAAGTATTAATATTTTGACGAATCTCATACAAGTTATAAGTGCTCAGGATCTTTGAATTGTTACCACGGGAGAACCCTATTCCCATAATTACCAGAGTTGAATCAACATATGATTAACTGCTACAATTTGCGATATTATGATGAATTATATTATGATGAATGCACGCCATTCCAACTTTACAAAGATATAAGATTAAAAAGAAGTTTTATGTTCTCGGGTTTTTGTCCAATAAAGTTTTACAATATTGGATTGGAATTCGATAGGAGATTTCTAGAATATGATATAAAAATGATAAATCACAAAATACCAAAACAACTTTACTCATACATATATTTTTTTGCTCTTCATATTGATTGATACATGTGCGATTTAAATCAAAAATATTACAGTCGAATAAAACATCAATATAAAAAACCGCAGTCTGAATATATTATAAACAATAGAATTTATTGATGTCTGTATATACAAACTACAAATTAATACAACACATTAATAAAATATCAATAAATCAAAAACCCTCTGCATGGTCAATCATGCAGGCAGAAGTACATTAATAAAAGTTTACTAATTGCACCAACATTTTTCATACATACAATTTTCATGTCATAAACTACACCTTGGATATCCATTTTTGCATGTGCTCTTGCTCTTTTGACCAACCACGCATAATTGGCATTCCGTTTACCTTGATATATGGATATGTTTAAGCGCTCTTTGCATATCACATGTACAACATTATTACTATTTTATTTTCATGTTGTGTTATAATAATAATCCCAGAGCAACATTAATGTATTACTAGAATAATTATCTTTACTGTGGCCAAAATAATTACGTATATTTGCCAAAATTAATTTAATTTTTAATTAAATTGAAATAAAAAAAATTGTATTGTTCACACATACATCAGAATTGGTTTCGATTTTATACGTTAGAGGGTTAGCCAGGCATTATATGGGTTATATAGCAGGGCTTATTTGTGTATGTTATATTTTAATGCTGTCTAGTCAGTTAATTTTATACTAATCGCCAAAATTTCCTGAAACCAATTTCGTTTGGTGTGATACGCAATAAAATTATTTTGCGTATCTACGTTAGATATGGGAAAATTACTACGTCTTAAGATTTCAATGATTTCTGTGATTGGAAACTTAAAAATAATCTATATATGAAACTACTATGGACCACAAACGCGTAAAACTATTACTACGCTCTACTTGCAATGACGGATGAGCACATCGATCTATATATAGGTCAAAAGACTTGAAAATGGGTACAACTAAGACTACTGCTAGTGTGCAGAACTGGGTGCCGACGTGAAAAACGAGTGGTAAGCGATTAAATCAAAAAATACACTAGTACAAGGCTTTTAGAAGAGGTGGCATGCTTATAGCCGTCCGGATTAACTACTGTATTAAATTTCCATTTTCAGGCCAAATTTTACAGTTTCTTGTAGTCAAGATTTAATTAGGTCCTTGTCACACACTAGGGACGTACCCTGCTGGTATATCGTTTGTCAAGGTTTGCTTAGCAGATTTTCTCGTAATTTATTATTATGTAAGGACAGAAATGACTTAGTGATGTTTGTTGACAATTTTTTATTTAATCTGTTATTATTGACAGTACTACCTTAATTTGATACTTTATGGCTAGTATGAGTGCTTCACAAATTACCGTACATATAGCTGTGGATGATTTGACACGTACAGTCATTTTTCATACACCAATGACCAATTTCCTATTGCAAACAATTTTAGCTCCTTAACTAACATTATACTGTTTCGGATAATTTACACGCACCTACTACAGTTGATAAACAAGTTTTTGGCTGCAGTGGACTGGACCAAAATGTGTACTAACAAGTACAAATGTTAACAGCTCGATATATATTTTTAAAGATATGTGTATGACTGATATCGATAAATTCGTCTCAGAAAGGAACATCACAAACTCGAGCCTCCACACAACAAATCTCGCAAACTAAAGCCGCACATGGTCAACTCCCTTGTTAGTGTAAGCAAAGTAGTGACCAGTCAACAATCATTTATGGATTTTAGCAACGAGGCAAAGATGAACCACCAAAAATTATTTTTTTTTATCGAAAACTTAGAAGTGATTTTCAAAAGGAATCGTGTTTAAATAAATATACTATTCATGTCTATTATAAAACTTGCCCGATTTTCAGCAACGGGATTTTTAAACTTCGTATAAAAAGCCGTGAATCGACCAAGGTAGCACTTACACGTGTTTTTTTTTCATACACATCAAGCAAAAAATATATTCGTTTAAAATCTGCAGTAAAACATTGCGAATGGTAAATAGAATTATTAGTTTTGAATGCAAAAATTCGTGCTTTTATTTTTTATATGGAGTTTCGATTATCGCCGCCGCAGTAATCGCCGGATTTACCGCCGGATATTCAATAATCGACACGATTGTTTTTCTGGGCATAGATTATATCGGTATGGGCGCAAATCATATATGTTAAATTCATATAAATGATACAGGCTAACCTTAATTTAATCTATAGGTTTTATCAAACGTGATCCCCGACTTGCACGAGAAACTAACTTTTCAAAACTATGCACCTCTTTTACACGGTTCCGCAGGTGACTTAAGCGTTACATCATGTCATTCTTCTTGTTATTTGTTCTCTTCAAATTATCTACCGTCGTAAGACGGCATTTGTCTCAAATTATTGCCATGTATTGACCGATTCCAACTCTTAGATTTGCCACCAATGGCTTCTAAGTGTAAAAATGTTTTGATTGTGCAATCTGCTTTCGTGTTTCAATATTTATACTTCTCAACATAAATTGTGCCAACGTGGCTTTCTTAATAATAACTACAGTTTCCATCTGTGTTGCGTATTTAACGTGATGATGATTTGATGATGATGATTTTGGTCACTATTGATGTTTGTCTTGATTTTAGGCATGCTGCTTTTGGTTGTTTTAAAATTAAGTAAACAATTAAATTAAAATTATTTTAGCAAATGTTAAGTGAAGAGTCGCTAAAAGAAGTTATTTGAATGGGACATTCCGTATTTGAGTCGTTCATTCCTTTATTAAATTTTTAGCTATAATTAATGTTCGAGTTATTTAGAACAATTGTCAAATTTGGTTTTCTGCACTGATATTTTTTTTACTGATTTTTCTAATGGTTTGCAGAGCAATCAGAATGTTCGGAGTTGACTTGTGATGTTTATTAAAATGACCCGTGATTGGAGTTGTAGTAGTCCAACATTTAAAAGTATCTAAGTGCCATAGCATTATATCTTATTGTGGAAGTTGGCTGCCTCGTAAACACATTAAATATGACACAAGCTTCAATTATATAGAGAATTGTTGGTATACTTTAGGGCAAATGTATAACTAAAAGGCACAAAAACTATTCTTGTGAGTCTGATTTTAAAAATTAAAAGTTGGTTGCAGCAAGCTAAAGTACGTACCTCTGGCGCTACATCTCATTAAGGGATTTGGCCGCCCCTCAACAACATTTCTCTCGATATAACTCGGTCTGTAACAAGAGGGCGCCAGATACGGGGATAGCCGATTGCTGCTTATTTTTACCTGTTTGCGGTTGAAAATCATATCCTAACCATCTCAATAAAGATGATTTTATGGATCCGGTGATGTAATTTTTGTCAAGATCATTTCTGGCTTGACCTCAATATTCATTCCAAATCTGAACATAAAATTTTCCAGGCAAATATCAAATGAAATATGTACATATTTTACTTTTAATTTCGAATGAAGCATTAATTTCCATTAAATTGTTTGTAATTCGTGTCGTATTGTTTTTATGGAAACGAATTACCTAATAGTAGAGTATTCCATTTCATGGTTGACTTAATGCTACCAAATAACAAGACACCTGCAACCTATACATTCTTTAAACATCTTGAAAATTTGTTCGTATGTTTGGAAAACAACTTAAAAGTATGTGTTGTTTTTTGTAGGTAAAAGAAAATTATATGAACAAACCCCATTGTTTTATAAAATCACATAACCGTAACTTATTTTTTTTTTGTCTAATGTTATTGTTATAAGAAATGTGTTCTAGGCTTTTAGATCATTGTAGCACCATTCCCGTCTTATACCCGTAATTAGATACATTTCATTTTCATGTGTGCTAAGGGGAAATTAAAACTTTACGTTAGGTGTGGAGTATTATGTAATATTATTTGAAATGGGCTAAGGTTGTTTACAGTAGTAAATACATATTAGGTATGGATCTCTAATTGCTTGTTTGTTTTTAAAGGCAAAAAACGAAACGTTTAGTAATTAGTAATAAACGTGTTTTGCTGATGTGAAAATTTTGTGTACTTTGGACTAGTTTAAAATAAAATGTTGTAAATCGAGATCAAATAATATTATTGCATCTCAGTTAGATAGTTAATTACAATTTTACTATTTTTTTTATTAGATGCATGAATGGATGACATACGTATTTTGAAAAAACGTGATTCATTCATTATACATACATGAAGCATTATCTCGACCGATAAGCGAGCTGTTGTTTTTTACATTGAATCGAATCGGTGTGTTTTTAGTCTTGGCTTATTTACAGATTAGATTGGGATTGACGGACACTTTTGGTGATATGATTATAAACGTGCTTTATTATAATTTTGTTGATATATTATAATTAATTCAATAAAATTTTAATAAATAACTTGTTGAATGACAATTTGTCTTGTGACGTTGCAAGAAAAATATTGTATATATTATCATAAACGTCGCGATGAAACTGGCCTTAACATTGATTGTATAGTTTATAATTTGTCATACGTTTCAAATACGAGAATGTGCGAAATATAATAGCAGTACATGTGGGGGAGAACAATACATTTAATCATTTTGATTATACATCTTGAATTTTTTTGTACATAAAATTTTGTGCTACTTATAGCAAATTAATATATAATGTTCTTAGCAAATTTTATAATCTTGACTTTGAAATTTTTTAAACGTGTGTACAGAGAAAGAAAATATACAAAACTAATGACCGTCCTAAATTTATATATCCTTCAAAATGAAAATACATTTTTCTATTTTACATTTTCTTATTATTTTCATGAAGTATTTTAATCGATCGTTAATTCCTTATACAAATTTTGTGTAGTTTTATTTTTAAACAGCAGGTAAATCGAAAGAAGGGAAGTATATTTTTAAACTTATCGGTTGGTGTTATGCACATTACCGAAAAATGTAAAAGTACTCGTGTTAGAGAGAAATTTATAAAAAATTTTAATATAAACTGGCGCGAACTGGGAAAATTGGGTTTCGTCTGTATAACGTAACAGAGATAGAAGTACACATGCACAGCATTTGCTGTGAATTATTAATTTTGAGATATTTTCCACATGGTGCCGTTACGCTAATCTAGCATATAGTGCTCACCTTGAATACACCTAATAATTGTAACAAAGAACTTGAAGGTTCGTTACAAAGTCAAGTTACAGAATGTAATTTTTTTTATCATATCTTACTAACATTATAAAAATACTATGCCATAATCCAACACAAAAAAACAGATAACAAAAAGCATATGTATGATGCGTGTACGTGGAGTATGCTTTCAGCTGTCAAATCAACGTTGAATTTTCATTATAAATGTGGTGTATGTATTTTAATCCAATTTACCATTCAATTCGTATAATAAATATGTGTAAAATGTCATATTCGTCAAAATAATTAAATTTTACATTTTCACTCCACCACACATACACATATAGCCTATCTATCTAACTTGTACATATGTAGAATTTTGACGCAAAATTAGAAGATTTTGACATACAATTTTAGTGGGATGATGATTTAAAAAAAATATTTTTTTTGTGTTGATTGTGGGTGGGATTTGCTTCCTCCTTTCTGTTTTTTGGAATATTCAAATTTAATTTTTTATGTAAATATTTTCTTTTGATTTAAACAGAAATTTCGGTAGATTTGGAAATGATCATTGAAGATATTTTATTAGTTAATTTAGCCAATGCAATGAACGCCTCATAAAATATTTCTGGAATGTCAAGATTTGTTTATCATTTAAATGTAAGCTACAGCCGAATTTTAATACTCGTACTCCAGCGATCGTTATAAGTTTCTTAAGACCCACAATAACTTTTCCTTATTCAGGTGTGGACTTCGATTTTGTTAACAGCTTGTACAAAGCAGTCTCTGTTGATTTTCCAGCTTCATAGTGATACGCATGTTGACGGGATTCAAGCGGTATCATATTGGATCTTCCAAATAACGTGAGGCTAATAGGTCAGTATGTACTCGTATGTCTCTCCAGCATGTTGGAGCGTATTCCAAGCTAGAGCTGGTCATGTACTGTTTTGACAAGTAGAGATTCCATTAATTGTATACCACGTTGAATAATTATTGGGTGCACTCGTATTTCCGCCAGGAGATTTGTAAAGACGGAATGATGGGGATTTACGGTCCAGCGGATTCCACCAATGCTGAAAATTTTAATTGAGCACCTTAGCTCGATCGAATGAAAAAGTTGATATTGTAGACTGATCCTGAGGTTTTTGTTTAGTCGCCAAGTGACCGTTCAGTCGTTTATTCGCTTGGCTTTATTTAACAATTGACGAACTTCTTTGCTCTTGACCCCAAGAACATGGGGATGAATCAGGGAGATCTTGTGAGGTAGGCGATTATTATTATTTCGGTGTGGGCTTATGTAGCTGGCAATAGACCTGTGCAATGGTATTAATGTCGGTTTGAATAGCGAGTAAATTACTTCAATATTGAATCTAATATTGAATTATTCGGCTTCTCCGATACATGGTAGTTTAGGATGATGCTGGTCGTACCTAGGTGTAGGAGATAAAAGAAAAATTACAATAGCTTTTATAATAATAATACATAAACACAAATAAAGGATAAAATAATAGGAACTTCCTGAAATATTACATTTTATTTATTTTGGAAGCCCCTTCTTATAACATATATAAATACAAAATACAAAAATTAATCAGACGCGTGAGGTGCACTCAATCAAAAATTAAATAAATTATATAAACAAAAAGAAAAAAGTCATATAAAAAGATTAATAAAAATAATACAAAACTTAATAAACTAAAATACTAAGAAATATAATATCAGTATAAGTGAACAAGTAAATCATATAAATAAAAATAAAAATTACCATAACGAGCAACGAATGATGAGGAATCGGAACGATGAAAAATCAATCTCAAAAAATGATTTGATTTGTTACTATTAAAAATATAATTGTTCTATTTTTTCAGATTCAATTAAAATCGCTTTTAAAGTTATAAGAATATTATGGTAGTTCAAAATCACGTCAACATTTGCAAAGAGCTTATTATACAAAAAAGGTGCTATAAACGCAAAAGACCTTCTACAAGCCTCAATTCTTGTGAATGGTACCAGACAATGTTCAGCATTACGAATTAAGTGTTTTTGCACTTCTATAAAATAAATTCAATACCTTATAAATGTAAAAATTTCGAACATTTAATACATACGACTCTGAACAAATCAAAAGTACGGTAACGTGAAATCTTGAAGTTGATAATTCTAATAGCTGCTTTTTGAATTTAAATAATGGAAACAGATTACTAAAATAAAGCCCACCCCATGATGAAATGCCATAATCCAAATGATTGAATAAGAGAAAAATATAAATGTCGTAAAAGATTTTTAGGACACACAGGGCGAAGAATAAACAATTTCCTAATTGCACTATTCAACTTTTTATTAACATAGGAAACTTGTGAAGAAAATTTTAACTTAGTGTCGCGCAGTTATCATAAGAATTGCTAGATGATTTATGACAAATAAAATGTGATGGCTGATATTGATATGATTATGTGCCTTGTTTATTGACCAAGTCAAAATTCATACATTTAGTTTTAGGGCTAATAGCCATGTTGTGCAAGTTGAACCATTTTCGAAGTACCAGAAGATCATGATCAATAAGACTACGAACATTCACACAATTTGCACCGCAATATGATAGAGCGGTGACATCAGCAAATGCTACCAATTCTCCTTTGAAGTTTAGCTCACAAATTAAATTAATGTACACCAAAAACAACACTGGACCCAGTAAAGATCCCTGAGGAATACCCCTATCAATTTCGAAATAATCTCTATAAGCATTACCAATACGAACACATTGAACACGGTTTGATAAATATGATTTTAGTAGAGCCAAACAAATACCCCTAAAACCGGCATGATACAACTTAGGAAAAAATTTCTTGTGATCAACACTATCGAATGCCTTAGTAATGTCTAAAAACAATCCAGAAACTTTCTTATTTTTATTTAAACCCTCATAAATTGGGGACAACAAGTCAATAAGTGCATCCTCCGCGCTTCGATTATGTTGATAACCATATTGTATTTTACTAAAAAAACAAGTCACATGCGTGACTTCAAACATTTTACAAAAATCTTACAGAAAACCGAAAGCGAGGAAATTGGTCTATAGTTAGATACATTCATGCGGGATCCAATTTTATAGAGAGGTATCACAACCCCCATTTTCAATTTGGTTGGAAAAATCCCAGAACCTAAACTCAAATTAAAAATATGTCCCAGTTGGTCTTAATATAAATAATGCAATTTGTTTATTATATTATTGGAAACGTTATCAATGGTAGTTGAGTTGAAATTTATTCACATTCATAATGAGGCTATATATCTCGTTTTCAGAAGTCGGATTAAATAAACAACTATTAGAATTTGATTTTTTCTTTCTATAAAGAAACATAATTCGAGTTCACTAAGTGTCTGTTGCCCAGCAATGGTTAAATTTCTCTGAATACTAACAAAAAATTCATTGAATATTTTGCCTATGGTAAAATGATCATCATGTATAATCCCATTACCATCTTCAAAACCTTTAATGGTACCATGCGAGGAATGTTTATCAACAAGTTCATTCACTAAATTCCATTGACTTTTACAATTCCTTAAGCAATTTTGAAATTTATTTTTGTAGTACGCATGTTTTTTCACTCTTCGACATTTTTCCCTTACATTATAATTAACTGGATGTTTTTTTAATCTTTTAACCGGTTGAGTCCCAGGTTGTATTGAAAAAACACTGTCGAAGAATCCCAAACAGCGCAACCGCCCTTTCCCTAAATGAGTACGAGAGGCATACCTATTATAATTGAGTAATGAGTAATTGAGACAAACCTATTGTAAAATGTACTATTTACATTAAAAGGAGCTGTGAGATGTACTGGCTTCAGGAAATCTGAGCGCGCGACTTCGAGAATCGGTAACGCATCGTCAGTTGTCGACAATGTTCGAAATGTGCTGGGTTTTCTCGATATAAAATTTCAACAGCGCAATTGCGCTGCTTGGGGCTCAAACGGTTAAACAAATTATTTTTAACCATTCTTAAATAGTTGAAAATTTAACCAATTCTTCAATCTAGAGTTTACAAAATACATTACAGTTTTTTAGACTCATTAATGCAACATGCTGTACGGCATTTTTGAAGATCGCATAGTTCCCTGTGTAATTTATCACAATGAATAAATAAGCACTAATAATAATAAACAATATGTCCTGATATAGATTAATTTATCTTACGAAATTTCAAGACTGCTTTCGTTTTTGG
The DNA here is from genome assembly GCA_947310385.1 of Nephrotoma appendiculata. Classification (NCBI taxonomy): domain Eukaryota; kingdom Metazoa; phylum Arthropoda; class Insecta; order Diptera; family Tipulidae; genus Nephrotoma; species Nephrotoma appendiculata. Next base: position 287,901,179 of record OX371223.1, read on the forward strand.
TCCAAGGCTCGGCATAGATTAGTCGTCGTTGCCTCTGATCTATGCATGTTAATCTAAATGTAACGCATCATGATGGGTCATTTAGTAATTCCGCGTCGCTCTGTTCTGTATGTTTTGACGGAGGCTGGTTAGGTAGAGATCTCGATAGCTGATGGAAAAGTTCGCTTTATTTGTATTAAGACATTAAGGGCCTGGTATATGAAAGTCGTTGCACATGCTCAAGTTCGCCGCTTCCGTGTCCAGTCTGCTCTTCATTTTTCTTGCCCTTCCTAAACTTGGCGACTCTGTTGTCGATCTTAGAGCTTTGGAAAAAGAGTGCTATGATGGCACGGTCTCAAGTTTTCGCCACTGACAAAAAAAAAATCAAGTTAAGTAAACTGTACTGACAGACAGAATCCTATCCAAGAACTGGAGGGCAATACTATAGGCTCCACCAAAAATTTGACAACTGTACTCTATACATGGTCTAATGATCTTAAGAACCATATGCATCTATTGAGGAATCCAAGTATTCGTGAAGCTGACTTGGCAAATTGTTATGTATTCCCATTTTAAATTGTTACTAATTTCAAAACGAAGCAGACGAATTAAGTCACAACGCACTAGCACATCGTCTTTTACCACAAAAGTGTATTTGTTGTGACTTCTTTTGTAGCTGCCATTTATTCTCTGGGCCATTCTTTCCTCGGCACAAGAGTCGTACCTTGGATTGAGGATTGTTTTATGGAGGTTTCCTCCTGCAGATCCGTTTAATTCTGTTAGATACGTCACTGACCTTTTGAATAACTAAATGATCATTTCTACTCATTTAATTCAACTACATATTATAAAATTGTTAGTGACATCGAAAACATTTCTAATTCGACCCAATATAAGCTAAATTACAAACCGCGCGTAGTAATTTGATATTTATTTGATAAGCGAATTAGGCCGAATCTAATTAAAGCATAGTTTACGGAAAGGGAAAGATAATAAAATCAACTTATTATGGTATTTTATAGATTGGTTGGAGGAAAAGTATTTAATACCTGTCATTCAATCTGTCGTTTCTTTGTATTAACGATCGCCTTATGACGTAAAGTACAAGGAAGTAGGGACAATTCCATAAAATCTGTAGTTATGTACAAAGGGTCAATGTATTATGCTTTGTTAATTGGATACATTTTTAATAATTTACATGTTTAATAAAATTTGCAGTTTGTTGTCACGATGCCATGACAAATATCGCATTACAATGTACATGAAGAGTACATTAAACATAATAGCACGCATTTCACAAAGTTATGTAATCATACTGATTTTTTCTTATGTCTGGAAATGAGGCGAAATATAAATTAAATATAAGTTATAAAATAAATTATGCATTTAAATCAAAAGAATGATTTCGGCCACATACTTAAACTTGAAATATATACATAAATTGTATCGGTGTGCTCTTCGTATTTGAAAAATGGTTGATGGCCAAATTTATTTACAGAACTGCAAAAGAAAATTTTCAATATTTTGTTGATGTTTTTGTATTTTCTTCTATTTTCAGATTCTACGATGAATGTAAGCGACGTTACAACATTAAATTGTGGAAAACTTTCACAGATTGTTTCAATTGCCTACCAGTTGCAGCTATCGGTAAGTGTTTTATATATTACGTGCACGTTTTCTTTTATCACATGAAACTAACAACCTTTATTTTTTGTTTATTTAGTTGATGAGAAAATATTCTGTTGTCATGGTGGTCTAAGTCCGGATCTTCAATCAATGGAACAGATTCGACGTATTATGAGACCAACTGATGTACCCGATCAAGGGTTATTATGTGATTTATTATGGTCAGATCCTGATAAAGATACATTGGGTTGGGGTGAAAATGATCGTGGAGTTAGTTTTACATTTGGTGTTGAGGTAAGTGTGTTTTCTTGGAATTGTACATTTGTGTAATCTAATCGTGAAATTTTATATATTAAAACGGAGTATCTTACGATACATTCCATAGATAATATTATTGTCGGTTGTACGTTACGTACTATTTTTTCTTTATTGAAAATTTTCTGTATACTTTGGTAATTTCTACTAATGGAGAACATGATTAATGAATTTGATGTACAATTTTTATTTTTATTGCTTACTTCGCCACTTGAAAAACGTGATAAAATTATTTGCGGTTTGTAATTTTGCATGTAGATTTAAAGTTAAACATGTAGATTCGGTTGTCTGGTTTAGTGATTTTTAGCGAATACGCATCGAACTTCACTTAAATAACTTGAGTAATTGAAAAGTTTGATGATTCACTTTACAATAAAATGCAATGCTGACGATTAAAAGTATGTGATTTGAGTACTCGTCAATTTTATTGTCTTATCACTATATAGGAAATAAATTTTATAATATCGAGTGAACATGTAAATATTTTAATGTGATGATGATCTGATCTAAGCCAAATTATTTCTTAATTTGTTAATAATATATTTTTTTTATATAATACAAATTTATTGCTAAATTAACCGCGCGACATATTCTGCGAATTTATAATTTATTTTGTTTATTTATTTATTCAGATGTGTGTTTATTTTTATATTTTTCCATCGACGTAATTTTACGAAAACACAATAACTAGTTGATATTAACAAGCTGCTAGTTAATAATAATTGTTTGATGTAAATTCAATAAAAAATAAATAAATGAAATTATTTATATTAAACGATGTTCTATTATGTACAGAAAATTTCATTGAAATTGATCGGGAAGGACGCTTCCGTGGCTTGACTTAAATGTTTATTATTAGTTTAGTTGTTCCGGAGTCATTTTTTGTTGCTCAATACAATTTAATTATTTTGAGATGATGATCGCCAATGCAAAATTTCAATGTCATCAGTGTGAAACTGCAAAAAATTTTGTTGGCACTTTAATGAGAAGCCGAAAAGTAATTATAGTTTGTTTTTCGGTTTGAGCTCCTTAGGAAAAAATAGTAACTTCAATATTAATTGTTTTGGAAAGTTTGTGAAAGTCCTATTTGAATAATTAGTTTATGTAATATTTATGGAATATCTTTTACTCTGTAGCTAGTATCGGTTCAGTTGACAATGGATGGGTCCACGTCATGTTTATGTACAACGTGCAATCTTCTAGTTAAAATTAACAGCATTATATCCCTGGTTTTATAAACTGTAGCTGAATTAAAACCTAATAATAAAAACGTTGTTTGGCTCAGATTATTTAACCCCTTAAGGACCAACCCCGAGATATCTCGGGACATACGATATGTAGTTAAAAAAATCGGTCCTTAAGGGGTTAAAACTGGAACTTTTATTAACAATAACAATAGAGATCGTAAAATAACGTCACTTGTATAATATATTTACTTATAAAAAAATAATTGTTTTGGACTTTTTTCTCATTGAGTATCGAGCCTTGTGTCTTTGTTAATGAAACCCACCCATAACCCACATTAAAGACGCTTAAGCCTTCATTTACAGATGAACGGATATTAATTGTTTATCAATCTAGATTGGCTTACAACACATAGTCGTGATAAGTAATCTATGGATAATTAACATTTAATTGTTGATGGTGCTGAGTGCTTGAAGATTTTAATTACTTCTGATTCATTAGATCAATCATGACTTAAAAATAAAATAATAAAATTTTAACTTTTCACTTTACTTTAAATTAGCGGAGCCTTCGACTGGCCTCGATTAAAGTACAAAATTTAACCTTATTGCACATCCCCAATACCAACATGTTTATTGAACAAAATTGGTTTATTGAAAACTTAATTTTCAATATGTCTATTTACACATTTGTTCTTTACCATTCGAAAACACCCAACAGAAAAATTCCATATTTGCATACCAAACAACCTTTGGCCCTATCGGCAATTTAAAATATTTAACAACAAATAAAAGTAGGCACTTGATTCTGGATTTAACTTTATTATTGTGAACAAAAATTCTATTATAGTTGTATATTTCGAACGAGCTTGCACAACTTCTCCAAGCTTGTGAGTTAAAAACAAAATATTAAAAGAATTTTCCGAGAAAAGGAAAAACTAAACACGAGCTTTCCATGATAGATATTGAATATCACAAAACTGTAGAAGAAATTGTTTCCATAGATGCTTATTGAGTCTGCACAACTTACCCTTAAACAACAGTCTTAAAGACTATTATATAGCAATGTTGATTCCATTGAAGTAATTTGTCGTTAGTAACTCCGGAAATTTCATTACTATAAAATTGGAGTAAATAAAAGTAAATACTCCAACAAATTATAAATTAATCATAAAAGTAGTGTGACTTTCTAGGAGTAACCATTCGATTTTTCAGAGATAAATATTGTCGAACCGCATAACGTTCAAAAACCATACTTTTCGTTGATACTATTTTTGGATTGAACACCGATATTGAATGAATTTTTTCGAAAAATAATACCATATACATCTCTCTTAAAATGGGGCAACGCGGCGGTCCTCATTACCCTCAATACTCTATATTTGAGTTTGCCGTTGAGTTTTCATCAATCTATCTATCTTTTGACTCTACTTCTCCGCCATCAGCGGAGGAGCTAACTAATTTAGTATTATAGTTCAACAGAGAAATGTCGCAACCACGAAAACTCCCAAAAAATTTATTTCATGTTTTATGAAGACTATTAAGTTTACAATATTTTTCGACCATATTTGCGATTGGTTTTGATAAAGACAATGCAACGCTAATTTGTGAGCGATACATTATCAATCGGTTAACTTACCATTGTGGGGTATAGTTTAACTGGTAGTACCTACGATGGATGTGAAAAGAAATGCGTCTTTCATCAGATTTAAGAATACCATCTGTCACACACACGTTGCATATTATACTAATGAGAGACAAATAATACTCGTACAATAATATTAATGATTTCATAACGACTCACAGAGTTAACAGAGACTGATTCACAACCAATATTAAAATTTCAAGCTCTATCGAGCACAGGTAACTAACTGAGCTAAGTCTGTTATTTTAATGGCAGAGTTGTTCCACGAGGAGAGAAGGGTGACCGTGCCAAATAGATGCCGTAGGTAACCAAATAGATTTGCTTATGTTAACATAATCTTAAAAAATAGTTAAATTATGATGTTAAAAATTGTCTACTCATACGATTACAAATATGGTATATCAAATTCACTAGCAAGATAAATCTCCAGTCGTAAAATCAAACAAACAAGCCATCATTAGTTTGGCTAAGCAAATTAATTTTCTTGAATCATATCTATCAAAACCGTCAAATTTAAGCCTGCCGTACATCGGTGGGTTTGGTCGTGCCCGTAAAAGGTTTTTCAAAATTTGTATGAGTGAAGGAATTTCAGTTGATAATCCAATCCGATAAAATTATAAAATATTGTACCATTGTTTATAAATATGTAAATATTTTAAATCTTCGTTGAAAATTCCTTTAGTTTTTAAATAGACCTAGAAGATGAATAACCTTACTTGAACCAGATTCGTTCAAAACTTATCCGTTAATATGTGTATCCGATCCCAATACGGAACGGTTCCAAATTTGAAAGAATTATAATGAATTATAATTATTTAATGGCCTTGGTATTAATATCTGATAAATATCTATTCTTTCAAACATTTTGCAAACATAGCGTAGTACACTGTCCGTGCTCATGCCTCGACAACCTATGCACTTAAAATATTTGTCCAGAAAACAAATCTGTTAGAAGTAAATAACGTCATTGAAAGATTTTATCACTCATGAAAATACACGTGTGTTGCATAAATAGGCTGGGTATTTAAATTAAAATATGCGGACCCTCTTCCGGTATGTCTAAATATGGTAGCAACTCCTATTGAATTGTTTAATTCAACTGCAAATAGCAAAGTGAGGTGGGCTGTATCTAAATAAGGAAAGTAGAAGGGGGAAGAGTGTGCTGACGATGAAATATTTGTATGGTAATCTTTGGGTCAAAAATGGTTTTTGGTTCATTGCTCAATTGGCCATTTTTCGCAGAGCCCACAAAAACTGTTCTGACTGACATTAAAAAACAATTGTGTGTTTTCTTCAGAAATCGTTCGACTGAAATTGCAGCGGTCATCAATTAGTTATTAATTTGGCTTTACGTTGAGACACGGTATGGGCCATAGTTTTTTAAACTCCCAATTTAGTGCCCAATTGATTGCTTAGGGATTATCAAAATTTTACTATAAAATTGAATGTTGAATTAAATTTTATTAGAAACTGGTAAACCAAGCTTCTAAATGTTTTGAAACAAACTCATGTTTATCCGTCGCTCAATAAGGCCCGGAGCTGACCCATATTTGGCGCATTTAGTACACAATTCATCTGACTTTTAGAAAGTACAAACCTTCAAACGATATGTATCAACATTTTATAACACTCCAATTATTAGTTTACAAGTTATAGTTAATTAGTAACGCTACCTTTGTTAGTTTCAAAACAATTAATTTCATGTGTTGATTAAATAACTATTTTTGATGAGAACAAATACTGTTCAAGCAAAGCAATGGCTTTATAGTGTTATCAAAAATCGTTTTGAAAGACCGTAAAGTGAAGTTGCATGAGATATCCAAAAGGCAGTGTCACTATTTTGCATGAACATTTGTCCAAGATAAAGCTGGAACAAGGAACTTGTTGACCGACGAGATATTAGAATTTGTGATTTCGCTTGGGATTTATGCGAAAAGTATTTAAACAATTATACCCTAAAAGACAACACAGTTTTTAAGCTTTATGAAAATTAAATGCCTCTGAGCAGCAAATGGAAAATGTTCATTTATGAAAGTTGTCCTTATAAGAAGGTTGTTTCATCCTCATTCCTTGCAGCTCACAATCTCACGAGGTCACAAAGAGTTGAACATCACTAATCGGATCCAAGTGCGAATATGTACTCCATATAGGAAGATGTCGTGGAGCAGTATCATAATGAAAAGAAAACAGGAAAATTGATGATGAGAAGAGAGAAGAGCTATTATGTAAGAAGGTCCAATATGAAAAATGATCGCTTTATCAACCAGACTTACACAAAAGGGTCCGAACTAAAAAGAAATTCCTGCGTTTCGAAATTTTTAGTTAGTAGTTGTGTTATGAACTACCGGCGAACTTGTCGTTAACAGTATTCCCATACAGCGCGAATTGCAAGTTTGTGCGTGGAGTTAGTTCAAATTTAGTGACCGCATGGGAATAGCATCCAGCAGCAGTATCACTCTCCCAGCAGCCGTAGGACCTGACTAAGATTCAATAGACCAATCACACATTAATCCGAAATAAAAATTAAATAAAAATAGTTTGTGCGGAAAGGGCGTAATAAAAATTCGCACGAAATATGGAATCCGAATATTTTTCAAATTCGTCAGCAGTATGTACATTTTCGCGGCCGTAGTAGGACCAGTCTAGGATTCAATGGACCAATCACACATTAATCCGAATATTCCGATTTAATGAATCTTATTTATTTAAAATTTGTTTAGAATGTGACAATTTCCTTAATTTAAAGACAATATCGATTTATTATCCGCCCCCTATCCCTCTGCCTCTCGAATATGATGTCTACTATAATTATAAATATTCTTTTTAAGTAAACGATTATCTATATATTTTTTGTTATGTAGAATCATTCGATCGAAGAAAAATTTTATTTTCTCGACCACTAGACCGACCTGTAACGTCGTATCTAAATATAAATACAAACCAAAATAATTTTTTCACCAAAATAAAATGCAAATTGGAAATTTATTACCAAAATGATAAAATTTAGAAAAAAAATCACTCATACACGATGGTAAAATCGACGAGTCGGGTCCTCTCTAATCAATAAATTTCTCATTTGAAAAATTAAATTGTATTTTAATTAAAACATCTAAAAATATTTTCCAATTCTATTTATACGTGGTGTGTATGCGAGCAAATAACCAAATAAATTTAAAACAACTTTTATTTTTATTTTTAATGAATTTATACAAATTTCAATTAAATTAAATGCTGAATGATATTTATTATGTGTTGTCCTTTGCGGAAAAAATATTAATATTTATCAACACAAGTTTTATTGTTGTTGATCTACAATGTTTTTTATCGTTCGAATTATGTTATGACTCGGACTTCATCATTTTTTAATGAATTTCCAGTGTAGCTGCATAATCGACCATTAATCGTGTTTATAATTTTTCAGCTAGAAATACATACTCATTACATATTTATACTTATTTTCGTGTAGGTCATTCTGAAAATGTTAGACAGACAGCAGTTTTATCAAATAAAAAAAAATGATAAAAATTTTGAGAATATTCAAGTATTATTAAATTAGCACACTGATAAGGTGATAACGTTTAAGTTACATTAATCCAGTGCGCTTAGAGACCTTGACCCCTGTTCTTAATACAAAATAGGTGCTTACGTTGTTTGTTATCTGTGAAATTTAGTGATTTATTCCACTCATACAAATCGATATAAAATGGAAAATGTAAATTTTACTATACTTTTTAAAATTAATTTCCAGCTGCGAGAAATGAATGATGTCATCATGTAAAATCGTTGTTACGACAGCTGTCAAAGTATAAGCGCTTGTTAAATTTCACGCCTTAGGCGAAGTAATTCCAATATTTTGGGTTAGAAGGATATTATTGAAGATCCTTGCTTATCAAATTCTGTTGTAAACGGAATCTTTCAAAACAACAGCTATTGGTCATAAAACAATCGGCTCAAACATAAGAACTTCAGAAAAAATATTTCACACTCAATACTTTAGTTAGCATATTAACACATATTCTGTCATTGTGAATTTAAAGTTAATGTCTCAAAACTGGCCCATTTTAAAACTTACTCAAATACCGGAGGGAGTTAATCAGTGAAGTCCAAATAACTTTCTTAAAAAATTTGAATCAATCACATAATTAATTAATATATTTACATCTCGTCAGCGTTAGAATGTTTTTCAACTCATGTGGCATTTATAAGTTATTTGGATTTTAGTAGTAGTCAGATATGTTTTGGTATCCTCATCTACGTTATTGTCATGAGCTACAACCAAGCCAAAATAATTTCCTTCTCACTTCAAACGCGAGGTACAGATCAACAGAACTTGTATTTAAAATTTTGCCCATTGAAAAATGGGCTCGGCAGACTCTTCAATGGTAATTTTACTTATTCACAGTCTGTATTTGAGTTAGCTCATCGCAATCTGCACCCACGTTTAACTTAGCTGTAGTGTTGGTGCTACAGAAATTTCATCCTAGTCACCAATGGCAGACCAGTTAAGGGACAGTAAGCATCGAGAATTTAAAGAAAAACTTATTTTATGATGACGATTTTCAATAATAATTTTATTTAATATTTCCCGAGCAAGTAAAGCAGCGAAGAATATATTATTTTTAACAAAAACAACTTACCCTAATATTGGTAATTATAAAGCTTTACACCGATTGACTAACCCGTCTGCTATCTGGTTCGATAATAAAACCATTATCGACATTAATCAGATTTTAACTTGGAACAGCGAATTGGGAAAAATATTTTCATAGCATTTTTCCTAAATTAGATATTTCTGGCCTATTGACAGAATTAGTTAGTTTGGTGCAAATATTTTCGAAACAAAGTTAAATGAGACGGGAACTAAGTATTTTTCATACCACGCGAGGCGGCTTCGATCTTCAAAAATAAAATAACAACCTATAAATCACCATTTTCACCGTATAAAAATTCTACATCTGAATAGCCGAAGTTGAATAGTGTCGACGCTTCATATTTGTAGAAATTAGGAATTTTGAAGCATGGTATGAAAAGTAATTTATTCTTGCCTAAAAAAAATTTGTGGAACAAAAGTTTCCCATATTTACTCCAAACTAATTCCATTTCCATCAGTAAGCCAAAAAATTCAATTTAGGCAAAAGTGCTATGAAAATATATTTCGCAATACTCTTTTTGCAGGCAAAGCCATAAAAGTGCCACTGACAGGCTGTTCCACTCGAGAGATTGAGAGTTTTGAAGCCGCCGCCCAGATTACTTGTTCTTATAAAGCAGGTTCATGAAAACCACTTCAGTAAAAAAAAAAAATGATAAATTTTACTACGCGATAAAATGAGGTTAGAATGATGATTGATACGCTACAGTTAAGGCTGGGTACGCTGCTTTTCCAAAAATATTTATCCAAAAACACATTCCAAATTAAATTGTATTTTAATTAAAACATTTAGAAATATTTTCTAATTCTATTTATATTATCTTGTGTATGCGAGCCTTTTAATAAATATTAATGAATTTATACAAATTCAAATTAATTTTATTTATTAATGCTGAATTTTATTTATGTGTTGTTGTTTTTTGCGGAAAAAATATTAAAATTTATCGAGAAAAATGTTACTATTGCTAATCACTTTTTATCAACATCATATCATTTGGATTTGTTTAAAGACCCGGCTTCATCACGTTCCAATGAATTTTCAGTGCAGCTGCATGATCGGCGATCTTGTTTATGGCTTTCCGCTTAGAAATACATATTTATAATTTTTTTTGAATTTATTTCTACGTGTATAATTTTGCTGTGAGATTTGCTCAGTCGAGATTGTTACGTTGGACCTTGTATCTAGGTGGCAGATATGGTGTTAAAATTAGTAGAATTTTGCTATTAGAATTTAAAAAATTAGGAAATAAACTAAGCATTATTTATTATGAAGCTAGATTAATGCCTCGAGTTTTTTTTTGATACCTTTTGGGCAGAATAGGTATGGGTTAGGATTCTTATAAACTTTTTGATTTATGATCGGAAGATGAAGGTTCATAGATGGGTTTTCGTAAAATTCAGTTTTATGTTCTGTGCCTACTTTTTTATCAAGATTTTACATTTGGTCCGGGAGGTGCTGTAATCGAATCCCATCAAGAACTGCGGGTTTGAATGTTGTTGGTGTGTAGAACACAGCTCGCACAATCGTCCACTCCAGTTTGCTGTAGGATGTTGTGAAGAAGCTCTCCAGAATGCAATGCACAGTTAATTATTGATTGTCGATTTATTAAATTAATTTTAAAATTAATTAAAATTATTTTTTTTTTATAAAATCATGATCAATTATGAGAGTCACTATATTTTACATGGTAGCGCTCCTAAAATTTCAAAAAGACTGGAGAAGCTTGTTAGTTGATCTTTCTAGAATAAAAATAAATTTTTCCAGTTAAATCCTAAATTTCCCTAATTAAAATTTTAATTTTATTTTTCGTCCAAGATTTGTTTCACTTTTAATAATATTAGTTTATCATGTTTGAAATTTCAAAGTTGAGAAATTTTGTTGAAGCATCCGATTAGTTAGGGTACCTGCCACTGTGGTTGCTTAAAGTGGAGTAGAGCTGAAAGTGATTAATTCGAGAAACAATACACATATACCTTCAAAATTGTGCGATCGCGATAAAGGAGAAACACCACAAGCATGACACAACTTTTTTCTAGCATAATTCATTAGCTCAAATGAGAAGGTCTTAAATCAAAGACGTATTTTTTATGATCAGTGAAAAATCCAAAGTAATGAAAAAATTATTATATGCTCATGATACATAGGTCGCTGTAGTCATGTATACAAACTCCTCTATCGCAATGGTCTATAACGGCAATTTTTTCTTAAACATCTTTTGAGCTTTAAAATCGCGGTATTTTAGAATTTTTAGAATTTTCTAAGAATAGCTATAAAACAGGTACATTCAAATTTTTGCGTCCGTCCATCTCTTTGTCCTCGATTTGGCTTTGCAAATGTCGATGTAATCCTACTTGTAGTTTCTACTATCTGAATTACTAATCAATTTTAACAAAAATTATTACAATAAAATCTACATATGGTCAAATACGGAAACATAGTTTCTATATTTTCGAATTTAAAAAATTAAATTAATTGAAACGCGAACATCTAGCTAATTATTTATTTCGAATGTATCTGTTGCGGTTTCCTCCTTCCCATCAGAAATATAAAACTATACTGAATAGTAGAAATAATAATAAACTAAAAATCATTGAACAAATACACTGAAACAATATTGAGCAAGAATAAAAGCGGTTTCTTGCATTCATCTCAGTTCGGCTCTACCCTTCTTTGAGCAACCACTTTCACAACATTTTTATTGTTGGGCGGCTCGGAAAGCATATGAAAAAATTCGACTGCTATGTACTTATCGAATTGCATTTTCGACTGATCGAATTTTACAATGTGTTCAAATAATATTTAAATATAACAAATTCAATTAATTTATTATGTCTATAATTTAAATAATCATAGCAACTATATTTCCAATGTTGACATTATTCAAAAATTAACGATGTCGGTTTTATTGAAATTTTTTACGTTTAATTTACCTAATTAGGAAATGGCCCTATTCTGTCTTTCCCTGGGAATAGGGAATTGGGAAGAATATTTTCATACCATTTTTGTCTAAATTATATTTTTCTGGCCTACTGAGGGAACATGTTTGGTGTTAATATTTTCGAAACAAAGTTAAATGGGAAAATATTTTTCCCATAAAAATTGTGTGGTACAAAAGTTTCCCAATTCACTTTGTTTTGAAAATTTTTGCACTAAACTTATTCTTCCAGTAGGCCAGAAAAATACAATTTAGACAAAAATTCTATGAAAATATTTTTCCCAATTCGCCTCTATTCCCAGGGAAAGGAAAGAATAAGGCCACTGCAGATAGTGAAAACAACTTTCGAACACACTAAATAAATTATCGAATTTTTATCGAGAAAAATCAAAAAATTGTATGATCCCTGATTGGAGATGAACATCAACGACATCAAATTTGTCTAATACCTGATTAGATTATGTTTTGTTATTAAATAAACAAATTTGTTACAATTAAATTAAATTTCAATAAAATTTCTAAATTAATGATATAATTTCAGGTCGTCAGTAAATTTTTACATAAACATGACTTTGATTTAATTTGCCGTGCACATCAGGTAGTCGAAGATGGTTATGAATTCTTTGCAAAACGACAACTTGTAACGTTATTCTCAGCACCAAATTATTGTGGCGAATTTGATAATGCCGGTAAGTTTCATAAAAATTACAGTAAAATAATTAAAATTTTAAAAATATTTTGAATTTGGTTTTTATTTTTTAGGTGCAATGATGTCGGTCGATGATACATTGATGTGCTCATTTCAAATTTTAAAACCAGCAGATAAACGTAAATTACAATACAATGGTGTCATTGCTGGGCGACCAGTTACACCACCGCGTGGGGCAAATAATAAAAATAAAAAGAAATAAGCAAATTAATTTAAACACAAAAAATTATATATAATAATTTTTTTAATTTTTTTTTTAAGTTTAAAAATAAAGTAACAGAATAAAAATAATGAAAAAGTAAAAAAAAAAAAAAAAATAAAGTTAAAAAATGATAATAAAATTTATTATATTTTATTAGATGCAGATTATATATAATCGATATATTTAATTATCAATATTATTTACAAAATTATAAAATAATTAAATTTTATTTTTATGAATTTGCTCCACACGAAAATTACTTTTAATATTAAAAATTAAAAAAAAAGAAACATATATAAATATAAACAAACATAGTTGCCCCGCTCCCATCCAGGCCCACCCACTTCCTGTCCTCCGACCCAACAATCACAACAACAATAATTAATTAATTTTTAAGAAAAAATTTGTATTAATTTAATTTTGATTATTATTTTTTATCATACCGTTTTTTTTTTATATTTATTAAATTAATACAATATTTTTTTTATATTACAACACAATCTGAAATTAAAATTAGGAGATGAGTAGAATTAATTTATTATTATTATTATTATTATTATGATTTATGAAACATTTTTTAATTTTTAAAAAGACTTTTTTGATTAATAATTATGATTATTATAATTTCTATTGTTTTTTTTTAATTAATTAATTATTACATAGCTTATCCCACCACCCATAAATTTTATGATTTTGTTTTGCTAAATTAATATACGATACGAATACAATCATTAATTAATTCAGATCTTATTAATTTTTTGTGATTTGATTGTAATTAATTTTAAGCATTTTTTGTAGACTTAATAAATTTACAAATTTGCCCCCAACATTAATTAATAGAAATATAAAAAAAAAAAATACTTTGCATGATAATTTGTTTGTGTTTAGCCGGTAGTCTTCCAAAAATAAATAATACATTAATTATAATTTATAATATAAAATGATGCTCGGGGAATGTGAGTGGTTTTTGATGATTTAGAATTAATTTGCGAGTTTTTATTTAGCATGCCACTTGCATTTACCGGTAAACAAGTACTACTAAAAATACGATAAAATTAATTACAATGTGTGCAGAGTAATAATTATCTTTTTTTTATATTATTTTTATTTGGGACATGGGAATTTAATTTACAGCACGTGTATAAATAATATTCGTAAATGTGTCCCAATCGTTCGTCGTTAAATTTAAATCTCTACACAAAATTTGGTTGTTTACATAATTATTATTTGTTTTTTTATTATCAAGTTTGCAATTTTTATTAATAAAATATATATTTTTATGAATAAATAATTAATTAAAAATAAAACTATTTCCAGAATAATTAAACAAGTAGAGAAAAAATGAAAATTGAAGATTTACAAATTTAAAATTAAAAAAATAATATTTAAAAATAAAATTTTATGTTGGTTATTTATATATATGTATATATATATATTTATGTATATATAAATAAATAAATAAACAAAATATATATAAACAAAAATAATAATAAAAAAAAAAATACAAAATTTGCTAGAAATTTTAAGAAAATATAAATTATTGATGATATATATAAAAAACATAATAATATTTAAATAGAAAGGAATGCATGGACGCGGCCCGAGTTTAGAGTCACACACATCCACACATACACAGATAAAAAAAGATCAGCAGTTTTTTTTAAATATTTAAAACAATTATTTAAAATTATTTTTTAGCGATTTAATTTTGTGTCCTAATAAAATATAATCAAAAACCAGTACAAACAAAAGAAAAATTGATTCACATTTCGACTCTCCTAATTTTACAACAATTTATATACATATTTTATTTTTAATTATTATTTTTTGTTTTTGTTTTTTTTTTTATTAATTTAAATTAATGACGAGAAAAAAACAAATAATATAAAAAAATGAGCGTGATATGTTGACACAAAAATATAAAAAAACAAAAATTATAATAAAATTAAATAAGGATATTAATTTAATTAATTAATTAAAAAAAAAAAAAATATAAAACAGAAACAAAAAAATAATATTTAAATAAACTACACAAAAAGTTTAGAATTTTTATTTTTTAAATGTAAAATAAATAAAAAATATTTTAAGTTTAAATTTCAAAATAAATTTTTAATTATTAAATGTAAGATAAAACAAAAAAATTGAAACAAAACAAAATTCAAACAAACAAAATTTTAAGTGTAATTAATTTCGTTTTTTAATTTATTTAGTTTATTTTTATATATTTATATATATATATATTTTTTATTTTATTTATCCGCCTTGAGATCGTGTATTGTGTTCCGTTTTTTTTTGTGTGATATGAAAAACTTTTAGATTTTCATTTTATATACTTTAATATTTTTTTGGTGTTGGTGATATGATATGATGTTTATTAGTTTTAATAAATAATAATAATAATAATAATAATATTAATATACATATTATCTTTATCCGAAAACAATAAAAATAAAAATCTGTTGTAATAATAATCATAATAATATTTATAATAAATTATTTAGTGTTGTGTTTAATTGCATATAATATACTCTATATTCGCTGCTTTATTTTTTCTATATATATGTATGTATAAAATTACGTAAATAAAAAAAAGTATGTATGTATATATAAAAAAATTGCCTCTTCTAAAAATAAATTTAAAAAAAACCAATCGTAGGTAGATTTGCTATAAAACAAAAAAATCCAATTAATATAAATATATATTTATATATTTTTCTTTTTTTTTAATTTACTATTTATTTACATAAATTGTTTTTATTTAATATTGTTTCTATTTTATTTTTTATTATTCATTTTAGGTAAAGGGAATAATAACCTCTTGATGAAAGTAAAGTAGATGGCGCGGAATGGCATAAGGCGGCGGAGAATTTGACTTGCTCTACATCGTAAATTTGGATGTAATATGGCCAATAATGCATTTTATGGATTATTATTATTATTTTTCTTTCATTTTGATAAGGCATAAAACAAAAAAATAAATAAAAAAAAAATAATTTGTAAACTGTAATAATTATAAACATTATAATATGTATAACAATAAAAAGTAAATGTTATCAATTGTATGTAATAATATTATTATCATTATTATTTAAATTAATAAATAAAATAAAACGTAAAGATTGTCGTAACATTTTAATAATTAATCGCGTTGAAGTGCAGTTTTAATTTTATTTCTGTTTGGAGGAATAGCTTCCATCTTTAGCTTTCATTATACTGTAGGTAAGTAAATATAAGCAGACGCAATTTGTCCGTTGGCTTGTTACGTATGCCTATGTATGAGTAACTGGGAAAGTGAATTTGTATCGCTTATAGATCGATATCCTTATAGCTATACATATTTGTATTTAATTTAATATACGGAACGAAGCCGTGCAATAACCCTTGAAAATACTAAAAACGATAGTAAATTTATACGTACAGGAAGAAATTTGATAATTATGATCGGCAAAATATTCCATTACAGGTTTCCTAAAAAAACAGTTGAAATAAACTAATTAAAATTACTTAAGAGTGTTCATTACTAAATTAAATTTGTTGTTGAACCGAAACTAAAAATTAAATTTTAATGTATTAAAACATTTTTCTTTTCCATTAGAACCTACCTAGTCGAAGTGCAAACTCCGTATTTCCATACCAAATAATCCTAGGCCCCTTATCGGCAATTTTCTGAGTTTTCATAAATTTTCGTTGTAAATTATGAGTAATCTTAGACTTTATAAATTTTTTTTCTATAATAACAATTAAACTTCACTCTGTGCCCAGAATACAATCACGTTGTCTGTGTATAGAGGTCAATCTGACCCCACATTTGTTTTCATACATTTTATAAAGGAAATAAGAAAATGTTGTTTTGTCTACTTCATAAATTTACTTGAACGAGAAAAATAAAATTCGAAAATAAACGAAAATCTATTAAAAATATCACATAAATTAAAAAGAAAAAGAAGAACAAATTTTTTCCTGAATTCGTTAAATGTATTTTCCTCAGACGCGTTGTCTGAAACAACTCCTTCGGTCGAATCCCTTTCTCTTCCTAACACTGGGGTTCTATGAATCATCGCAAATCATCCGTTTGTTGAGGGCCTGTCAAATCAATTTTATATATGTATTATTAAAATTCATACGTTATTTGTAGTAAATTATTTTACAACTTACATCTTGGTAAATATATGTATTGATATTTAAAAACAATAATTACAACAATAAACATACATGAACGAATTTATTTACACGATAAAAAGAAACAGTCGGATTAATTTGCTCGGGGCTGCTTCTTCGGTTTTTGAAACTGGTCTTATGTTCAACACTTTATAACGTATGAGGTATATTGCAGCTTTCACATTACGTTTTATTGTACAAGCCGCTCTAAGCCATTTGCATGCCCAATTCCATTGCCAAATGCTTCAGAAAATTTTTCTCCGGCAGCTCTTCAAAAGAGACGATAAGATCGTATAGATTTGATGCAAGAGTGGTATGCCTTTACATTATTCAATCTACTAATAGCTGCGTCTAATTCCTCCACTGTGGGAAATTTAATTGAGATTATTCCTTCATGTTGTTTCGCGCTGCAGTTTTGATTCTTGGAACCGCGTGCTCCGTCGCTTTCCGACTCAGGTGTGCGGAAACGGGATTGATAATTTTTTCAGTTATTCTATACCAGATATCAATATAATTAATAACAAATTGTTAGTAGAATTCGACTTAGCTAATTTAATAATCTGCTGAGTTTCTAGTTCACCCTCTCGCTGATCGCTTTTACTCTGAATTTGATTTTTATTTAACCTCGCGATTAAAATATTACGGATGGAAATATGCCGTTGGGATATCCATTGACTACTTTCAAACTGGCCAAGAACATTGGTCTTCTCTGTTCCAATAACAAGGTTAAGCTTATTAGGCTGCCTGCTTATTGTGGAATTAAGGCAAAATATAGTTCATGCAAAGTAGAATCTACGGCTCGTTTGATCTTTAAAATCATTTACTAGTTACAGTTTATTTACTACCACTCATTTACTACATAGCGAAGTACCAGTTTTTGTAAAACTAATCTGCGGTTGTTGATAAAGTACGCTTTATCTTTGATGAAAAGCCAACTAGAATTTATTTTATTCTTCATGGTTATATGGACCCACTTTTATAGTCCTCCAACTGCTGCTGGAGTCCGGTTTTTGGATTTTGGTTTAAAACCGTTTTGAGGTCACCATTGATTTTATTAATTATTTGTTCGTGGATACTGATAAATGTCGTATCAGATGTATCCATCCGTTGAACAATGAATATAAAACACGTTATATATTTTAGTTTTAATACATATAGATATTATTTATTTATTTAATTGTCGATTTAACATTAAATTAAATTGTATTTTTAATTATACTTTTGTGTTGATGACAATTTTAAGAAGATTATACTGCGTGACATGATTATTTGAATGCCATTAATTTTACACAGAAAAAACAAAAGTACATTAAGAATGAAAAAACAAAAAACTATTCATAACTTCGAACAGCCATCTATATTTTATTAACACTTGCCCAGTTACCCGCGATACTGTCGATATACGCTACACACTCCCTCCCTAGCGAAAATGCGGTTTAAGCGAAACAGCGAGTCTAAAAAACGCGAAGGTGTCTTTATCTGACGCCCGTTGCTAGAGTAGGGAAACGATGGTTTGATTTTTTTTGGATCATTGAACGTTAAATGTTTTCTAACAATCTCGGAACTTCGCTTAGTATGTCTGTCTGTGGCCCGACGGTATGTCAGCGCTTTGCGTGAAGTCTTGTTGACCAGTTGTGTCAGCTGCCGTGAAATAGGGCTTGAGTCGGTCAATGGAAACGTTGATTTGTCTATTGTTGTGATCGATAATAAAGTTTTTGTCACCTCGCTTGATCACATGGTGTGGACCAGTGTACGGCGGCTGTAAGGACTTGCGCAGTGCGTCCTTACGTAAGAAAACATGAGTAGTGCCGAGATGCTGGAGATGGTTTTAGTTCGGCGAAGTGATTTTTTAACTGTCTCATGAACTCGCTTTGTGGGACTGTATTTGAGTTGTCCAGGAATTGTCCAGGTAGTCTTATGGTGGTCCCGTAAACTAACTCAGCACAGGAAGCTTGCAATTCCTCACTGTAGTACACTGGAACGCCAAAACGAGATATCCAAGTTGTATATACGGCGAACGCGACAGTGGCAGCCGTTATATGCGGTACAGGAACCGCCTCGGGCCAACGCGTGTAACGATCTATTATTAGCGTGACGCAGTATCGCTGGCTATCAGAAATCGGCAAAGGACCAATGATGTCGAGGTGTATTTCTGCAAAATGTTGCGAAGCTAAAGTGAAATTGGCGAGAGGTGACTTGATGTGCCTTGAAACTTTCGACTTTTGACATTGAATGCATTGTTGAGTGAAGTTTCTCGAATCTTTTCGGAACGAGGGCCAGATAACATTTTTAGTTAATATATTGGTGGTAGCTTGGATTCCGGGGTGCGAAAGATTGTGAAATGATTCGAAAACTTGTTTCCGGAAGTTTAACGGAATGAATGGTCGAAGTGTACCAGTCGAAATATCGCAATAAATGTGTTTATTGGAGTTAAACGTTATTATGGAACTTGCTTGAGATTTAGTGACATGCTGTTACTATGCAAGAGTTCTCGCAATTCTGCATCATTGGTTTGTGATGGATATTGTTTGAGATGTGATGGATATTGTTTGTAAATTGACCGATGAAATCTAGAAGCCGAAATTGACGTAGATATGCTTTATCCGGATTCTGATAAAATGCGTACACTAGAGGCTTGTGGTCGGTAAACAATGTGAACTCACGACCTTCGAGGAGATGCCGGAAGTGCTTCTATCTCTATCGTAAGCACTGTAACGTAGCTGCGTCTCGCTTAGACGAACTGAGAAAAACTGAGTGGCTGCCATGCATTCGAGACAAATTGCTGTACCACTGCTCCGATTGCATGATCGAATGCGTCAACTATAACTGCCAACCGAGCGTCGGGGATTGGGTGTGCAAGGAATGCCACCTGACATAGTTTCTCCTTGCAATTGTTAAATGCGTCAATAGAGCTGAAGTCCATTCTATTGGTGATTTCTTATTCTTCTTGTAGCCTTTCAAGAAGTCATTAAGCAAAACTTGGTCTGCAGCAGCGCATAGGGAATAAAACGTCTGTAAAAATTGAGCCTATGCAAAAATCGTTTGAGTTAATCAACCCTGTAAGGCCTTTCGAAATTTTCAATGATTTGAACTTTGTCTGAAGGTGGGAGAATGCCTTGTTCGGCCAAGAAATTTAATTTCGGGTAATGCAAAGACATTTGTCGGTATTAACGATTAAACCATGTTCTGATAATTTCTGAAAAACAATCTTGATATGTTCAAGATGATTTTCGAATGACTTAGATGCAATCAGAATATCATCTAAGTAGACGAAGCAGAATTTGAGGCCGAATAATACAGAATGTATATCAGTCTTTGAAAAGTCTGTGGTGCATTCCTTAGGCCGAAAGTCATTTTGGTAAATTCAAAAAGACTAAAAGGTGTTGAGATGGCCATCTTAGGTACGTGCGATGGTTCGTGCGATGGAGAAAAGTGTACAACCCGCGAGTTGGTGTGAAAAGTCCTGTAGGTTTGGTATTGGGTATCTGTCGGGAACCGTAACTCGGTTTAGCGCCCGGTAATCACCGCATGGTCTCCAGTCTCCATTATTTTTCAATACAAGGTGAAGAGGGCTCGCTCACGGACTGCTGCTCGGGCGACAAATACCTTGCGCCATCATGTTGTTTTTTTTTTAAATACCCTTTTTATTTTCGATAAATGTATAACTAATTACTTTGGAATTATTATCTATTTATAATACATACATAATATTTTTATAGATATTTTATTTTATGTTTTGGCAACTAACCGTAGCATAGTAATTATTTTTATTGTTATTTTCTTATTAGGGGGTACTAGTATTGGTCTTATTGTACTCCCTGGATAAACTTACGACTAATTAATACTAACTTAAACTATAAATAAAAACTTAAACTAGGTAAAAATATCGCTAAAAATTAATTAATGTGTTAATCAACGGATTATCCATTAAATTACAGTTGGCGATATATTTGTATTTACGAGAAGCAATTGAATCTCTAATTGTGGTAGTGCCCGATATTAGGTGTAAGGTTTTCGTATGGAAGTGCCTTGGTTTATCTAAAATCATTTTCAGAATTTTGTTTTGAGTAATTTGGATTTTCTGTATGTGGGTTTTGGCTGTGTTGCTCCAACTAGGACAACCGTAAAGTAGGTAGAATAATACACTTATAAAGCAATAGTTTTTTTGATCTATGTAGGTATGATTTTCTGCATAATAAGCCATACTTTAACGAGCTTTTGGGATAGTTTAATTTTGTCTCCGATATGTGTTTTGAAGGTCAGCTTGCTATCTAGAGTTATACCGAGATATTTTACCTGTTTCTCCCAGGTTATTAATGATCCATTCAGATTAAGTCTTCTGCCGGGTAAGTATATATATAGGAGCTCTCCGTCTTGTAAAATAAATTGCTTTTGTTTTACTATGGTTTACTTTAAGCCGCCATTTCTCAAAATAACTATTTAGTATATTAAATGAGTTCTCGAGTGTATTTATGATATGATTAGGGTCAATATGGGAGGATAGTATTGCTGTATCATCGGCAAAAGTAGCTAGCAAGCAGTTTGGTGGGATTGGGACGCAATCTGTGTAAATATATTGAATAGAGATCTGGACTGAGAACTGATCCTTGAGGTAATCCTGACGCTATCTCATACCAATCAGATGTTGTCCTTTGATAATGAATTTGGAATTTTCTTTGATCGAGGAAGCTCTGGATAATCCCTATTATTTTAGTAGGAAATCTCTTGTTTATTAATTTGAAAATCAAACCTTCATGCCACACAGTATCAAAAGCTTTTCGATATCCAAGAGGATCATACCGGTGGATCTCTTCTCTGTAAGGTTCATTTTTACTGATTCTATTATTCGGCTTAGTTGATGTGTGCAGGAGTGGCCGTGTCTAAATCCAAATTGATGGTCTGGAATTATTTTATGGACAGGTTGTTCATCGGAAATATGAGATTGGATTCGGTTCCGAATGATACACTCAAATATCTTGCCGAGGCCGTTTAGAAGACTTATGGGTCTATAGCTACTAGGGTTGGAGGGGTCTTTGTTGGGTTTTAATATCGGTTTTATTTTAGCTGCCTTCCAGATTGTAGGAAAATAAGAAAATTTCAGACAAGCATTGTAGATATAAACTAATGTTACAATCAATTTCTTTGTAAATTGTTTTATTAGAATGTTATTAATCCCGTCAAGCCCAGGGGATCTATTTGTCCTCAAATGTTTTAGGATTGATCTTATTTCTGCGGGATTAGTGAATGCGAAATTTTCATTTATGCTGGTATTTAGTGTATTGTTAAAATTTACGGTGGTCGGATAAATATTCTCATTTGTCGAACTGGTCGCAGTAGTTAAATTTCTATGAGAATTAAAGAAAGTCCTTCCAATTAGGTTGGTTTTTTCTTCATCTGTGATAAATTTTAGTCCATCAGCTTCTAAATAAGGAATAATGTGTGTCGTTTTCCTTCTTTTTCAGTTTCATCATCTATTTATTTTAAATTTACCAAACAAGGTACATATATATTGTAAAAATATTCTAATATATAAATTCTTATTTTCTAACAAATTTGTATTTCGTTAACTTATTCTTTCACAATTTTATTTTACTATTTTCTTCTTATTTTGATACTTAAAAATTAAATATTAAATGTTCTTGCTATATTCTTACGGGTTCATACAAACCTACGATTGGTGTGACTCGGAGTACTTAGTGTCCTCACCAATGTTAGTTAGGTAGCAACCCAAACATACAGTCAGTTATATAAACAAAAAATTTATTTAAATTGCGATTTGAAATTTTTCTTATATGTTTGTTTTGTCAAGTTAGTACCTGGCTTGTAAGCGTCAATATGGTTATTAAAAATTTTACATGCTCTATTTATTGGTTCATTCATTCCATAGTTGGTAGGGTGGTGAACTTCTTTTAAGTACTTTGCATGTCGAGTGCGTCCTTGATTTAAAACCACAGCATTTGAAATTTCATCGACGTTTATGTTTTTTTTAACACGTCAAAAATGAAACTGGCCGCGAGCAAATTTCGTCTTAATGAAAGAGTATCTAAACCTATTAAGTCGAGTCTAGAATTGAAACTTGGTAGGTTGGTATAATCTTGCGGATCGAACATATGCCTGAGCACGAACAATAAGAATTGCTTCTGGACTGATTCAAATTTTATTGCATACTCTTCGGTGAATGGCATCCAAGTTACCGAAGCATACTCAAGGATAGATCTCACAAATGAGCAATAGAGTGATTTTGTTACCCATAAGTTGTTGAATTCTTTAGCTCTTCTTTTTATGAAACCCAGTACCCCATATGCCTTTCCCAACGTTACATCATAATGTTTATGGAAATTAACTCGCGTGTCAATTATTACACCTAAATCTCTTATTTCGTCCACTCTTTTCAAACTCCTCTCATCAATTACGTAGTCAATATTATGAAGAACAACTTTCCTTGTAAAACTGATTACGTAACACTTGTCCACATTTAGATCTAATTTATTACTGTTGCACCACGATATCAATTTGTTTAGATTTGATTGTAAACAAATTGCATCGTCTGTATTTTCGGTTTTGTGAAATATTTTTAGGTCATCAGCATAGAATAAATGCTTAATGTTTTGCAGTACTGTTGACAAGTCTGATATGAAGAGATTGAAGAGTAATGGCCCCAAGTGACTACCTTGTGGAACCCCTGAACTTACTTGTACTGCTTGTGATATGTGGCCTTGAAAGCGAACACATTGAGTTCTGTCTTTTAGATATGAGCTTAACCAGTTGAGTAATGAGCCACCTATTCCCATTAGTTCTAGTTTTTTAATCAACACTTTATGATCCACTCTATCAAAAGCCTTGCTGAAATCAGTGTAAACTGCATCAACCTGAAATCCTTTTTCCATTTGTTTTAATAAGTAAGAAGTAAAGATTGTCAGGTTAGTTGTTACGGATCTACCTTTGATAAATCCATGTTGCTGATCATTAAGATTGGAGACAATGGTTTCTGCAAGCTTATCATGAATTAATTTTTCAAAGAGTTTGGGAATACAAGATGAGACAGCAATTCCTCTGTAGTTAGCTACATTACACCTTCCGCCAGATTTGTAAATTGCTGTCAAAAATGACAGTTTCCAAAAACTAGGAAAGATTCCTTCCACTAGAGATCGGTTAAAGATGTAATATAATGGTTTAACTAGAGAGTTTGCACATGCTTTCAAAAATATGGGCGGAATGCCGTCAGGCCCAGATCCTTTTTTAATGTCCAGACCTTGCAGTCCGGTCAAAATGTCACTCTCTTCCAACTCCACATTCCATAGCTCATAACGGGGTGATATGTTTTCCTGATAGAAATCAGGTAAACTGCTTTCATTGGCTTCTCTTTTATAAATGGATTGAAAACGCTCAGCAAAAAGATCGGAGAGAGTTTTAGGGTTCGAGGACGATATCTCGTTCAAATACATTGTTACTGGGTATCCTTTAGTGTTCCGTTTAGAGTTAACAAAATCATAAAACTTTTTTGGTTCTGAAATTATGTTCTCACCGAGTTGTTTGATGTAGTTATCGTAAGCTCTTCTTGATGCGGACTCAAATTCTTCATATAACTGATGGTGTCGTGTTTTATTGTTCGTTGTTTTATACTTTTTGAAAACTTTGAAAGCTCTGTTTCTTCTATTGCGTAGATTCTTGAGACGTCTGTCTAACCAAGGTTCTTTTCTATTTTCTCTTTGTTTTACCCAGGGAACATGTCTTGAAATAATCCCATCAATAATAGTATGGAATTGATCAATAGTGAAATCTAGGTTGTCATATTAACATACTTCTTGCCAATTAATCATATCAATTTCAATCTTAATTGAGTTAAAATTAGCTTTTTTGAAATTGTACGCGTATTTCGGTTCGTTTTGAAGTTTACAAGGTGAAGTAGATAGGTTACAGTTGGTTATTAATGCTTTATGATGTATTGAATTAGTGAAGCAAGACTCAGTATCATCAGCTTCTCTTACGTTACAATGTTCGAAAGCTGTGGCAAATATTAAATCAAGTTGTCTATCGTTACTGTTTTTAATATCAGAGATTTGATACATATTGTTGCCGTAAGTACAATTTAGTAGTCTAATATCAATATTGTCGTTTGTATTTGTCGGTAAAAGTAAATTTTCATCGTCAGGATCTCTAATAAATTGTAAGTGTGGTCTATTAAAATCTCCAAAAATTAAAATTTCGTTATCGTCATTAATGTTAGTTGAAATTACATTAATTGAATTAAAAATACTTTCATAGATATTTTCGTCCGATGCTGGAGGGACATAGATACAACCAATAATTAATGTTTTGCTGCTGAAATTAATAGTACACCATATCTGTTCAGATAGTGGGTGTATCGGAACGTAGAATTTAGAGTCAGAATTTATTTCGAATGAGGGGATGGACTTGTGAATTGCTAACAATACCCCACCTCCCCTTGTGTTATTTCTTAGATCATAATTTCTGTCTTTTCTATAAACTAGCCAATCAGAATTAAAAATCTCATTGTCATAAACACTAGAATTAAGCCAGGTCTCTGCCAATGCAAAAATTTTAAACTCTGTGGAATGTAACCTTCGATAGAGGGAGTTTACTTTAGTTCTAATTCCTCCACAATTAGCATAAAAAATATTAAAGCAATGTTGGTCAACATTTATGTCAATATTATTATTTAAATTAGTTTTACTATTATAATCAGTATTGTTGTCAAACCTATCTATGTTGGCATTTCTAGAGTTAATCTCTGAAATGCACGTCGTGTCTATTAAAAATTTTTTTTGTTAAAATAAAATTGGTTAAAATTATTCTTACTATTATTCAGGTGATTAATTCTCTCGGTTGTGGTGAAATCTCGGAATGCAGATAGGGTTTTCTCCATATCTTCTTTTGAGATGTTGTATGCCTGGTAAAAGTTGATCAGGATATCCTTTAACTTCTCCACACAAGTTGGAAATCCTTCCTTTCTGAGAATTAATTTAAGGTCTTCGAACGTTGTGCCTCGGAAGCTTGTGCCGGCTTTTAAATCCTTGTACTGGGCAACGTATAGTTTTGCCGCTTCCAAGATTTTGTCTTCTCTGAGGCGCCCGACGAGGTATCTTCCATCACCATTAGATGAGATAATACCCATCCTCACTGCTGGTGGAAAGACTGGATCAACGAAAGATGCTGATGAGGAGCCTGAAATTAAACCTCCGTTGGTGTTAGAACTGGGTGAACTTGTGATGTTGATGGTGGGCTGATCCTCGATGTTGTTGGAGTTGAATGAGTTTTTGACTTTGACATTGCTCTCACCCTCAGGATGGATTGTTGGACCTTTTAAAAAATTTGGGTATTTTTCGGTGCTGTTCTTCCGATGGATGGTGTGTCTTGAGGGATCGTTTCGTCTAAAAATTAAGGATGTCGATGGAGGAATGTTGATACTTGAAGGCGGTGTACCGGCGAGTGGTTGAATAGGTGTCGATCGAGCACTCTTGATGCTTGAAGCTTCAGTGGTAACGAGTTGTTGAACGGGTGTCTCGATCCCTGAAGTTGGTGAGCTGGCGAGTGGTTGGACAGTAGTCGATGGAGGTATGATGTCAGATCTGCGGAATTGTTTTGTCCTTGTCATTTTTGAGTGATATGGTGAGCGGGCGTGTCGCTCAAAAGATGAATTGATCTGCAAGTCATGATTTGTCCAGTCCGATTTATAAATTTTTTTCCCGTATATGAAACGCCAACAACCACTATCTTCTTTGTTTTTACCTAGTTTGTCGACTGTCACAAGATTTTTGTTGTGATCCAGTTTGTTCCCGCATTTTTGTCATTATCGTTTTCGTTATTCCTATTGTTGGCGGACTCGTTTTTCTTCTTGAAGAATTTTTCACAAATCAGAGTCATGTCCTTTTTCAGGTGTTCTCGGAGAGTATTAATCGTTGCTGCATCGTCAATTTCATGAGTTAGGGACGAAAATCGATTCGACGTAGGAATAGAGTAGTTGACTACACTATCATCATTGTTATCATTAGGAGGCATAGTTCCGGAAATTGTTGCATTTAGAACTGCTTGTTCGATGGTCTCGTCAATCGATGATAATCTTTCCTTCAAGATGCTTGTGATGTTTGATTGCAGCCTCTCGATTCGCTTTTCTAACGACGTTAAGCTCTGGACGAAGATCTGATGCTCGTCTGTTAGCATTTTAAACTGATCCGTGTTTAATCTTGTTGTGTGCGAATATTTTTTTGAGAGGTCTGTCATGCTGTCGAATATGAATTTGGTCTTCTCGTCAAGTTTTTCAAATATTTCACTGGTTGTATTGTATGAGCTAATGCATGCACCACAGACATAATGTGATGTGATTTGCGATCGCAACGTGCTTGATAGTGTTTTCCAGGTTCTCGGAAAACCCGCACATATTGCGTGAAAGTGTTTTTTGCATAGTCCGTTACATTCAATTAACTCATCACTAGCACTAACATTGTTGTTATTAAAACAATTTGGCCTTAATGCCTTACTGATTCTCCATATGTGACTATTGTTTCTATCGTACGTCTGTTGGTTAATTTTGGAGAGGATGTTATTCCAATTGGCTATAACAAGCTTCTTAATTGCCTTTGCAATCACTCTATTTAAAATGTTGATATTATGTTTTGTTGATGGGTCGTGTAGATTGTTCCATTGCCGTCTGAGGTGGTTCCTTGTAGTTTTTAAAAAGTTAATATCGTCAGTTAAAGTGATGAATTTATATCTAGAGTTAGCTGTTTTTGTTGGAATGGCTTCGTTTCTTGCGTGTATTATAATTTCATTGACAAGTTTAATTTGTTTGTCAATTTCATGTTGAATATTATATTGAGTTGCATTTTCGAATCTGTTCTTATATTCTAATATGTTCAAGTTTTGATTAATGATATACTTGTAAAGCGGCCAATTGGCATTTTTATAATGAGGATATGACGTGTTTCTATGTATTTTAAAGTGTTTTATAATTAATTCGAACTTAACAGGAAGGTGGTCTGAGGAAAATTGATTCAGAGTATTCACATGACGGATAAAGTTTGGAATGTTTGTAAGAATTATATCTATTGTGGAAGGTCTGGAGTTTTGCTTTAGTGGAATGTATGTTGATGTTGGCGGAAATAGGATTTTAAAACTAATATTGCGTGTTAGGATGTCATATAATGTGTTACCGCCATTATTGAAAGCCCCAAATATATTTTGGCAATTTGATTTGACTATCGGGGATGTGCTTCCTGGGAAGTATACTGAGATAATTCTTGTAACACCACAAGGACCTTCAATGCTTATACCTAATGCCTCGATTACTTTAAGGTTGTTGAAATGGGGAAGCAATTTGTATTTTAAATTCTTTTTGGCAATAATGGCTATTCCTCCATGGGCACCGTTTAAACGATCCATTCTGTTTATATTATAGTCAGGATGGCAACGCAATCGAGAATTTTGGTTTAGCCAAGTTTCACAAAGTAGTCCAATAGATATATTTTTATCGTCCATAAAATTTATCAATTCAATAACCTTTGTAGCTCACCCATGGCAATTCCAGTAAATGATACTAAGGGTATTATTAATTAACCTATTATTTGGTTGGGAAGTATAATTTGGGTTATTATTTACCATAAAGATATTCAACGGCTAAATTCCTAATTACGTGAAATTGTTCAAACCGAGTTGTACAATTTGATAAATTTGAAAGAATATCATTAATTAATTTATTGATCTCGCCAAACGAGGATAGATTATTATGCCTACTGTTATTTAATGTATTATTGTTTATGTTTATATTATTGTTAGTACAGTAAAATTGTTACCTAAGATTTCCTTGCGTTGTTGACCATTATTTGTATGTATATTGTGCTTGGTTAGTGATATGCTGGTACTGGGTTTTGTTGTATCATCAAATGACTTGGCTCACTTAATACTGGAAATTAGGATAGATCGGCAATGGCAGGTGGTGGTCTTTCGGTCGAATTTCTCATACGTATACGGTTATGACATTTATGTCGCTGGCTTGCTAAAAACTCCGATTTTTTGGGACAGTCGTAGGAGTTTGCCTCATGTTCGCCATTACAATTGCAGCATTTGGGCTGGCTGGCATTTGAATTGCTCGCTCGTTCCGTGTCTTTAAGAAAGTTGTAATCCTCTTGTTTGTGTTCATTACCGCAAAACGAGCAACGTAGTTTTAGATTACAATTTTGTGCAGCGTAACCATAATTCGAGCATCTTGAACAGATAGTCGGCCCTTTTTTATTGGGCCGATAGTAGTCCCATTTCACAATTGTGTAGAAAAGCGTGTTTATCTTTTTTACGTCTCTTAATGACAATGAACCTCTTTTGACTTTGATTAAATATACTGTGTGATCATCGTATCGTTTATTTCTAATCAGAAGAGATTTTATGGCGACTAGTGATTTCAGACCGGCATTTATTAATTCAGTTTTTACTTCATTTACATCCATTTCAAACAAACCACTTAGTGTAAAATTTGTCGTTCGATCCTCTGCCAATTGGTAAGAGCAGAACTCAATATTATTATTTTTGCAATGCTCAATTAACTTCTTGTGATGTGCAGCTTGTTGGCATTGAACCCTTATTCCATTGCCTGTCAATTTGATCCTGGTTTTGTTGTCGGGAATACTTGTGTTTGTGAGTATTTGTTTGACCTTGCAGTAGTTCACATGTTTTATGGTTACAGGTGGACAGGATCTAACTGTGTGGTTTGTTGCATTGTGCTCTTTGACTGAGTTATCCAGCAAGATATTAAATTGGTTGCTCGTTGGGATATTCGGAACCACTTCGTCCGGAAACCCAAGAAAATCATCGTCTTAAGATAAGTCTTCAGTTTCCATTTCAGGTTTGTTATCACTCATTGTAACTTTACTTTTTTGGGTGGTGCGTCTATTAGCGGAATGTCTAATAGAAGGATAAAGTTTGACTACTTGTAACGGCCATCGGAAATCATATTGAAACTATATGAAAATCGTAAGCCTAAGCTTGCACACCTATATACTACATTGCATACCATGTACTATATACAAATAATTCGATACAATTACCAAAACAAAAATACATGGACTATAGAACAACATCTACCACATTGTGTAGGTCAAGAATATTTATTGCAATTTATTATGTTACAAGTTTAATGACCTGTTTTATATATATGCATGTATATGTTATTGTATATAAAACACCAAAGAGCTTGTGGGTAATGTACCCAAAATATAATATATAAATACACAGAGGTATATTATGTGCAAGTAAATACACCGTACAAAATATGTATATATACAATCTGGTGCAATTATATACAATACATACGTACAGCTGTGGACTAGAATGAACTAGAAATTATACATCTAATTTGCGTAAGCGACATTCTTTGTGAGGCTATCGTGAAGAGTAGTTAATAATATAATTGGAAATTAATAATTGGCTGTAAGTGTGGCTGTAATAAGCATTTTGGATGCTTAAAAAATCAAAATTAAAATCATTGTTCCAACGGTAAGATTTTACCTTATTAAAGTGCGGTGCCTATATATATATATAAAAAACACTTGTGTATTGTTTATAGGCCGCATAGTTTGTGATTGTATCCGCATTTAAAAAAAAAAAAACGGATTACAAAGTTTGATACGCTCTGGCCACTGCATTCGCGGGTAAGTTTCTTGGTTTTATAGCCAAAAATCTATACTCAATTCTTTTTATTTTCGTTTTGTTTTAAAGGGCCTCATATTTCTAAACTGTGATCTACTGCGTACTGTATGGACAGTATCATTCCGTGTCAACCATACTCTGTATGCTTAGGATCCAACAACAAACACCAAGGGATTATGTGATAGTGTTATGTGCTTGTTTGTGATATAAGAAAAAATCCTTACGTTTAAAAAAAAAAAAAAAAAAATTAAGATTCTCTCTAGAAGAATTAGGAAAAATAATTAAATTTTAGTGTTTAGTATAAAAAAAAAGTATTTAAAGAAAAATAACCGTAGTTAAGATTGGGTGTGGTTCAAACTGTGCGAGGAGCATATAGGACTAACTTTTTTGTTCCATACAGAATCCATAAGTCGCAGGAGAGTACTCTTTTTGCAGTATTTATGGTGAGTTTTTTTATTATTTATTATATTTATTATAAATGTGCTCCAAACATTTCTTTGACCGATTTTTTTTTATACCCAACCATATTTTTGTTATTGGTTATTTATGATTACCTTATTAATTAGATAAATTATAGTAAATTTGTTTGATATGAGTAATTCTAATTCATAATAAAATTTTTATAATGGAAGAGTAAATTCTTTTAAATTGATGATGTTGTGGGGAGTCGTGATGTCTAATGTGATTCTGATTCGCATTGTAGTTTTTGTAATACCAACACGTAAAGGTTTGTCTGTCTCATTATTTTGGCGGTAAAGAACCCTCCATACCACTAGAGTCTACCCGAAATGAAAAAACGTGTTGACCGCCAAGAGAGCAGCTACATACTTCTTTTAGGATTTCGGCGTTCACATTATTTGGATTTTTGGATCCATTATTGCTGGTTTTTATTATTCCAGCTCCAGCAAGGGAATCCTTGCTGGAAGCTTTAGGATTATTATTTGTCGGTGCTATTTCACAGGTTATAAGATAATAAATACTAAAAAACACGTGTTTGCACTGCACAAAATAAACTAACTGTTTTTGTTATTATTGGCTTGTCACTGTTTTTATTAGAGAAAAACAAATTAATATTTTTAACGTGTTACGACTGTGTTGTCTTAACAAGACATTTTTTTTTTGTAAATTTGTTTCTATTCTCCACGGTTTCTTGCGTCCGGGTTTTTGTTGTCTAAACGTGGTTTCTTGCGTCCGAGTTTTTCGCTGTGTGAACGTGGTGTCTTGGTGGATGGATTCTTGTGTGTTTTCTTCTGTTATGTTGGCAACGGAACAAAAATGGGAGAGAGAGAGATAACAATGCGCATCGAGTGTGTGCAAAGTAAAACGTTTTGAAAAAAAATGTTTTTTCTTGTATGTCTCTCTTTTGTACCAACGAAAATTTGGTATAAAGGAGAGACAGAGAAGAGAGATGCATTTTCTTCTAAAACGTTTTATGAGCTGTGCGACGCTCGAATTTTTTTGGTTGTCGCCATTCGGTTTTGTGATTTTGGTATGATAAAAAGTCAAGTTGTAATTTTTGATCGAGTTTTGATTGTTGATAATCAGTTTTGATTTTTTTAAGTTAATTGAGTTTGATGTAATTAAATTTTGTTATATAAAACTTCGAGTTTGTGATTTTGGGAGGATAAAAAGTCCAGTTTTGTTAGAGTGAAGTAGAAAAAGCGTGTAGTTTTTGAAGTGCGTCGTACCTTTTGAGTTTGATTCACGCCATTTTCTTTCAATTAAAAATATAAAGAAACAGAAATTTAAATTTAATTGTTAATTAGTTAATGACGCGGTATAATATTGTAATTACCGCATATATAATAGATATATTTAAGAGATTTTTGTATAAATAAAACGTGAAAGGTGAAATATCGAAACGAAAAAAAAAAAAAATTTATAAATAAAACAAAGAATAAATAGTTCTTGTGTGTGCTTTTTTATTGTGCACTTTTATGAGCACGGTAGAAACGATTGAATTGGTAATTTTTTGTGCCATCTGGTATTAACGGGGGCCGCGTTGTCTGGAGGCGCGCATTATTTTTACGGTTCTTGGTGAAGGATGTCCAACAAAATTTATCTACTATTACAGGTGGTTAGTTGAGACCACTTCTTCGATTTACGGTGTTTAGACCAGCCAACGCCCAACGTATTTTGGCGGCCAGGCGAGGCCACAATAGTTTACGGCATCTTCGCCGAACGATAACGGGTGCCACATGTTTATAAAGCGAGCACCGCAATTTACAACTAACGTCGCACTTTACAACGGGTGCCAAAGTTTTACCACCAGCACCGCATTCCTCAACAGGCGCCGTTTTATAACGAGCGACGCATTTTATAACGGGCACGGAAATTAATTAAGGAGCGCCGCAATTATAACCGGTGGCCAACAACGTGGATCATCGGGCATTAAAACACAACAGTCAGCTTAGCACCTGTGTCGGTCAAGCACAGCGGCAGCGTGGTTGTGAAGGCGAAGTACGCCCAACATTTTTTTTGGATTACCTAACCAAGCCAACAGTTATTATTTGGTATCGGGGAGAGGCCCCGCAACGCCCATTTTATTTTGGTGGCCAGTCGAGGCCGAAGTAGTTAACGGCACCAAAGCCGCAACGGTCCGGGGGACAGGAGTCCCTTGTGGCATGACGGCACCAAGGCCGCAACATTTTGCTTAATAATAATTAAGGTACATTTTTTTATTTTTATTTTTAATTTTTTTCATTTTTATTTTTATATACATTTTCTTATATTACCTATATATATAATTTTCAAAATTTTTGTGATCGAGCGCCGCACAGCGGGTGCACGCTCGATCCGTATTGCATCTCTCTGTCTCTCGTTCGTTTTCCTGCTTCTTTCGTTTCGCGTGGGAAGTGATGATTTTTTTTACTTTTTGTCTAAATTGGGAAAATAAATTTAAAATGAATTATTAATTTTTTCGGTATGGTATGATGGGAGCGGAGACTCCCTCGGTGTCGGTTTAGTGTTTGCGGTCCCTTGGTGCCCGCATCCAATTTCGTAACCGGGGCTTTGCCCTGTTTGAATTCGAATGGATGCGCGCACCAAGGCACCTCTCTCCCATTTATAATTTCTGAGTTGTTCGTTCCTCAGGTTCCGGCCGACGAATTTCGGCGGAACTCCGGGTTAATTATTATTATTTGCGGTTTAATTTTTTTAAATTATCTGTATTAATCACGGTGTAAGCCAGGAGCCCTGTATGCCTCAAACCCCACGACCTTAGCACTTCTCCCTGAGAACGTAGCCGGCAAAATATCACCGTGGAGGCCTCTGCAGGTGCTTAGTGAATATCTGCAGGTTGGCAGTAGCCAGCCTGTAACAAACGGTAGATAATATTTTATAGTAATAATGATGCTGACTGATCGGCAGATCATTATCGAATGGGCATCATGTTGTTGAATTTGACTTTTGTGATTTCAAGTTTATCCAGTGCTAAGCGACGTGTTTTTGCGTTTATCAGATTGACTGACTAGTAGTCTCCAGCCGATGCGTGACGTTATGCTTGATAGCAGTGCTGCTTAATGAGCGACTTGTGATCTCCCCCCCCCCCTGTGAGTAGACCTGTAACAGACAGTGAAGTCACGTGATCGATGATCCTTCGGCTACTAATGTCAACTACGAGATATGTGTGACTTAAAAAATTTGCACCGAGTATAGGCGTCGAAACGTCTGCAATAACGAATTCCCAGATAAGTTCGCGGCGTAAGCCAATATCTAATTTTAATGTTTTTGTACCATACGCTAGCACCGGTGTACCGTTTGCTGCATATAAATTTAGAGTAGATATTGCTTTTAATGGTTTAAAATTTTTACTAGGTACTATTGACAAGTCTGCGCCAGTATCAACAAGGAACTTTAGATTATTCGTTGTATCGAAAATTATTAGGCGACTAGAAGTGGTGTCATCATTGACTGCCACCAGTGTCTGATGATCCTTTAAAAAATTTTGTTTTGAAATGTCTGGATTTTGTAAATTACCAACATTGTTTTTAACACGATACGTGCATCCGTCAATACATTTTTCGGCTTTGTCACCGAATTTGTAATGGTAATAGCACGTTTTATATTTGGGATTAATACTCGTCTCGAGTTAGATCGACTATGTGTATGCTGTCGGTTGGAACTTGCCTGCGAACGTGATCGTACATTGCCTGAGAAGAAACACTGTCGATTGTGCTAACTCGCGATGCGGCATTGTCTGCATAACCGCATCGGCTCGTTCGGCTAACGTGTTTAAATCCACGTCGTTCTCAAACAGGGAGAGTAACAATTGAACCAGTTACGGTAGGCACGACATCCAGAGTTGCTGTAAAGTTTTTTTTTGCGAAATCGCCGCCAGCGTTTAGTTTAAACTCGCTTAGAAGTTGCGATGGTTTTTTGTCACCGAGCGAGAGACGAAGGTGGGCGAAGTCCGAGATTCATACCTCCTCGCCGGTGCTCCCTGGGTAACGCTAAATGAATCAGGCGGTGTAGTGGAGACGAGCAGACTAAATCCTGTTTATAGTCATGGACACTACATGTCAGGGCGGGTTATTGGCGCCCTAAAACCAATACCAAACCAGCGTCTGTTCTCCATGTTAGGAGCGGCTGAAGCCGGCGTCTGTCTTGTATCAAGCGGCTCGCTATATAAATGTGTTCAAGGCAGGACTGGATGCCTTAAGATTTTCACCAGTACGTGACCCACACACGTAACAAGCGGGTTGAGCGGCAGGCCAACAACCTTCTCTCATAAAAACCATTTAAGTTATGAACCCTAAACAAAGGCCTCGGATTTGAGAACAAACGTGGCTGATGTTCTCTCAGTATGGCAAACCTACTTTCAAAATCTACTAAATCGGAATGACGACGTGACCCCATTAGAGCAGTAGCTCCTCCAGGTGATGGGGTCTTCGTCGAATATCCCACAGTGGAGGAAGTAGACGCAGCTATTAGTCGATTGAAGAACGGCAAGGCACCCGGTCTCGATGGAATCCCCGCAGTATTAATAAAACTCGGAGGCGCTACTCTTGCAACAAGTCTATACGATCTCATCGTATGTATTTGGGACCAAGAAGAGTTGCCGGAGAATTGGAAGACCGCGCTCATATGTCCGTTGCATAAAAAAGGCGACCATCTTAAATGTGAAAACTATCGTGGTATAGCTCTATTGAACACTGCTTACAAAGTGTTGGCTAATGTTGTACTTGCCAGACTCATCCCTCTCGCCGAAAACATCATTGGCGACTATCAGTGTGGTTTTCGTCCCAACCGATCGACCACTGACCAGTGTTTCACCATGAGGATGATCTTGGAAAAATGTTGGGAGTACAACATAACCATACATCAATTATATATAGACTTTCGTCAGGCTTATGACAGTATAAACCGCGATAACCTTTGGGCCGCGCTCATATGCCTAGGAATTCCAGAAAAACTCGTTTCTCTGTGCAAATTAACAACGTCTGGGTCTGTATGTAGAATTGTAATCGAAGGAACTGTGTCAGACTTCTTTGAAATAACATCTGGTGTTCGACAGGGAGATGCACTCGCGCCTGTGCTGTTCAATTTGGCGCTTGAGTACGTAGTGAGGAAAAGCAACATCGAAACTTCGCGCTGTATATTTAATAAATCAGGCCAAATTCTTGGATATGCAGATGATATCGTGCTTCTTGGCCGAAGACCTAGCGATATCAAAGACAGTTTCGTGCCGCTCGATCGCTGCGCAAGAAGACTTGGTTTGAAGGTGAACAGTAACAAAACCAAATTTGTATCAACACCCAGGAACATCTCCATGGCAAATCTCGGAATTGGCGACCATAACTTTGATCGCGTTGAAAACTTCAAATACCTCGGGTCAGTTATAACATCATCAAATGACATGCAGGCAGATATAAAAGCCCGAATCGCTGCCGCACATCGAGTTTTCTACGCCCAATCAAAATTATTGCGATCTAGACATCTATCGCAGTCGTGCAAGCTCGCACTTTATAAAGCACTCATAAGACCTGTGCTGGCTTTCGGAAGCGAGAGCTGGACCATGACCACTAATGATTGTAGATTATTATCTGCCTTCGAAAGGAAGGTCATTCGCTCCATCTTTGGTCCTATTAAAGTCGCGAACAATGAATATCGGATTCGCATGAACCACGAGATAAAGCAAATTATTGGAGGTTGCGATATTATCGGATTCATCAAATCCAATCGAGTAAGATGGCTCGGCCACGTTGCAAGGTCCCCACAACAACGGATGACCAATAAAGTGTTCCATCAACAACCAGCCGGTGTGCGTCGTAGAGGAAGACCCCGACTGCGCTGGCGTGACGACGTCGAACAAGATCTACAGGCACTAGGATGTCGAAACTGGAGGTCGAGAGCGATGGACCGAGACGGCTGGAGGACCATAGTGTGGGCGGCAAAATCCCTTCATGGGATATGAAGCTAGAGAGAGAGAGAGAGAGCGAGAGACCGTGAAAAATATTGATAATTTTCGATTTTTTAGACTCTTCAAGGACGCGAATTACCTCGTCGCGAAACGTCGTGTAAGGCGTATCGTTTTTGTCGCGTAATATGAGATCCGCGAACGTATTGTGAAAACGCGAATCAAGCGAGCTCACGCCATGTGAGTAATTGGTGCTTTCGGTAGTCACGTTTGCAACCTTGAACAGTTGTTCCAAGATGTTAAACCACACCGAATGGTTTTGCGAATAAGGCGGCTGTGGTAGTTTGAATGCCACACGGCTAATGTGTGCCTCTGTGGACTGTTCGACCCTTGGAGGCAAGCGAGTACGTAAATTATTGCTGTACATGTCGGAACCGTCCGTCTGTGTCAAACGCGCTGTTCCGAGAATTATGCGCAACTGCTCAATAAGATCCACCGGATCTGGACCCGCTGCACCGTTCGAACCCGCTTCCGCAAAGGAAGGAGTGCTATTCCCGGACATTATAATTTAGGTAAAAATAAACACGACCGCGATTACGAAATTAAATTTTTTTATTTTTTTTGGGTACGTGTTACTGAAAATACGGAAAACTATTCATAACTTCGAACAGCCTTCTATATTTTATTAACACTTGCCCAGTTACCCGAGATACTGTCGATATACGATACAGTTACGACCGTTTTGAGCTTCATTACGAAGAAGGGATTTTTCTAGTTTCCATGTACGAACCTGTTTTGAAGAGGATGAATTCCTTTGTCTAGATCGCTGCTCTAGCTTTTGCGGTAAGTCGGATCATTTTGAGAAAACTATGCTTTCTTCGAGTTTAGGCTACTATACACACTGAACTGTTCATAGTAGATCATGCCCTGGATCTGGCTGATTTACGTTACATGTAGGTATTTTACAGTTGTCCAGTGTGATATGTACCTCTGAATACATGTCTGGTTATCGAGTCGAATAGTTTATGAAACTGTTAAGATAAAGTAGCCGATTGTGCTAACCACTAGTTTTTTTTCATTTGTTTCAGGTCTTGATTTGAGGTTGAAGAATTCATTCTTCTACCACTTTATATTAAGCCCTTCATTTTAACTTTCAACGATTATAATTAGGTAGTAATAACGGTATTCATGTTGCAAAAAAGATATAGTCGCTTCTGTATATATGCTGTGTAGTTAGACTGTGTGATGATCGATGCACTGAAATTCACGATCGCAATCTTAACAACTATAGTAATTATGTATATTGCTTTACGAATCTGAAAATAAGACAGCATTTGCTGTGCTAGCCCTATCCTTAATTATATTCATT
Source organism: Nephrotoma appendiculata (assembly GCA_947310385.1). Classification (NCBI taxonomy): domain Eukaryota; kingdom Metazoa; phylum Arthropoda; class Insecta; order Diptera; family Tipulidae; genus Nephrotoma; species Nephrotoma appendiculata. Next base: position 287,939,964 of record OX371223.1, read on the forward strand.
CCGTATTTTCAACCGTTTCAACGATACAGCCTATATTGTCACCGCTATATCTCCTATTTCGCTGGTCTTTGCCAAAAATTGTCTCCGCTTTATAATATTCGTCAATTCTGTGTGGTGCTTTTTGTCCTTAACTTCTCTTGAAACAATCTCAAGGTCAATAGCGAACGTATCCCAGAATCGAGATAGCAGTTGAGGAGTATCCTCGCTCGGTCTGTTGAATTTAGTATGTAATAAGCAGATATTATAGTGGGTCTACCAGGAACATCCGCTATTAATACTTCGATATACAGTTAGCGGCATTATAAAAGATGAGGAAAACATTGGGCGCTTTCACAACACTTAGCAGTTGGGAACATGTTGAGTAAAGACGCGGCTCTAGCACTACGAAATTTTCAAATTATATTGGTGATGATTTCACTAATCATGTAAGGGGGGGAACTGAAAGCACTCGTTGTAATGTTGAGTTCATGTCTTTGGAAGGTGTTTAATTCATCATTTAAGCTCGCTTATATTACAAAGTAGCATCCGGTTTTAGGTCTAAAGCGAGAAGGAAAAGTTAAATACAATAACAAATCAAAAACATTTAAATTTAACAATATTTATTAAGAATTCATCAACAAATCCCGTCTTTAAAAAAACATGCTAAAATATAATTATCTACCCCTCTTTTTATATACTAAGGCCTCGAGTTGCGTCGATTTGACTTGCGTCAGTTCAACTTACGTCACTAAAAGTTTTAATACCATAAAGTAGTAGTTATTTAATATAAAGTAGTAGTTATTTAATATAGATATACAATATTTAAGAACTGAAATAACAAATGAACTTTGAGTTGCATCATTTTCGAGTTGTGTCGCGTTCTCATAGAACGCATTAATGACGCAACTCGAGGCTTTAGTGTACATATTATGTGTCTTTTGTCTAATCACAGCTCTACTAAACTGGTGCGTTCAGCGTCGCATCAGGTGGAATCATTTCGTACTTTGGAAGCGTAACGCTAAACTATTATTTGGCTGTACAACTTTAACGCCATGCTTACTAACGCCCTTTTGAGCTGGTGGTGTAGTAACTTTTAACTTTCTAGTTTTCGATTCTGGCTTGTCCGTTTGCACTTCTAAAATCAAAATTGGCTCTTGTCCCGCTTCCGATACACTCGACACCGCATTTTTATCACTCGTAATGAGTCGATTCTTTACTTGGAATGGGTTAACCTCAAGTAAGCTTTTACTGCATTGTAAACATATGCTTGAACCATTATCATCTTTGTGTACTGGGACAGGACGTAGACGCTCATTCAAAACAAATCTATGACTGCACACATGCTGAGATTCTCGTAACATCTCACGTTTTTTACGTTCGAGTGACATTCTATTGGAAACACTAATACAATCGCTTGAGTTATTCGAACGAAATTCACCAATTTTATTGATTTTCTCGTCGTTATAAGATTTAAGGAGTAAATCTACAGATGAACATCTCGATGGGAAATTTCCCATTGATTTTGGCGATGTACCACCCGATGTGATATCATATTCGGTGCGCTCGTACAATGGTCTTTGATTCACTTCGTAATTATAGCGTTGGCGGGAATAACTCAATGGGCTCTTACAGCAGCGGCACGAGAATTGCTCGAAATCTTCTTGGGGTGGTTGAAATTCGGAGTCTTTGGTGAACCGTTGTTGCTTGTTGACGGGTTTGGTCTTCACAAAATCATTCGATTGCACAAAATTATTAGAAAAATTACAATTTTTCCGGCAATAGCATTTATCTTTGTGTTGTGGATAAAATTTAGCACCAGTCATAATTAATTAATAATGATTAGTAAATTAATATTTATAATAGAGAAAATTGTTAAAAAATTCGAGTGAAACTGAAAAGTGTCCATTTGTTTACAAATTTTTGACGTTTTGTTTTGGACGTGCGGTTGCTATGGTCGATAACGCAGATCTTGTTTATTACGTCTTGTGTGTTTTATAGCTGCGGTATCTGACGGATTTTTCTCAAACTATGAATATACAGTGGACAAAATTATGTATTATAGTTTGGTCTTAGAGGAAAATACTGAAGAGCAGCAACTATTTTTTTCCCATATAAAAATCAATATAATATTTGCTATCTCTGTTGAGTCATGTAGGAACAGGATGGTTATATAAAAAATGCATATGGTGGTCTCAGATGTCAAAGAAAAAGCTAACGGGACAAGTTGTTGTTGTTGTAAAATGTGACGCGCTAAATTTTGTGTTCTTAAAAAATCGTGATATTATTAATTAAAAAAAATAAAATATTATAAAACAGTTTGTGTATCGTGTTATTTTGTGTAGTTTGTGAATAAATATTAAAAACTTTGAACATTAAAATATTGCAATGAAGTGCTTTGTGAAGTGTTGTCAAAATGCGCATCAAAAAATTCGAAAAAAATTCCTTACCATTTATAAGTGTTTATATAAAATATAATGAAAATTGTGTTAAAAGCAAAGTGATTTGTGATAAAATTATTATTAATTTAAGTTATAAATCAACAAAATGTAAGAAACGAATTTTGGTTGTTGTTGTTGTGCTTTTTCTTTTTGTAAACATAATAGAATCATATGTTATATTACAATATCGCATTTTTCTTATTACTACGTTCATATTCTACGTGCTATTTTTTCATAATTATTTTTTATTTTGGAATAATATTCTGTAGAAAGAGTAAGTACAATTTTTTACCGAAAATAAAAAAAAAAATAAATCCGTACCAAATTGGAATAAAAATAATTGTAAATTTGTGTAGTTTTTAATTTCGATTGAACAAACTCTAAATACGACCCGTTGATTTATATGCGTTCTCTTTTACCCTCCGAATTTGACTCGTTTGACAGCTACTCTCATTCATTCTATATAAATAATTTAAATTCTTTGAGTTTGGTGCGGAAGAGCGATTGATCAGTAATGGGCCTATTCCACTACACAGCGTTTTATTTTGCAGAAAACTAGAACGAGATAAAAATATAGATTCTCTCTATGTGTGACCCGCACATCAATATTTTTTTTTTTGAAAATTTTTGTTTTGTTGCCATAATTATAAATAAAAAATATCAAGCAAACTATTTTTTATGGCAACAAAACAGAAAAAATTCCCCCACTTCCAGCAAACTTTTATTTTTTTGATATTTTTATGGTGTGTAGTAACATTTTGCGCTTGGTGCGTTGGCACAACACACTCTTTTTATTTTTTTTCGCCTGCTGAATGATTTTTTTATGTTTTCCCCTCACATAATTTATAGCAAAACAACTTTTATAAAGTATCGTAAATTATCCAAATTAATCAAACATCATATTATTTTTTCATCGCAATAATAATCTTTATTTTTTTTAGTAATTTTTAGGATATACAATTATTGTCAAACATTAAAAATAAAGATTTTTCATATTCTTTAAATAATTTATAGGTTAGATTTTGTTGATGTCAAAATTTCCCCAACTTTTTGTCCCATAAAATAAAAATGTTGTATCTCAGTCGCTCTAATGTAAATTTCAGTACTTGTCTTAGTCACATTTTCTGCAAAAAATTTGTAAAATTTTTCTGTTTTCAGGTGGAATCGTACCATATCTCATATGTCAAAGAAAACACCCCAACGACACTACTTTTTGTTTTTGTACGAAGTGACGACTTTATTTTGCGCTCTTAAAAAATCTTGAAATTATTAATAAATAATGTTAATAAAATGGTTAGCGCATAGCGTAGTAGTGCATCATTTAGTAATAAAAATTGAAAACTTCTTATTAAAATGAAGTGTCTTGTGAAAAGCTGCCAAAACACACCTAAAATGATTTTATGAAATAAAATGTAAATTATGGTAAGAAAGTGATTTGTGGTAAAATTATCCTTAATTTAAGTTATAAATCAGAAAACATTAAGAAAACAATTTTGGTTGTTGGCGTGGGGTATTTTTTTTTTTTTGTAAACATGTTATATTACCAGTGCCGCATTTTTCTTATTACATACTACGTGATTACTACGTACGTATTACTACGTGCCTTTTCATAATTACTTTTTATTTTTGAATACCATAATTATTAGTTTTTATAGAAATAATATGAAAAACATATTTTGTGTTTTTTAGGATAAGCGCATAATTTGAGGAATTAAAAATAGAATACTTGAACTCTTCGATGGCTTCGATGTACAAGATGTAAAATGTAAAAATGAGTAAAAATTAAATTATTTGCTCGTTACATTTTGAAAACAAATATTTTATGCCGCAGACAAAATTGAATTGGTGAATATTTTTAAGAAACTCTCTTCTCGGGTAATGAGCCAACGACTAAATTTGACGACAATGAAAATAATATTAAGTTAAATAGGGCCAATAACTATTTGTATATACACAAGTTTAAATCTACAATATATTGTACTTAAGGAAAAAACAATTGTTTTTTTATATTGGAAGAATAAAAATATAATTCATTTTACATATTTTTTTAATTTTAACGTCCTAACTTCATTGCATTCGGTTGAAAAAAATTATAAATAGCCCTTTTAATTTATTCACTTTCTCTTTTACCCTCCGAATTTGTGACGCTTGACAGATGCTTACATTCATTCTATATAATCTATTTCTATGATATACAGTGGACAAAATAATTTTATTTTGTTGCGAAGAGCGAATGTCTACTTCATTATATTTTACTTTATTAAAGTTAATCATAAATATTATGGTAAGTATTAACCGGATGGTCGGTGTAATAAATTCTTCAACTGTCTGTGTTCTTCGTCTTAAATTAATTACTTAAATTGATTGGTCTGGTATTAATCCACTATGCTAATTTCGCGGAAGTCTTTTGACATGATGCACACGTGAATCATAAAACTGATCTCTATAATTTTTATCCGATCTGCGTAACAGGTGACTGATTATACATTTAAATTTAGAGGTCACAGGAAGCTGACACAAAGGTTTGAGTGTCAGATTTCCATCCAACGGACACATGTTTCTTTCGTCTCTTCAAGTCTTCTTCCCATAACCCTTACCTAATTTGGTTTTTAACTTTAACTTTTTAACCAACAGGAAGTTGTTGACGACCTCTTCATTTTACTTTCTAACTCTTTCTAATTATTTCTAAGGAAGACTTATGAAAATGTTCGACACTACCCACCGCAGTTGCTCAGCAACAGTTCTCTGTGGGGTTGTCTAATTTTGCCCTTAAGCGAGGTTGATCGAATTCCACTTGAAGCGATCCTGGATCGCTTGCATTTCGTTCATTTGAAGTACAGTTTTCATTTCTTCAATGGCCAAGATTGATTTCTGTCCATCCTGCTCTTATGCTCTGAATTTCCTTTTTTTTTCATTTGGATAGCTGTCAGGAGCCCTTTTTTATTGCCTTCTGTTAGAAGCCCGCGAAATATGAACTAATTCCTTAATTCCTGGGATGTACATTTCTTGATGTTCTCTGAGGCTTCAAGGACCATCTTTAAAAATGCACCCGTGGAAATGAGTCAGAATATCATTCTTCACACTCAAATTAAGAACTAAACCGTGATATGGAACATAAACTGATAAATGTCAACCAAGAAAAGGCTCTCGCTTGAGAAAATCGGCAACCTATACCTTAAATTCTGTTTAATAGTAAATTTTTATGTTTCATTGTCTTTCACTAGTGTATCTGATTCTTTTAGATTTTATTGAGGTGCTAATTGTGCTGACAATTGTTGGAAGCTATATTCTATGTGAAGGTGTTGCCTCATTTGAAGTCTCCTCGCTCCATTGGTGGTGCCCAAGGTACGACGGATATCTAAATTTTTTGAATAAACCACAATTGGTTTTATTGTTTGTCAATTTCGGTGAGTTAGCTTTTTTTATTATCATTTTACTCGTACTCATTGTCATGATCACAGGTGAATAGCCAGATGATAGTCCTTCACTATTTTCGATGCACCTGTAGTCTTCATACAACGTTGTTACAAAGAAGCCAAGAAGACCTGGTATTTTATGTGTATCAGCAGGCCAATATGTAGGTTTATCGCCAGAGTGAAATTCTCGGTTGTTCTCGCGAGTTGCATTAAATAAATCTTTTCCTTGATGAACAAGGCATTCCTTGTTTATAAAAATCACCGCCTATATGATAAAATTTGGTACTAATGATTTATCAAGTCGTCTGTAGTTTTGTTTTTTGACTGATGGCGTGAGAGACAGTAAATAGAGGAGATACTGAGATCCCTACTATTGATTGATTCAACTTTTATGGTTTTAACTTGTATAAGTTCTGCTTCAATACTGGACACTTTATAATGTTTAATGCTATTTTTAATAATTACGGTAGATCCAATAGTGTTTCCTCCTGTATGAATAGTATGGTAGCATTCATAGTATATATTTTAAGAAAGGACTTTTCTGTTAAATACATGTGTGTTTCCGATACAAGATTAAGACTTTTAAGTCTAACTAAGTCTATTTCTAGCCCTGCAACATGCTGTGGTAATCCATTCGCGTTCCAAATAACAATTTTAAGTGTTCTGTTCATTTGATCAGTATAGCGTTGGTGTAAGCTCATTCGTATATTCTTGTCTATCTAGCTGTTTTTAGTAGTATTGGTTAACTGCTGCAAGTAGGATCTCCTCTCTGGTGCTATGGGCTCTGGTTGTGCCGGCACTATAGTTATGTTGGAATCATTTATTACTTTTGTGTTTTGAGTCGATTGGCGTTTATACGTCTTGCAGGTTCGGTTCGGCTAACAGCAGTCTTTCGTGTTGTGTCACCCGCAATATCTTTGGGTATGGGTTATAGTATATTTTAACTCCCATATTTAGTATTGCTTTGATATTGAATATATTTTTAATTTTTTCGCTTTTGTTGAATGTGAGCATGAGTAGCGGGAGCCTTCTTTTAATGATCTTGGTTCTCCATTGATTCCCTTTTCAATTTTCTCCCGTTTAAGGATGTTTGTTGCGTCTTTAACTTGAAGTTATTTCATTCTATGGTCTTCTATTATATCCTCCTTCTTGCAGGTGGGATGAAGACCTCTGGCCATAACCTTAATTTCTCATGTCTTCATATACCACCCTTTTCTTTCACCAATGAGCTTTGTGCCTAAAGCTCTGTACGCGTCGGGATCTCTAGTGTTTATCTACCAAACATTGTTGTTTTGTGCCACTACTCTATAGTCATTTGTGGAGACCGATTTCATTAGAGCTTGGATATTCGCAAACTCTGTAATACCTATAATATTGGCGGTGGTGTCTTAGTCTTCATTGCGTCCTTTCATTGTTATTGTTGCTGGTGATGTTGAGGGACCGGTACTGGTTTTGGAGTTTCATTAACTTTTACTTACGAGTGCTCCCCAACTCTTCTGGTGCGAATTCTGCACTCCGATTTTTCCTTGGTCTTTTCTTTTATTTGTGCATCCAATCGGTTTCTGTTAGATAATAAAGAATAAAAAATCCGATGAATGAAATATATATCTGATAAAACAAAATAACTTTTTATTCTGTTAACACAAAACGTTACACAAGTTTTTATTAACAAGGAGGAAGTGAAGTACAAAATTCAAAATCAAGTTACATACTCGTATATCAGTGAAAAAACTTTGTCGTCATCTTGACAACCATTCTAATTGTTAATTAAATTGAATTTAATCTACGTTATCCAACACTTCTCCTCAAATTTAGTTACGTTAATATTTTAATTTATTTTAGTCCACACAAATTGCGAAAATAAGCCTGTTTGGTTCCAGATAATGGCTTTGTACACATGTCTGCAATCATTTCTTCTGTTGGACAGTATTTGACAATCGACGGTCCTCTTTTTTATACAATCTTTGGTGAAATTATATTGTACGTCAAAGTGTTTCGACCGGTTGGTGAAACCTTCCCGAAAAATTAGTGTAAGGCAGCTATGGTGGTCTTCATGTATCACAGTTGAATCTACGACATCTATTTTAAAATTACGCATAAGAGCACGTAACCAAACTTCTGTTAACGCTACAAACTCTGCTTCGGTTGAAGATAGAGCTGCACAAGTTTGCAGCTGACCCAAAAGCTATAAAATTGTAACCGCTGTTAGATTTCTTATCTGATAGATTTTCAGCCCAATTTGCGTCTGCGTATCCAATCAGTTTTACATTGTTAGTCCCATTTAAAACAAGCTTCAATTTTATGGCGTCTTTCAAATATTTTACCACGCGCTTCAATTCATCCCAATCTTCTTGAGTTGGATTCATGGTTTTCGAGCTAAGTAAAAAGTACAGTCTTTGATATCCAATATTATCTAACAATAATTTAGATGATGGATCCTTTTGATATTCGACCTGTTTGATACTTTGATTTATGTAAGATGTTTGACTTGCTTGATACATATTATCCATAAATTCCACCTCAATTCCAACGTAACATTTGATTTGTCCTAAACTGTCGCTTACTGGCTACTATTATGTCATCAACGTAGATAAACATATAAAGCTACAACCAGCGAGTCTGTAAGAAATTTAAGTAACAAAGCGACATTTGAAAAATGTATGTATATTGACACTACTGACCAGCGAATCTCAAAGTACTTTTCGTTCAGTTTCGTTAAATTTGAATTGTCATTTAGCAATCTGTAACAAGAGCGAAAATTATCGCACAAACTGAAGGAAGCGTCAAAATTGTATATTTGAAATGGCGGTATGTTGGTATGTTTACATTTTTATAGTTTATGTGTACAAATATTTATGTATATTTTAATAATTTATATAATATTTTATGTACATTTTTCATCAGCTCACTTTTCTTCATTTTTGATCAAAATTGTGGTGTGGTTAGTTTGTAATTTTGCAGATTGACATTTCAAAATTCAATTGACAATAATAATCGTGTTACAGATTCGCTGGTCAAACTGTCAAATATTCTGTAACAAAACGTTCTCGTTAAATTCTGTAAGGTTTCGTTACTGACTCTTACAGATTCGCTGGTTATAACTTAACTCTGCTAATTCCATTATGTCTAGTAAATAAACATGGATCTTCTGTCACTTTGCACGAAGCCAGCTTCGACGATAACTTTATTGAGCACCAAATTCCACACTTTTGCTGATTGTTTTAATCCGTATAGGCTCTTCCTTAAACGACATACTAAATTTTTGTTTTCGACTTCAAAAACCGGTGGATGATTCATATAAATTTCTTCTTTAAGCTTACCATTTAAGAATGTGGTTTTTGCATCCAATAACCAATAACTTCTCTCTGCTTGTAATCGTCAACAACAAACGGAATGTGGTTTGTCGTGCCCTTGGAGAAAATACTTCATGTAGTCAAAGCCAAATAGCTGCGAAAAACCTTGGGCAACTAATCGAGCTTTGTATCGCACAACGCTGCTATCTGCATTCGATTTCAATTTAGAAACCCATCTATATCCGTCTGTTTTTCGATCACTGGTAATTTGACTTTGTGTGCATTTATTTCGTCGTTAAATTACCAAAATTTAACCGACTTCGAGACCAAACTAATTGAAAATACTAAAAAATTAAAGCCCAAAATTTATGAGCCTCGTGACACAATCTTCACAGCAATGAAACAAATCCAATCCAAAAATAAACCAACATTTCAGAAAGAAACGGTAGCAGAGGATAACAATGTTACTGTTACGATGCCTTAATAGTAACCTTGAAACAAGGGAATGGAAAGATATTCAATGGGAATTTCAAACTGATCCATATCATCAATCTACACAACTATGAGGAATTAATTGATCTCAACTACTAACTACTACTCTCTAATCTCTCTGATCTCAACTACTCTACCAAACACAACAAATATCGCAACTAATTTCGGAACTCAAAAACCAGAAGCCAAAAAACAAAAGGTCAATAGATTGAATTGGCAGCGCCTGGAAATTGATAGCAGTTTCACCTGATGCTACCGACTGGGATCAAACAGTGAGAAGTCAGAACCAAATAGTTAATAACAACAACCAGCAGTACAAAATCAATAAAGATCTGATCGACACGTCACAGCAGATACTTAGCGAATACAACAAAATCGTTCAACATCTGAATATGTAACAGAATGACCGGATCGAGCAAATACTATATTCAATCGACTTGTACTTATCAAGGTAAAAGAAATAGTTCATGCTGCGAAGCTAGCAAAAGGAAGAATTATTAACACCAACCTATTGGATAAGGGAGAAATCAACCGAGTGATCACAGAAATATAAACCTTATCATATTGTAATGAAATAGAGGCTTTGGAATATGCAGAGCCAATGATGATGGTTAAAAATTCCATAATCCTGTACGTCATAGCAATACCTAAGACCAGTAGCCTGATTCTCTAAAATGCAAGTAAATGTGTAAACGTGAAAACCATAGTAAGATTTTCAACTTTACACAAATTACAACAACAATCATGTGTTATTTTGTTTATTTTTGCGTTTATACATTATCGTGTTTTTTAGAGATTCAGTGCACAGCAAGCAAAGTTACAATCATATCATTATAAAGTCGACAATTAACCAAAACAAACAGATCTACCTGGAGTTCAAACAACTTTTGCTCAACCAAAACGACTTTTATGGAATTACAAAGGATTGCAACCTGTTTATAGGGATATAACAATCTGTGAGACTAATAAGCTGAAAAAACTAGAGGAGAAACATTGCATTAGTCAACTAATAAAAGGATCAAATACGAGATACGACTATCAATTCAATAACAATCAGGTAATCGAAAGCCTAAACGATAACACAATTTTCCTGACTAATTCAAGGGGAACGTTATTGGTAGCAACTCAAATAAGAGTTTGGAGGGAAATTTATTGATACAATACCACAACGAGACAATAAACATCAACGATGCAACATTCACAAACGAGGAAATAAGAACAACCCAAGTATTGCCGCCTGTGTTGCTAACAAACATTACTGAGGGAAGCATCAAAATCGACTCTGGATACTTACATAATCTGTATATAGAAAATATCGAAAAACTCCACCTAGTATTCAACGGCCTCAAAGAAGCTGCTTTGATCGATTTAAGCATCATAACCGTCATCATATGCTTAGTAATCACATTTTTTATAAACAAAGCAAGAGTAAGAACCCAGAGATGGACGCTGTTTATAAAGAGATCAGCCCAGCAAGAGGAGGTTTCAAACAACCTATAGGAGAGATCCAACTCCAAGGTGTAACCGTAAGGTTGTAACGATTACCAGCTCTATCGGTTCCTTGGTTGACCCCACTGAAACTTTTGGAAATGGCGTTCTTGACATTTTTTCTTTTAGACAGAATTGGCCCTGATTGTCCAAATGCTTTATAATATTTAAATCTATGGCCGAGAATTCGATGCTACTGATGTGCACATAGAGTACTAAAAGTTTACCATATCGACCTTATGCATTTGTCTCAGACGGTATTGATTACCAGAAGCCTCGCCAAAATTATTGATTTTATTATTCCTCTTGATGAATACAAAATGTTAAACGAAATTTCCGGAACATATAAAACATCTTTTATTATGGCTGATATTGCTTTATTTTTATGATCGCAGAATTGTACATTTACCGCACCTTTGCCTATTGACCAGTATTGAATTTAATCTACGTTATCCAACAGTTTCTCTTACAAGTTCCTCATCATATGAAACACAGTGTTAGTACGTAGTAAGGGGATTTTCCAGAATTTCTATCAGTCTGGTCTTCTTCAGCTCCTAATTTTGGGGTGATGCCACTTTTTCTGGCTGAGTGCGTAGTTAACATTTTCGATATCCTGCTGAGTCGCGAACTGTGCCTGTCTAAGGGGTGATCTAGTTTTTTTTAACTTCGGTCGAATGTGCATTGCAATGGTTGGCTCACCCCAGAATCATCTTTAGAGCCGCCCACTTTAGAGAGTAGGTTCAGAACCAACTGAGCAGATGGAGTACATTGTTAAAACTCTGTTGGAGTACGATTACATTGTCATTCTGACTAAGAGATCCAATAATAAAACTATTAGACACTCACAATTGTTATTACAGTTCAAGCTCTCATCTTAAACCATAAAATTTCTATGGTCACGTGTCAACCATCTTATGACCTTGTTGATCGCAATAAATAAACAACTTTATAGTTCTTAACCGCTAAGGTATACGTACGCAAGTTCCTTTAGAAGACACAATGGATTGGACTAACATTCAAAAACCTACGTCATCGTAAATATTATATTGGTTCAGATGATACAAGATAGTTTACTTACGCTATAAACAAAGCTGTATAGGTTAAACTATTCCGGTTGCTGGTAAAGCACAAATTAAAAAAACAATATAGGAAAAATACTTAATTACCTACTTTTACGGCCGGTCAAAGTTGTAACAAACAGCAGTATGCCTTTAAGCGCGCGCATGTACTCAATGCTTGTACATCTTCAAAATACGACACAACTACATATATGACTCATGGATCAACAGGTGAAATTCCTTACATAAAAAACAACAGAAACACAGTTTAATCGATTAATTGGTCAAAACTTTTTTAGTATCGACTATGAAAAGACCGATTCAATGTCACCACGCGCATTATTTCATAAAATTTCTGATCAAAAACATTGACGTCTAAATTAATTGCGTCACATGTGTTATAGACGACGTTATTATGTCAACGTATTTCTAAGTGTTTATAAAATAATCGTATTCGGACAGACGCAACCAAAACCGCAGAACGTGTTTAAGACTTTAAGTGCGGGAATAATGCATTAAACATTTTCAATGGCAAACCAAATATTTGCAGATTAAATTCAGACTATATCGTCTCAATATAAATGTTGTGGTATCTTTTTTGTATATTTGATATCAGTGTGACTGGAAAACCGAAGATATGTCTACATTATGAAATATTAGCTGACATAACTATCCAAACTTTGACAATATTAAATCATAATTTTCAGGGGAATTCTAACGCTCGGTATGGTAATTCGTAAGGTAAATATTATTCTCTTGTGATACTGGAAATTACGCTACTTTGGTCTGTTAGTTTATTAGTTTTAGAGATCAAGACCATATTTGTTGTATAATTGCATATTTACAAATATAATTACTTATATATTCATTGTTTTTTATTATCAAGGCTGCATGCACTTAACTTGTAGCTTTATGAATTGCGGCGACATATTGTAGCATAAATATTATGTATTTACATTAATGACAAACATATTTTTTTTTACTAAATAAACTGATTGTTGGTGATGACTAAGCTATATATTCATTTGCGAACGCTATGTCAGTGATCCGATTTATCACATAGCCGTGCAGTAAATTGAAACAGTATCCAGTGATCAAGCGGTGCAATAATGAAAAATAAATTTTTTTACTAACGCAACGGCGTTTGATCGACTAAATCGATTGCTATATTTAATATGGTTGATCAGTAATGTTCGCCGCAATACATTAAGACCATCAAAGTCGGTTACCATCAGCGGAGCAGTTTTCCAATTAATAAACTCCAACAATCTCCACCATTTGTAGGTCGGAATAAAAAGCAAAGAATCTAATCAGATCTAACAGTCAGTAGCGTAGTTACATCACGTCATCTCCTCTCAAGAGGAGATCCTCTTCATATCGTCATAAATGAAATAATTGAACAAAGTTTCGGCGTGTAAAAAACAATCTATAAAACCTCTCGGTACTACGGATGAATTCTCATCCTGTCCGTTTTAAAGTTAACAACGTTGGGTGCGTTCTGATGTGTTACACCTGTAGTTCCCTGCATTATAGAGCCGTTCCTGATCTATTGATTTTGCTAGTCTGTGCGTAGTTGTTGTTCCAGACGTCTACCTCTGTGTCCAATGTATCAGTTTTACTTGTGGTCTTCATGCCAATATTACTTTTTACTTCCAAACGCTATTTACGTTCATAAAAGCTTGAACGTCTCATCATTGGTGTCAGAAGTCGGATACATATCTCCATTTATAGTGATAGTGTAAAACTGATTTGCTTCTGCGGCTACAAGATGGACAAATAGCTAATAATATTGAGCATTACATCGAGGTAGTCTCAAAGAGGATTACAACTTTATTACGGATCTTTATATCGGGATCAAGTCGTCATTTAATCTGGATACACTTGGTAAAGGCGAATGAGTGAAATTTATGTTACGACGGAACGAGGTCACGAGATTATAGCGGCACTTATAATCATTTCACACACACCCAAAGGTTGTATGCATATAGCGGATTAGGTGAGCGAATTTTTGTTTTAGTTCTGGATGTTGGCGTGTTAATTTCTTATTGAGTGAAAGGAGTGACAAAATCAGTGAATTGTGCGTCAAAAGTAAGCATGGCTAAAACCAGTAAAGAAATCCAAGAAGAAAAATTGCAAGCGGTTAAAGCAAAGGCAATGGCTCTGCGTGCAGCTTCATATCAGGAAAGGGACAACACACTTCTTTGCCAGAACTGGAAGCACAATTAGCGGTAGTTGAGAAAGCGTATCGTTTTTTTTGAAGATGCCCAACTCGACCTTGAGCTAATTAATGACGACGACCTGGAAACAAAAGCAAGGTCGAACTTTGAGGAATCCTATTTGTCAGTGAAGCCTCACTTCAGATATTTTCAAAAAAATTACAAAAAAATTCAACAGGTGTCCACCTAATCGCAAAGTCCCTAGTCTTTCTGATATTGCCCGCTTTGAATATCTTAAATCGTTACTTTTAAATCCTGCCAGCGAAACCATCGAATCATTGGAACTAACATCAGAAAATTACGCAGAGGATCTAACGCTTTTTCAGAACCGTTATCAAAATAAAAAATTAATTTGCGAAGATCACATTCGGGAAGTATTCTCACTTAAATCGATCGTAACACCATCATCTGCAAATATTCGACATCTGCTCTATACCGTTAATTCCAATGATTAGGATGATTTAATTTTATATATACTGTGCTCAAAATTAGATCCTGAAACTCGATTGAAATGGAACGACGTAGCTCCCACTGAACGAATAAAAGCTCTTGATGAACTAAAAAGCGTTCTTAGCAAACGTTGTCATGTGCTGGAAGGTCAAGTTCCTCGTTCAAATAAACTCAATTCCGTTAATATGCATACTCACATACACGAACCTACTTCAACAAATATTCGCTCAACAAATATTCCTCGGGTCTCAATGACCATTCAATTGAATGCAACCTTACAATAATTAAAAATATGGTCATTAAATTTACAAGTGCAGAAAATTTATTAAGCTACCAATTGATGAACGCAAGACTGCAGTCAATCATCACGCTCTTTGCATCAACTGCCTCCGAGCTGATCATCTGCTAGCATCGTGTACTTCCAAATTCATCTGCTTTCAGTGCAAACAACAACATCATACGTTGCTTCATAATCCAGCTGATATAAAGTCAACGCATTATCAACAGTCAAATCAATCGCAGAAGCAAGTATCAGCACCCAGGCCACCAAAAGATGTTGCAATGGAAAGCTCTACTGTGTGTGTAATTCCGAGCATTTTACCTCCAGTAATCACATCTATTCCCGTCAAGAGTGTACCACCAACACATCAGGCTTGCTTGCCCAATGCCTCATCAATTAACTCGTATGTTTATCTGTCAACAGCGCATTGGTTAAAGTTTATGACAAAAATGGTGTACCTATTATTGGCAGAGCTTTACTTGATTCAGCATCTCAGGCTCATATGATCACGGATTCTTTTGCTGCTAAGCTTGGTCTGCAGCGTAAACAGCATCATCCATTAAAGGAATCAACAATAAAGCCACACCAAGCATGTTTTCCTTCAACCTTTGGATTTGCTCCTGCATCTCTGCGTTTAGCACTCTTTTAGAAGCACTAATTTTACCGATCATCACAGACTCGCAACCCTCAATCGAAATCAATACATTAAATTGGCAAATTCCTAAAAATATTCGTTTAGCCGATCCAAACTTTGCCAAACCACAAAAAATTGATTTACTAATCGGAGCCGAGTTTTATTTAACTCTATTATCGATCGGCCAAATCAAGCTTGCTACAAATTTGCCACATTTACAAAATACACAGCTTGGTTAGATCGTGGCTGGAAAAATAACTGAAGAGCCAGTATTAGACGGCTTATTAGAGAAGTTGTGAAACTTGGAATCTGCAGTCACTTCAGATCGTAATTACACGCAAATGGAATTAGCCTGAGGAAGTCACTTTACAGAGAACACTATACGTGATGATTCTGGTCGCTTCATCGTCGCATTAGCTTTAACATGCTCACCTACTACATTGGGGAATTCTCGAGTTATGGCTACGCGAAGATTTTTGAACTTGGAGACACGATTAAGTAAAGACTGCAAGCTCAAGGAATCATACAGCAAATTTCTCAACGAATACGAAAGCCTGGGACATATGGTTCTTGTAACAGAAGCAATACTTTCTTCTGAAATTGCAAAAGTGAACTATTTCATTCCACACCATTGCGTCTTTAAAAACGACAGCTCCACAACAAAGATTCGTGTTGTGTTTGACGCAACTGCAAAGTCGGACTCTGGCCAATCCTTAAACGACATCATGGTCGGTCCAGTCATTCAGAGCGATTTATTTTCTATTTTAATTCGTTTTCGCACACATAGATACGTGATTAGTGCCGATGTTGACACGATGACACTCATTTGCAATACATTGTGTGGCGTAACGCTACCACGGACCCTTTAAGTGGTATTTCGACTCACAACGGTAACATATGGCATGGCAGCATCTTCTTATTTGGCCACAAAGTGTCTCAATGTATTGGCTGAAGTTAATCGCTTAAAATATACCGAAGCATCTGAAGCAATTGATCAAAATATGTATATACGTAGATGATATACTTACTGGCGGCAGTTTAATTATCGAAGTAAGAAGAATTAAGGACAATATCGTTCTTATTTTGGAAGAGGCTGGAATGACGCTGCGAAAATGGTGTAGTAACGATGAGACTTTGATAGCAGATGCCAGATTACGTGAAAACTCTTGGTTTATATTGGATTCCTCAAATGGATCAATTTCGGTTTAAGGTAACGAAATATGACACAGCCAGACCTATCACAAAGAGAACAATCATATCGGAAGTTGCACGCATTTTCGATCCTCTCGGGAGGACTCGCAATAACGATGGGACAATACAAGATCTGTGGAAGATGAAAATCGATTGGGATGCTGCGTTGCCGCAAAGTATGAATACAAAATGGCAGAACTTCAGATCATAATTAATTGAACTTAACAACATACGGATACCACGATTTCTTCAATATAACAAACATTTTGAAGTTCAAATTCACACGGGTTTTCAGATGCGAGCGAATTAGCATATGAAGCATTTGCAAGCACACATGCTCCGACAACGCAACTAACTTTGTAGGTGCCAATAATGGGATGCATAAACTTTACCTGCTATTTTGCAGCCAAAACCATAAAGAAGAGGTATCGAAACTGTGCGTGGACGACAAAATTACGTGGCACTTGCTCCACCCTATTCTTTCGATTTTGGGGGACTATACGAAGCTGCCGTGAATTCCGCCAAACATCATCTACGGCGAGGAATGGGGCACGCCTCTTTGACATTTGAGGAATTAAGCACGCTAATCAAACAAGCTGAGGCCGTACTGAATTCCCGACCACTTTACGCGATGTCAAACGATCCTATTGATATGCTGCCACTGACATCGGGTCACTTTTTAATTGGTCGACCCCGTACAGCAATTCCGGAACCCAATGTTCAAGATCAAAATTTATGCCTTACTAACGATGGAATCAAGTACAACAGTTACATCAGCATTTTTGGGCTCGGTGGTCATCAGAGTACCTGCTGCATTTACAACAGCGCAGATCGTGGGCTAACTCTTCAACCATTGTTTCATGTGGTGACTGTTGTATTCTTAATTTAAAGACTTTGAGTTTCGTTTAATTTAATAATTTATTATGTTAACATAATTGTACTTGTGATCACAGTCACCTACAATCTTGTACTCCCCATATTCTGTTACATCTATCTTCTATTTTATTTACTAATACATTCATACAATATAACATCAAATACAATACAATACATATTATACTATTATACTATTTAATACGCAACCCATTTCAAGCCAGTTATTTATAGCAGTGCTGTACTAAGGCTTGCAAATATATAACATCTCCCTCCTAAAACCAAAGTAAAAGTAAAACTTATCTAGGAGAAATTAGTTTCCGTAATATGCTGGAGGTTTGCTAACTCTGCCAGATTTTGTGATGTAATGAGATGCTTGATTTGGATTACCTGTTGATGAAAGTGTTATCGGTTGATTGGTAGAATGCTCCTCATCGCGTGTTTCAACAACCGTCTCATTTTTATTGTTGGTATCCAATTCATTATTCATTCTGAAATTTGGGGCATTCATTGATTGACGCAAATGAGTTGTGTTTCTGCGTAGTTCATTATTTAATTCATTTCTAATGATATATGATCTTGGAGCAGAGTGTTGACGGACAATTACCGCAGGATCCCATTTATTTTGATTTTGGTATGTTATGTTATCACCAGGAGTTAAGTAGATTTCTTTCCTTCGCGACAAGCGATCATGATAATATATTTGCTTTGCTTGATTGGCCTTCAACTGCTCATCTATATATACTATTTGAGGTTGTAGTAATTGCGACTGAATAGGTAGTTTTGACCTAAGCAATCGACTTTGTAAAATTTGAGAGGGAGAGTAGCCAAGATTTGCCACTGGGGTACTTCTGTATTCTAATAAAGAATAATAAAAATCTTTGTTTTCCTCTCTTGTTTTTTTGAGAATCGTTTTAGCAATGTGAACTGCTTTCTCAGCCAGTCCATTAGAGTGCGGGTAATGTGGGCTGCTATGGATAAACTGAAATTCCCATTCATCTGAGAATTTATGTAGTTCAAACGAATTAAATGGTTGATTGTCTGCAACGACAACTTTTGGTATCCCATGTATTGAAAATATTTTCTTTAAGGAGGTTATAACACTACCTGCTGTTTTACTTGGGATTGGTTCTATTTCTAACCATTTTGAGAAATAATCCATGAGTACTAAATATGAATTTCCCGCATGCTCGAATAAATCACATCCAACTTTCTCAAATCGATTTTGTGGTATGGGATGTGGTCTAAGCGAATGATATGGATTTGAAGGCTTGTATTTCTCGCATATTCTACATTTGAAAATTACATTTTCAATATCTGTGTTCATATTCGGCCAGTAAAATATATGTTTTGCACGTGCTTTAGTTTTAGTTATTCCGAAATGGGATTCATGTAGTAAGTCCAATATTTTTTTTCGAAGTGATTGGGGAATGAAGATTCGGTTTTCATAAAATACTAGACCATCCTCATAATATAGTTTATCCTTAAGACCCCAATAAAATTTTACTGCATCAGGTAATCTTTTCTTTTCAGTTGGCCAACCGTTCAAAAAATATTCTTTTATAGTTTGAAGAACCTCATCATTTTGTGTTGCGTTTTTGAAAATTTCTATTTTAGATTCCGGAATTTCTATTGAATGAACCACATCTTTCAAAGATAAATCCGTATCGATGGAATCATCCACACCAGAATTTCGAGATAAAAGATCAGCCACATGAAGGTAGCGACCAGGGACATAAACGACATTTAACGTATAAATTAAAAGTTTAATTCGCATTCTTTGCAATCGATTAGAGTGGATATCAGACACTAACTTTTTCATTATCGATACTAGTGGCTTGTGATCAGTATGTATAGTCACTTGCCGACCATAAATGAAATGATGGAATTTTTTGCAGGCATACACAATTGCCAGCATTTCCTTTTCAATTTGAGCATAATTGCATTCGGCATCAGATAAACTTTTTGAAGCAAAGCAGACGGGACGCTCATCTTGTATTAAACAACAACCGAGGCCATTCTTGGAAGCGTCTGTCTGTATCACAATGGGTAAATCTTCTCGAAAAATTTGTAAGGTAGTGGATTTGCTGATTTTAGCTTTAATGGCTTCTAATAATTTAGAATGAACAGAAGTCCAAGAAAAATTTATATCTTTCCGTAGAAGACTTCGTATTGGTGCATTCATTTCCGCATAGTTGGGTATAAAATTTCTCAAATAATTCAAAGTCCCTAGGATCCTTTCCAGCTCTTTACGGTTTGTAGGATTTCTAATATTCTGGATGGCCTGAACTCTATCTGGATCTGATTCCATTCCAGCTTGTGAAAATACATGTCCCAAGTACCTAACCTTATCTGTACGGTACTGGAATTTCTTAGGGTTAAATTTTACATTAATTTCTCTAGCTCGACTAACTACATTTGCTAAGTTTGTATCATGTTCTTGTATCGTTTTGCCACCAACAAGTATGTCGTCAATGTATACAAAGCAACCAGGTAAATTCCCGAAATATTTTGAGTTTAACTTCTGAAACTCTTCAGGTGCTGTTTTTAGCCCGAAGGGTAATACATTAAATAAATAACATCCGAATGGGGTACTAAATGTGGTAAGCCGTTTAGAGTTTTCATCAAGTTCAAGCTGCCAGAACCCATCTCTAAGATCCAGTACAGAGAAGTATTTCATATGTTGCACATGAACAATGAAATCTTCTAGAGTTGGAATGAGGTAATGATCCTGTTTTAGATTTTTATTTAGTTCACGGGGGTCCAGGCATATGCGCAGAGTTTTATCTGGCTTTTCGACTATCACCAGGTTATGAGTCCAATCAGATGGCTCATCCACCTTAGAAATGATGTTAAACTTTTCCATATCGTTTAATTTATCTAGTACTTTGTTACGAATGCTTAGTGGAATCCTACGTGGGGGTTTAGAAACCGGAACTGAGTTTTCTTTTAACTGAAGTGAACATTTATCAGGAAATTTACCAATTCCTTGAAATATATCAATATTTGTTTGAATAAAAGCATCTGTTTCATCTCTATTAATTGAATCTAGTCTTTGAATTAACCCCAATTGCAAACATGAATTAAGACCTAATATTGGTTTAGATTTAATATCAGAAATCAAAATAAATTTAGTGGGATAATGAGCTCCTTTATGATCAATATCAAGTGTCACCTCACCTACACAACTCAATCTAAAACCACCAAATGCTTCCAATTTAATTTCTGTCGCATGAACTGGGATACTCGAAACTATTTTTCGATAAATTTCGATTGGTATAATGTTGACATCAGCTCCAGTATCGAGCTTAAATTTAATTGTAGTATTTTCAATATTCAAATTCTGGTACCAACACTTACTGTTTTGCGCACCCCCCAATGAATCGACCACAATTTCATCAAGTGTTAATGATTCCATCCGCATAAAACACTCATCATCATTTTCAGCGATATCATATACACGTTGCTTTGTATTAGACGGTACCGATTTGCAAACCTTAGCATAATGATTTGGCTTGCGACATCTAGAACAAATAATGCCGTATGCAGGACATTTACCGTATACATGATTATACGAGCAATTTTTGCAATTAAACTGTTGCATGGTATGTGGATTTGACTGCTTATAACTGGGTTGAACTGGGTATGCTGTATTCTCCCTCTGATTATTACTTGATCTAAAATTAAATTTATTAAATTTTTGATATTTATCTGAATTATGTTCATGTGAATAACTTCCCGAACTATTTTTAACTTTATCAAAGTTTGATGATACTGCCGCTATTGCTGATCCTGAATTAGCATATTTATTTTGCTGGTTGATATTGTCTATAGGCGAACGTCCTTGTTGAACTTCTTTTGCTTGGGCTCCCGTTATTTCCGCTACTCGACAAACTTCTGTTGATTTTTTTAACGTTAAATCATCCATTTTAAGAAGTTTTGCTTGAATTTCTTGATCCGCTACACCCAATACAATTCGATCACGAAGCATGTCGTCCGCGGCGGTTAAAAATTCACAACTTTTGACCAATTTAGAAATGTCAGTCAAAAAGTGATCGAAAGGCTCCCCTTCACGTTGACTGCGAGTGTAAAATAGGTATCTTTCGTACACAATGTTTTTTCGAGGATTGCAAAATTCCTCGAACTTTTTTTTCACTTTATCGACATCTTTTTTATCCACCGTTGAAATATTAAAAGTACTAAAAAGCTCAATAGCCTCCTCTCCGGCTAAATTTAGTAGCTGTGCTACTTGTACTTCAGGTGATTCCGTATTTCCTTTAGTTGCCACCGAAAATATTTCATAATGTTGTATGAATTTCTTCCAATTTTCATGTAGGTTTCCTGTGAGGCATAACGCTCCAGGCCGACGAAAATTTTCGTTCATTTTGTATGTATCCACTTTTCACTAATTTACACAGTTTTGCAACTTTTATTTTAATGTCTTGCACTGGTACTTTAATTATTATAATTTACCACTCAACTGCGCCATGTTGTATTCTTAATTTAAAGACTTTGAGTTTCGTTTAATTTAATAATTTATTATGTTAACATAATTGTACTTGTGATCACAGTCACCTACAATCTTGTACTCCCCATATTCTGTTACATCTATCTTCTATTTTATTTACTAATACATTCATACAATATAACATCAAATACAATACAATACATATTATACTATTATACTATTTAATACGCAACCCATTTCAAGCCAGTTATTTATAGCAGTGCTGTACTAAGGCTTGCAAATATATAACAGTGACTTAGTGTTAATGAAGGACGACAACTTGCCTCCTTTAAAATGGAAATTAGGTCGCATTACCCAACTTCATCCCGGGAGAGATGGAAATACAAGAGTCGTGACAATCAAAACCAGCAACGTTGAGATAAAACGATAGATTACCCGCATCTGCCCTTTGCCACTACAGACAGAGGATGTTGAAAGGTCAACGCCTTTCAAGGAGGCGGAGTATGTTGCCGCAAAGTAGAATACAATTATTCTATACCAGCAAAAAATTGGTTTAAAAACAATTCCAATTTGGAATTACATATAGGGGATTGTTGTTCTAAATTTGTCAAAGGAAGACCGCAATTGTTGAAATAGTAAAACAAAATAATATATAATTATGTTTTTGTATTAAAGTATGTACCTATAATAAATTTTGGTCTCTTAAATAAAATAAAATTAAATATTGTAAGGACAGCCGTTTGAAGCCTTTTATTTTCAAACGCTATTTACGTTCAACAAAGCTTGACCGTACCATCAGATATATTACTATTGCCTTGTAACCTAGTCAGACCTAAACTCTTCATTTAAATGAAGCTAGCCCGATATTCAGTTCAAAAAGCTCGTTAGCAATACTAAACTATAACTATCGAGAAAGTTTTATATCCTAGCCCGAAAAAATATCACTGTCGCGACAATAAAATGTGTCATTGTAATCTGTTATGACATTTAGAGCATTCAGCTCGAAATTTTAGATATAACTTTTACGTATTTTTAAATCATCCCTTCACTTGTTTGGAAACCTACCTTATCACGTAATGTGATTGAACACTATAAATCTAGCAAGAACTTTCGGCCCGAAATTTTAATTTGTTGTTTATGGATATAGTCGTTTGAAGTTTTGCTTACAAACAGAGATTTAAAAAGAAATCTATCGGGAATAACCGGCATAAATACGTTTGAATCTCGACTCAGAGGCGATTCACGAATACTTGGCATATACCGCCGGATTCGTTGAAATTTTGACTATACAAACTAAAAGATTAGCAGAGAAACTCGCCTGAGAGTCGAGATTCGAACGACTATATCTAGATAATTTCATGAATTTTTATACAAATTTTTTAGTTTGTAGTCAAAACTTCAACAAATTCGGCGATATATGCCAAGTGCTCGTGAATCGCCTGCGAGTCGAGATTCAATCAGCTATATTAAGTAAAGATCTTTCAGGAAATATTCTAGTTTTGTAGCCAAGATTTTAACGAATCCTATTGTATAAGTGAAGTGGCTGTGAATCGTTTATAAGGCGATATTCAAACGGCTATATCCGGATAATTTCAGATAAAATTTTTCCAAAATTCTGTCGGTTTCTAGTCAAAACTTTAGCAATTCCGGTGATATACATAGGTGCTCGTGAATCGTTTATGAGGCAAAATATAATAGAATATACGATATAGTGCATACGATCTCCATCTTTTGACCGTCTAGCATTTAAATAAACAGACTAGACTTACGGAAGATCTACAAACTACATAGACTGAGTTGGCTCATATAAAACATTTTCCGTTTGCCAGCACAATTCATTGCGAACTTCGTTGGTGTCAAACCGCCGAGAGCATCAACTTATGTTTCTCACACACACATTTTTTAAGTATATAGACTTGAAAGGGGTTTCACATATTGCATTAAAACTACTTCCGGAAATCGCGATTATCGTAAGTTACAAATTACAAGGACTAGTTGTAAGTGCCACAATGTGATTGATGCATAAAACAAAAGATCATCCATTAAGATAAATTTTAAACTTTGATCGAAGATTGCAGGTCGAAATACACTATTTAAATAAAATGTTGTTAACACAAAACTAATTATTTTATTTTTTATTAGCAACATGCTAATTAGCATTGTTTAGCGTTTATCGCAACAATTAAAAATACCAACAACGACATTGAGATCGAAACATTTTGCAAGTTTAAAATGGGGTGATGTATATTTTGTGGCTAGAGCTAGACTCTCTTTCACGTTCACCACGAATGTGTATAAATCTTAAATAGGTACCGTCTGAAAGAAGCACCGGTATTAGCACGAGTATTATGAAGGCTTTTGGCTCTTGTCATGATGACACACGCACTTTTGAAACGTAATTATTAACCAAGCAAGAACCATGAAATTTATTTATTTATCAATTTATAAATAATAATGACATATTTTAATTTTATTATTATTTTAAATTAATCAAATAGAACATAATTATTATACTTAATACTAGCTAAATACTAATGCTTTCTTTAATAAATACACTCAATAGTCCCAGTCGTCTCAATTCTCCCAACGTATAGAAATTGCTCAATGAAGAAATACAATTTGACTCCGCGAAAACGATTTACCCTACATTGGTAATCGATAATATGTGTTTCTGGTATTATAGTTATGAACTTCTCTATTAGAGCATAACATTAAGTCCAAGTATTTTGGTAGATCTCCGTTTTTAAGGCAAAAAGAATTGTAGTGTATTCTTACCACCGTAAAGCTAGCCCGAATTTTCAGCCCGAAATTTTAATTTTTTACTTATGGCAATACAACTTCTGTCATGACACAAAATATAAGCAAATTATAACTATTAATTAATTATGTATTAAATAGCTATCGGATTAATCGTGGCTTCTAAATTCTGATAAATTACTGCTGATAAATGTCACTGCTGAGTAGGCGCGTACGCAGGATGAAGCCATGGGATGGGGGTTTCAGAAAACATATTTTATATAATTTTTTTTTCATTTAATAGAACTAGCTAATATATATTATATTTTATTTTATTTCACTAAAAAACCAAGCGAATTTCTAATTTACGTGAACTTTTTCATCTAGAACTGCATCAACAAAAACCGCGACATTACGATGAATATTAAGTAACGCTAATCCATTTAGCCTATCTTCATTCGTTGTGTTGCGTAAATACATTTTGAGTCGTCTCAATGTTGAAAAAGATCGTTCACTGCTTGATGTTGTAACTGGTAGTGTTACAAATACTTGAAGTAATTTTCGAACAGTTGGGAAAATTGATTCGTCGCATGATAAAAATGCAATATGAGCATTTTTTGGTGTATTCGAAGAATTTATAGCGCCACCATAGCTTCAGTTCACCAATGCCCACAACTAGGCTGCAGTTCGTAATACTTTTATATTTTTCCAAAATAATTTTTGCCGATTTTTCGTGCTCCAATGAAAAATTTTGTTCATTATAAATGTTTAATATACTATACATACATACACTACCGCTCAAAAGTGTTTAGGCACTGCGAAAAGCAGCATAAACCATATAAAAACTCAGTAAAAATGTGATAATATTTATTTTTTAGGTACACACACATTTACTAATGCCAATATACTAAATAAATGTCAAAATTAAACTGCTTAATTAAAATTTTACTTTCATTTTTGTGACCGCTTCTTGATTGAACAATCGCAGTGCATTGTCGAGGCATTCTCGCAATAAGTTTTGCCAGAGTTTGTGGCGTTGTTGAGTTCCAAATTGATTGCAGTTTTGTTCCACATAACAGTAGCTGATGTTGGAGCTGATTCTTTTACTGCCTGCTTCAATTTTTCCTACAGTAACTAAATTTTGTTCAAGTCAATGCTCTGGGGAGGCCATTCCATAATTTTAATTGGTCCTTCATCCTCTAAATGGTGAATATAGCCTTTACATAATTTACAGGAATGTTTTGGATCATTATCTTGTTGAAAGATATAATTTTGACTCAAAAGCTGAATTCCTGAAGGTATTGAGTGGGTCTCCAAAATTAGTCGGTACCCTTACTTTCTTAGTATTCCGTCAATTTTCACAACATCGCCTACACTAGTACCAGCAAAATAGTCCCAAATCATCACTGAAAAATCTCCATGCTTTACGGTAGTGGCAATACATTCTTTACTGGCCTATTCATCTATCGATCTTCTCACGAATAATTGTCTTCGGGTACCGAAAATTCAAATTTGGACTCATCCGTCCATAAAACCTTGTTGCAATCGTCTATCGTCCAAAGTTGGTGTTCACGGACACATTTAAGTTAGGTTTAGGTTTAGGTTTCAGTGGTTGACACTTAGGCCATTTTTGGCCCATTGTGATACCACGCATTCACGCCACATCATTAACCCATTCATCTATTCACCTACTCACACAACTACAGCATACCACCTGCACATTGCAAGCTCCATGTCAACCTGTACATTGACATGGACGGTGGGTCGGCACTGAATTCTGCACTCCATCAGAGGGTCTTAGTTGTGTTTATTAACATCACTGATTGTAATCGGTGATGAAAATTCGATTTGCATCTAGCCTCTGACATTTAAGTTGCTTTTGCATATTTTGTTTACTAGTAATGGTTTTTTAATTGCAACACGGCCATGGAGTTCGGATTCCTTTAGACGACGTTTAACCGTAGAAACACTAACTAGTTTTGGGTGACCAACATTTACTTCTGCGATTATTTCCGGGGCTGTTTTATGTCTATTCGTCTTGCTAGTAGTCACTATTTTATGTTCATCTACAGATGTTGTCGCTCTTGGTCTACCACTACGTCTTTTATTAAAAAAACTGTCACTTTCCCGATATTTTGTAACATTACAATCGACCGTAATGTGGTCTAATTCCATTTTTTTGGCAATCTATCAATTACTTATGCCAGCTGTATGGTTAGCTATTATAAGCACGCGTGTTTCAGTACTTGGATCTTTTCTTGGAGGCATTTTAAATAATTGTCCCTCGATATTTCGCTTACGATGTTAACAGTGTAAATATTAGACTCCAACTGATCGTATTTGACTCATTTCACTGAAATCTTTTCAAAAAAACAATTTAAACATCATTACCTAGAATAAACCAGACTGATAAATTTTTCTGGAAATTTTTTTCTGTTGGATCATGGGGGGGTTAAACCCCTAGTAACCTCCCCTTGAGTACGCCCATGCTGCTGACACATTAAAGTAAAAAAAAATTAATTGGCCAAGTTTTCAAAAAAAATTCTTAAAATGTTTTCAGTGGAATTATGTGAACTAAATTCAGCATGAGAAAACGTTAATCGGACATTAATTTGAATATTTTATATTAAATCTCACCTCATAAACGATACACTAGCACTTGACATACCCGTGAAGTTTGTTCTAACTTTGTCCTAAAATTCCAAAAACAAAATTTACGACAAATTTAGGACAAACTTCACGCGTGTGTCCACGAGCGTGAAGTTTGTCCTAAAATTGCCCTGACTATTTTATTATGAGTATGTATTAGTCAATGTCTCGTTATAATGAATTATCTAATTATTTGTAATATTTGAACATATACGTATATAACCAAATTTGAAATAAAGGTATAGTGAAAAAATCGTTAATTATCATTTCCAATTCAGCGACTTATTTATTGACCAAGCAGTAATATTGTAAATGATTTTAAAAATATGAAAGGGTGTCTATATTGTGGCTTATATCAAACTTCCTTTATCAAGAATATGTACGTATACTGAATTTAAACTTGGTCGTACAACCACCGATGATGCATCACGATCTGGACGCCCAAATGAGACTGTGACTCCAGAAAACATAAAAAAATCCACGAAAATATTTTTGTTGACCGTAAAGTGAAGTTACGTGTGATAACTGACATTGTAAAGATATCAACGGAACGTGTTAGCCATATTGTTCACGAACATTTGTCCATGAGAAAGCTGTGTTCGAAGTGAGTACCGCGTTTGCTCAACAATGGATGACAATGGATGAAACATCGATCGTCCGAAGTGACCAAAAGCACAGCTGTCGGCTGGAAAGGTTATGGCGCCTGTATTTTAGGATATACATGGTATAATATTTCTTGACTACCTTGAGAAAGAAAAACAAATCAACAGCGAATATTATATCGGGTTATTGGAAGGAAGAATTTGCTGAAAAACGACCACAAATGAAGAAGAAAAATTGCTCTTGCACCAAGATAATGCACCACGCCACAAGTTGATAGCAACAATAATAAAATTGCACGAATTTCACATTGAATTGCTTCTGCATCCGCATCCAGCGAAAAAAAAAAATTGGCTCGTCTAACTACAAAAATGCGAATAATTAAAATTTCCTTTAGCCTCAATTTTTCCGAGTGATTAATAAGACTGCGATCGAGGACCTTGAGATTTTTGCAGATGTACCATTCGTTTTATCGGCGATGATCGAAAATTTGCTCTTGAAAAAGTTCTCTATGAGTCCGTCGTAAGGATTGACTGAGCGGTTTGAAATTGCGAACTTAAGCTTTTCCTATAAATTGACGGTCCCCTTGATTTTTGCCCGAAACTGGTTCTTTTGAAATGGCCGCTTCTATGTGACTTCTACGTTTTCCATATAGACTCTTTTCGTTTATTGCAATAAATAATCCATTATTTTTTCGCTAGATGGCTTTAGTGACATATATCCCGTGATGTATTTGTCGTCTTATACCATACTTGTACTCGTTAGAAAAGGGAGATTCATGCACTAAAAATTTATTGTGAGTTATAGCGTGTCAAGGATGGAGGTAAACAAAGAGAAAATTCGCTATATTTTACAATTTTGTTTCGATAAAGGCGAAAACGCAAGTCAGGCGGCTGAAATTGTGAATGGTGTCTGTGGTCTCGATATTGACCACAGCCAATTATGCGCAATTTTGCTTCCGTTGATTCCGTTCTTGTAATTTGCGTATTAAAAATGTACCACGCACTGGAATGCCTATCGTCGAAAATGTCGTTAACCTCGTTGTTTGGGTGCCAACGAGTTGACGCAAAAAACTTGTTGGGTCGTGATTCTATTTTCGAATACTTGGCCAAACGGAAGAGAATCGAGCCATTTCTAAAGCGGGTGGTAACTGGCGACGAGAAATGGGTCACGTAGGACTATATCAAGCGGAAACTATCATGTTCGAAGGGCCCAAACGGTGGCCAAACAAGGAATGAACTGCACCGATTGAAGGCAGCAATTGACCAGAAGCGGCCATAATCAGCCAATAGGAGAGGTGTGGCGTTCCACCAGAAAAACGCCAATCCCCCCTCACACATCCATGATGACCCGCCAGAAGCTCCGGAAGCTAAGTTGTAAAGTTATATTATGCATGCACCGGACCTGGCACCAAGCGATTATCACCTGGTGGTGTAAAAATGGCCTCAAGAAAGGCTTTTAAAAACTGGCTATCTCAGTTTTCACTGATAGGGACAAGTCATTTTAGAAACGGAATAATGAAATTGCCTTCTAAATTGGAACGAGTTATCGAAAAAACGGCTCATATTTGAGCCAAAATGGATGATTGTAGCCATGTTAAATAAAGCCCTGAAATAAAATAAAAATAATAGATTCTTTTTCCCCATCCTTATATTTCTTTTAATGTATTTAGAAACTGTGCTTTTTTTAGTCAAATTCACCTTTATTGAAAATATAATTGTTACAAAAATCATGTATCAAATTATTCGCCATTACTATATATTTGATCTTTTGCCATTTATCAGGTAGATAATGAATGAATTCGCGATAGAAACTTGGTCATTTCGAAGCAAAACAATAATCAAGCCATTTTTCAACATCTTCAACTTTCGTGAACCGCTGGGCTTTGAAATAAGAACGATATCGATCTGAATAACTAATTATCAGAGGGAGCCAAGTCTGGAGAATACGCCGCATGCTATAAAACTTCCCAGCCAGAGACGTTGAGTTCCTGGGTCGATTTTGCTGTATATGGGCGAGCGTTGTTATGCAACAATATCACCTTCTGCCTTTTTTGACCCTCAAATTGTCTTTTTTCTTCCAGAGCATTACATAATTCGATAATTGCACAGTTTGACCAGGTTCAAGAAGTTCGTAGTAACTACTTTCCAATCCCACCAGGCACACAATAACACTTTCTTGGCATGAATATTCATTTTTGCAACTGATGTTGATGCCTGGATCAACCCATTGTTTTCCGCGTTTAGGAGTATCGTACAAAATACACTACCAAGAAAGAAAATTCATGACATCTGCATGAACGCAGATGCATCTGCACCCTTCGGTTTTTGTTTTATTCGGTCTGTTTATGATGAACCCATTTTCCTTTCTTCTGTATTTTTCCCATTGCGATTGCATGGTTCTTGAGTTGTGAATATTCGTCTTCAAATTAATTTCACTACACCCGGATGTGGATCGTCCTCAATCCATATTTTTTAATCCCAATTTCTCTATCTTGGATATGTTTACAAAGAATGCTGCTTGTGGAAATCGGTACTGCTATAGCTTCAGCCATCCTTTAGTATCAATATACAGCCGGATTCATTTGGAGTAACCCAGGAAGCAACTCGACTCTTTTCGATTATGCTAGGTCTAAATTCCGGAAAACAAAATGTACAGTTTTGAGTGGATCCAGGAATTGGTTGGATTGAGTCTCGGATTAAGGAAATTTTGTTTAGAGAGTCCTGCGTTGGAGCCCAGGTTTCGTTTTTAATTTTTTTCTAAATATGAACATTTTTGGTAAAAAATATTGAAAGTGGGTTTTTAAGTACCAGGAATCGATTATACGAGGTCGTAATTTCTGGAAACAAAATGTACAGGGTTCTTCGTTGGGACCCGGGTTCCACTTTATTTTATTTAAGTTCAAACGTTTTCTAACGTCTAAATTTCGGGAAACAAAATGTACAGGATCCGCCGTCGGGAGGCGGGTCCCACTTTCGATAAAAATAGCCCTAAGAATGTTTTTCAATACCAGAGATCGGAAAGGAAATTTTGTTTACAGGGCCCTTCGTTGGGGCCCAGGTTCTGTTTTTAAATTTTTTCTAAGTAATCGTTTTCGATAAAAATTGTTGAAAGGCGGTTTTTAAGTACCAGGAATCGATTGTGCTGTCCTAATTTCGGGAGAAAGCATTTACAGGGTTCTCCGCCGGGACCCGGGTTCCATATTTATTTTTTATAGTTCAAACATTTTCGATAAAAATTGCCGAATCTGTGTTTTCGAGCAAGTGGAATTGATTGTGCTGTTTTTCAACTTTACTGGGCGCGTTTACTGGGCCCACTATCGAGACCCGTGGCCCGGGTTCCATTTTTAAGTTAGATGATAGAATTGCTGAGAGGGTTTTCGTGGACCACATATCAATTGCGTTTAGTCTCAATTTCGGGTTAAGGTCCACCGTCGCAGCCTATATTCCGTTTTAAATTATATCATCGTCGAACGGTTTTAATAAAATTTGCTAGAAAAATGAGGTTTCGAGTACTAGGAATCAATTGCATTGGGGCTCAGTTTCCGGAAAACTAATCTACAGGGTGCTTCGTCGGAACCCTAGTTCCATTTTAATTTTCTTTTATATGCTGAATGTACACTTTCGAGCACCAAAAATAAATTGCGTTGTATCTCAGTTTCAAAAATCGCTTCTAACATTAATATCAGCACCAACTGCAAGCCATTCAATCTGTACTCGTAAATCACACGAAACGTATTACATGTATGTTGGTCGAATGATAGAAGACACTTAGAGGACACTTCTGTGTATTTGAAAGATTACGTCTTAGGATTTCGCTTAAAATCTTTGGCAATGCCCTAAATATCATTTGTAGCAAGCTTTTATTCATTCAATATCAATAGTTTCTATATTTGTTGCGCGAAATTTATTTGTTTATTAATTTAATTTTACGCACAATACCATCTTTTGGTCATCAAATATTTTTCTGCAATTTAAAAGGTAATATACGATAAATTTTTAAATTCGTTATAACGAGAGTTTAACCAATACATACTCATTTCAAAAGGTTAGGACAAAGTTAGGACATACTTCACACCCGTCACTTGACATATATGGAAAATGCAAAAGTGTTGACTAGAAAACGACATAATTTCAGAAAAATTCTATCTAGAATTATCTGGATATAGTCGTTTGAATTTCGTCTCACAGGCGATTCACGATGCACTTGCCATATACTGCCGGATTCGTTGAAGTTTTCACTACAAACTAAGATATTTGCAGAAAAATTCTATCTGGAATTATCTGGATATAGTCATTTGTATCTTGTTTTGTAACTATGGAAGCATTACCATTTTCTCAAATTTTGATACCAAATAAATAATACATCTCAAACATACCTGTTGTTATAGGAGTATAATTAGAATGTAATGCTTTGGTATACCAGTACTTCCAGAATTTCCAAACGTTTGTTCAATATACGTTGTTCAATATTTTAACGCCGTGAGCAGCGAAACAGTAAAGTTTTTTATACTAAAAATAAAATTGATTTCACAATAATTTTCATTTTTCAACTAATTTTGGTTATAATTTCGTAGTTGTCAAATATTCCCCTTAAAATTTCGCTGTAATATAAAAATAGTCTGTCTTTGTCGGATTTTTAATTTTATCTCTTTCTGTTTTTCTGCAAAAAAAGCCGCATTAATGAAATTCCGCTTTAATCCGTGAAAAGTAATGGATATCGCTTTTTCCCCCTCTTACTGTACATCTCTAACGAAAATAGTTATTTCGTTTCAATAATATGATGTCATTTTTGATCCAACGTGGCATTGTTTACATTTTTTGTCTTTTTATTTTTTGATCCCGGATCAAAAATAAAATCCAACAAATTTGTTAGATTTGTTTTTTTACGTTTACATATAAGAAAAACTAAACGTCATGTAAAATTGTCAAAAAAGACGTCGCGCAATTTCTATTTTATGGTATTTGTGATTGTTTAAAGAGCAAGTTGTGTTTAATAAAATAAAAATTGTATTTTACTCAAAGTGTAATACAAATTGTGTTCTGTGGCACAAAAAATCTTGATCCAAGTGGGATCAAGTTTTTTTTGTCAATGAATTCACTATTATTTTACATCAAATCCTCAACGAGAACGTATCCTAAAAACAATAACTATATTTACGAGTGTGTTGTGAATGAGATTCTCAGCTAAATTGTTTACATATGTTCGAAACTTATACTTACTTGCAAGGCAGATAAGCTCGCGATGTACGGTCGACTCTTCCGAAGCAGGAAGAAGTAGGTGTGGAGAGGGGTCCAGTTCGGCATTTAAATTAGAATAGGAGAGAGGCATTAACTTTGGTGAATTGAGTTTGGCTAACTCCGTCACGTAAGATAAGTTTGGTCAAAATTGGACTTGGTGCCTTTATTCTTTAATTTCTTTCGGAAGACAATATTTATGATACGATCATGAGAATACAACCTCGAACAATGCCTTTTGGAAAACATGTGAGAATGTAGAAGCTGGAAAGCGGAAGAGATGTAACTTAGAATACTTGATTAATATACGAGGTCAATTACTTCTAGTTTTATATATGATGGTATTTGTCAGGGACAGACATCTTTGAGGAAAAAACACAAATCGTGCTAACAAAAAGTCACTTTACCATTTTACTCTTAATAAAAATTTTATTAATTTATGAACTAGTGAAAAAATTTACTGGCACTAAATATCGAGGTAAGATGAATTAAAAAGAGGAATTGGCCTCTCAATTTGGTTTTTTAATTTCAGTTTGACAGAACTGACTAACAAATCACCAATTCAGATCTGCATATTGGAACAATTTGGAACCTGGCGCGAGATGTGGTTTTGTAAACGAGCGCAAATATAATCCAAGATGTTCCATCCACCTGCCTTTTTATGCAGGTCCTCAACAGTACATGAACTATAGGGATCATCGGGAAGCAGATTTAAGTTGAGTACGAATCCTTGATGAAGTCTTTCTTGAGGAGCTCTACCGTGACAAGTTAATATCAAGCAGTTGCGGTAATTAAAAGATTACGGCAGTAAATAAAAGAGGGTCCCGAAATGTATATTTCTTTCGAATATGACTTGTAGTAGATAACTTATTTTTAAAGCTTGATATACCGTCGAACTCGAGCGAAAAATTCGGTAACAGTGAGTGATAAAGAGAACTTGTTTACTTTACTTACTTACCTAAATAGTGAAAGCCGCAAACGGGTTGTATCATGAGTTGATTTACAGGAAACCGGCCATCATGTTGACGTAAAGTGCATCATACTTTGTTTCTTTGATTCACGATTTCATTTTTATTGTTCTTGTATATTCATCGATACATCACAGAAGATTTGCGCTAATAGAAAAATTAGCATAACATTTTGGAATTCGCGATAGAAGAGCTGCTAAAGAACGCACGAAAGAGACTGCAAAAGGCAAAGAGCAAAAAAAAAATTAGAATAATCGTAAAAATCTACATAAAAGACGTTAAAACATCGAACACATAAAGCAGTTGTCTTTAAAACGTCTTATCGTTAGGTTGTTTATCATCACTCAAGTGAGACTTGATCATATTTTATATATAACTAAAGTGCTTAGTGTGTGATCGAGAAGTACAAAAACCATTTACAGTGCAAACTAATTTTAAGTGATCATAATTATTTGTGTCTCTCGAATCGAACAAAATGGAATTATTAACTCGAATTTTTGTAATTTTAACGGTAGCCGGAATTGTGCTCGGCGCCAGCAAAGATTTACGTAAGTGTGACCAAGTACCTATTTATTATATTAAATTTATTTCGTGTGCCTAGTGGCTATATATAATTCTGTGTATGAGATCGAAATCGAATGCCACCAGAAATGCTTTCGGAATATTAATTAGAATTCCATTGTTATCGATATTAGACAATATTGATCGATCAGATTTAGGTTTTCGTGTGATGAATTGTGTTCCGTAATTTATTGTTCTAGCTAAAAACTAAAAATCACGTATTTCATGTGGTTTTTAATGTAAGCGACTAAGCGTTGTGTGCGTCATAAATTTTTGTTGTCTCCAAAAACGCAAGTTGTTAATTACTTTGCCTATAAATGTATATCAGCAAGCACACTACTGTCACTTTCATTATATTGCATGTCTTTGTTATTATTGGGCATGGAGTGATGTATTAGTCGACCGTTAATATTTTTGTGAGTTTATTGAACTTTAAATCCCTCGGAGCCGAGCCCCTAGGTTAAAAACTTTTTATGTTACTTTGTTAAAGGCTGTTTGACTGGATGTGAAGTGATCGCAGTTGTCATAAGATATCTTCTGATAGTGTAGTGCAAATGGTTTGTGAGTGATCAGTAATAAATCGGGTTCGAAACCTTAGGTTGCTTATTTTTAATGTCAGGGTGTATGAGATCATTCTTAGGTTTGGTTTGGAGATAAAGTATTTAACCCTTCGGGAGGTAAAGCAAGCGTATGTGTAGAGAATGTATGTAGACAATTAAACGTCAACAATATATAGGATATAGACAATGTCGAAAAATATTTTTTCTTTTAGTAATCAGAACCGCTTTCCCCTGTAAATCTTGGTTTTCAAAAGCCTTGTTGTACAAAAGAATGGATTTCAAAAGCCAATAAATGCCTGGTTTTTAAAAAGCCTGGTTTTCTAAGATTAGTATTTTTTGTTCATAGAATTTTTCCTTTTTTTAAATTTTGAATGCTATATGGTTGTTCAGAAAAGAACATTTAATAATTTATGCTTAAAAAAATTAAAATAATATTTCACGTATCAGACTACAATTTATAAAACCAAATATTTTGTATAAAACTTCATCAACATTTTGAAGATAATCCACTTTGCTTAAATTATCTCACTGGTTTATTTTATTGAAAATTTTCTTATTTTTAATTTGCAATTTTCGTTTGTTTGCCTCCCGCTCTCATTTGTGCAATTTTACTTTTACCCATGATAAACTCTTTCCCCAATTCCGATATTAATTGATAAACGCCAATATGTGATTTACCTACTACCATCTTTAGCCTTCGATGCCATCCTTCAACAGAATTTTGTGTCCTAGGTAAGTTTACTTGAGAAGTATCCCACACAGACCAGAAATTTGAAAATAGTTTATCTTGAACCACTTGCCAATACGTCGAGCATCAGGGTCAACTTTTCTTTTTAGTTCCTTGTAATATCCTAGCACGTCTTCCACCGGCAAAAAAGCTAAACTTTTTAACATTCTGATCTGGGGGCTAAACTTTTTGTTATTGCCGCATTTCATAACATAGCCTTGTTGCTGTACCTGTCTCTAGATGATCTGCCCGAAGTGAAACAAGCAGTCTTTAAAAGTAGCTTCGGGGATTTCTTTTTTTAAAAGCTTTAACGCTCGTCTTTTCGAAATCCGATATTACGAATTTTGAATTCAATCTTATTCCCCAATTGCAAGCCCATATGCATACTTTGTAGAATAATTCGAAATATATTACTTTTGCAGCTCATTATTCTGATCACCAAAGGAACGATATGTATGTTTTCAATGTAATTTTCATATTGTGTACTTCCCCGTTGTACATTCGGTAAATCCTCTCAAATCAAACACCGTGATTCCCTGAAAATGATTTAAAATAGGAAAAACATTCATAAGCAATTTTTCATCATATCATTGAAAATTATGTTTTTTGAAAACCGATTTATTTTTAATAATTGGAGCCGGCCTGAATTAATAAAATAAATCGGTTTTCTAACACAGGATTTGGAAAATCGGGATTCTGAAAACCAGGCTTTTGGAAACGAGGCTTTTGGAAACCAGACTTTTGAAACCATGCTTCTGAAACTCAGGCTTACCTACCAGACCCCAGCAAAAGCCTATGCTACTGAAGTTAGCCGATCATTTCAGCTAGAAAAAAATCTGCATTATCGACATATTTTTTATCAGGTGGTATACAAAATTCTGATGATATTAGCAGAAAATTACATGTTATTGAAGTTATCAGTAAGTTTTCGCCGAAAACAATTATAATTTTCAATAATGCTTGATTTAACATAATCCGCATGTTTAGTTTTAATATGGACTAGGTGAAGGGAGACTGATTCGTAAATGGCTGGGTAGATCCCATGTTTATAATTTGTCGTGTTAGGGGCGCAATGAATTAGTGAATTGAAAATGAATTTGTGGCACTAGCAGTGAACACCTGTTCCAAAAATCAGGGCACAGTTTGTCTGGAATCATAGTGAAATAATTATAGCTTTCTCTCTTTCTCTTTCTCTTTATGTTATAGTATAGTATTTATATGTCAAAAAAATTACCAAATAAAAATTGTAAGAACCAACGAATAGTTGCTGACTTCTATGGACTATATATCAGCTCCCATGCATAGAAATTTAAAAAAAAATCGGACATGCTCCCTAACCTTGTTAAAGTTACCCGAAAGTTGCCAGCCTAAAATAAAAAAAATGATAATGCAGATTGTGTCTTTGGTTTGATAGCCGAACATAAAAATTTAACAACGTTGATCAATATATTTCAGCCGAATGTCTACTCCACACCAATAGTGAAACAATTTTGATGGGGATTCGAGGGGTGCAATTTGACAAATTCAATTCATTGAATGGCCTGATGCTCTTGTTTAACCTAAATTCGCATTGATGCCACTATAGCCATATGATAGGCCCTAATGCCTGTTAACAACAGTCCAATTTTGAAGAAATTCTGATGGGGATACAGGGGTGTATTGCTCTTATTTAACCTAAATTCGAAGCGATGCCACTATGTTGATTTGATACCTGTTAACTGAAGCTCGATTGCGAAGGAATGCTGATGGGAATACAGGGTTTAATTTTGGCTTTATTTCGATATTTCAATTACATTGACTGCCTTAAAAAAATATTGACTGGCCTTTTTATTTAGGTTAACCTATTTTCCAAATTGATAGGCCAAATGGCATTTAAGTCTGTCAGGAATATAATTCTTTTATTTGGAGTGAACCTACATCATTTGAGGCCAATTGAGGGTTATGTGAAGTTCTGAAAATATAGTTTCGCTACTCCACTACTTTCGCTATTGTTAATCCAAGTGGCCTTCAAGTTTGTTTCGCCAGGGTCATTGATGATAAGCTCATTAAAGTAACCAATTAATTTTATTTTAACTAACGGATTCTGAATAACGAAACATCTTCCATTGGTGCACTCAAGATAAAAAAATATAAACTCAAACTTACTTCAAAATTATTATTTTTTGTATTATATTTTTTTGTATTTAATTTAAATTAAAAAATCCAAAATAAATTAAATCACTTACAAACTAACATTATATTTCATTAAAATAGATCTTTTATATATGTAAGCATAGAAAATATATATAATAAAATAAAGCTAGTTCTTTTCGTCTGCGAATTTTAAATTGGTGCGAAGGATTTATGACTTATGACTTCACACTTACTTATCACTAACCTACTACCCACCTACCCAGCACTCA
The DNA here is from genome assembly GCA_947310385.1 of Nephrotoma appendiculata. Lineage (NCBI taxonomy): Eukaryota > Metazoa > Arthropoda > Insecta > Diptera > Tipulidae > Nephrotoma > Nephrotoma appendiculata. The sequence goes on from OX371223.1 coordinate 287,978,680, forward strand.
CTCACCTAACCACAACCACCTACCACCAAATTAAAACTATATACCCTCCACTATTCACTATTATTATTATTTTCCAAGTACTTTAATTTTGACGTGCGGCTTAGCGGCTCCCGAAACAGCTAGTACTTATATAAAAATTTGATCTATTTTAATCAAACATAATTACGTCGATTATAGAATCCGCGGGAGCGAATCGATTGCGGATTGAAAACTGCATCAATAAAAAATAAAATCGGAATCATAAAAAATGATTTGTATGGAAATTAATACAAATCTTCAGACTACGTGATTCACGATGTGTTACATCGCATCCCCAATGCAAATAACTACTCTTTATGACTTTTGCCTTTTACTCTTTTCATAAGGAAAACACGAACTTAGCAAACAAAAATTATTTTTTTTTTGTCAACATTTTTTTCATACTTTTCTGTAAGGCAAAAGTCATAAGTTTTTTATTGGGGATGCAAGATTAGTTTAGTGATTCAATTTGTTTTGGATTTTTTAATTTAAACGAAATACAAAATATGATAATAGATAAGAAACTTGATTTAAAATAAATTTGAGTTTATATTTTATTTTATCTTAAGTGCACCAATGGAAAATGTTTCGTTAATCAGAATTCGTTCGTTAAAATAAAATTAATTAGTTAATTTAATTAGATTATCATAACAAACTTGAATGGCTATCAAATGGGCCATTCAATGAATTTGGCAGAAATATTGTTAAATTACACCCCTGTATCCCCTTCAGAGTTTCTTTATAATTAGGCTGAAGTTCACCAACATTATATGACATATCAAATGGCCATAGCTGCATCCCCACTATACTTTATATTCATTTTCAGCAAAGTTAACAATATTGCTTTTCAAATTATGGTTGATTGATTTAAACATTTGTATTTCTCAAGTTTAAATAGAATTAGGTTTTACAACAACCTTCGCATACTAAAACATTAAAATTGGTTTCTGTTGATGTGTTGTTGAAATAATTTTTCGGCTGATAACTTTCAGCTGAAGAATGTTGATCAACGGTGACGTATTTAGCTAATTTCGGCTGAGAAAGCGAAGACTCTATCTGCAATATCGATTTTTTGATTTTTCGGCTGGAAACTTTCGGCTAATCTTAATAGTATTGCTCTCCAAACATTCAACTATCAAACGATGCATCATAGCAATACATATATAGTAGTACCATCATTCGAAAAAAATCTTTAGAGGGTGAAAATCCAGGTAGCGCGTTAATCGAAATTAAGTTATGCAATAATTTTACTAGTTCGCCTAAATGTTTGCAAGATTAAATACACTTACAGTACACACGGCGTATATTTGTATACCATTAACCAGTATAGTATTGCTTCACTCTAACTTATACTCATACTACATATTAACACAGAATATATTTATTTCAACTCGTATTGTTTTACAATTGTCAAGGTCATGTAGAAAATGTGTTTAATATTTTTTGTGATAAACAATAAAACAAATCATGAATACCTTACTTCAATTTTCTTTTTATAAAAAATAGCATAAATAATTTTTTTTCTATGATAGAAATGCAAAAGAATATGAATTGTTCAATCAAATAAATCCATTATTGGAAAGGAGATATGAACGATAGGATATATACATATGTATATTAATATATTGAGTACATACTTAGCTGTGTATTATTATTGTTTATTTTAAATACATCTGTTCTCACAAACACAAACGAATAAATATTTAAAATGAAAACGATGTAGAAATCTATATAGAACAACTAAATACAATTTTTTAAAAGGATGCCGTTGATTGCACTGTTACAGTATGGTAATTTATAATTGAAAATATGAACGAGTAATTTTCTTATATATGCATACATTAAGAACAATGTATTGTTATGGAAAGGCAGATTTTCTATTTATCCAAATCTGTGTGAAAGTTCAGGGACATTGAACCCAATATTTGTTTCAAAATTAAAATAAAATTTATTAATTCGATTTTATCATAAAAAATATTACGTAAGAGAAGTACGTAAAAATAGGAAAATTGTCACTTGGACATTCTACAATAGTATGTCGTTTTTCATTATTGTCTTTCAATCAACTATTTATTAAGGGATTGTTCCTCATTGGAATAGAAAAAACGAGGATGTCATTATAAAGATTATAATTTCAACCAAAGCATGTCTGACTTGATCTGTTTTGTCACAGAATCCAATGAGAGTCATGTGGTGTTTACAGTGTGCAAATCTAGAGCGTATAATTATAATCTAATTATGAGCATTTAATGTTCGCTAACAAAACTTAAATTCATTTTTTTGTTAATCTAATCTGTTAATCTCTAATAAATTTTATTGTTTAAATTGGGGGCTGAATTAATCCATCTCAAATGATTTACATATCCCTTTTGTGTTTTACTAACACAATTGTGCGGGTAGGGCTAAAGTACCATGTATATGTAGTTTTGTATGTTTTTTGAACCAATTTACACATTTGTGAATTCCTTTTTAACTTACACTGCATCCCCAATAGAATTCCTTATGACTTTTTACTTACAGAAAAGTATGAAAAAAAAAACTTGACAAAAAAATATTTTTTTTGTCAAGTTTTTTTTTCATACTTTTCTGTAAGTAAAAAGTCATAAGAAATTCTATTGGGGATGCAGGTTTATTTTCCGTCCGAAAAAACACTATATCTATACACACAGTTGTGTTGGTTTTACTTCAAATCAAGCGAAATTTTTAATGAACAACGCCGTTACATACGTTAATTTTTTACTCACACATTTGTGTGGGTTGGACTAAAATTGAGAAGATTTTTTATTTTTCTTAGTTGAAAAAGGGATATAAGGAAGTATATAAGATATTTTTTATAAATTCAATATACAAGTGAATAGCTTACGAGTTTAGGTTGCCGCTCACTATTTTGTAATTAAAACTATTTTTAAATAGTAGTTAAGCTGGAGATTGGTCAGCATTGTCTGAAAGAAAACATTTCAGTTCTTTATGGCAGGATAAATAATGGCTTACTTTTAAGTTCCGTCTTTATTCGAACGCTAATTTTAAATTGTTTAGTTTGATGTACCATACAAATTATTTTTTTTAAATAAAAAATGCGTTGTGTATTTTATTTTGAATAAAAAAAATCAGTTTTTATTTTCCTCTAAATTGTAAAATTTTATTTTTATGTCTTAATTTAATTAATTAACCTTAATTTGTATTTAGTCTTACACCGTTTTAATACTTAATTACCTTTCCGAAACGAATATTTATTTGTGGAGACTTTAAACAGCTTTCACAATAAAACAATTTTTATTTTGCCTTAGAAGTTTGTTTGAAAATCAAACTTTAGAAAAAAATTTACTTTAGAGAAAAAATTGTCTATTGTGAGAGCTCTGTTAAGGTGATGATACATGTACAGATTTCCCCTTTAAGGCATAAAAATTATGTGCGCTTGTTGGTTAAAAGTCAGCCATCTTGAATCGCTTTGAATCAATTCGGATGATTTTGCATACTCATGAACGATGGCTACTAATAAGACAATAAGGCCTGTTTCAGCTGAACTAAGACAAGCGAACTGACCTATGTTCATCGTTCTTGGTTGTATATAAAAAACTTTTATAAGCCCCGTTTCCCACTTGAGCTAAGTATTTTGACTGATATGAGCTATGTTTTCATTTAACAGCTTCACGTTTTGATTTCTTTCCAAAGTCAAATAACAGAAATGTTGTAGATAAATCTCAGAGTCTACCCAATCTGTAAAGCAATGTATTTAAATTTTTATTTTCACCTTGGAGATACGAGGGTATATCAAAAAGTCTTGCAATATCATATGAAAAAAAAGAGTGAGTGAGACAACAATATATTTTTCAAAACCATTTTTTGTCGCGATGAAACTTCTAGAAGAACATTTCGATGTAAATTTTACAGTTCGTATGTTTTTGTCAATTTAGTAACCCGTGTTTTGAATTTTTCTTAAAATGAATGAAATTGAATATCGCGCCCTTATTAAATTTTTCTATAAAGATGGACGAAATGCAATTTATATATTCAACTATATATCAAAAGTTTACGGCGAATCTGCACCATCATATGCCACAGTAACAAGGTGGGTAAAATTATTCAAAAGTGGCCGGGAGTCATTTGAAGACGACAACCGCTCGGATCGGCCAGCAGATGCTATTAGCCATGAAAACGTAATTTTGGCCGAATCTATTGTATTGGAGGACCGGCGTATTTCTATTCCGCGTTTAGCGTGGAGACTTTCTCTTTCATACGGTACCACATATACTATATTACATGACCACCTTCACATGTCGAAAGTAAGTGCGCGATGGGTTCCCCGTTTGTTGAATGCAGAACAAAAAAAAATGCGTGTTCAAACTTCAAAGGCGATTTTAGATATGTACAAAGAAGATCCAGAAAATTTCTTGGATAACATAATAACAGGCGATGAAACATGGCTTTATCATTGGGATCCGGAATCCAAACAAGAATCGATGCAATGGATTAAACGTAGTGAACCACCACCAAAGAAATTCAAAACTCAACCGTCTGCTGGTAAGGTTGTGGCAACAGTTTTTTGGGATGCTGAAGGAATTTTGATAATCGATTATATTGCACCGAAAACCACAATCACAGGCATATATTACGCAGAAGTTTTGCGAAAATTGAAAAAAGCGATCCGGGAAAAACGGCCAAGGGAAGTTATTAAAAAAATCTTGCTTCTTCACGACAATGCACCAGTGCACAAGGCTAATATTGCTCAAGCTGCATTAAAGGGCTGCGGCTTCGTGGAAAAACCGCATCCACCGTACAGTCCAGACTTGGCACCCAGTGACTACTTTCTGTTTCCCAATTTAAAAAAAAAACACTAAGGGGCCCGAAATTTTCCAGTGACTATGAAGTACAGTCTGTTGTAAATGAATATTTTATGGAGCAAAAGAAATCTTTTTTTAAAGGGTTTAGGCAAGTTAATTGATCGATGTGACAAATGTATAAACCTTAAAGGAGATTATATCGAAAAATAAAAATATTGCTGTCTCACTCACTCTTTTTTTTCATATAAAATTGCAAGACTTTTTGATTTGCCCTCGTAATTAATCAGCTCACAATCAGCTATGTTTCTATCCCACAGCTTTAAATAAAGAAATTAAATATATCGGGACGTACGAGTGTGTTGAGTTAAGCTTCGCTAATTCGGTTTCACTTATTTAGGCTTTGCAAAGTAAATCGAAAGCTGTGATCTCAAAACATGCTCACTTTGCTAAAAGAACATAGCTTAAGTATGCAAGGGGCCTTAGCGAGAAACGTAGCTATTAGCATAGTTTGGCATCCACAGCTCATTCCACTGCACATTTCAGTTAATTACATCGCTCTCACATACATTTCAATTCAAGTAAAATGCTATATGTCTGCCAAAATATTATTAGAATCACATAGGCGAATATGTACACAATAATAGCAATGTATGTGTGAACGATATAGCTGACTTTTGCAATCCAAAGACAACCCGAGCTAAGTTAGTTTGTATCGCTCAAAACAGAAAAACATAGCTCGCATAGCTTAGCTCAAGCGTGCATCGTTTCATTAAAACTCTTTATTTTCAACCAAGAGCGATGAACTTAGCTGACATCGCTTAGCTTAGCTTAGCTCAAATCTGCAACGGGCCTAATGGAACGATGCACATTTGAGCTAAACTATGCGAGCTATGTTTTTCTGTTTTGAGCGATACAAACTAACTTAGCTCGGGTTGTATTTGGATTGCAAAAGTCAGCTATATTGCTCACATTGCTATTATTATGTGTACTTATAAAATATTGAAATTTGGATGACATTTGAGTATTGTTGTGTTTGGTATTGTGGATCAAATTCAAAAAAGTGGTTGAATTCTTAAATAATATAATAAAATTAGTTAATTTATTTTTGACAGACTTAGGATTTTACTTGTATTGAAATGTATGCGTGAGAGATATAATTAGCTCAAATGTGCAGCGGAATGAGCTGTGCGAGCTAAACTATGCTAATAGAAAATACGTTTCTTGTTTAGCTTAGCTGAAATGTGCAACGGGCGTTAGAATGAAATAAGTAGCCGTTTTGAACAGAACCAAAGAGCTAAATAAAAATTAAGGTTAATTAAATGGGAGCATTATTTTCATAAAAGCTCCCATTTAATTAACCTTAATTAGGTTAATTAAATGGGATTTCAGTTGGGCTCTTGAAAGTTCTTGTTGCTACAATAGCTTAAATTGTTGTAATTTATTTTATCTTAAAAAACAAATTAATCTCTCATAAGATAAAACAATAATATTTTTATCTAAATTGTATTTTAAATAGGAAAGCAATCGCCAATGGTAGTTTCTAACTTGCTTATTAGAGTTTTAATCTCTTTACAATTTTCATAATACCCTTCTAAGTCACATAAAAATAAAATTAAAATTTAACCCATACAAAAATTTTAAAACATGTAGTTTTTTTATACTGAATAATATAATTTTTTATCCTTATCTGGCAAATTAAAACCTTTCTTTAATAAATGCTTGTAACATGAAGGTGATTTAAAATCAAATTCCAAATACATTTTTTGTTCAACTTGGGTCCAAGATAATTTTAATTTATGAAATATTTGTGCAAGTACAAAATGTGTTTACTTGTGGTCGATCGTCAAGTGTATTATCAATTAATATTTTTATTGTGTTTTCTTCTGTTTGCATTTTACTGTTCTGAGGGGTATTTAATATAAACCTGAGAATTTTGTTTGAAGGTTGAACGGGTTCTTTATTTTCGTCTTCAATTTGATGTTGCGGACTAGGAAATTGAGATGGTGAGATGGGACATTCATGAGGAATTTGTGGAACTTGATAATTTTTTTAATAAGTTCTTGGAGGCCCTTTTTCATATTTCAATGTTATAGGTGGGAAGTCAGGTGTTTTCAATATTCTTGTTGTTTGACTCTCAGTGTTGTGTGTCTGGTTGGAAATCGTACGCGAAACTTTTGGAATCAAATTTTTTTTATTAAAAAAAAATTCGAATTTTAATAAACGCTTGCATCGTGCATCTATGTCATTGACCTTACACTTACAAACAAGATTATTAATTGGCTGGGGAAAGACAGTTTTTTTAAATATTTTTTGTTCTAAAACTACTTATTTTGAAATCATTAAAATTAAAGTTCTTCATAATAGTTATGCGTTTGGAAGTAACTTTATTCTTGTCGAACACACGACGATGGTCATGCAGCACCGTAAAAAATGTTCTGGTGGATTTACAGTCATTTTTATTTAAGCAGTTTTTGTAAGCACACACCATTTTATAACGCAAATTCACAAAAGTTTTAATTCACAAATTTTCAAAATGAACTTTTTATAACGTTTAAAAATAAGAAAACACAAAGCTACATGCGTTACGATTAGACGACAAGCAATAAAATTTTAAACGAACAAATTTACGAAATTAACTTGCAAACAATTTTTAAATCTTTGTAGTGTGTAGATGTATGATTTCCTTTTACATATATTGAATTGCTGAGTGTGTGCATGTAAATAAGTATGTATATCATCGGTGGTCTATCTATATAGTAATCGAAACGAACAAATAATGTGTATGTGTTGTACCTACAAAATCATTTAAAATAATCTTTAATTGGATTTAAATGTAGATCGTTTTTATGGACAATCTTCAATTATTTTAGCTTTTTATAATTTTCAACGAATATTTTAACGTTCAAAATTATTTGTCTATAATTTAGAAAACATTGTTGCAATTCAAAACAAAACCAACTTAGTTGCGATCGGTATTTTCTCTCCATCATCTTACATTTTCTATTTACTTTTGAGCGTAAAAACTGTTTTGACTTATAATGAGAGCGTCATTATATGAGTAATACAATGCGATTCATTACTATTTATGATAAGAAAAAAATTTAGTTCCCATTTCTGTTTGTTTTCATATAAAATTATTATTTTTATTACTATTTTATTTGTTAATTATGTATTTGTTAATTATTATTATATATGTTATTTTATTTGTCAATTTGATATGAAAAGAAACAGAAATGGGGACTAAATTTTTTTCGTATCATAAATAGTAATGAATCGCATTGTAAGTATATGCATAAAATTTTTTTTTGTTTTCTGCATGTTGCATTATAAAATATTCTAGCTACATTTAGGAGAAGGTTATGCTATTTAGGCGGATAGGTAATTGCAGAAATTCTTTAAAAAGTTTAAAACGATACCAGTAGTGGTATCTAACATTTCACTCACGAACCTACCATTACATTACTATATAATGCTTATACAATGGATGCATGTAACGGTTTTTGTGAGTGTTTGCGAGAGATACATTTTAATCAAGATATTTTTTTCGTATTTTTTCTATTCACAGCTTCGAAAATTACAACTGTCAAGTGTCTTGACGGTTTTTAACTATCGCGATAGCAAGAGTTTTTTCGGCTGGGAATAACCAAATGTCATGATAGCAATAATTAGCATTGCCATCGCATTTTTGGGGGACGGAGTTTGGGTTATTTCGAAATACATATCAAAATTGGGCTTATTTCACATAGATGGTTTTATAAGTATGTATGTACTATTTTTACTTTCAGCCCCGAAAATTTCGACTATCATGACAGTATTTTAAATATCGTGATACCGAGTGTGTTCCGGGCTGAGAGTGAAAGCTATCATCATAGCAATAATTATTGTTGCTATCGCTTTTTTCGGGGATGGAATTTGAACTATCTTCACATAAATGTGCTCAATTCCGACTACAATTGAAACTTGTAATTGCTTTAATGCAGTATTGGGTGCAGAAAAGTTCTATTTTCCAGGTTCCAGGATTACATCGATAACTAGCTTATCAACCTTTGCAAACAACGTATCAATAAATGTTACAGGATCGTATTAATAAATACCTGGCATTAAAATTAACAGGTACCGGTGTACGCTTATTTACCGATAGGCAAATGCATGAGCTGAAACTTAACAAGCACGCACAAAGTTTTGTTAATCCAACGGTAGACAATTTCGTAAATTCAACCGATAACTTAGGCAATGCATCTACTTTAAAACCATTAGATATTGATCCTGGCCAGCGAGAAGTATACTAATATAGCTGAAACCTATTTTAATCAACATTTTGAGCTTGGTGCAGGTGCTTTTTTAATGGGCAGCAACAAATTCTAGTATACTCTGTTGTTTATGATAATTTCTTACAATATTGTGTGCAGATAAATAATTGATGGAAGTTGTGTCACGTATAATAGTTTGCCAAAACAATTGGAAGGTTAGGTATAAGAAAATGCCGAAAATTCTAGGCAGATTTAAACCGAAATTGTAAACCAAAGGCTGGCCCATCTAACGTTTGCAATTTAATTTGGCTCTAATTCAAAGACGAATGAATGTTTTTAAAAGCAGTTCAAACGACTTCCACGGCTTCCACAATTTCATTCAAATGACTTGGGCTTCTATCTCATCAATGGTAACTTCGATTTTATCTTTCAACTCTTGGATAGTCTCTGGATGGTTAGCGTAACACTTATCCTTAACGGCTCCCCACCAAAAAAAAAAGTTGAACGGGGTCAAATCAGAAAGGCAGTGCACAAAATACCAATTGTTGCATTTACTGTGTGGAAAGTAGCGCCGTCCTGTTGGAACCAAGTGTCGTGTGTGTTCTCCTCTTGAATTCTGGGTAACAAAAGCTCGTTTATCATGGTAAAGCGGTAACGCTCCCCATTGACTGTAATTGCGGCTTCATGCTCATTTCGAGAAAAAAATGGCAATCCAGTTTCACAAACTTGCTTCACAAATTGATCCACAAATTGCCTTACAGGCCTTCCTATTTAATTTGCCTGATTAAGCTATATTTGTATATGTATTTTATAGAACACCTAATGGTGTATGCAACGTATATTTATACGGTTTTGATAGAACGACACGCTTCAATACTGCCATTAAGGAAAGATTTTTGAATTTTGGTTGGTTAAATTTAAAGATATAAGAAGCCGAAAAAATATCTCATGTTAACTCAGGAGTAAACCTCGACTATTGTTTTTGTTCAATTACCACTCATGTCGTTTGGCTTCGGGCGGTAATTTCTTCTTCCAGTACCTTTTCTAATATTTCTTTTAAATAATGACCGGTAGAGAGCACATTTTCCGGAGTCGTGGCACATCTCCAAACTTTAAAAGGCGTGCCAATATATCTGTGGTAACAAATCATAGTGGCTTAATTGCAAAATTGTAATTGTTCAGTATAGCAGTTTTAACAAATTTTGCAAATTGTAGAAAATTTTGGCAAATAATTCACCAACTATAAAATACGGAAATACGTTTTGAGCTACGGAATAGGAAAAAATTGAAAGAGAGAAATGTCCGTTATAGGGAGATTATTTCAATTGCATATTAAATTCATTTTTGGCTTAAATGCACATAAGCCACTATGATTTGTTACCACAGATATAGTCACATACAAATTGATATTCTTAAAATTAAAGTAAAAATTCTGCAGCCGGGAATTAAAGAAATTTTACGATTTAGTTGTTTAAATAAATTTAATTTAGAAGGAATTTTGATTAATTGTGTGCTAGGTAGACACGACCAGGCCAAAGTACCACAATACATCAGATCTGTTAAAATTCGACTCCTATAAATTTTGTGGATAACAATTTTTTTATATTCATTTGCTAAGTGTTAAGTTTCAAGCTTCTGGACTGTAGCAAAGCGTGGATCACTTGGAGGTCGAAGCAATTCGTCATGTGAGTATTCTACCGGACAGCGAAGATAACGATACTGAAAAATACAATGAATTGCAACATAGAATAAATTATGTTCTTGAATATCACGAACTCTTACAGTCCAATACTCTGGAAGGTAAACTGGAAAACCCGGTCATAACTAAAAAAATTAAAAGAATACGAGGCTAAGAAACTTGCCATACTTGCCAACCCGCCAATAATATTCTTCAAATTCATGAAACCAAATTACCAAATGTCATCATCAACCAAAAGCATAAATTTATTGCGTCTCTAGAATGATGGCATTCCAAAGTCAACATCAAATAACAATTGAATTTTAACAATTTTTCGGTATGTATATTCCCAAGTTTTACTTTCACTTCCCAATTTTATTGTTCATCCTTACGCATCACCCGGTGATATTATTCGATTAGTTCGGACTAAAATTTTACATATTGGGTTTTAAAATATCAAGTAATTATAAGTATCCAACGGCTTGATAGACCTCGCCTGCAACTCATGAGTCTTTAGCGGCGTTAACCTTGATCATCAGTAACGTACACTTTAGGTTATTGCGTAATATCAACTGCTCGAATAACCACAGAATGAGGAAATTCATCATAGTAAAACCTATCCCCCAAACTTCTACCATTGTTCAAAATTGGTTGATGATTTAGGATCACATTTAAAGATGAATAACCCACACGGTAAAATTTGCTGGTATAGGTGCTACATTATAGGATAATTCACGGTCTGATCGATAAACTCTTTATCACACTAAATTATATGGGTGAAGCAATATTAGGCAAATATAACCAACAATGCTATAAAATTTATAGCAAGGGATAGCGCTAGCAAAACTTAGTAGCGGTACGGGAATCAAAAATTTCGTGAAAATGAATGGTCGAAAAAAAAAAAATCAAATTAAATATTTTTTTATGGAACGTCAAACAGATTTATTTATAGTTCGTTTATGTACAGTATTTTGCGAATTTACTGGTTTTGTTTAGAGGGATGGATTATGATTTATGTTGGTGCGAAACGATCGTTATCGGTTCTTTGGAATTGAAAACTTAATAATAAACCAAAAAACTAATTACAGTTTGCAGTGAAAGACTCAAGCTGTGAGTGCATGAAGCTACTATTGGTACGAATAGACCCTACCCTAGGTTTCGGTTTCGTTGGTTATGATGATAAAACTTTGGAGTATCTACGATAAGATTTAATATTCGGTTATATTGGAAGTAAAAACAGAAAAATTCTTGCCGATTAAACGATTTAGGAGTTTCTTTAACATTGATGGAAAATCAAATTGGATGGGAATTAGGCCATTACGCACTATTACGATGTTGGATTAGATGAGTTTAAAAGGGAGTTTGAAATGCGACCGTTCTACAGACACCGGGCCGAGGAGATTTGTACTGTCCAAAAACGGGATTTACTCCATGTTGCAATTCATTCTATTCTTCAGTACCGCTACCTACGCTGTCGGAAGAATACACAAACGAAGGGTTGCATCGATTTTCAAGTACACCACGATTTGCTTAAGCCGCAGCAACATTCCCGTATATAGTATGCTTCAACATACGGCGCCACCTTCTTGTTCCAAATAATGAATAATAATTTGGCCGATAAAACGCGAACTTGAGTCTGACAGTATGGCAAGTAAACGACGCATTTGATTTCGGAGTTCTACACTCGTTTAATGACGTTTGGAAATGAATTAAGGTTGCCATTCAAAATTATTCAGATGAATTAATTCCTCGGAGTTTATTAGGTCCCTCGTTGAATAATAGGGCCGATTGCGGGATCTAAAATTTTATGTCATGTTATATTACTTTGTTTTTTCCACATAAATCCCAATAGGAAACGGGGAAATAAAATAACATAACAGGAATCTTTTGCGATGAGAATCGGTATGACTTGCTTCAATTGATGTCACTTTATGTCGACAACTTCTCTGTGACTACTGTTTGTAACTCAACACCACAAATTACTACTCGGTTTTATTCATTGAAAATTGAGCAGATAGAAAAGAAAAATACAAACAAACAGAAGAGAAAAATTAAATCCCCTTTTTGAGCAAATTACAATGAAAATGAACATACCTCTATTTCGATCGATTAAGAGAGACTGACAACCGTCGACAGCGTTACATCATCGTTTTAGTTAATATGCCAGTAGTAAATGATGGTTTCCAGGCACACAGCATAAATATAAATTGATAGTTAATGCAACCAGTCATTCATAGATGGAGGAAAATATTTTTAATCAGCGACTGATAAATCTGAACTAACCCCCGATTCTGAAGCACAGTCACTGACTGAAAAATGGTTTTTTATTATTAGAATTTACTTATTCTGGGCATAGTCTTAGTTGGCATTGGTTTAAAAAAAGTCTTGCGTATGACATACAAATTTGATGCCATCGCAAACCGCCATCTTGAATCGCCTTATAGGCAAAAATTTTAAATTGAATATTTCTGAATTTTGTATAAGGCAAATTTTTTTGCCTTAAAGGCAAAATCTGTACATGTATCACCGCCTTTATTGGTCACGCCTACGCCTAGAATCAGAGCCTCCTAAATATAAGAGCCGTAAGATTCCGCCATTTTTTACCATGAGCTTTCCATAGAGGGGAAGTTTTTTGTTCTTTTTCATACCAATCAGTGTATTTTAATATCTTTTTAGAAGCTTTTTCGTAAATAAAAACATTAATGCTTCGTTTCAATTTTTAATTTGAATGGTTAGTTCAATGTTCAGGAAAAGCATATTTTAAAATTGAATGATATGATGTCGAATTAATGCAAAAATATTTAAATTAGTCTACCACAAATTTTTTTTTTTTATTGTAGAAATAAGAATTTGTTTATATGTGTATGTAAGAAATTAGTATAGAGTGTTCCATCAAAAGTTTCAGCATTTCTTTCCCAAAACAAACGTTCGTTAAAAAATGCTTTTTGAGTAGCTATGTAATATGGGGGTTATTGTGTTCTGGATTCTATTACAACATTGTTGATGAACAAACTTCGAAAACTGTTTTTTCGTTATTTGTTAAAAATTTCATCGCAACAAATTCGCAGGCTATACTGTTTCATCCTGTAGTATAAACAACCTGAGCTTCATAAAATAAAAACATTATATTATAGAGCTTTTCGCAATTAATAAGCTAATCAAAAGATGTCGCTAAGTATAAATTAAAGCTAAATATTAAAACCTAACTGTTTGTTAACTAAAATTTAACAATTTATTATGTATACTGTCTGGTTCAATAGATTATTGAGATCTCCTGGAACTGAAAATAACCGAATACGAGCGAATTGAAATAAGAAAAGAAACAATTTGGAAAAAATGTGACATTTTTCTATTATTGTTTTTCAGCGCACAGCAACTACGATGGTAAATATTTTGCGATGAAAAGCTTTATTTATGCCAACCGTATTATAAATAAAAATTATAATTGTTTTGAGTTTTATTAATTATGTTAAATTATTATATTAAAGATTTCGCGCTTAACTTACAATAATAATGGTTTATTTCATGTAAATTTATTACAGAGACATCTGTAAACGGATTTTCAAATTACAGAAAGCTCGGTTTTGCAATCGGATAAAATTGAAGTTTTTTACGTTTTGTTCTGTTTTGTAATAATATTTAATTAAGAAAATCATGGCATCGTTGATTTTTTCGTTCATTTTTTGTTTCTACATGGTGATTCAAAAAATTTCGTTTCAGCTCACGTTTTCTCTTTAATTTTGTTATAAATCGGGAATGTTTAGACTGCTATTAAGTGCATCGTTCATCTCAAAAGTTCTGATGTGCATGTGACCAGAATTTACCAAATAAGTTAAATTTTTATAAAACTAAATTTTAAATTGGGTGTAAGAGGAATCCGCGGCAGCACCCTTTATTATCTTACTTTATAAACCTACACAACTAAACGGAAAGCTCATTTTTATAGAAAATTAATAAATTTATGCTCCGCTTTAGTTTAAATTTACCAAATAAATACTACATTATGATGGCTGATTTTCAAATATGTGTTCTTTGAATAGTTTATTAAAAATATAAAATTAAAATTTAGATGATTTGTTTAATTTAATTCATGTTCAAAAATTTTTCAATTACGGTTCTTATAATAATTCAATAAAAGCTTCCGCTTTACTGAAAGCTCTCCTTTTAATATTACGGCTCTTCAAAATCATAGATGGCTCTGCTAGAATACGAAAAGTCTCATAATTAAGAGTAAACTCAAATCAATGACAAAAAGTCTTACCTAAGACCATTTTTCAGTCAGTAACTGTGCTTCAGAATCTTTAACTAACTCACTAAGATTAATAAAAAACAAACACAGAAATAAACTAAATAACTTTTAATTTAGTTAGTCGGAAATTTAGACAAAAAAGGGCGTCTTGTACACAGTATAAATGGCCAATTATTGGCTAGTAAAAGTTCCGTCACTTCAATTCGAGTGTCAAAAAGCAATTGAGAATGCAGAATAAGATTTGCTGTAATACGTTGCAATTTTTTAATAGGCCATTTAATTAGTTTGTTTCCACGATCCAGGTTCGGTTAACTTTTTGAACAGAACCCAATGTTTTCTCAATAACGAGTGAAGGCGAGTGTAAAACTTTGTCTATATAGATCTGATATCAATTTCTATTAAATTTTCAAAGCTTTGGGATTCCGCGGTCAATGTGCTAACTTTGGCTTTGTACATTTAATATAATGGGTTAAGAAAAACCATTCGCTGGAGTCATGCCATGCTGAACTATGCTCAACCATAATCTTATTAAGGGATTTGACAGCCTCCGTGAGATTTCGATCATCATTCTTACTTCGCATTAGTAAGTGATTAGCTCATGGATTCAAGGCTATCGTCCATCTGCTGGATAAGACGTATTGGTATGCCGATGAGGTGAGTTGCCATTGTAACTCTAGCAATGGTTGCTTCACGTGGTGATGTAGCTGTTGACGTATTTTCTCTCTATCTGCCTCCCTCGCCCCGGTTTGTATAATCCGATTAGGTTTTTAAACAAAAAGTTCTGACATCAATCGGTCTGATTGAATGGAACTCAGCCATTTCTCAAAAGTCTGATCTTCATATTCTGGATATAATTAAAATTCTGAGATGAATTTAGTTAAAGCTCTTACGTTTAAGCGAATATGGTCCAATTCCGCTTTATACGATGAAATTTGAAAGTATCTGACATTTACTTTGCAAAAATTTTTGGTCGTGTAATTTGGATGCTAAAAAGGAAATTTTCGGACGAAGTTTTTTAATTTGAATATTAAATTTAATGTTGAATAGAACTAGGTATTAATGGTTTTTGGCCAAATAGGATAGCAAAACTCGATTTGAATGCTTAAATGTGGTTGGCAATTGGGATTCTGAAGTCATTTTTTTTAATTTAACTTTATTAGTTTAAATGAAGCTTTAAATAAAAATTTTCCGAAAGCTCATTCAAATTAATTACTCGACTTGTTATTGCTCGACTTGTTTTGTAGGTGATAATTATTTGTTAGAGCTTTAAAGTTCGGCTGACTACTTTTCCGCTGTTCAAATGACCCATTCACAAGCTAATATCAACCTGTAAGCGACATGGCGATGAGTCGATGTCGAGTTTCACACATCATAGTTGTGTCCCATGATTATGTCATAAAAACTTTATTTTGAGGGGCAGATGTGGTGAGCCGCGCTATATCTGACTAAATTAAAATTTAAGTCTAGTTTTGCTGTTCTATGCATCAAATTTTTGTTTCTCTCAAGTTTCAAATAAATATTCAAATAAATAAATATCTAAAATTAATTTAAACCAAGTTTATTATCAAATTTTATACGTTTTATGATTTTTTTTTTATTTATTCCACAGCGGAAAATTTTCAAAAATGTACGCGGGCCGATCCAACTTTTACAAAATGTCTAGTGTTAGCTGTAACCGACGCCATCAAGCATATAAAATCTGGCCTACCCGAATACGGAATTTTATCAATAGATCCGCTGGTCGTGAACAGCCTATCGATATCGCAAGGTTCTAATTCACCGGTGAACATGCGACAAGAATTTAAAAATCTTAAGATGTATCATCTCTCCGAATCGATACTCCAACGATACACCGATGATTTGGATAATTATCGATTGAAAGCGGTTGCGATTACGCCGCGCCTAGAAATGATTGGTGATTACATAATGGATGGTCGAGTGTTGATATTACCAATTACCGGTAAAGGTAGAGCCAATATTACGCTCGTTGATTTGACCACAAAACATGAATTAATTGGGGAACCGTACACGAAGAATGGTGAAGTGTATTGGCGCATCAAGGAATACAAACTTAAATTGGAACCGAAGCGGGTGTATATGAATTTTGAAAATTTGTTTAATGGTGATAAAGCGCTCTCGGAAAACATGAACAGTTTTCTGAATGAAAATTGGCAAATCGTGTTTAATGAGATTAAGGGGGGATATGAGGATTCGTTCGGACTTATTTTTAAAGAAATTAGTAATCAATTATTTTTGAAAGTGCCAATGAATAAGATATTTTTATAGATAAGCGAATTGTGTTACTAGTAATAAATATAATTATAAATAAATAGTTTAAAATAATATTTAAGTTTGTTTGTTTTAATGGTAGGGTTGGGATTAAGGTAAAGATGGAGGCATGCAAGCCTGGCTAACCGCACCGCGTCTGCTAGAAATTATTATTTTTTTCTCATAAGCAAGATACAACGCTGAAGTCCAACGTTTTTGAGACCGAGTTTATCGTAATTCACTCTTTATTACTGTTCACTTGTTCACTTTTACTATTCACTTTTCACACTTTCATTTTTGATTTTTAGCTCGCACACTTCACTGGTTAAATTACAACTGTGTATGCGTCCCAAATTTAATAACGTAGATTTTTCTGCATTGCACTGCATGGGTTAACTTGGATAGTTATAATTTTCTTCCATACCTGTTAATCACATTACTCTCTCACCGTTTCTCTCTCTTTTTTATTTCTTTTGTTTTCTTTAATTAACTATCGACATTCGACTTCTTCATTTCCAAATTCGCTTTTACTAAGGAGACCCAACTGATAATTTTTCTCGACTTTGTTTAAAAGGGGAATTTATCCTTTCTTTAGTTGATTATTGACCATCGCACTCTAACCGCTTTCTAATAACGTGGAACAATTTTCGTCGAGCAAACCACGTGAATGGTTTTAAATCATGGAGTCAAAATTCACCATCGGTATTACATTTCGGTCAGAACAGACTTATGATTTAAAAAGATGCTATACTGGAACGGCTATATTTGATTCCGAACACACACAGATTTATCACATTTAGCACCTACATGCCCGATTGGCTTATAACTCAAACCGTATCAGTAGAATCGGTAAATAGATAAATATTGCCAAATCATCTATAGTGCGTCAGTTAACTGAATTCACGCGCTATTTAGACGAGATTGACCAAGGGAGAAATTGCGAATAGTAGGCGAAGTGAAGATAGTAGGCGAAGTGAACGGATGTCGGGAATTTATCTTTACTATCAACGGTATCAACATTTCAAGGTAAATTCTAGATTATCGACTAGCTACTTGCCGTTCTCACAATACCGAATAACTGATTAACACTAACCGAACAACAATGAGAAGATAAAGCTAACCCAGATTTTGTCCTTTTTCCAGCAAACTAACACAATCTTTTGATTACGTCACGCTCGCGCGGTTATCTACAAAATATATTATTACTAGCGGAAATATGATTATCTGTTTTCATTCCGGTAGTCATCCGGAGGACTCATCAGCAATAAACAAAACTCCAACACTAACTTTTTAATGGATGTCTTAAATGAGAGTTCAGTCTGATGATCGTTAAATTAGGTTAGATGCTGAATATTTGTTTTTGAATAAAGGCTTTGAAAATCTACCACGGATGACGTTTCATGACCGCTTACCATCATATCGGGTAGTACTTCGGTAGAAAAGACAGCTTGTAGTGCACGGATCTAATTGAACCCTACTGAAAAACTTATTTATATTTAGAGACCGCATTTACGCATAATAATCCCTCGGAATTTCGGAATGACTTAACAAAACCTACTTGGATTCTCTTCCATGAACGCTGTGCGGCTGCGGACACGGGAAGGAATACACGGGAAGGAATGCATGAAACCTCTCTACGTTTTTTGGAATCATTATTCGAAATGGGTTACTCTGTAATAAGATAGAATGACGGTAAAGCATTTAAAGAATGTTTCTTGCCCGATACTAGTATAACCACTGTGATCGTCATGGCCGGCTGTTTCTTTTTTGGGGTAAATATGACTAATTATACGCTAGTCGTTCAGTGTCTAACGAATTGTTGATAAGATTTATTTCTTCCGTTACTGGTCTCTAACCGTTTCAGTCGGTTTCCCAACTTATCTCAGTTCTGACACGTCCGCTAAAATGAACATATTGAACTATCCCCCTTCGGCCCCATGTTGCACAGCTGCTCGATTATAGTTTATGTTTTCAAATGGTGTCTCACCATCAAATGTGGGATGTGTGTTCGGGACGGAATTTGCAGAAGGGTCTTTAAACTTCTTTGAATAGGCCATCGACTATTGAATTAAACGACTTTATCTATTCTCTGTGCTCTTAATTTGAACTAGTTTCTGACTGCCATTTTGGAATTCTGTTCTACTTGCGCATTTTTGATTTAGAACAACGGAACCTTTATCATGTCGTCTACTTCCAATGTTTGCTGTTCGCGAATAAATTTTAAACAGTTGTTTAAACATCTGGTTGTCTCTCTTTACTTTTATCTACTCTCTTTGGTTGTTAACTGGTTTTTTTCTTCAAATGACACGCACACCATTTCAGTTATTCGTTGATCGTCGAAGGAAGTAGACGAAATCAAACAGCAAAATAAAAATAAATTATTCGTATTTTTTCGTTTTATTTAATAATAATAAGTGAAAATATTAATAATTCTAGTGTATGTATAACAGTAATAAGTGAATAAATAATGTGCTGTGTAAAGTGTAATATAGTGTGTGTGTGTGTATTTGTTATTAATGGAAAAATAACGGTGCCCAACCCGTTAAGCAGGTATTTCGATTTCGAGTATTTTACATGGCAATGGGATTTGTGCACAAATTATATTTAATTAAATATTAAAATAATTTAAGTTGATAAAGAATAATTTTCTTGTTTGTTAGTTCATAATATGCCAACAAAATAATTAGGTTTAGGCAATTTTTGTTACTCGAAGTGTTGAATTAGTACTTTTTTACGATTGCCTATACTTTTGTTTATGACATACAGTTCAACGATTAAATAGCGGTGGAACGCATTAGTTTTCTCTTCTTTTGTTTATTAGAATAAATAAATTTCTCTCTTTCTCTTTGATGTATGATTTTTTTTTTGTTTTCTACATTTCTACATTTTTATTTGCTACCCCATCTAAAGATTTTGACAAAAATGATGATTGAATTCGTTTGGTCATCGTTTGGTTAGGATTGGCCACTAGTTTTTATCGTTTGGCCACTTACGATTAAACGGCAAATAAATAATGAAAAATTCACAACAAAATTTCCCGAGTAACACCCCATTGCAGGAAAATCATTCCGTTGGGTAATCGTTAGGTCAGAATTGGTCAACACATTTTTGGAGTTTGGTCACCAATGGATCATTTTTTATTGCAAAAACGGCTAAAGTTTACTTTAGTAAAAACAGTTTTAGGAGGGGTGTAAGTTTGTTGTAGTTAATTAGTATTTGTGGCTTTCCACTGGTGAGGGCACACAAATATATTACGAGGTTCTTGTTTTACAACTGAATCTTTATTATGATTTCTACGGTTTTTATACATAAATTTAGTTTACTAAACATATTATTATGAATGAATATAATACAGCACATACGATGAGATACTGTTAAAGTTAGCCGAAAGATTCCAGCCGAAAGATAATGCAGATAGTGTTTTGAATACAGCAAAAATCAGTCATAAACTAGAATTTATGTTGAATTTAGGATCGGATTATATCCTTCGGGTGAAGGAGAAATTATTTCAGTTTATAAGAATTTAAAAATCGATAGGAGCGAGAGTATAAAGAGAGTTTAACTTTCTGTTGAAATAGTCAAGACACTATCTGCATTATCTTTCGGCTGGCAACTTTCGGCTAACTTTAACAAGGTTACGATGAGCGTATATTAGTTGACCAAGCAAGTTATTATACTTGAAACTAAAGTACATACGATATTATGCACCTTGTTGAGTATCAACATTCTCCCGGGCCTGACTTCCTAACTTGTAGGCTTCGTTTGGTGGAGACCTTCTGTGACTTCGGTATTTATAGACCGTGAAGACGATTATGCCAAAGGCATGATGAATGTCATGATGTGATACTGCGATTTCTTCTTCTTGCAAGTGTTGTATTCGCTTGTGCAGCTCAGTTATCTCATTCCCTAAGGCTGAGTTTTCCAAATCGATTGAGATGTTTGAAGGCCTTTTAATCCACTGCATCGATAAGTTGACTTTTGGGAGATATGATGAATTAATTACATTTTCTTTGAAGATTTTATGTGTTGTTGAAAGAATTGACCCTTTTTTTAACGTGCATCCGTTTTCAAGTGAAATTATTCCGTTGTGCGGCAGTTGTACTGCCACGAAGTCCCCATCGCAAACTATGGTAGCTTGCCGTTCTTGTCGGATTGAGAAAATCCACTTATTGCCTTTCAATTTTATCCATGTATCTTGTTTATTTTGTGATACTCCTTTTACAATATGACAGTTGGATGGTTATTGTGACGCTATTAAATTTAATTCGCATATAGAACTGTTTGCGTATACGGAATAAATAGGATGGATCAACATACAAATATACTCATAGTTGCTATGTTTGCAGTGACTAAACTCGTCCTTTGACATCATGTAGTATTCATCACGATGTATCGAGGAAACTAAATAGTCCATTGGTGATTGAATGATGATGTCCTCGATTGTAGGAAGTGGTATTGGTTTAAATATTTGATAACTCGCTGTGTTCATCAATGGAATCTTCAACTCAAAGATCATATATTGACCACTTATTTTTCCTCTGCATGACATTATTTGATACAAGCTCAATAGTTCATAGTTTTCATTTTGGGAGGGCAGCAGTACGTCAGGAGGCATATGATGTTTTATATCTTCCAGAGCCTTGCTGAGTTGATTTGGAGGTAATATTGATGTGCTCACTACCTTATTGTGTGTGTTTAAAAGGACATCAATTAGTTTTTGTTGAGTGTCTTTGAAGTCGAGCATTAGAAGAAGTGCATGCAGGGTGAAAGATGTCAACCTTTCGGTATTGTTAATGTCATTTAACGTAGCGCCCATTTGTTTATTAATAGCTTGCCAATGACGTCTATTGTCTTCATCAGCACGTTTTAAAATGTTTAGGGTTGCATCAGCAATCGAAGTTTGGTTCTTGGCTATCATTAAAAGGTGTTGTTGATTTAGTTTAATTTTTTGTATTTCCTCTTCATAGTGCTTCGCATCACGGTCGTCAAGAACTCCAAATAAGTCACTTGCCAAGTTGCCCACAATATTTGCGATTCCTCGTTTTCTTCTCCTTTCTCTGTAGTGAAGTATTGCGTTCTTGTCCTCGATTTCAGTTAGAATGTGCATAAGCTGATTGTTAATTGCGGAGCATAGCTGATGATTATCTTCAGCTGTTTCCGTACATAGTTGATCCATGTTCCTTGCCAGACTTCTGTATGACGCCAAATCTGATTAATAGGATGTGAGGTTAAAATAAACTACTATTTTCCACTGCTGGTTGGTGAGTCGGAGGTTTCCTAGGTTTTCTAGATACAGTCCAGGTTGATGACTAAAGGTGGTGATATTGTGCTTCGGCAGTTCGGCCGAGGTTACTTGATTAGACAATGCAGTGAATGTTATTAAGCTTAGTAGAATCAATGGTAAAGCCAACTTGGTGATCCTAGGAACCCTTTTGATGCGGGACTCGCTCACTAACTCACTCACTGACTCATTTTGCGTCCTCTCGGTGTCGAGAGGTAAGACACTCATTTTGGTGATGGGTCTTTTGAACACAGAACCGTTACCAGCTTTTACTGTGACTATCCTTGTCAAACCATCGCTGCCTGGATGTAGGACGACGATCCAAAACGCTTCCAAAAATCTTGAACCAGTGTTGTAGTAATCTCCAACGATTACTGACGGAAATGTTTTCATCCAACAGGATCGATTCTGGGATAGTAATTAACGAATCACCAACTAAAAAATGTGCCGGTGTTAATATCAATGCAGTTGGGTCGGATGATACTGTTGTAAGCGGCCTTGAATTGAGACATGCTTCTATCTGCGATATGACAGTTGCTAATTCTTCATATGTGAGCGTTTTATCTCCAATTACCCGTTTTAGGTGGAATTTTAAAGACTTCACCGCCCCTTCCCAAAGTCCCCCGAAGTGCGGAGCAGATGGTGGTATGAATTGCCATTGAATCCCAATGCCAGCTAGCATTCGTTGGATCTCATGATTTGCTTGTTGTATAGCTTGCTGTTTATCCTTTTCTAGCAATGACCGGGCTCCAACAAAATTGGTTCCATTATCACAGTAAATCCGTTGGCAAAGCCCTTTTCGAGAGATGAACCTCTTAAGGGCCGCGATAAAGGCTGGGGTAGTCATATCACTGACAACCTCTATGTGTACAGCTTTAGTAGCAAGGCATACGAATAATGCGATGTATCCTTTGTATGACTTATTCCCACGTCCTTTCGAAACTCTTACTGATATAGGTCCAGCGTAGTCAACTCCTGTGTTGGTAAACGGACGTGATGGCGTAACTCGTTCTTTGGGTAAGCTGGCCATTATTTTGGTAATCCAATATTTGTTTCTAAGATGTGACAACGTTAGCTGGATTCCCCCATGCAAAGTTTTCGTATGAGCATCTTTGATTGATAGCTTAGTGAATCTATGTTTTGGTGGCAATATTTTTGGATGTTGGGTATCAGAGCTCAGGTTGCAATTAGTTATTCTTCCTCCTACTCTCAACATGTTATGTTCATCGATAAATGGATTGAGGGGAAGGAGGTTGCTTTTTGTTGATACTGAGCCTGCTTTGATAATCTGCATGATTTCTTTCTGGAACTCCGCGTGTTGAATCATTCTAATCAGCTCATTACCGGCATCATTAAGTTCTTCGGCAGATAATAAAATTGAAGACCCAATATCCTGTTTTTTTAAACATTTGTTTATAAATCGTCGACAGAGGCCAACAACACGGATTATTTTGTTCACTTTTGAAAATCGATCTATAACCTCCATAAATGGATTAACTATTGCTGATGTTGTCACTGTTACTATCTTGCTTTCTTTAGTTTCCACGTTAGGTTCACTTAGAGTAGCAGTTTGTTGTGGCCAATGTTCGGCTACAAATAGCAATCAATTTGGACCTGTCCACCATAACTGGTTATTTTTTAATTCCCTTGGACTGGTGCCTCTTGATGCGCAGTCTGCTGGATTATCGGTTGACCTTACATGAAGCCATTGACCTGGACTTGAGTATGCTTGAATTTCTGATATTCGATTGGCCACGAATGTTTTATATTTATGAGGGCGTCCTCGAATCCAACACAGCGTGATCATTGAGTCGGTCCAAAAGTGCGAAGTTATTTCCGAAATCTGCATTGCTTCTTTAACTTGATACATTAGTTTAGTGAGCAGAAACGCTCCACAAAGCTCAAGGCGTGGTAGCGAAAGTAAGTTTTTAATTGGAGCAACTTTTGTTTTTGATGTAAGAAGTCTTACATTATTAATGCCAACTGAGTTTGTACATTTAATGTAAATGACGGCAGCATATGCCTTTTCTGAGGCATCGCAGAAACCGTGCAATTCTGTTTGGTCGTTCTTTTCAAATTGGATCCAGCGTGGAATAGCTATTTCTTCCAGAAGCGGCAATGAGTTTTTAAATTCCTCCCATCTTGTTGACATGTGTGGGGGAAGTTGTTCGTCCCAAGAGAGGCCTGCTAGCCAAATTTCTTGTATCATAAGCTTGGCTACAATTGTTATTGGTGCCAGCCAGCCTAATGGGTCAAACAGTTTAGCACTATCCGAAAGCAGGTTTCGTTTAGTGAACTTGCCGATATCAGACGTAGATCGGATGACAATAAAGCCGAATGTGTCTGTTTCTGGATTCCAGTGTAGTCCAAGTGTTTTAATTGCATTGTCAAGCTTAAATTCCAAACGATTTTGATTTCTTAGGTGTTCTGGTATGGATTCCGAAAGGACAGCGTTGTTTGTTGTCCATTTCCTTAAGGTAAATCCTCCGCTATATAGTAAGCCAATGATTTGTTTTTGGATGAGTGAGGCTTCTTCCAATGTGTTTTGTCCAGAAATCAGGTCATCGACGTAGAAATCGTTTAAAACTATGTTAGGATGCAAGAGGATATTTCTTGTGTTCATCGATGGCAAGCTGACGTAGTGACTTGACTGCTAAATAAGTAGTTGCTGCTGTACCATACGTCACGGTGGTTAACTTATACTACCGAATCTCTTGATTCGGGGATTGTCTCCATAATATACGTTGATAGTTCTGATCATCTTCATCAATGATTATTTGTCTAAACATTTTTTTCAATGTCAGCGGTATGGACGTACTTGTGCTTCCGCCACCTTAATAATATGGATGATAGATCCTGTTGCAGAGTAGGACCCGTTAACATTACATCATTTAATGATATCCCGATTGATGTTTTGGCTGACACATCGAAAACTACCCTAAGTTTTGTAGTTGTACTCGAAGATTTCAGAACTGCATGATGCGGTAGAAAATAGTAACCAGATTCATTGATTGTATCAGCAACCTCCATGTGTCTCAAGGCGATATATTCATCCATGAAATATTATTCAACAGAATGTCTGCATAATAATCGGCACCAAGTAAAATGTCGATTTGACCAGGGGTGTGGAATGTAGGATCAGCCCACAAAATGTTTTTTGTGTGTTTCCATTTCCAAGGATCTAACTGCTGCTCTGGCATGTAGGTCAAAATCGGTCAAAGTTTTGAAAACTAGCGCTTTGATTTTTATATTGAAATTGGATGTGAATCTGGGACTTATTGTAAGCTCAACGACTGAACTTGCTGTTCCGGCTTCTGTTTTTTCCATTCCAATGATGTCTGCGTGCTCATTGAACTTTGTTAGTTTTAGCTTGTCACAAGCCTCTTCTGTTATAAACGTAGCCTGTGATCCAGGGTCAACTAAAACGCGAAGAAGCTCTTCGGAAGTGTTAGAAGATGCTTTTACCATAGTAGTGCCTAACAATATGCAATTACGGTTCCACGTATGTCCTGACTGTATAGCCGGTTGTGTTGGTGGTTGAGATTTACCGACTCCTTTTGGATTGTCGTTACAATGAAGCAGGCTGTGATGAGCACCCTTACATAGGTCACAGCTTTTGAAGCATGGATTTTTGTGCCTTGGAAGCAGACAGCGCCGACATAATGGTTGATAATAAATTGCCTTGGTTCTCTCGGTGTGTGGCAAGTTCTGAAATTTCTTGCATTCTGGTAGATTGTGTTCTTCATAGCAATAACTGTATTTCGCTTGTTTTTTGGCCACTATGACGTTTGCTGCCTTCCGAACTGGAGTAGATTGCTGATCTCTTTTTTTGTTGACGTTTTCTCTGGATAGTACTCCAAGTGATTGGAAGCGTAATTGAAGAAAGTTCAGGAAGTCTTTCACTGTTTGAATATCCTTTGGATTTTTAAGTGATGTTTCATACAGCCGATGTGTCTCTCTATCCAACTTCCGTGTCAAAATGGATATGAGTATTGCATCCCAAGAATCTGTGTTTATTCCTTGATTCTTTAGGGCATGCAGACATTCTATGACTGTGTCATGTAGCGTTCTTAAGTGATTTGCAGATTCTATCTGAATGACAGGTAACTCCATAATCGTATCAATAAAAAGTCTTTTATCCTCGTATCTAGAGAGTAAAATATTCCAAGCGGTAGAGTAGTTTTCTTTTGATACGGTGAGAGAGAGAGTAAGTTACTGAGAGTAAGTAATGCATTTTCTCCTCACTGGATAAGTCCTTGTTGCAGTGAATCATTTTAGTGAATAAGTTTTGAAAGCTTGGCCATTGCTTACAGTTCCCATAGAAATGCGCTATTTCTATCCGAGGGAGTTTTATCCTGGAATGGGTATTATCAGTTCCTTCCTTGCTGATACTTTCCAGTTAATCTTGAAGATGAATGTTCGCGAATTCATATTCTTGTTGAAGTGTCTCGTATGTTTTCTCACCAAAATATTTATTGCCGAGTTCTTCTTCGGTTGCGTTGCTCAATATTTCTTCGTGGTTGTTTGTGAAGGTAATCCAGGAAGTATTTAACAATTTCATTTTCATCTCATAAAATGATTTGCTACGTGGTTCAGTGCTAATAATGAATTCCATTATGCCATTTATGTTGGTGCGTAGCATATTTGCTTTTATGTTTTGGATCTTGTATCGCTTTCGTTGTTCTTGGTCGGCGACGTCAATTTCCGGGAACACCTCAGTATCGTCATCATCGTTGTCTTCTAGAACGTATGAAGAAGTATCTGCCGCCTTTTTGTTCATCTCATCATTTGTGTCAGATGAATTGGCTGGCATAGCCTTGTCTCGGGCATCTTTGAGGGTTGTTTTAGTTTCTTCATATGCAGTTTTGACTTGATCGAAGAATTTTTCGACTACATACGGATGAATTTTGTCGAGTGTATGTACCATAGCAGCATCCACAGTTGAAAATTTGTCAAAGAGCAGCTGTATATTTGTGAGTCTTTCATCACAATATTTAACAGTTTTTCTAACAGCTGAATCTTTTTTAACGTTTGTTCTTATTTTGTTTATTAATCTTCCAGTTTGTGTTTGCTCACACAAAGCTTTGATAGTATCCACCTTCGTAAGTTTGTTGTAGTTAATTAGTATTTGTGGCTTACCACTGGTGAGGGCACACAAATATATTACGAGGTTCTTGTTTTACAACTGAATCTTTATTATGATTTCTACGGTTTTTATACATAAATTTAGTTTACTAAGCATATTATTATGAATGAATATAATACAGCACATACGATGAGATACTGTTAAAGTTAGCCGAAAGATTCCAGCAGAAAGATAATGCAGATAGTGTTTTGAATACAGCAAAAATCAGTCATAAACTAGAATTTATGATGAATTTAGGATCGGATTATATCCTTCGGGTGAAGGAGAAATTATTTCAGTTTATAAGAATTTAAAAATCGATAGGAGCGAGAGTATAAAGAGAGTTTAACTTTCTGTTGAAATAGTCAAGACACTATCTGCATTATCTTTCGGCTGGCAACTTTCGGCTAACTTTAACAAGGTTACGATGAGCGTATATTAGTTGACCAAGCAAGTTATTATACTTGAAACTAAAGTACATACGATATTATGCACCTTGTTGAGTATCAACAAGGGGGGAAGCTAAATTTTTCCGGATAATTACTTCATTTTCCGGGAAAATTTTCACTTTAAAAAATATATTCAAAATACTTACAAATGTGTAATTTTTATAAAATTTTGATATTAGGATTGTATCTTAACAGTTTTTCGACTACACCAGTAATTTTTCCGGGAAAGGATTTTTTCAGGAAAATTTAGAAATTTTTTCATTTTTTTTTACAAATATTAAAATTATAAATAAAATTTGAAGACACTTGAAGAATTGTATAAATTCTGGGTTTAGAGGTATTCAAAACCATCCTCTAAGAGTCTAAGGTATACAACGAATTAAAATTACATTAAAAAAAAATTTATATTTACAAAAGTTGATTTTTTTTATTAATATTTGTGGCACTATCAGAAGAAGCGATAGAGCGATAAACACTAAAAATAAATAAAATAAAATGTAGTTTGTTAATTCAAAATCGAATTTATCGTCAATTTGTTTTTCATCTTCATTTTCATTTGTATTTAGTAAGGTTGTGTTCCTCGTCAGGAGTTTCATGAAGGTTGCCTGGATATCTCGCATGTTTCATGAAAATTTTTAATGGGACCTCATTTGTCATGTTGCATGATTTTAAGTACATATATTTGGTCAAATATCCTCAATAAAACATTTTTTCCTCCAGTAAGTGCACCCATCTCCAGATCTACAAAATTCAAAGAATGGTTGACTTTCAGGTGAATGTAATCTTCTTCGCTTTAACAATCATACGCTTTCCAAAAATCGGAAATGATTGTTGTATTTGGCAGTATAGCGTTTGGCTCTTTTCTACCGGCACTAAAAATTATTTTGTTGATTAATTTTATTTTTAAAATACCATTCCAAACACCCACTGGCCGTCGATAGTGTCCTCGATTATATTTTCATTTTCCAAATTTTGATTCATCGACTTCGGCTGTTTTTCCAGGTGTATTCTGGTTATTCCCCGGTAATAGAGAATTGGGGAAAGATGTAATTTTAGTTTAAATATTTTATTTTATTTTTTCCGGTCTACTGAGGAGAAAGTTTAATGTAAATACATACTTATAAATTGGGGATTATTTTTCCATTTCTAAATTGGCGGGGAAAATTATTTCTAATTTTATTTTGTTTTCAAAAAAATTACCATTACCTTTTTAGCTCAGTAGGCCAGAAAATTTTGTTTTATATAAAAATTACATATAAAATCTTCCCCAATCGCTTATTCCCAGGGAATTGCCAGAATAGTGCCACTGTACCACCAATTGGTTTTGATTGGTGAATAAATGCGCCGAAAAACACTACACGGCAAAAATTAGCCCAATCAACTAATGTTTTCGGTGAGATTTCTAAATGGTTGTTAATCTGCACAGAAAACGATTTCTAGCAAATCTGTTTTCCATTCTTCGTATATTGGCATATTGCTTACGGCAAACCCACTTCTACTTTCCACTTCCCGCTTTTCTCAAATTTAATGGCTTTTTACTAGCTGGTTTGGGCTCATTATTTGGTCTATTCTTGGGATGGCTCTCTCTCTCTCTCTCTCTCTCTCTCTCTCTCTCTCTCTCTCTCCGGCACCATAGTCCTTCATCCGTCTCAGTCCATTGCTCTCGTCCTCCAATATCGACATGCTAATACGAGAAGGTCTTATTCGACGTCGTCACGCCAGCGCAGTCGGGGTCTTCCATTACGATGCACTCCGGCTGGATGTTGATGGAACACTTTATAAATCATTCATTGTGGAAACCTTGCAACGTGGCCGAGCCATCTAACTCGATTAGATTTGTTGAAGCCGATAATATCGCTACCTCCGAGAAGTTGTTTTATTTCGTGGTTCATGCGAATTCGATATTCATTGTTCTCAACTTTAAGAGGAACGGATGACCTTCCTTTCAAAGGTAGATAATAATCTGCAGTCGTTAGAGGTCATGGTCTAGCTCTCGCTTCCGAAATTCAACACAGGTCTTATGAGTGCTTTATAAAGTGCGAGCTTGCACGACTGCGATAGGTGTTTAGATCGCATTAATTTTGATTGGACGTAGAAAACTCGTTGTCCGGCAGCGATTCGGGCTATTATTTCTGCCTGCTTATCATTCAACGATGTTATAAGTGACCCGAGATATTTAAAGTTTTCGACGCTATCAAAGTTATGGTCGCCAATTGCAAGATTTGCCATGGAGATGTTCCTGGATGTTGTTAAGAATTTCGTTTTGGTACTGTTCATCTCCAAACCAAGTCTTCTTGCGCAGTGATTGAGCGGTATGAAACTGTCCTTGATGTCGCTAGGCCGGCGGCCAAGAAGCACGATATCATATGCATATCCAAGAATTTGGCCTGATTTATTGAATTTTCAATGTTGCTGCGAAATTTCAATGTTGCTTTTCCTCACTACGCGTACTCAAGCGCCAAATAGAACAGCACAGGCGCGAGTGCATCTCCCTGTCGAGCACTAGATGTTATTTGAACACTAGATGTTATATAAATAAAAAATTACTTCAGTTTAAATTTAGTGTTTAATGAAATTTAATTAATGTAATTATTTCACTTTGGAATTAAAAATTACGTTTAAAGAAATTTAATAAACTTAATTAATTATAACTTTCAACTTTTAAGAATTTTGTATACTGCCATCTCTGTTTCATTTTTTCAAGGAATGAAGGATTGAAAATAAAAGACCAATAATTCAAAATATTGATGATTTTATTTTATTAACAACAATTTAATATTTAAAAAGAAATGCAAAAATTAAAAATTAAATTCTTGAAACAGATGTTTAATTCTTTTTATTATTAAAACAAAAATTATTAATTCAATTAAAAGTTAAAAATAAAACCCAATATAAAAATTAAATTTAAACAATGAAAAATAACATCGATTACTAATTAACTTTGTTTTAGTTAATGTAATGTTTTACCTTATTTATTAATAAACTGACCGCCGGGAATGCATCGTCGTATTTGGTCTCTATTTTGTAGAAAAAATGTTGGATAAACTGCCACACTGGTTTTGAATGGGGTAGATATTCCAAGTCGAACACTTGGAAAAATTTAAACGCACAGTACGTGGAGGCCAATAGGCTAAACGATATGATCGCATAGTATACGAAATACTGATTTTTACTGTACATGTTTACGCCGATTACAAATAAAAATTCTTGAATCTTAGATTTAAGATTTATTTGAACTTCAATAAATTTATCGATATCCTGTGCTGTTGGCAAGAGTTTCAAGAACGAGTTTTGAGTGTCTTTAATTATGAATTTTATGTACTGATTATTTTGTCGTTGGTTATAAGCATGCAACGGCAGCAAAATCACACATGCTCGAGCCTCTAAAATAAATCGTTAAAAAATCATGAACTTTTTGAAAAATCAAATTTGTTACTCTTATTACCTGAAACATTTATTGTTGCTTATACTCTTAAACAACTTCTTTGAAAGTGATTCTACAATTTAGATAACCATTACAGCGACATAACTTCAAATGTCGCTACAGAACCGATCAAACTGTACGAAAATATTTTCGGAATCTCTCCGGAATGACTGTGAGTAAGCGGGACATTCATTAATAAATGAGTTAATATTTTTGTCGCTAACTTATTTAATCCAATCCAGTCTATATGTAGGAGGAGATAATGTATGACCCTAATGCTGCACCAGCACTTGTAGCACAATCCAATGAAAGTAGTACTGGAATTTTTTAGAAATTAATTACAAATTTGTTACACAGTTAGAAAATTTTTTACAGGTCCCGTTATCCTGCAATTCGTGTGTGGGCTGGCGTTAGATAAAGCTACACCACACTTTTCGTATTTTTGTTAATATTTATTGTATCTTACTGAGGGTGGTACTGCAATTTTTTACAAATTAATTACAACTTATCGGCATAGTTCAACCCCCAAAAAACTACCCCTAAGGAGTGCAATTCTTCAAAAATCATATTTTTCTTTACAACATTGTTATCGCATTTCTGTTAATATATATTGTATCGTACTGGGGGTGGTACTGAAATTTATTATAAATTAATTACAACATATTGGCATAGTTCAACCCCCAAAAACCTTCCCATAGGGGTGCAATTCTTTAAAAACCTAATTTTTGATTAAACCACGCTGTTGTCATTTCAGCTAATATTTCTTGTATCATACTGGGGTGATACTGTAATTTTTAACAAACTAACTACAACATATTATCATAGCTCAACCCCCAAAACACTCCCCCTAAGGGATGCAATTTTTAAAAACCTCATTTTTCGTCACACCACGCCTTTTGCATTTCTGTGAATTTTTGTTGTATAGTGCTGGAAATTTTATACAAATTAATTACAACAAAATGGCGTAATTAAACCCCTAGAAAACTACCCCAAATGGGAGCAACCGTTTAAAATCATTGTATCCTAATGAACACTGGTTTATATAAGAAGTTTTTAATAAATAAATTAAAATATATTGGAATAGTTCAATTGCCACAAACTGTCCTTAAAAGTGGAGCTCCTTAGAACAATATTTTTCTGTATAGGTAAAACCCCTACAAT
Organism: Nephrotoma appendiculata; assembly: GCA_947310385.1. Classification (NCBI taxonomy): domain Eukaryota; kingdom Metazoa; phylum Arthropoda; class Insecta; order Diptera; family Tipulidae; genus Nephrotoma; species Nephrotoma appendiculata. The sequence continues at coordinate 288,011,364 of OX371223.1, forward strand.
AATTACCACTAAATTTATTACAACAGCCCACACTCACAAAAATCGAACATAATGCATCGAACTTCCTTCCTATGCAAGAAATAGGTATCCCTGAATTTATTACAACAGCCCACACCCACAAAAATCAATCATTATGCACCGAATTACTTTCCAATGCCAGAAATAAGTATCCATGCATTTATTAAAACAGCCCACACCCACAAAAATCGATCATTATGCATCGAACATCCTTCCTATGCAAGAAATAGATATCTCTGAATTTATTACAACAGCCCACACCCACAAAAATCGATCTTGGTCGATTTTTGTGGGTGTTGGCTGTTGTAATAAATTCAGGGACAGGGATACCTCTTTCTTCCATAGGAATGAAGTTCGATGCATTATGATCGATTTTTGTGGGTGTGGGCTGTTGTAATAAATTCAGGGGTACCTATTTCTTGCATAGAAAGGAAGTTCGATGCATTATGTTCGATTTTTGTGGGTGTGGGCTATTGTAATAAAATCAGGGGTGACTATTTTTGGCATCGGAAAGTAATTCGATGCAATATGATCGATTTTTGTGGGTGTGGGCTGTTGTAATAAATTCAGCGATACCAATTTCTTGCATAGGAAGGAAGTTCGATGCATTATGCTCGATTTTTTGTGGGTGTGGGCTGTTGTAATAAATTCAGGGGTACCTATTTCTTCCATAGGAATGAAGTTTGATGCATTATATGTTCGATTTTTGTGGGTGTGGGCTGTTGTAATAAATTTAGGGGTACCTATTTCTTGCATAGGAAGGAAGTTCGATGCATTATGATCGATTTTTGTGGGTGTCGGCTGTTGTAATAAATTCAGCAATACCTATTACTTGCATAGGAATGAAGTTCGATGCATTATGGTCGATTTTTGTGGGTGTGGGCTGTTGTAATAAATTCAGGGATACGTATTTTTTCTATAGGCATGAAGTTCGATGCACAATGTTTGATTTTTGTGGGTGTGAGCTGTTTTAATAAATTCAGGGATACCTATTTCTTGCATAAGAAGGTAATTCGATGCATTATGATTGATTTTTGTGGGTGTGGGCTGTTGCCCTTTCGAGTCCAACTATATTTATTTTTTGTACTAATTGTAGACCAGATGTCACAAATGTGAGGGTTACAATATATGACGTTAAAATAATTTTTATTTGTATAACTTAAAGCCTGTATGTCACGTTTGTGACAAAAAAAATATTACCGCCAAAAATCATTTTTCTAAACTCTCTTTAGTATGAATTAAAGCCCAGCTGTCACAATTGTGAGGGTTAAAATTTCGCCGTTTTGACAAACTTTTTTCCGGGTTTTCTGAAAATATTCTTCGACTCGATTTGGATTCCACTTATAAATCGATTCTTTCACTTCTAAAAAAACTAAAGTTTGTGTAATAATATCCTTTATAAAAAATTTTGATTAAGTGACAAGTTTCATCATGTCAAAAGGAGAAAAATCGAGGGACCGAAAGTAATTATTTTTAGTTATACAAAATTAGAATGAAATTCCAGTTCTTATACATATTCATTCATAAAATGTTAATGCATAAATTTATCCTACAAAAATTGCGTTTTATATTTATTTAGAACTTAAATATTATGATTAAAAATTCACTATCACGCATGTGCCACATAGACTTCAAGCCATATAATTTTTTTAGTTGTTTTTGCCAAAGGTAGATGGTTGATAGAGGAAAATGAGGTGCAGAGGAGATATGCATACCTGAATATGTTATAAATGTATAAAAAAAGTTTATTTTACTTTTAATTAAACCTGATCTCTTAAGATAAATGTTGTGGTTGCTATTTCTTGATGAGTACGATATCAGTTTGTCTGTTCATCTGGGCTCACATGAGACGGTATTTGAATATGATTAAATAATACGAATTTATTCAACAAAAAACAACCAGGACAAAGTATATGGGAAAGCCCACACCACACAAATGTGAGGGTGGTTTTTCTCAGAAAATCCAAATGTTTTTTAGGATAAAACTGCGGAATCTGGTACATGGTGTTTTAAAGGTCAACTCACCAAAATTTCACAAATTAATGAGACGGTTTAATTATCGATGACTTCAAGTAACTCAAAAATTGAGTGTAACGTTTGTGATAGTTGGGCGGTACGTCATACATTTATACAAAAAATTATCTGCTTGTGCTTAGGTATATATTTATTATCACAATTGTACGGTCTGGTCTTTAGTTACATCAAAAATTTTTTTTTGTTTTCTTTCATTAAGTACCTCACATTTGTGATATCAGGACTCAAAAGGGATGTAGTGGTACCTATTGGAGAGGTTTTACCTATACAGAAAAATATTGTTTCAAAGAGCTTCACTTTTCGGGACAGTTTTTGGTAATTGAACTATTCCAATATATTGTAATTTATTTATTAAAAACTTCTTATATAAACCAGTGTTCAGTACGATACAATGATTTTAAACGGTTGCTCCTATTCGGAGTAGTTTTCTAGGGGTTTAATTATGCCATTTTATTGTAATTAATTTGTATAAAAATTCCAGCACTATACAACAAAAATTCACAGAAATGCAAAAGGCGTGGTGTGACGAAAAGTAAGGCTTTTAAAAATTGCATCCCTTAGGAGGAGTGTTTTGGGGTTGAGCTATGCTAATATGTTGTAGTTAGTTTGTTAAAAATTACAGTATCACCCCCAGTACGATGGTTTAATCAAAAATTCGGCAAACAACAGCATGGTTTAATCAAAAATTAGGTTTTTAAAGAAGTTCACGCCTATGGGAAGTTTTTTGGGGGTTGAACTATGCCAATATGTTGTAATTAATTTATAAAAAATTTAAGTACCACCCCCAGTACGATACAATATACATTAACAGAAATGCGATAAGAATGTTGTAAAGAAAAATATGATTTTTGAAGAATTGCACTCCTTAGGGGTAGTTTTTTTAGGGTTGAACTATGCCGATAAATTGTAATTAATTTGTAAAAAATTCCAGTACCACCCTCAGTACGATACGATAAATATTAACAAAAATACGAAAAGTGTGGTGTAGCTTTATCTAACGCCAGCCCACATACGAATTGCAGGATAACGGGACCTGTAAAAAATTTTCTAACTGTGTAACAAATTTGTAATTAATTTGTAAACAATTCCAGAGCTATTTTCATTGGATTGTGCTCCAAGTGCTGGTGCAGCATTAGGGTCATCATAAAGTTGTCCTTTAGATTTCATTTTATTGACGTCTTTCATATGAACTGAAATATATTTTAGTTGAGAGTTAAAACAAACATTTTTTAAGAATATGTGTTGCTGTTTTTCCACTTACCGTACTTTCATTCGGGAAACACTGCTCAATTTGATTTGAAATTTCTTCGCATTGTGTAATACCCATTGAAGTGTTATTATTTATATAATAAGTAGTTATTTAGGGTTTAATTTATTTCCTGAACCCGATAGTAGTGCTTTGCCCGGAATAATGTCTTGTAAGATTTCTTTTTAGGAAAACCTGTTTATCTTGTGCGCTGGTAGAAAGCTGAGATACCGTATTTGTTAAATCGCACGTAACCCAGGTTGTGTTCTTATTTTGCCATTTAATTAATTTTTTCGTGAATTTTGTTCGCATACCTAACGATTCGTGTTTAAGAAGTTCTTTAATGTGTTGTTTCTTCATGCCTTTCAGTTAGATTTTCCAGCGGGATAATGCCCCGATTCATACTGCCACGATAATCAAAGCGTGGATTCTGGGGCAAAATGTAGAACTATTGCCTTGGCTACCCTATTCACCCGACTTAAACATAATGGAAAACGTTTGGGGATGCCTATCACGGAAAGTATACGAAGGAGGAAATAAGAACGAGAATAAGAACGAATTAATTGAAGCCATAAAATCAGCCTGGGCTGAAATTTTCCTTCGTTTTTTGGGGTCCCTTTACAACTCGATACACAATAGACTTCTTGAAGTTATTGAACATCAGGGTGGAAATACTCATTACTAAATGATTAAATAATATTTGAAATAAAATAAAATTTACAAACACAAAAAAAAATGATACGAAAACTGTTCATTTTAATTGATTTTACAGTTTTTCATGTTCTTAAACAAATAAATAATAAACAAATAAATAGTCCGTAACAAGTTTGCAGGGGGCCACCAAAGTTTGTAAAATTTACTTCAGATTATAAAAAAAATCAAATTGATGTATAAGGTAAATGTACTAATTACCGACAATATAAGAATCTCGTTGATGTTTTGTTAAGATACTTTTTTCGGGTGAATTTCAGAAACCGCATAAATTCTTCTGGCATTTAATAGAGAAGGTGGGCTGATAACACTACATACTTTTTCCTCTTTATACCAAATAGCGTCGTCCTTTCTCGGCCATTTCCAGTTTTGACCACTCATTTGCATTGTATATTTCACTTTTTTTTACTTCCAGTATAGACCCAGGGAAATACTCTCCTTCGTATGCAACTATGACATAATCGCCAGAACAGGTTTTTTAATTTCTCTAGTGTAAGATTTGGTATCTGTTTGAAAATTAGTTTAATGATCATGGTTGAAATTTCGTTTTATAAACTGTTCCTTTCTTTTCTCTTTTGCTTCTTTCAGTTTTTTCTTTTCTCTTTCTGGACCATGCCTTTTGTTTATCCATTTCAATTCTCTTTAAGTGTTCAAAATATTTATTTGATGTAATTGCATCAGGAGTAATTTTCCTTTCGACAATTTTCTTCTTTTCAGTTGGAAATCCTCTTTACATTACAAATAAGAACAACCCGGTTGCTGCTTATGTTATTGTTTTGATCAGCAATATTTTTAATTGGCACTAGATGTAATTTGGGATATAGGAACATCGTTCAAATCAAGATCTTCGTAAAGACGTACAAAACCATCATTATCCACAATGCAATTCAATACTTGATTTTTCGGCCATAAATTTACGTTTAGTGTTGTTTTATTGTCAATCAATGATTGAATTTTATTTGTGTCTCTGCCTGCGAAATCTATTTCTTTTTTTCAAATTTCACCAAAATAAAAAGAGATTTTCATCTTTTATATGACGCTAATTAAGAATATTTTATTCAAACTATTGCCCATTATTAGTTATACATTTTTCCCATTTTTCTGGCAATGCGTGGATGGCACGCCAAAAAACGGTTCTTCTTCTGATGCAAACCATAGTTATCGAGCCATTTTCGTACATTTTCGTAGGAAGTAAAGTGCTCCTCAGCAAGCCCTTGCCCCGTTGATGCAAATAAGTGATAATCGGACGGAGACAAGCCTGGTAAGTAAGCCGCATGTGAAAGCATTTCCCAAATAAGAGGTTCCAACGTTTCCATGACCGGTTTTGTTGTGTGTGATGGTGCATTATCATGATCAAAATCACTTTGGGTTGTTTTTTATAATATTCTAGTCGTTTTTCAACCCAAGACATTTTGCGCTCTGGATTCTCAAAATAGATCCATTTTCATCGCCAGTCAGAATTCGATGGAGAAATAACTTTCTTTTCGCTCGCCAGATACGAGCAACATTTCGGAAGTGGTTTTTCTATTTTCCTCTGGTCTTTCATTCAGTTTATGAGAAACCCATTTCCCCAGCTTTTGGATCTTTCACATGGCTTTTAAACGTATGGAGACGGCTTCTCGTGACGTATTCAATTGATCCGCGAGCTGTTTTTGCGTTTGAGCGTCATCCTCATCCAACAATGCTTGCAATTCACTGCCTTCAAAATTTTTTGGTGGTCTTCAACGTTTTTCGTTTTTCACGTTAAAAACACTACTTTCGAATTTATTAAGCTTAAAGAGCATGCTCACCGTAAGTTTTGAAAAGCATTCTATATGATTCTGCAACAGTTTTCTTCAAATGATAACAAAAAATCAATGATGTCCCCAAATCGTAATATGTAATCGTTAATGTATGAAACTTGTAAGGTTATAAATTGGATGTTGTGGACAAATGTCAAAAGAAAACGATGAAGTGGATTGCCGAAAAGTACATTGATAGGTGGCGTCTTTTATTGGTAAATTCCGGTTTCATATTTCCACACCCTGGTATTATAGATAATTTAACAAATATAAATTATTAAAAAAATGGGGGCCACAAAAAAATTAATTGGTGGGCCGCGGGATATCTTCTTAGTAGAGCCCTCTTCCGATATAACAATTCACATTTGTTTAATTATACATAGTATTGGAGAAACAATCTGATGTTTAAACTAAAATAAGTGTTCTTAAACAAATGAGACGGAGTGTATAAAGATGCCCATCTATGTTATATGATATTGCGGTCGTTAAATCTCTAACCATTGTTGATTGGCAACGAGTTGCAGACTAACTGATGAGATATTTGAAGTTGACGGAGTTGAAACATCTATAAATTCTTTCATATCAAACTCATGGCCATCCATTTTTGATTTGAAAGTTTAGTTTTAAAAATATTTTATATGAAATTTTGGAGGTGCTTACTAAATTGATAATTTGCTTTATCGATGCTAATTTATATAATGACTAGCTGAAGTACCCGGCTTTGGCCGGATAATACAAAAAATATTTTTTGGCCATGAAGGAAGCAAGGACTTTCCAAATTCACGCCTACAAACTTTAGGGATTGTCCGTGAGCTTTGGTGGTGTTTACGGCAAATGAGAGTCTCGACACGGAGCCGTTTCCATTTCATAATTTTGGTGGGTCCACATTCGCGGAAGCATCACTGATGATCGTTCCTTCAATTTCCAGATATGAGAAGGCATTCCAGGTGGCTTCATCGTGTAATGGTTACGGTCGATATACAACAAATATTGATACATATAAAATATTTGTTAACACTCCCACGGTTTTTCTTGGCTGCCAAAATGTATTCGTGCTAAATTTGTAGGCACTCGCTATAGTGGATCAAAAGTTTGTTTATAAATTCCTTCTTATAGGTGAGCATGGGGGAGGGGTAACATTTTTGATCACAAACATTGCTATGTTTTTTTCTAAGCTACTAAAACGCATTGGTGCAAAATTGGGAAGCAACCGCTCTAGTTCATCAAAAGTTGTCATATACTGTAAATTTCTACAAAGACCGGATCTCAATCCCATAGAGAGCATTTGTGGGACCACATGGACAAAAAAAATGGAGGTAGCCACCGAATAACCAACAAAACCTCAAAAAATCGGTAATTGAGTAGTATGATTGGGAAAACATTGACACTGGATTTTTCTATTGAGTCGTTAACTAAATCTTCATCGTTCAAAACTTTTCGAATTCGTATTGCGGAATAGGGGAAATTTATACGTTTTCGTATTCAGCAATAGAGCAGCTGTGCTGGCTTTCGGAAGCGAGAGCTGGACCATGACCTCTAACGATTGTAGATTGTTATCTACCTTTGAAAGGAAGGTCATCTTTGGTCCAATTAAACACGCGAACAACGAATATCGGATTCCCATGAACCACGAGATAATGCAACGTCTTATGTGATTCATCAAATCCAATCGAGTTAGATGGCTCGGGCACGTTACAAGGTCCCCACAAGAATGGATGATCTATAAAATGTTCCATCAACAACCAGCCGGTGTGTGTCGTAGAGAAAGACCCCGACTGCGCTAGCGTGACGACGTCGAATAGAATCTACATACACTAGGATGTCGAAACTGGGGAACGAGAGCGATGGACCGAGATAGCTGGAGGACCATAGTGCAGGTGGCAAAATCCCTTCATGGGATGTAGAGCTAGAGACAGAGAGAGAGGAGGTGTTTACCTGTTAGTTTTGATCCAGAACAACTCAAAAGTGTGCTTAGTATTTGGCACCGGTTTTTCTACCACAAGGAAAAATGCTCGGGAAAACCATACGATACGCAAATTGACCTCTTCACAAATTTTGTATACTAAAACACCCAGGGCCCCTAGATTTTTCTATGGAATGGTGTTTTTCTGTTAGTTTTGATCCAGAACAACTCAAAAGTGTGCTTAGTATTTGGCAGCGGTTTTTCTACCACAAGGAAAAATGCTCGGGAAAACCATACGATACGCAAATTGACCTCTTCACAAATTTTGTTTACTAAAACACCCGGGGCCCCTAGATTTTTCTATGGAACGGTGTTTTTCTGTTAGTTTTGATCTAGAACAACTCAAAAGTGTGCTTAGTATTTGGCACCGGTTTTTCTATCACAAGGAAAAATGCTCGGGAAAACCATACGATACGCAAATTGACCTCTTCACAAATTTTGTTTACTAAAACACCCGGGGCCCCTAGATTTTTCTATGGAATGGTGTTTATCTGTTAGTTTTGATCTAGAACAACTCAAAAGTGTGCTTAGTATTTGGCACCGGTTTTTCTACCACAAGGAAAAATGCTCGGGAAAACCATACGATACGCAAATTGACCTCTTCACAAATTTTGTATACTAAAACACCCAGGACCCCTAGATTTTTGTATGGAATGGTGTTTTTCTGTTAGTTTTGATCCAGAACAACTCAAAAGTGTGCTTAGTATTTGGCAGCGGTTTTTCTACCACAAGGAAAAATGCTCGGGAAAACCATACGATACGCAAATTGACCTCTTCACAAATTTTGTTTATTAAAACACCCGGGGCCCCTAGATTTTTCTATGGAATGGTGTTTATCTGTTAGTTTTGATCTAGAACAACTCAAAAGTGTGCTTAGTATTTGGCACCGGTTTTTCTACCACAAGGAAAAATGCTCGGGAAAACCATACGATACGCAAATTGACCTCTTCACAAATTTTGTATACTAAAACACCCAGGGCCCCTAGATTTTTCTATGGAATGGTGTTTTTCTGTTAGTTTTGATCCAGAACAACTCAAAAGTGTGCTTAGTATTTGGCACCGGTTTTTCTACCACAAGGAAAAATGCTCGGGAAAACCATACGATACGCAAATTGACCTCTTCACAAATTTTGTATACTAAAACACCCAGGGCCCCTAGATTTTTCTATGGAATGGTGTTTTTCTGTTAGTTTTGATCCAGAACAACTCAAAAGTGTGCTTAGTATTTGGCAGCGGTTTTTCTACCACAAGGAAAAATGCTCGGGAAAACCATACGATACGCAAATTGACCTCTTCACAAATTTTGTTTACTAAAACACCCGGGGCCCCTAGATTTTTCTATGGAACGGTGTTTTTCTGTTAGTTTTGATCTAGAACAACTCAAAAGTGTGCTTAGTATTTGGCACCGGTTTTTCTATCACAAGGAAAAATGCTCGGGAAAACCATACGATACGCAAATTGACCTCTTCACAAATTTTGTTTACTAAAACACCCGGGGCCCCTAGATTTTTCTATGGAATGGTGTTTATCTGTTAGTTTTGATCTAGAACAACTCAAAAGTGTGCTTAGTATTTGGCACCGGTTTTTCTACCACAAGGAAAAATGCTCGGGAAAACCATACGATACGCAAATTGACCTCTTCACAAATTTTGTATACTAAAACACCCAGGACCCCTAGATTTTTGTATGGAATGGTGTTTTTCTGTTAGTTTTGATCCAGAACAACTCAAAAGTGTGCTTAGTATTTGGCAGCGGTTTTTCTACCACAAGGAAAAATGCTCGGGAAAACCATACGATACGCAAATTGACCTCTTCACAAATTTTGTTTATTAAAACACCCGGGGCCCCTAGATTTTTCTATGGAATGGTGTTTATCTGTTAGTTTTGATCTAGAACAACTCAAAAGTGTGCTTAGTATTTGGCACCGGTTTTTCTACCACAAGGAAAAATGCTCGGGAAAACCATACGATACGCAAATTGACCTCTTCACAAATTTTGTATACTAAAACACCCAGGGCCCCTAGATTTTTCTATGGAATGGTGTTTTTCTGTTAGTTTTGATCCAGAACAACTCAAAAGTGTGCTTAGTATTTGGCAGCGGTTTTTCTACCACAAGGAAAATGCTCGGGAAAATCCATACGATACGCAAATTGACCTCTTCACAAATTTTGTTTACTAAAACACCCGGGCTCCTAAATTTTTCTATGGAACGGTGTTTATTTGTTAGTTTCTTAGTTAAATCTGAAGTTTTTCAGTTATTTAAAGTGAGTATGAATGTATTTCTGTAGAATTATAGACAATGAAACTGTATATTACTCAAATACGAAAACTTATAAATCAGTATGTTAGTATATTATTTATAGAACTCCCATTTATTATGAATATTCGTTATAAGCAGTTTTACAAATGCATTCAAACAGAATAATTTTTTTCATTATTTAGGAAGTTTTAGGAAATACTTCATCACCGTCAGAGGTCAACCAATTTGGTAATTTAAGGAAAACTGTTTTATTTGTCTGGAATGCATTTTTAAAATAAAAAATAAACCAGACAAAAATTCTCTTTTACTTTGCGATTTGATGCTTGTGTGGCCCGTAGCGTAAACTGTTATTTTCCGCCGACAAATTTCCGGTATCTTTTGCAGCATGGACTCCATGCCTCTAGACTGCTACTCATTATTAGTGTTGACTTACATTAAAATATCGACATCATTTTGAAAGCATTTTAATATGTGCCAAAAGCTAACCACTTTAACCAAGGCTTAACATAAAATATTTAAAGTAAAATCGTAAAAATTTCCAAGAAATAGTTTTAGATTAATAATCGATTGGGATGCAGGTTTTAGTTATTTGCTTATATGTACTCCATCAATATGATTGTCAGTGAAGGTCAAGCCATTGGAAATTCAGTCTTCTACGAGTACTTATCTTCATTTGCACTTTATCTTGACGGTTTTAATATGAAATAGTACTTCAAATCCCACATTACGGCGATGGAAAACTGCATTCAATGATCGTTGAACGTACATGATCTCATATCTTCTTGCGTACTTATAAAAGTGCAGCATACATTATAAGCTCACGTGCAACAAGCTACACATTAACATAAAAGTCCAGTCTAATCAACACAAAAATGTTATGACAAACACCTCTCCCCCATACGAAAGAGACACACAAACGATGAAAAAATAAAAATGATTAATTTTTTTTAAAAATCGACATATAAGACGTTCAGCTTGTCATAAACCATAAATAGTTGTCGTTACAACGTTGGTAAGTGCATCGCACAAGTTAGACTTGTCTTAGGTGAAAAAAAAAAAATTAAAAACAAGTTCAGTGTGTGATTTAGTATCAAAAGTATCGTAAAGTGTTAAGTTTCAAATTTTTTGTGTTGTGTTGTACTCGAAACTAATCGAATCGATAAAATGGAATCTCTTATTCGAATTTTTATAATTGTGTCGATGGCCGGAATTGTACTAGGCGCCGGTAGAGATTTACGTAAGTGTGATCAATTTGTTTTAAATCGTGTCGTGTTGAATATGAATTAAATTTTTTTAATTCAATGATGTTCCGGATAATTGCGTTCTAACAATTGTTGGATTGTTCAAGGGCACACACGGAAGTTATTTTCATTAAAAATGTAGTAGGGTTGCATTTCTAAAAAAAAAATGTGATATGATTTAGTGGTATTGAAAACTATTTTTGAGTAATCTACAATGAAAAATGAATTGTGTGAAGTGAATTTATAGTGCTTCAAAGCTGCACCGACCAAATTAGCCTTCCTTTTGATGTAGCTATGATATATCGGGATGGTTCTTGGGCCAGAGTTTATTACAAATTATTTACATTGAACTAGTTAGTTTACGACCAGTCCTATAAATTGCCTAAGGGTATATTTCACCTCGAAATGATTATTTAATAATCATTTCGAGGTGAAATATACCCTTAGGCAATTTATAGGACTGGTCGTGAACTAACTAATTCAATGTAAATAATTTGTAATAAACTCTTAAATTGACGTTTTTGAGTTAAATTTTAACTGAAAAACGTCAATTTAACCAAATTTAATAATTTTTTTTCCACCAACCATATCCAGGTGTATAATAAATTATTTTTGTGTTACATTAGACGGGATTGGCATCAGAAGATGTAGGTTTCAAATTGCAATATAAAGGTTGCTTTTGCCACATTTAAATGTTACTTCTTGAGCCTAGTGAGGAGAAAATCAACCCTATTAAGGAGGATAATAAATTATTTTTATAAAGCCAGGTTACACGAAATTGGCTTCAGAGTATAAAGGCTATACAAATGTAATTTAAAGGTCGATTTTACCACCTTTAACCCTCGTACGTACTTTATTAAATGCGATGGAGATTTTTGATTTTCTGGGGCAATTTATAATAAATACATTTAGATTAATAAGAAAACAAAAAACAATTCGGAAAATTACGAAAACATAGATTGTTCCATATATGCGGTACAAAATACAATAAAAGTCAAAGGTTAACTCAAAAGAAAATATGACATTTAATTTTTATTGCATAAAATCATAAAGTGTTATATTTTTCGCACTGTAAATTTGAACAGTATTTTTCCACACTATGGTACTGAGAGAAACAACCGCGATCAGATGTAAAGCATGGGTGTATTACCGGTTTTCAAAATCCTGGTTTTCTTTTCTTCTATAGTTCTAATTGCGCACAAAATAATTAACCATTTGAGTCCCAAGCAGCGCGATCACGCTGTTGAGATTTTATGTCGAGAAAACCGACCACATTTCGAACTTTGTCGACAAGTGACGGTGCGTTACCGATTGTCGAAGTCGCGCGCTCAGATTTAATGAAGTCAGTACATCACACAGCTCCTTTTAATGTAAATAGTACATTTTACAATAGGTTTGTCTCAATAGATTGCCTTTTCATCTCATTCATTTCATCTTCCTCTCTCATTTAGAGAAAGTGCGGGCGCGCTGTTTGGGATTCTTCGATATTATTTTTTCAATACCCCCTGGGACTCAAACGGTTAATAAAGTTTTTTAATTGCAAGATTTGGTACTTGCAATATTTTGTTAATGCAACATTTTGAAATGAAATAATTGTAGAGGCTGACGGCTTCGATAACTCTCAGCCCTTCATCCATATTCCATCCTTATTAGCCATTTTCTAAAACTTTATCGCAAACTCTTTTTTGAATTTTGTCAAAAAATCATTTAAAAGCCCTATTTTTCTACATGCGAAATTTTAAAATTTCAAACTAGGATTTCCTAAAAATCGGGTTTTTTTTATACAAAACCGAAATTTTTAAAACCAGGATTTTGAAAACCGGGAATTTGAAAATCGAGATTTCGATTTTACACATCCGTAAAGCACAAAAAACATTCACACGGAACAAAAATTTGGAGTCTTCGTAACTAGTTTTTCGATGAGCAGTACACACAGCGTTGTCTTTTCTCGGCCTTTTCCACGAAGTGGTTATTCTGGTTAATCACTGGATTTCTGATTTGGCAAAGGCGTTTGGCAGTTTGATAGGTTGACAGATAGCTTGTTCTTTTCCTGAACGATACGTTATTAATGAGACCTTTTGCTACAAATACCTGAAACTCTAAAGAGTTCAGTTTAGAAGAAAATTCTTAATTAAATTTAATTTTCGCTTTTTGATCAACTTCGTATGTCACCTTTTTTGATCCATGAGATTAACGCCCCCTCCTCCCCATAATTGCGTTATATTTCAGAACCATTTCCGGGCATTGTATGTTTATTTTATTAGATGATCTTTGTACTCAAGGTTTTACTGTTGATGCGTTAGTTGCGGAAGTAAATTTGGCGCATAAATACACCTCTCTGTTGACCCAATTGAAGTTTATCCTAAATTAATCCTAAATCGTAAACGACATTCAATTGAAGAACGGAATTTCTTAGTAAATTTGATTCTAAGAAAATTCATATCTCAAGATTTTCAACGATCGGTAAACTTGCCACTATAATATTTTGGTAGACCTATAAGTGCACTGTACTTGGGCCAACCCGATTAAAATTCTAGATTTAGACCTTCAATTTTTAAGATATTTACCGATCGGCAAAGTTATCGATGAAATCTGTGAAAATCTTGAGATACGAATTTTCTTAGAATTAAAATTTCTAAGAAGTCCCGTTTTTACAAGAATCTCGTGTTAGATATGCGAGCCCGATTAGAATTTTCATCAGGTTGGCCAAAGTGGAATGCACATATGGGTCTACCAAGTTGTTATTCTGGCGAGTTTGGCGACCGGTTAAAATTTTGAGATATGAAATTATTAAAAATCATGATTTCTTGGAAATTTCGGGTTTTACAAGAATGTCATTTTAGGTATTTAACATCCATTAGTATTTTATTTTGGTTCGCACTAGTAGAGTTCATGTATATGTATTTAAATCATCTCTCTTTGTTTAATTTTAAGTACTTTGAAGGAGTAAAATGCATTGGTTAGGTTAGGTTAGAGTGGCTGCTATCGCACACTTAGGCCAATAATGGCCTATTGTGATACCACAGGATCCAATCACCCCTTACTCCCGCTGAAACCAATCAGAGCACACACCCAAGTACTTACGTCTTTTGTATGCCAGTGCCGGACATGAGCATAGCACGTGATCTAACGTCTCTTCCTCCTCTTCGTCCATACAACTGTCAGTATTCCTACGACCAATCCTAAATCTCATTTTCCCAGGGATACTAGTGCCTTTGAGCGCCACAGGTCCAGTTTTGGCCAAACCTGTTTTGCTACCATGCACGTGAGGGTGTTGGTCCACCTCTCATCTGTCAACGCGATTGCCTTTTTACTGAGCACCGATTTGAGCGCTGCTGTCCACCATGTCACTTTCTGCCTGCCCCTAGGTTTTATCAGGGGACACGCAGCATTAAATGAAAGATGCATGCCTTTATGACACTATCAACCATGCCATCTAATTCCTCTACTGTCGCCGGAAGTTCGGGAACCTCCAGCGGCAATAGCTCCTTCAACACCCCATATTTGTTCCAATTTGTCCTTTGAGATTCTTGAAGGCTTTCTGGGCAACAGGTTGTAAGCTACTACCAGTTTTTGACCCGTCAGGAAACATGGGTGCTCGTCGTTGGATAGGTTCTTTGGTCAAAAACTATTAAATTTAGGGGTATAGCTTGTTATTTTACTTCCTGACTGAAAACTGACTCGTTCACCATGGCTGACACACTCACATCACTAATTATATGGAATTAATTTAGCATATTTTAGATTAAATTTACTCGAAAAAACATTTAATTAGGGACAATTAGTAAACACCTTGTTGATCTTTAAAAGAAAAAAAAATTGAGAAAAGGAATTTTACTCCGATTAATTAAAAAAAAAATAAATATTTCGACCATCACAAAATTGCTATTAATTAAAAAGGAACCTTCTTTCTCGTTAATATATACATATATAAAAGAAATCTATCCAAAAAAACATAAAATTGGCAGAAAAAAAATTAATTTTAATTAGGCCGTGATTACCTAAAACTATTTATAATGGTTGATACCGCTGCCCATCCGTACACGTTCCAGCGTCTCATAAACTCCCCTCCCGGATACACACGCGTGCCAATCCCAGACCTTTGGTATGCTTGTTTGGCACCCAAATATTTTAACAAGTATTTTTCCTTCAATACTTTTTTTTTGTCAGTTGCCTATATATTATAGATAGTACACACTGTTATTCGCCGATCACGATTTAATTAGTGAACTTGAGGATAATCACTATTCTTTTTCCTTTTATTAATTAAACGGTTTTAGATTCGTTCATATAGCACTATATTCTAGTAATTTATATAAATTTTCACAATATCCAGAAAATTAAATTAAATAATTTTTATTTCCAACTTTTTATTTCACAACGGATTTATTTATTGTACAATTTATATACATAATTTATTGTTATAAATGTTAATGCGTTTAGATATTTTTATTAATTATTGAATTCAGTGCCAAAATTTTATTATTCTTATTAATACATAGTTTATTATTGAAACTTATATATGGGATTCTTATAATGGACAGTAGGTCCAGAAAAAAAATTTATGCACAATCGTTTTTGTTTTTTTTTTCTATTGATCGACCTATTTATTTTTTTTTTTATTACCTGGTCTGATCTAAATTTATTTTTCAACTGATCTCTCGGTCTTCCGATTTTACGGTCGTTCACCCAAAAAAAACATCAACAAAAGCGTATGCGATACGATTAGGGGAAGGGAAACCGGACTACAGGGTATGTAATTATAAATATTTTTAAATGAATCTGTTTCCTCTACGATTATGGTTTATCGATATTTGACCGCGTGTCCATTTACAATCGTTACAAGGTTTGATGTTGAGGTTATTTGTAATTTATCGGTGATCAGAGAATGAGTGCTCCTTCACCATTCTCCACCCACTGATCATATCAAAAATTGTTTCTGACGCAAAGGTCACATCTAAGGGTTCAAACACAATATTGCAAACTACAAGGTTACTATTTAATAAGTAATCAAAAAATAACTCACCCCTCTCGTTAATGTCTGTGCTTCCCCAGATTGTGTGATGCCCATTTGCATCACATCCAAGTAAAATACCGACCCTTTTGTGGCCTTCTGCCTGAATCAGTTCCCCCAGGTTATCCGATGGAAGTTCCTTCTCGCGATCCATATAGGCTGAGGCTAGTCATAGTTTTTCAGCGCTCACCGCTGTAACGTTCCCGCTACTAAATTGTGGAAGAAGAAAAATATTCAAATTATTTTTCGCTAAGATACACGATCTGATCTTTTCAGAGTTGTTTGAGTATAGTAATTTATACCCTTTCATTCTGAGGCCACAGATCCTGTTATTGTGAATCCAAGGTTCTTGGATTAACACCAAGTCCTCATCTGACTTAGTCAGTCTGAGCACGAGAGCTGCCGAGGCAGCCTTCGTGTGATGTAGGTTTATTTGTACAATACCAACCATTGTAATCTATCGTACTCACCACTTCATGCACTCCTTGCATCAGGATAGTGTCTGCTGGCTCGTTGGTTTGGTCGCCAACCCCCACTCTCGTCGTGTGTTCGATGGGTTGTCCCCATCGTTCTCTAGAAAGAGGAGGCTGCCTCCCATCACCAACTTCTCTTCGTCCTTAATATCGGAACGGCTACCCTGGTCGTCCTCGGCCCGCTTTACCGTTTCCTGCTGGGTCCGTTCGCCGTCGCCTCCAGGCTGGTCTTCCGCGCTCTTATCGACCTCATCTTTCCTATAAACTTTAAGAGTGATCGACCCGAAACCGAAGTTGATTACTCCCTTAGATCTAGCAAGGGAGGCCAAGGATTCCTTATTGATCAGCATGATTGCCAATCTAAAGCCCCCCTTAGCCTCCTCCTGCTTCACAATCTTCCATCCTTCCGTTGGAAGATCGGGATTACTGGCCCGGATAATCTCAATGATCTCCTCTGGCTTATCCAGCTCGGTTGGTAACCAGACGCATGCCCTCAGCCTGCTCGGGATTTCCCCTCTGCTGGCCCGCTTACTAAAATTCATATAATAACTTAACGATTATAGTTTTCCGAAAATTCCCACTATTATTTGACCCTTTATTTTTTTTTTAATAAAATCTGTGAACGATGTTTAGTTACTTCTAGCGTAACATAACTTCTCCACAATTTTGCTGTTATTAGAATAATGAATTTTAATCAAATTGAACAATCACTGTGAATTTAAATTATTTGTAAGCCTAACAATTTTGCCAAATCGCCTAAGTGTTCAAAAATCACTAATACATCTTCACATTTTGTTTTATTTTGAACTAGCTGACCCGGCGAACTTCGTACCGGCACAGTAGTTAAAGCTTTGGCATTTGGATCGGGAGGTACCGGGTTCGAATCCCGATAGGGGCAGGATGCAAAAGGGAAATTTCATAACAGATTACGATCTGGGATGAAATGTAACACATCTATGATCCCCTGTCGGATTGCAAAACTCATGGGCCGACCTATCTTCCATGTCAGTATAGGCTGGCATGGAGCTTGCAATGTGCAGATGGTCTTAAAATCCGTCCTATAGCCGTACGTCTTCGAATTGGCTGACTGACGTAAAGTAGGGACGGAAATAAGCAAACCGCGAAAGAGCAGGGAGAGCTGAACAGGCCCCAGAACAGATTGCAGGGATAAAATCAACAACAACAACGAACTTCGTACCGCTTCAAAATCAATAAATGTTGTTTAAAGTTGTTATAGCTTAATTAAATTGAGTTTTTTATTAAAATAAAATGAATCTCTCTCTCTCTCTCTCTCTGGCACTATATCCTATCAAGGGATTTGGCCGCCTCAAATGAGGTTTCATAATCATATTTTTATTTCGGATAATGACTAATGAGTGATTAATTCATTGATCCTAAACCGGCCGTGCAAATTTTTCCTTGTCACTACCGGGAATCTAATCCGAGACCTCCGGGCGGATCAAATGAATACTCCAAATTAATTAAATTCAATAAAATTAAATATATTTTAATTACATTAAAATGAATGTAATTCACGTGGCAGCAAGGATTTCGTTTTATTGAATTGATTCGAAATAATTCGCGTAGCATTGTTGCACTACCTTCTTTTAAACTATTTCCTGAGTGGGTTGCAAATAGGGTCGATTCCCTTCAGTAAAACATCTTGTGATATACAACATTTTTTGTTTTATTGTCAGGTGCGAGAACGAACAAAAAGGATGGTTTGCCGACACGTGAACATGCTATGTACAATTGTCCGTGAGAGAAACATTCATTTTCTATATTCAGGCCACAAACACTCAAGGATGGGCCTTGTGATTTGTTGATTGTCATGGCGAATGCAAGACGAATCGGAAATTGAATTCGTTTAAACTCGAATGGCATATCGGTTGGGTACATCAGAATTCTCGGAATGAGAACTTCCTCACCTTTGAACTTTCCTTGAGTTTTCTCAAAACCAAACGCGTTCCGTTACATAGTTTTGGTTGATTCAGGTTTCGTAGCATGATGATTACCGCACCAACTTTCAGTTGTAAATTGTGCGGTGGCAAGCCAGGCAGATCCAATGAGTTTAAAAATTCAGTTGAATCAGTTGGTGGTTTCGTCTATGTTTATCACACAGTCGATAGATTTGAAGGAATGAAGTGGACCGACGATTAGATTTTGAATTGTGAAATTTAAGTGAAGCACATCTTTGTTCTTTGCCGCAAGAATTACTTGTTCACTCACCAAATTGTGATTTTTGTGGTTAGTAATGATGTTCGGGAGCCCTTTGTTGATGAGCTCGTCTTTCGTTGTGACAAAATTGCAAAAGTTCTGAGGAAACGAAATCAATCCGTTCGATTCGTCGACCGGAACAAGGCCATTACCGATAGTCAGCAATTGCATGGAGAAATCTTCGACAGATGGATCGTTTAAGCACAATAAATCAAATTAAATTTTTCGTTCGAGCTAAAAAATGAAAACAAAATATATTTCTGATAATTCCAATGTCATCCTTTTATCTGTCATTTAAAAAAAAAACAAAATATTTTTGGTTGTTTGCGGCTATTTACAGAAAATAAACTCGCAGTTTAAATTTTTACGTTTACATAGGATTAAATATCTCTCTTAGGTTGTTTCTGGTTTAACAATGCAACTCGCATGTTTGCCGTCAGCTGAAGTTTCGTTACATAGCGCCACGCAGAGTCGATGATTTGAGGCAAGCGTTTTTTTCATCGACAGCGGTCGATCTTGGAATCACTGGTATTTTTTGACGGAAATCGCCGGACAGTTGAATCATTGCGTCCCAAAACATCTTGAGTCATTGCGTAGATCTTTCATTGTTCGATTGAATGCTTCAAATGCGCTGCACCATTGTACTTTCATAATCGATGATGATTTTACTTGCTACCAAAACTTTCGCCATTGCTTAGTGTTTCGCAATGTTGCAAGTCGCGTTTTCAGCCGATTGAAGGTCTAACGACAATTCAACGCTAGCCAACTGCTACAGCAATATCGAATCTCGCACGAACAGTGGCCAAAATCAATCACATGTGCAATGCCTTCCCAGTTCCACCGGGCGCATCGAAGAAAAATAATCCACCATTTCCACCATGAAATATATAGCTAAGTAGATAAAATAAAAAGATTGGATAAAAAATAAAATACTAATTTGCATGCAGCCTCCAGTCAGATTCGAATCCAGTACCTTGCGGCCCAAGCGCTGAAGCTTTAATCACTGCACCACTCGTCACATACAAAATTCATATAAAAAAAGGTTTTTTATTAGATTATTTTTCATTTTGAGTTTTTCAGACTTTTCTTTTTTTCCTAAACCAACACTGTATTGAGACGAACAAAATAAAAAAACAAAATGTACAAAATGTATGAGAAAATGAATTATCTTGATAATTTTTTTTTTTTTCAATTTTTCCGATGTTTTAATAGTTATTAGCTATTCGGAACGGAGTCAAATCCAAGAAAACAAAGACCATAAAAATCGGTCCAGCCGTTCTTGAGTTATAAATGGTGTAACTAACCCGACTTTGTTTTTTATATATATAGATGAACTTGGCAATTGAACAATTTATTCCCCGTTCATCTGTAGTTTCGTCGATGCGCGTCGATGGTTTATTAGTCGCCTCTCAGGATTAAAAAATCGGAAACCTAAAGCTCATAAAAAATATAAATTAAACCCATCCATCGTAAATTATGAAATATTTAGCGCTCTCAGATCTCAATTTAAAATTTTAAATCGTTTCTTGTATAATTTATATATTGTCGAGATCGAATCGAATATTAGAAACAACCCTAAATGTTTATGGGGTTATGTTGATTCGAAACGGAATTGTAGAGATGTACCCCGCAAATGTCTTACAATTCTTTGACTGCTAGTGATCCACAAAGTATCACTAACATGTTTGCAGCATTTTTTGAAAATGTGTATGTCCCGTCTTCGAGAGGGAATGACGAACTTGTTTTTAGTAATAATCCAAACATTCTATTTCAGTTTACTACGGATGACGTTCTGCACGCTCTGTTGAATGTAAATGTGAATATGAGTTGTGGCCCGGACAAAATTCACCCGCTTGTGTTGAAAAGTGTGCTTCGGTCTTGGCTCAGCCGCTGACGGACATCTTCAATTTGAGTTTGAAGAGTGGAGTTTTTTCTTTAATTTGGAAATCCAGTTTCATTAAACCAATTTTCAATTTATCGGCTATTCTTAAATTATTTGAATCGATGGTCAAGGACCGCATCTTTTTCTTAACTAAAAATTTCATCATTTTACCCCGGACGGTCAACTGTGACAAATCTTGCTTTCAAATTTTTTGACGTTAGCATTAGAAGGTGGTGATGGTGTTGAGGTAGTGTTTACTGATTTTAGCAAAGCTTTCGATAAAATTGATCATGTTTTATTGGACAGCTCACCAATTGTGATGCCCTTCCTTTAAAGTTGATCTTTTCATATTTGACGAACAGAACTCAAAAACTTTTTTTAAATAATATTTTATCTAGAGACAAAAATGTTTTGTCTGGCGTCCCACAAGGAGCCATATTGAACCTCTATTATTTATTGCATTCATAGATGATGTGAAGCGGTGCTTCAAACATTGTAAGTTTCTGATTTACGCTGATGATGTAAAAATCTTTTGTAAGATTAGAAATTATCGCGATCTGCCAAATCTACAACAGAAATTAAAAGTTTTCTGCGACTGGTGTAGCTTGAGCAAACTTTGCCTGAACGTTTCTAAATGTAAAGTTATGAACTTTTCTAGAAGACGTTATGGACCTGATAATAGTTTATTCTTAAATGGTGTTATGATAGAGCGAGTTCATTCATTTCTAGATGTAGGGGTTTTGTTTTCACGAGTTTTATCGTTTAAGGACCATATTGAAAGATGTATTAATAAGGCTAATTCAATGTTAGGGTTTTTAATCCGTTTCGCCAAAGATTTTCATGATCCACATACTCTAAAAGTCCTCTTCGCTTCATTTGTTCGATCGCACTTGGAGTATGCGTCAATTGTCTGGGCCGAATTGATTGTTCACATATACTGTCCTCCTTGTTTTCAATACGTGCCCCAGTGAGATCACTCTGACACCGAGGCTTAGCGATTGATCTGCACTTCCATGGGTCTAATTTTGGTATGTAGGACCCGGTTAGTAATTCTAGCCGTGTATTTAATAATGTATCTACCGTGTTCGATTTTAATTTGTCCAGAGATGAATTTAAAAGAGTTCCAAAAATTTTTTTATTCAAACTTGATTTATATTAATAAACCTAATTTTAAATACCAGATGTAAATTAATACTGTTGGTTAATAAATAAATGGTTTCCCTGTCCGTTGACTGTACAATTCACTTTCATGAATTATTAAAGCACACCAAACTTGAAAATTATTTAGAATATGTCTCCAGTGGAGTAGGTGGATGGTCTCGATTAAATAATTCAGTCTCCAACAAAGCCGCGGGTTTAAAAAATTCTATTTTATCCTCGCATTCAAAATTTTTAGCTACATATTCTGATGCCCAATCAAATTCTGTTGTTTAAATTTCTAATGTCTGGTGATTTTCATCCGGATTGGCAACAAAATTACCACTAACACCATTATTTTCAGATATGGCATTTTCAATAAAAATTTCACCCGTTTGAATAACATTCTAATCGTTTTCCGTAAACACTCGATCTTCTTCATCTATTTGTTTATCCATTTCATCGCCCGAAAAATTAGTTGCATAAGATCATCTTCTGATACGAGGAATCTTCGTCCGTTTTCCACTATATATTCCACTATATATGTTAGTGGCCATTATATTCTATATTATAAATTAATTGAACAAAATACACGAACATTAATATTTTGAAAATTTTCATCTTAGTACAGTCAAACCTGTTTTTGTGCGATCTTTTTTGTGCGATTTTGTTTTTGCAATCTTTGTGCGTTTTATTTTATGCGGTATAAAAAAAATTATGCAGTACAATCTACTTAAGTATTAAGACAGGTTGCGTAATGTTTTGATTTATTTTCTACGTGAAACTTTTTTTATGCGGTCCCTATTACCGCACTAAAAAGGGTTTGCCTGTATTTTGTTCCCCCGGTGTAACAAAAGAAAAACACGAATAACATACCATAATTTTAATTTAATTTATCGAAACTATTATTTTTATTATTTTAGTAGAAAAAAAATATTTACCGCTGAGCAAAATGCGTACTTTTCACTTCGAGTTTAAATGTCAACTGCTGAATACAACTTTAGAAAAGAAATGAAAAATGAATAGAATGAAGCTAGACGCACTTCGAAACATAAAGAGAAACGCTGACAATAATTTATTTTTGCCGAACACGAATTTAAACCCTTTGTTCCACGGGTGGATTAGATACGGTAAAGGGTTAATAACTTATTACACATGGACCATGTAAAGGGTAGGTCAACCCAACCTTATTCAGTTATGTAATAAATTATTAAAGTAGGTAGAATCGACCTTTAAATTACATATTTGAAGCTTTTATATCCTAAAACTAAGTCCGTTTAGCTTGACACAAAAATAATTTAGCTTCTACATAAGGTTGTCGTGCCCACCACATGATATATGGAGTAACATGTTATCAACCGACATGTTATTGATACATGATCATGTTATTGATACATGATTATCAACCGACGTTTGTGTTTCCTGGTCCTTTTTCAATGCAGTTATCTTTCTTTAAATTGGGGGTGAGTAGCATAGATAGATAAAACAACAACAACTTCATCACTAAAGTCAAGCAACCATTGCTTGGATTATTACAAGGTCTCCGGGTGACCACTTGGGAACATAAGAGAAAAAAGTGAATAATGAAATGGAATGAAACCTCCTCCCAACTTCCCTCCCCCCCCTTCCTTTCCCCCCCCTTCCTTTCAACCTTCGGCTAGTGTACAAAAGAAGTATGCTCAAAAGCTCTGGAAGCTGGCTAGGATCAATCATTCATTGATCCGTATGCAAAATGATTACAGAAACCAATATTAGAATAAATAATGCAACATGGCAAATATCCGACACTATGGTTATCGTAGACGAACAGGAATTTTAAATTGAAAATCAAAACTGTAACAGAAACGTAAAGGCTTAGCAACAATTAGAGAAAAAAGAGAAGCAAAATTCTTGGCCCCCGCGCAGTGATATAAAACAGTAGTAAAATAAGACCAAATGAAATAACTAAATATATTCTCTGGACGCAATGAATAAGACGTGGGTACACTCCCTGTGCTCCTAAATTGTAGATAAAGGGCAAAATAAAGCTTAAAGTATCAGGTGAGCCTTCAATCATATTTTGGCGTTTATTAGGATTATGAACTCGAGGAACTTGTACTCGTATGGTCATTATTTGTCTCAAAATGTGTTTATGCTTTATCATTTTATTGCTTGGTAATGATGTTGAACATTGTAAAGGGTCTTTCAATAGGGACGCTCGAAATTTGTTGGGTTATAGCAGCCATGTTGTTAGTTATTGTCAAATCTGTTGTGAATTGTTCAATAGTATATGGCAAATTGCCATATACTAGCCCTGTTTAAAACCGATTTTTATCGTGTAAATGATTTTAAATTTTTTTAAATTTGCTCATTCAACGATTTCGTACTTTATCGGTTACCTAAACCGCACTTTAAACGTGTGACGAAAGAATGAATTCCATCTTAAAATGGTTTGTTTGATAATAGAATTTTGATAATTTTGGAGTTCATGCTAAAGGGTAGCAATACAAAAACTATTCAAAATAATATTTTTAGAGATGAGGCCCCAAAGAAGATCAAAATTATTCATTTGGAGATTTCAAAAGTTCATACATAGTTCATAGTTCCGCCTTGTTTTGTTCCTTGCATGGTTCCCAGGCTAACCAACCGAACAAAATTAAAAATTCACATGTCCTTTTAAAATCTATTTCTCTTATAGGTATATTATGTACATACATAGGCTTTAGATATATAAATAATAATGCCTTGTAAACTAATAAATTAGTGCACAACAAATATTTTATAGCAATCTTAAATATCAATGCATGTACATATTATATCCCTTTTTCAACCAAGAAAACAAAAAAATTGGCTCAGTTTTAGTCCAACCCACACAAATGTGTGAGTTAAAAAACATAGTATGTAATGGCGTTGTTGATAAAAAATTTCGCTTGATTTGAAGTAATACCAACTTAATTGTGTGTATAAATATAGTGTTTTTTTTCGGACGAAA
This sequence comes from Nephrotoma appendiculata, assembly GCA_947310385.1. Lineage (NCBI taxonomy): Eukaryota > Metazoa > Arthropoda > Insecta > Diptera > Tipulidae > Nephrotoma > Nephrotoma appendiculata. The sequence goes on from OX371223.1 coordinate 288,036,312, forward strand.
ATAAGTTAAAAAGGAATTCACAAATGTGTAAGTTGGTTCAAAAAACATACAAAACTAAATTTTTGACTTGGTACTTTTGCCCTACCCGCACAATTGTGTTAGTAAATCACTAAAGGGATATAATAAATACAAATATACATAATGTGTATCAAAAATTACATCGTTATCGCCTTTGTATGTGTGTCTTCAGTGATTCGATTTTTTTTTAAATCGAATCGAAATACAAATCACACAACACAAAAATCTAATATATTCTACATTAACATGTATTTTAGTATTCTATATAGAATAAATTAGTATTGGTTTCGATTGCATAATAATAAAAATAGAACACTACCAAATTCATTCATTTACGTTTTTTCTCTCCATTGTTATTCTCCATTCTTTGTGTACAATTATTTACGCATACACAAATATTCGATTCCCTTCATGTGCGCGCGCATACCAAACGAGTAATAGCCACCAATCGGAAATTTGCTGAACTTATTTTCATGAAAAATTTTGATAAACTATTTTTATTTTTATAATTTATATATTAAAATTGAAAAATATTTAGAAAAGAAGAAAACTAGGCACGAAATTAAGAATTCTAGTTGATTTTTCTGAAAGAATTTTTTGTCTACTGTAGTTGTACATTCCAATCGAACCTGCACAACTTGCCCAAGTTTGAGAGCTAATAACAAAAAAATAAAAGAAAATTTGGAAAAATTAGAAAAACTAGGCACGAGTTTTACATGTTATCTAATGAATATAAAAAAATACTAGAAGAAAATGTTCACACAAGAAACCATTACTTTGGTACAAGACCCTCTTAAATTAGAATATCTCATTTCTTGCTCATTTGAGTGCGGTTGTGTTGTAATCTTTCTTGTTGTTATTGTACTTGCTGTATTTATTGTTGTAGTTTGTTCGTTTCTAGTACATAGTTGTTGTTGGTTTTGTTGTTGTTGTTGTTGTACTTGATCTTTTTGTTGCTGTTGTTGTTGTGCTTGGTTTAATTTTGTCTGTTGTTGACTTGAAGTTGAAATGGTTTTTTGATACGATTGTGGTTTTGTCTGTTCTAGTTGGTTTTCTTTGTTTTACGGCTTTTGTGGTGTGTTTGGTGGTTTAAAGGCAGTTTTTAATGTATCTTCATATGTTGTCTGGTTAGCTGGTGTGGTGTTTGCATATAATCGAAAATATTTGGCTTTCGCCTCGGGAAATGTTAATCTATCTACAGTTTTGATTTTCACTATTTCTACTTTTCGTTTATATATACTCGACATTCCCTTACACTGTTGCTGGTGTGTGCCTCTCCACAATTTATGCATTTTGGTGTAGTGCACAGCTGGTTGTGTGGTGTTGCTTCACTACATTTGTAGGGTAACACTTAGGATCGCTTGAGCGTCTCTTTTTAGTGTGACCAAATTTGTGACATGCGGTACACTTCAACGGATTTGGAATGTACAACCGAATATTTAGTTTAGAAAACCTGTCCTCACATATTCCGGTAACACTGGTGAATTAAAAGTCAGGATAAATGCTGCTGTGTCCGTTAACTTGTTTTCCAACAATTTCTTTATTTTATATACCTCAATGACGTCTTGGTCCTTAAGCTCTTCTTTGATTTCCTCCTCAGTTAAACTTTTTAGGTCGTGGCAGAAAATGATACATTTTAGAACTGTTTAATATGGGGTGTTCCGTCACTTATATTTTGGCCAATTGCCCCAGAGATGTGGCGTTCAGTAATGCATCCGTCGCTGTCTGATTTTTTGTCAGAACCAGCTGTTCTCCAGCTCTCGAGCGTTGCGTTTTAATGTTATTTTTTATTATAATATCCAGCGCTTTTTCTATTCCAAAAGGTGAAAAATTTGACAGGTTTTGTCCCTCCTGCTCGTGCTTGATTATTAGACAATTTTCATTCACTCCATTGAAATCTGTACCAATACCAAATCCTAATCTCTTTATTCATATTTCTTCGATCTTTTTTCCTTTTGGAGGGTTGGGTATTATTTCCCAACATCCTCAACGGTGTGAATCTATTTGGGCTTTCAAACATCGCCCCGTTTTAGGATCGAAGCCCTTCTTTTGCCCACACCTGACTTTGTTTGCTAACTAAAATCACGCCGCTTAAATATAAACAAACACTTTTTGATGTTGTCACCATACAATAATTTACTTAAAACACTATTTATTTGCGTCCAGCACCTTTTTAATACTATAAAATTGTTCTTACACCACTATAAAACTTATTTTAATTTAATGAAAACCCAAAACCACTTAAATTAACTATTTATCAAATGAAAATGGAAAGGACCCCGCACAAATCTTATGGAAATTGGGTTCCGGTCAAATTCGCTGAATTTTTGATATGTGATAGAGTTCATCATACTGGTCAATTGTCTCAATGGCCACAAAGCTCAAAAATGGACAGTTTGGCCGGTACAGAGCTTTAAAGCTCCGAGTATCCTCCACGGATTTATGTATATGCGCAGTGTGTATAGACTTTTGAAATAGCCTATTTCATTTTTTTTATTATCTAGGATTATATTTTTCTAACAACAGATCTGAATTCAGCAACCTCAAAAATATAAACCTAGATTTAAAAAAAAGGAAATAGGCTATTTCAAAAGTCTATACACACTGCGCATATACATATATCCGTGGAGGATACTCAGAGCTTTAAAGCTCTGTACCGGCCAAACTATCCATTTTTGAGCTTTGTGGCCATTGAGACAATTGACCAGTATGATGAACTCTATCACATATCAAAAATTCCATAAGATTTGTGCGGGGTCCTTTGCATCGAGCTGCCAAAATTTTTATGTACGACGTATGTCGGCTAGACTTGTTGCGTAAAACGATCAGAATGGCTTCTGATCACGTAGAGTAGTGTCGTGCAAATTCGTTTGTTGTTGCATCTATTGTTTAGGTTGATTCCAAGTGGCATATTAGTTTAGTTGTCGCTCCACTAAAATGGTTTTTCAGATAGTTTATGCTGTGCGTGTCTGAGAGCATTCGATTTTGGTCTATCTGGTTTTGAATATTTCAGAAAACTACTCCATTTTATGTAATCTCCATTTATCGTGGGTATTTCAATCGGTTTCAGCTTTATTTATGACGTTTCTTCTATCGCAGTGGTTATTTCAATTTTTTTCAAATCCTAGCCTCTCATGGTCATTGTCTAAGGCCCCAACACAACGCTCTTCAATCGGAGTGAAGTTTATGCCAGAATAACAAAATATACACTGTCAAGTACTTAGAATTGAAAAACACTCAAAAATTGAACTCTAGTTTTGAGTGAATTTTATAAAATAATTTTTTTTACAACAAATCACACTAACGAATCGCGCACAGAGGTGATCGAAGTTGTTCTGAACTACTACTAACTTTACTGAAATTTTTGAGTGTAATACGAAAATTCTTAAACATTTGAAATTATTTAACTCGGTTCCTACAGATCATCGCACATATGTTTGTTGTTATCAGGGTTCCGTTTCACCACAATATCTTTGTGCGAACCATAGGAGTCGAAATAAACATGTTTAAGAACGGTTGTGAAGTTTGTCCCAAAAAAAATCCCGTGTACATATACAAATCCAATTGGAAATTTTTAATCCAGAACAGTATTAGAATTTACACTGTTAAAATAAAATATTTGCGAAATAACTATATTATAATAGAAAGAGACGGAAATATGCCCAACATTTTTTCATATTCGAATTATCTATTTTGCAAAGATGAAAGAAAGACTGAAAAATAATCGAGAAAAAATAAAACACATTAAGCTCTCGCAAATCTAATCGATTTAATAGCTTTGAGTAGTTTTAATTCAGATAAATTCTGAATATCCTAGAGTTTGCCGGAAAATTTCACTATGTCCAAATGTTAGCTTCAGGTTGACACAATCAAATAGATGTAGAGTCATTTCCATATCTAGGGGATAGGTGTCATTTTTCGCTCTCGTAAATCTAATCGATTTTATAGTTTTGAGTAGTTTTAGTTTAGATAAATTCTGAATATCCTGGAGTTTGTCGGAAAATTTCACTATGTCCAAATGTTAGCGTCAGGTTGACACAATTAAATAAATCTAGAACCATTTCCATATCTAGGGGATAGGTGTCATTTTTCGCTCTCGCAAATCTAATCGATTTTATTGGTTTGAGTAGTTTTAATTCAGATAAATTCTGAATAGCCTAGAGTTTGTCGGAAAATTTCACTATGTCAAAATGTTAGCTTCAGGTTGACACAATCAAATAGATGTAGAGCCATTTCCATATCTAGGGGAAAGGTATTGTTTTTCACTCTCGCTAATCAAATCGATTTTTAGATAAATTCTAAATGTCGTAGAGTTGGTCGAAAAATTCCATTACTTGGAAATGATAGCTTTAGGATAACAGACAACAGCCGTATCCAAATTGAGAACAGGATTATACGATTCGAGTTCTTTCGTCAAAATGATTTTATTGGTTTAAGCAGTTTTGTTTAGATAAATTTAGATAACGCATGGGCATCTGAATGGTTGTCTCAACAAAGCATCGTTTGAGCCGGCATCGTTAGACGGGGGTTAAGCCAACCGAGCAGTTTGAGTTTCACTTTTTGTAAAAAAATTTTTGCTGTAACTTCATTGCTTTAAGAACAGACTATTGCAGATGTTGTAAACCGAACTAATACAATTAGTAGTGGTTCAATAGAGCTAAAATAATTTACTAGGTTTACTAGGGAGCACCACGTGTAGGTGAGGTTGACATTTGGGCTAGTATATAAACCTTCAAGACCGACGCCCCTTACCCCACCAAAAAAAAAAAAACTTAAAAAATGAAATAAAAGTTAATGAAGAAATCAATTGCAGCTAATGGATAGGAGTATATCGATTAGATAAAATCGATTAGATTTGCGAGAGCGAAAAATGACACCTATCCCATAGATATGGAAATGGCTCTGGATTTATTTGATTGTGTCAACCTGAAGCTGAGATTTGGACATAGTGAAATATTCTGACAAATTCTAGGATATTCAGAATTTATCTAAACAAATTTTAGAAACATTTTCCACAACTAAAAATTATATCTTATTCTCGGTATCGTTTGGAAATTGAACCTAATTAATTTATGTATGTCAACAAAGGCTCTTATTTTTACATAGGTGATTTTTCCGATAAAGTTTACGATAACCAGAATTTATTTTAACAAGAATTACGCAAGCTAATAAAATCGACTAAATTTAGCAGAACTAAAAAGGATATTTGGAAACTAGGTTCATATCACTGTGTTATCTTATAGTCATTTTCCGACAAACTCCACAATTTTTGTAATATAGGGTGATTTTTTAAGAGCTTGAGAACTTTTTTTTAAAAAAAACGTATAAAATTTGCAAAATCTCATCGGTTCTTTATTTGAAACGTTAGATTGGTCCATGACATTTACTTTTTGAAGATAATTTCATTTAAATGTTGACCGCGGCTGCGTCTTAGGTGGTCCATTCGGAAAGTCCAATTTTGGGCAACTTTTTCGAGCATTTCGGCCGGAATAGCCCGAATTTCTTCGGAAATGTTGTCTTCCAAAACTGGAATAGTTGCTGGCTTATTTCTGTAGACTTTAGACTTGACGTAGCCCCACAAAAAATAGTCTAAAGGCGTCAAATCGCATGATCTTGGTGGCCAACTTACCGGGCCATTTCTTGAGATGAATTGTTCTCCGAAGTTTTCCCTCAAAATGGCCATAGAATCGCGAGCTGTGTGGCATGTAGCGCCATCTTGTTGAAACCACATGTCAACTAAGTTCAGTTCTTCCATTTTTGGCAACAAAAAGTTTGTTAGCATCGAACGATAGCGATCGCCATTCACCGTAACGTTGCGTCCAACAGCATCTTTGAAAAAATACGGTCCAATGATTCCACCAGCGTACAAACCACACCAAACAGTGCAATTTTCGGGATGCATGGGCAGTTCTTGAACGGCTTCTGGTTGCTCTTCACTCCAAATGCGGCAATTTTGCTTATTTACGTAGCCATTCAACCAGAAATGAGCCTCATCGCTGAACAAAATTTGTCGATAAAAAAGCGGATTTTCTGCCAACTTTTCTAGGGCCCATTCACTGAAAATTCGACGTTGTGGCAGATCGTTCGGCTTCAGTTCTTGCAGGAGCTGTATTTTATACGGTTTTACACCAAGATTTTTGCGTAAAATCTTCCATGTCGTCGAATAACACAAACCCAATTGCTGCGAACGGCGACGAATCGACATTTCACGGTCTTCAGCAACACTCTCAGAAACAGACGCAATATTCTCTTCTGTACGCACTGTACGCATTCGTGTGGTTGGTTTAATGTCCAATAAAGTAAACTGAGTGCGAAACTTGGTCACAATCGCATTAATTGTTTGCTCACTTGGTCGATTATGTAGACCATAAATCGGACGTAAATCGCGAAACACTTTTCGAACCGAACACTGATTTTTGTAATATAATTCAATTATTTGCAAGCGTTGCTCGTTAGTAAGTCTATTCATTATGAAATGTCAAAGCATACTGAGCATCTTTCTCTTTGACACCTTGTCTGAAATCCCGCGTGATCTGTCAAATACTAATGCATGAAAATCCTAACCACAAAAAAATCACCCTTTATATTTAAACTAAAACTACTCATACCTAACGAAACGACTCCATTTACCAGAACAATATTCAGAAATATCCTGTTTTTTGGAAATGTCCTTTAGCTCACTCAATTGTCTTCTCTGTCTGGATATCCTCTTATCGAGAAATTTGGAGAGTACTGCGCTTTTTATACCCGGAATTTAGATATATTGAAATAAATTATCTTCTGCAAACTGCTTACAAATGAAGAAAAATGGAAATGATTTTCCGGGGTATTATGAAGAATGTAAAATAACTTTTTTGAGTTTATTTTCTAGTTTTCACTCAAAATTCTTATACGAATTTTTTTAACAGTGTATATACTAATACAGGTTTATTTTTGTTATTTGGGACATACTTCACTGCCATGTTTAAGAAGTTTTTATTACACTCAATGATATTTTCTCTCGAATAACAAACATCTCCGAGGTTTCTCGAGCATGTGGATCAATAAGATTTGTTTTTTACATCAAGCACTAGTTGAGAACCACCTCGATCACCTCTGTGCGATCAGTAGTGTGTTTTTTTGTGAAAAATGTTATTTTATAAAATTCACTCAAAACTATTTACAAAAATTAATTGTGTTCTACTTATAGTGTAGAAATATTTGTATTTATTAAAAATTTTCAAATTTTCTTATGAAAGTTCAATTTTTGAGTGTTTTCCAATTATAAGTACTTACAGGTTTCAGTGTATATTTTCTTATTTTGTTTTTCTCTTCATGCCTATCAATTATTTGATTCATCACCCGCTGCATGCACAGTATGGCAATTTTAGTAGTTAGCTTGCCTTGTCTCTCTAGAATAGTCTATTTCGGAGGGTTTGATCTCCAGGCTGCACGATGGCATTAGCGGGGATAGCGGCGTTGGATTGTTTAATTGCTGGCGAATTTCTTCTATAATTTTTTTGTAGGCTTAATTGGTAACAATAAGTACGAAACTAAACTTCCGTGTCTTGGGAACTTCCCCTCGAGGTATAGGTGGTACTCCCTTGAAAACCCCATTTTATTAGGATTGTGAGACGCAGTTCTGGGGGATATTGAACATTTGGTTCTTCATTGCCAAACTTACCGGCAGAACAATTTGAAAATGAGTTTGTCTGAATTTGTGAGAGAAGGTAGTACTGGTTTTAAGGCTTTATATGTTTTTGTGCGAAGGAGTGAAATTGAAGTTTGAAAGGAATTTTTATGAAAAAGCATAATATAGGAATCACAACAATATAAACCCTGTATAATTTTTGAGCAATCGCATGTACATATAAGAAGTTGGCCCGAAATTTCCATCCCGAAAAGGCCTTTTTCCATATAGTGTGTGTCTTTGCTAAATCACATAAAAATAATTCCATCCCGAAAATTTTATTGTTAAATTAAAGAAAAAAATAAATACGTAGCCCGGATAAATTGTAAAATTACATTACTGTTTGCAGAAAAAAGCTTCACAATCTATTAATAAATTACATCTACTTTCTTGATCATCCCGAAAACTATTTTCTATACATTCTTCAGTTGAAAATATGTCCATTACCAAATTTCCTTGTGCCGAACACAGAGATGACCCCCTCCCTTGGCATATGGAGTTAGGTGTGCCAATGTGCATAGAATTTATATTCAGGCGCCCATTTGAAAATCACGAGGATTGATGGTGAATATTGATCATCCCGAAAACCACTTTCTACACATTCTTCAGTTGAAAATATGTTCATTACAAAATTTCCTTGTGTCGAGCACAGAGATGACCCTCTCCCTTGGCATATAGAGTTAAGTGTGCCAATGTCCATAGAACTTATATTCAGGCGCCCATTTGAAAATCACGAGGATTGATCGTGAATATTGATCATCCCGAAACCCACCACTTTCTATACATTCTTCAGTCGAAAATATGTACATTACCAAATTTCCTGGTGCCGAACACAGAGATGACCTCCTCCCTTGGCATATGAAGTTAAGTGTGCCAATGTGCATAAAACTTATATTCAGGCGCCCATTTGAAAATCACGAGGATTGATGGTGAATATTGATCATCCCGAAAACCAATTTCTACACATTCTTCAGTTGAAAATATGTTCATTACAAAATTTCCTTGTGTCGAGCACAGAGATGACCCTCTCCCTTGGCATATAGAGTTAAGTGTGCCAATGTCCATAGAACTTATATTCAGGCGCCCATTTGAAAATCACGAGGATTGATCGTGAATATTGATCATCCCGAAACCCACCACTTTCTATACATTCTTCAGTCGAAAATATGTACATTACCAAATTTCCTGGTGCCGAACACAGAGATGACCTCCTCCCTTGGCATATGAAGTTAAGTGTGCCAATGTGCATAAAACTTATATTCAGGCGCCCATTTGAAAATCACAAGGATTGATGGTGAATATTGATCATCCCGAAAACCAATTTCTACACATTCTTCAGTTGAAAATATGTCCATTACCAAATTTCCTGGTGCCGAACACAGAGATGACCCCCTCCCTTGGCATATGGAGTTAGGTGTGCCAATGTGCATAGAACTTATATTCAGGCGCCCATTTGAAAATCACGAGGATTGATGGTGAATATTGATCATCCCGAAAACCACTTTCTACACATTCTTCAGTTGAAAATATGTCCATTACCAAATTTCCTTGTGCCGAACACAGAGATGACCCCCTCCCTTGGCATATGGAGTTAGCTGTGCCAATGTGCATAGAACTTATATTCAAGCGCCCATTTGAAAATAACGAGGATTGATCGTGAATATTGATCATCCCGAAAACCACTTTCTACACATTCTTCAGTTGAAAATATGTTCATTACAAAATTTCCTGGTGCCGAACGCAGAGATGACCCCCTCCCTTACCATATGGAGTTAGGTGTGCCAATGTCCATAGAACCTATATTCAGGCGCCCATTTGAAAATCACGAGGATTGATGGTGAATATTGATCCTCCCAAAAATCACTTTCTACACATTCTTCAGTTGAAAATATGTTCATTACCAAATTTCCTGGTGCCGAACACAGAGGTGACCCCTTCTCTTGGCATATAAAGTTAAGTGTGCCAATGTGCATAGAACTTATATTCAGGCGCCCATTTGAAAATCACGAGGATTGATCGTGAATATTGATCATCCCGAAACCCACCTCTTTCTATGCATTATTCAGTTGAATATATATTCATTACAAAATTTCCTGGTGCTGAACACAGAGATGACCCCCTCCCTTGGCATATGAAGTTAAGTGTGCCAATGTGCATAGAACTTATATTCAGGCGCCCATTTGAAAATCACGAGGATTGATCGTGAATATTGATCATCCTTCGGGATTTCAACTGAAGAATGTATAGAAAGTGATTTTTGGGATGATCAATATTCACCATCAATCCTCTTGATTTTCAAATGGGCGCGTGAATATAAGTTCTATGCACATTGGCACACCTTACTCCATATGGCAAGGAAGGGGGTCATCTCTGTGTTCGGCACCAGGAAATTTGGTAATGGGCATATTTTTAACTGAAGAATGTATAGAAAGTGGTTTTTGGGATGATCAATATTCGCCATCAATCCTCGTGATTTTCAAATGGGCGCCTGAATATAAGTTCTATGCACATTGGCACACCTAACTCTATATGCCAAGGGAGGGGGTCATCTCTGTGTTCGGCACCAGGAAATTTGAAAATGAACATATTTTCCACTGAAGAATGCATAGAAAGAGGTGGGTTTCGGGATGATCAATATTCACCATCAATCCTCGTGATTTTCAAATGGGCGCCTGAATATAAGTTCTATGCACATTGGCACACCTAACTTCATATGCCAAGGGAGGGGGTCATTTCTGTGTTCGGCACCAGGAAATTTGGTAATGAACATATTTTCAACTGAAGAATGTATAGAAAGTGGTTTTTGGGATGATCAATATTCGCCATCAATCCTCGTGATTTTCAAATGGGCGTCTTATTATAAGTTCTATGCACATTGGCACACCTAACTCCATATGCCAAGGGAGGGGGTCATCTCTGTGTTCGGCACCAGGAAATTTGAAAATGAACATATTTTCCACTGAAGAATGCATAGAAAGAGGTGGGTTTCGGGATGATCAATATTCACCATCAATCCTCGTGATTTTCAAATGGGCGCCTGAATATAAGTTCTATGCACATTGGCACACCTAACTCCACATGCCAAGGGAGGGGGTCATCTCTGTGTTCGGCACCAGGAAATTTGGTAATGGACATATTTTCAACTGAAGAATGTGTAGAAATTGGTTTTCGGGATGATCAATATTCACCATCAATCCTCGTGATTTTCAAATGGGCGCCTGAATATAAGTTCTATGGACATTGGCACACTTAACTCTATATGCCAAGGGAGGGGGTCATCTGTGTGTTCGGCACAAGGAAATTTTGTAATGAACATATTTTCAACTGAAGAATGTGTAGAAAGTGGTTTTCGGGATGATCAATATTCACCATCAACCCTCGTGATTTTCAAATGGGCGCCTGAATATAAGTTCTATGCACATTGGCACACCTAACTCCATATGTCAAGGGAGGGGGTCATCTCTGTGTTCGGCACCAGGAAATTTGGTAATGGACATATTTTCAACTGAAGAATGTATAGAAAGTGGTTTTTGGGATGATCAATATTCACGATCAATCCTCGTGATTTTCAAATGGGTGCCTGAATATAAGTTCTATGGACATTGACACACTTAACTCTATATGCCAAGGGAGGGGGTCATCTCTGTGTTCGGCACAAGGAAATTTTGTAATGAAAATATTTTCGACTGAAGAATGTGTAGAAAATGGTTTTCGGGATGATCAATATTCACGATCAATCCTCGTGATTTTCAAATGGGCGCCTGAATATAAGTTTTATGCACATTGGCACACCTAACTCCATATGCCAAGGGAGGGGGTCATCTCTGTGTTCGGCACCAGGAAATTTGGTAATGGACATATTTTCAACTAAAGAATGTATAGAAAATAGTTTTCGGGATGATCAAGAAAGTAGATGTAATTTATTAATAGATTGTGAAGCTTTTTTCTGCAAACAGTAATGTAATTTTACAATTTATTCGGGCTACGTATTTATTTTTTTCTTTAATTTAACAATAAAATTTTCGGGATGGAATTATTTTTATGTGATTTAGCAAAGACACACACTATATGGAAAAAAGCCTTTTCGGGATGGAAATTTCAGGCCAACTTCTTATACATAGCAATCGCTAAGTAGATGTGGTCCAGTAACAGTATAAGACGTCCGCATTTTGAACAGAATCCAAGAAAGGTTAAACCTGACTAAAAAATATTTAGTCATAGTTACATAAATGTGCGGTTCAAGTTTCAACTTTATTTGCATATTATTAAAATTGCAATGAATAAATAAAAACATTAGGTATTCTGATTAGCAGCGCACGACACGTACACTTTAAAATTATGTTTATATGACAAAACATTACACATAAATATTTGACTTATTGAATGTAATAATTTTTTTAAATTAATTTATTCAACAGCGCCAACTTTTCCCACTTGTAAACGGAGCTCTCCAAATTTTACAAAATGTTTAGCAACGGCAGTTAATAAAGTCATCGGCCAGCTCAAGTCTGGACTACCCGAATATGGAATAAAACCAATCGATCCGCTATTCGTCGAATCTCTATCGATATCACAAGGTAGTAATTCGCCTGTAAATCTGCGGCAAGAATTTAAAAATATTAAATTGTATCATTTATCTGAATCGCGAGTTAATCGATATACCGAAGACTTGGATCATTATCGATTGAAAACGATTGCATACACGCCACGTTTCGAAATGATAGGGGATTATGAATTAAATGGTCGAGTGCTAGTGCTACCAATAACCGGAAAAGGTAAAGCAAATATTACTTTGGTCGATTTGGTGACAAAACATGAATTAATTGGGGAGCCGCTTAAAAAGAACGGGGAAGTGTATTTCCGCCTCAACGAATACAAAATTAAATTTGAACCGAAACGTGTCTATTTCAAATTTGAAAATTTATTTAATGGTGATAGGCAACTTGGAGAGACGATGAACACTTTTTTGAATGAAAATTCGGAAGCCGTCTTTAATGAGCTTAAGGGTGGTTATGAGGAGACGTTCGGATTAATATTTAAACAGATTACTAACCAATTGTTCTTGAAAGTACCCATGAATAAAATTTTCTTAGATTAGGATTTTAGATACAAATTAATTAGTGATACTAGGTTGTGTTTTCAATATTAATTTATATTTTAAATAAAAATCTTTAAGAAATTATAATTAAATTTGGTGTTTTATGTATTTCATAAGTGGAACCCCTTGAGGACTCACCACTATAATTTAGTTCAGCATCTGCAAGTATAAAATAGTATATAGAATTAAAATAAAATGAATTTACTATAATGTTGAAATAACTTATCTTCCAATTTAATTTGTATATGGCATAACCTATAATCATATAGATCTCAATCATTCAATAAATAGCCAAAGTGTTTAAGAAACGCTATTAATTCACACTTCCACTAATAGCACTTACTGCAAAAATATATATCTAAGATCGCAGTGCTAGTAGCAATGAAAAAGAGCCGCGGTAAAAAATATTACCGAAGAAACTAATTCAATGCAGTCGAAGAGGACGAAAGTGCAGAACCAGATCTAGATTTCGAAGAATATCTTTATGCCATAACTACGGGACAAAACGGCATTAAGAGATTAGTATTCGGCAATCATACAGGAGTGAAGCTACCGAAAATTTCAATTCCAGTGTATTTAGGGGCGATTATACTGATTGGCAGTCGTTGTACAACATATTTTGCTTTACCATATACAACAACCCAAAGCTGACGGCATCACAAAAGTTACAGTACTTCAAGGGATCACTTAAAGGCAGCGAGCAGCTGGAATACTCAAACATTTCGATATCACTACGGTGAATTATACCGAAGCATTAAAAAGTTGAAGGGACGATATAATAGAAGAAAACATACCATTTATTCGTTTATTGGTAATTTTATGTCACAGCAGTAGCAACAGGAAATAATGTCAACATAAGACGCCTTTTAGACACATGAGATGAAGTCATTCGTAGTCTCAAGGCATTAGGCAATAATGCGCAGTCCAGAGATCATTGGCAGCTACACATCATGACAAGCCAAATCTTTTAACTAAAGCAACAGTCAAACCAGCACAAACCAAACGTTAGAAGTCACACAGCAATTACCACATTAGCAACACCATGTACAATATGTCCTGAAGAATGCCACAAATTATATGAATGCAGCAAATTGAAGGAAATACTGGTAAATAACAGAGTAGAGCCACTCAAAAAAGAAAAAACGATGTTTTATTTATTTGAACGACAAACCCATAACCGAATGTTACCGTATTGAGTACTCCATGCATCACATTAAAATCAGCCAAGGAAAGTACATTACCATCAACTAGGTAGGACAATCACAGAGACAGGAGAACAAAAACAGTTCTGTGTGGAGTATCGTTAGACTCAGAGTCAAAAGGATCCTTCATCTCAGAAAGCTGCGCTCAAAGATGACATCAACAATTTCCCCATGGAACAAGGAGAAATCAATTCAAATTGATACCCTTATACTACCAAAGCTAACGATAAAACTACCGGAAATATTGCTACCAATAAATATGAAGTCACCTTATTATCACTTCTCGGGCATCCAGACATAGCCGTGATTTGCCGTTCGCCTTATGCACCAGAGTGACAGGCGAGCACCATGAGCATGCGGTCTAACTCCTCATACATCTGCTTTTGCTCCACCGGGGACACTGCATAAAACCGCTGTTTTAGAGGTTTGGCCTCACCGACATCAATCACATGCGTGACGAGTTTGGTCCTTCCTAGACCCAACTTAATACTTGAAGGAAATCTATCTATTATTCGATCTAATCGCGCTCGATCCGCTGCTGAGAGAACGTGATGTTTCGGAGAACTCTCTGCTCGAGAGAGGGTACTCTATAAAGCATCGATCTATGCGTTTGATTATTAAACCGAACCAGTGCGTATATGTAGCCAAACACATGCTGGGATTGTCCACTAGCTGTATGGATATGGGTGGGAAAATTGTAAGATTTACTAGGATGGTTTGACAGAAATGTTTCTGAACCGCGGCCCAAAACACTGACACTGGCCTCGCTATCAAGGAGACCCGTATAAGGTACATGATTGATTGTGACTTTAGGATATGGGCTCTTATCTGTAATTTCTGTAGTAAGTACAGAAGCAACAATACCAGCCTTTCGGATTCTTCGGTTTTCCCGATAATTTATCGATCTGTTTTTTCGATCCGAATTATAGTAGCGTCGGACATGAGATTTATTGTCGAGGGTATTTCCACTAAGGGGTTTGGAAGGTGATGACGATCTGGACAAACAGGCACCGGTATTTAAATCCAGAGCCGCTTCAGGGCGTATTTTGATTGATAAACGACTTCGAAATAGATAGTGTTTTGGGTAAATGATCGTGCGTATTTGAATCTAGATTGGGCGATGGAACTAATTTGGTAGAACTATAAGGATTTAACGGACGATCGCACGAAATATCTTGTAGTAACAGCGCATTCAATGAGTTATTGGATTGAGATTGGGTGCTGAACCTAACTCCAAATCGGTGTTGCTGGCTGCATCTTCTCGGGGAATTTTAGGTAATAACGTATTCGGGGGCCCTTCGTTCCCAGACCTCCATTGATCCCGGGACAAGTTTTCCGCGCGCCGGTATATTCTTCCCAAGGTTTCCGCGCACCGTGGACATTTAGGTGTAATGGTACCTTTCAAACCACATCGATAACAAAAGATTCCGGTAGGAGCAAGGGGACAATCTACGAACACGTATTATATGTGTTCCCAAGTTAGGTGAATTTGCACGAGTATTTCTTGCGGCGGTGTTTTAAATCTTTGGTCAGTCAAGTGGTACTGTAAGGCTGGTTTCATGTTTGAGATTAAAAGTTAAGCATTGTAATGTTAGACCCCAAGCATGATGGTAAAAATCGATAAAGTTTTCATTAGCCTGTTGCTCCCTATCCTCGATGTCCCTTCGAATCTCAAAGTCCGTCCTTCGGTCTTTGAATCGTTCAAGAAAATCGTGTTTTAGAATGGACCAAGATGCAAATGGGTGGTGTCGTCGTTAAGTCCAGTACCACTGGAGAGCTATATCTACAGTACCGTGCTCATTTCAAACATTAAGGATCCTTCAGATAAATTCATTGATGCAGCAATAGTTCCCAATTGGAAGAAAAACATTTCCACAGTTATCCCAGAAGAGGATCCACTGTATGAAATACCGCATGGTCAGACAATTGCTTTATTTGTTTCATCATTTCCAACAATAGCGCGGAAGGGTCCCCTGGACCCCTGATATAACTTGGCTGGTCTTAGGACTTGTCTGTTCTTCTCCAGATATAACCATATTTACAAGGTTCGGGTTGCGTTCGGCAGGCTCCATCGTAGTCTGTGGATTGGACGTAACGTCAATGGATTGAGCTGAAGAGGTGGAAGTTACGATATCAATCTCTACTCCTTCGGCCGTCTTGATAGAATTATCTAAATCGTCTAAATTTTGTAAGAAAGCATCAAGTGACTCAAGTAATTTAGCACATGATTGTAGCAATCGACGGGCGGATTCTTGGTATGTGGGGGAAAGAGATACGCGATTTAACCGACCATTCACATGCGTTAACCGGAACCAAATTTGTTGGGCTGTATGGGTTTGTTCTGCGGCTTCGATGGATTTAAAATTTGAGATATCATCTTGCAATCGGATGGGTTTATTACGACAGACTTCAATTTCAGCGTTAGGATGCTTAGCTGCTCTGCTATGCATTCGATAAGGAGCATTAACAGTATACCAGCTTTCTCTAACTCGATTTGTTGTTGTAAACTGACCAAGGCTTCCGTAGTTCCAGTCAATATGGCTCGCAATTTGCACTCCACGTCGATCTCGTCGGGTTTTAAAGCTGATATTCTCATTTCGATAATTATTTTTCCTAATTTTTCGTAACACCTCCAATGTAGGAGACAACTGAGTAAATTTAAAAATTATTTTACCTAATATAATATTTCGAATAGGCCAGGAAGAATCAACAGAATTGGCTGATTAAATGCATGATGGAAAAAAAACTTAAACTTAAATATTGGGTTCTATAAAGAGAATAAATAATAACAAAAAAAATTAGACAAGTAAAATTGAACCTGAGTTTAAAATTGTGGAAAGTAAGAATTTTTTTTTTGCACCGAGAATAATAAGTTCAAAATTAAATTTGAATATTTTAATTGTTTTGTTTGTTTTATTTTACTAAGATGATGATGATGATGAGTGTAAGGTCAGTTCGTCGTTTTAACGTTTTATCGCATGATTTCAGAAATGTTTATTTGACTCGTGATTGAAGAAAGGTTTCGTTGCACATAAAGGAAAGGAATTTGGAAAATTTGAACTATAGTTAAAACACTAAGTTAAAAATTTAACAAATATGAAATCAAACCGGGTTGGGAAGTCGAAATTATGTTAAATTGTCAAACTAAATATAAGCTGAAAACGAATGAAGCTAAGATACCCGGAAATCTAAACACTAAAAGCGGAATCAACCAAACATCTCAACTACAATACCTTTGAAAGAAAACAAATTAAATATGAAAGGGAAAGATGATAAAATTGAAATTAATAACATATGGACGGATTACTTCACTTAATTACCGAGTAATATACTGAATTCTACACTCTAAACGCGGAAACAGTAAGAGGTCAATACCAGTAACGATTACTGAATACAAACGTTAAACAAAAGCTTCAATTCACTCAAAGTTTAACTTCAAACAGCGCAAATGCCGGAATAAACACAAAATATTTCAATGAACCGAAAACTTGTAATGAAAAAAAAAAAAAAAAAAAATTTGATTATAAACGGAAAAGGATAGAGAATGATTTAGCTGACCCGTATTTCTGCCAACGAAAGGAAATCGATATGATATTGGAGCAGACACCTTTTTTGAAGTGTTAACCGAATGTAACTTGATAACTAACTGTTAGGACGTTAGGAAGGATATTATCTAACATTCCATGGCGTAATGAAGAACTCGAGCAGCACCACGAAACTAAGAGTTGTATTCGACGGCTCCGCCTAAACAACTTACGGTGTATCATTAAACAATTGTCTAGCAGTAGGGTCAACCCTTCAATCTACACTATACGAAATTTTAATGCGATTTCGAACATTCAAAGTTTATATTTGCAACTTTGAATGTTCGAAATATGAAGAAAAAGTCCGACGGATACCCTTCCACTTTCAAATATAAGGATCATTCTTCTAATGATCCTAAAGTCATAAGAAAACCATTTTGCTAACTTCTTCAGTCTGGCTTTCACAAGCAGTGATTTTAAACCCGATGAATGTTACTTTACATACTTGAATAATTGTAATCAAACAACCTTTAACTTCCATTGAAATCGATTATGAATCCGTGGTACAAAAGATTTCCGAACTTAAAGATGATTTTTCATCCGGCCCTGACGGTCTACCATCCATCATCCTAAAAAACTGCAGTGATTTTCTTTCTCAGCCACTGACGACACTTTTCCAAAAGTCGCTTTCGCTTGGAATTTTTCCATCCATTTGGAAAAGTTCTTTTATAGTTCCGATTCATAAGAACGGCTGCAAATCAGACATCTGTAATTACCGACCTATTGCAAAATTATCTAGTATTCCTAAGCTGTTTGAAAGTATTGTGTATGATTCACTGTACTTTCATTGTAAACCGTTGTTTTCTGACAATCAGCATGGTTTTCTCAAAGCACGGTCCACGACCACAAACCTTATTGAATTCACTTCACAAACACTGAATACGATGGAAGCAGGAAAAGAGGTAGACGTTATCTTCACCGATTTTAGCAAGGCGTTTGACAGGATTTCTCATGAAGTTATTTTGTTTAAGCTTAGGGCCCTTGGCTTTCCTCCCCAAATTCTCCGTTGGGTGGGCTCTTATCTCAAAGGCCGTTTAAACCATGTTCTATTCAGGTCATCAGTATCAACTCATATTTCAGCAACATCTGGAGTGCCCCAGGGCAGCCATCTGGGGCCAATTTTTTTCATTCTATCAATCAACGACGCTGGTTGTTTAATAAAAAATTCATCGATATCTATATACGCCGATGACATGAAGATTTACAGACGGATTTCAAACACTACTGACAAGAGCCTATTACAATCCGACCTCAATAACTTCTCCACTTGGTGTGCAAAGAACAACCTTGATTTGAATGTGGGTAAATGTCAAACAATCACCTACTCTCAAAAACGTGTACAGTCCATTTCTCGCAACTATTACATTAACAGCGATGCCATTACCAGAGCCAGTTCTGTTCGTGATTTGGCAGTCATTTGCGACAGTGAATTGAATTTCAGACAACACATCGATCGTAGTATCAATCAAGCCAACTCTGCCCTCGGTTTCATCAAGCGTTGGTCGAAAGAATTCGATGATCCTTATGTTACGAAGGCTCTCTATTCAACATTCGTTCGTCCCCTGCTCGAGTATGCTAGCCAGGTGTGGTCGCCTTATCATGAGGTTCATATTAAGAGGATTGAAGCAGTCGTCTAAAGCTAATTAAATTACAACCACTTAGTAAGCGCCGAGTTGCTGCAGACGTGGTTTTCATTCATCAAATACTAACCGGCGGTATCGATTCTCCAGTTCTGCTTGGTAAAATTAATCTAAATATAAAATCGCGAGATTTAAGAACGGTACCGATGTTTAGAATCGACCCTCATCGAACTGATTATGGAAAGTATGAGCCAGTCTCCAGAATGCTGTTCGAAGCTAATCAGCACTTCCATTTGATCGATTTTAATATGACGAAACGCATGTTGAAAAAACTTTTTTATTTTTCTTGACCATAGTTTGATGTTTTATTTAACTTATTTGTTTTTATGTGTTTCATTTTATTCTGCTTTACTTTATCTTGTTTTATCTATTTTAAATCTGCTTGTACTAAGCAGACTCGACTTCCGTTTTCATTCCGTCTGCGATGGGTATCGTTTTGCTTAACTATTCACTTAGCTATTCATTTATAATCATATTTGATTTTTATACTTTACATATTTAGCCGTTTCAACATTCAATTTTTCAATTTCACTGGCTAAGCAACTCGATATCCTTGTTTATAATTCACTTGAATTATACTCAAAAAAATAATAATAATACAGATGGAGTCTCCCCGCGCGCGGTTGGGAGGGGTAATAGGTCGTTGGGATAATTATTATTATTAATTCCATATCTTGAATTCTGCGGAACATTACTTCTAAGGAAACTTATTTTAAAAATTAAACACGCCATCCCAATCAATATCATCCAAATCAATGCGTGAACTGATTCCACCATTGTTTCAAGTTGGTTTTCGGCACAACCTACGAGATGGACTACCTTTGTTGGACTACCTACCATATCTTCTCTGCTCAGAACTCCTAAAACCTATACGTTGACCATTATCCGGCACATACAATCTAAAAATTTCTAATCTGAAATCAATGCTCTAAAATCTAAACAGGAATTACCGGTCACAAGTTACCTAAAATACCTAAATCCTTTTAATGATAAATCACTAAATCTGCAAGTTGATATGACGTCATTAATGATTTCAACTCTCCGCCAAAAATATTGGATACTTGGATGCAGAAACATGATTACAACTGCATCAAATGCACTAAATATTACGCAAAGGAGTTAAATCAAATCATGGACGATCTTCCAAATCCAAGGGCCTAATTAGTTAGACCATTCAATAAAGTTGGAGTTGATTATGCAGAACCCATTTTAACACACACATGGAGAGGCCGAGGGCAGAAAACATACAAATTCGTATGTTTAGCTACAAGAGCAGTTCGCATTGAGCTAGTTTCCGATTTGGCGACCGTCGCGGATATATGCACAGATTCATAGCGAAAATATTAGTAACTTCAGTGGAGAGTGCGAAACCACTTTTACGACTTTTATACGTTCCTTAGAAAAAATTCTAATTTTTTATTGGAAGATCAAATTCAATTTTAATTTATCCCTCCGGTTATGAAAAGCATGATATGTCATCTGTAACGAGATACCGATGGCCATATATTGTCAACCGAAGAAACGGCTACCCTGCTGACCGAAATAGACTCGATGTTAAATTTCACACCCATTTATGTACTACTCAGTGACGACTTAGATTTTCTTACTCCAGGTCACTTTTCTTTTGGTCCATTAACGATTCAACTTCCAGCCAAAAATTTAGCTAACATCTGCCTTCTAAATTATCCAGGTGGCAAATGATACATGTACAATAATTTTGAAAATGAAACCCAATGTGACGTTAATCGGCAAAAAAAAATTTGAAAAAAAAAAAAAATCGAAAAATGGAAAATCAAATAATTTAAATAAAAAAAAATTGTACCTTGCGTCCCAGTTTAGCTCCCACTGGAATGTTGGGTGTACTCCCGCCTTTGATAAATGAATACGACTGGCCTTGGTTGGCCACCCACCCGTATATTCTCCAGCGTTGGCCGTCTTCCCGCCTTAACCGTAGAAAAATTCCAAAATTTTTTGCAAATGGCTGGTTGGCCACGTGTGTTGTTGGGCGTTGGCTCGGCGAAAAATTCCAAAAAAAAAAAATACAAGTGGCTACGGCTAGCCCCCTGTATGCTGCACCAAAATAAGCACCAACATGTTTAGTAGGCGCGAGGCAGCCACCCGCTGAATACACGGTATCGTTGAAAAATTCTGCGCTCCGGATAACGTGCGGTGCTCGCTTTCAATTGCGGTGCTCACTTTATAAAAAATGCGACACCCGTTGAAAAACGCGGGATGCCCGATACTTTGGGTTTTGGGATTTTTACTTTTATTTCGTATATTTATATACATAGAGATCTTTGTCCTCACTGATCTTTGTATTTTTGGAAACTTTATTATTTTCTCAAAATATACAGCATTTTCTTCTCATTAGAAAATGAACGAACCACGGAAAATTAGCACTGGAACTATTTTGTATTAACAAATAACAGAACACTGTTATGTATTTTCTGATACTCTAAATTTTGTCATGAATCTTCCAATAAAAAAAAATTAAAAATTAAACTTCAAACTTTTAAGATTTTATGTATTTTCAATATTTTAGTTTTCGTCGACTTTATTTTATCACATTACCAACCAACTTGACTTTTTTATTATACAACCAAAACGAAACTATCCAACAAAACAAAAATTCTCGCACCACATCAAAAATTATATGTCACTTACATACTCCCTCTCACCCGCATCAGCTGCACGCACCAAAACAAGAAAACACAACAAAATACTCCTTTATATCTTAGTCTTTATATCTTAGACCAATGACATAGCACAGATGGCAATGCCATCAGTAAATACCTTTTGTCAAACAATCACAAAGAATTAAAAAATTTGAAAACGAAACAGTAAAAAAATTAATGTTATGACCAGGGAGTCGTAACAAAGTCTGTAAAATTTGGAATGATCATACTGATTCCAAATTTTACAGAATTTGCGCTTAAGTCGACATAAGCACTTTTGACTTGTGACCAAAGATTTGTTGGTGGAGGTGATTTCTCTTTTGGTTTAGCTGGTTGTTGTTCTAGATCAAGTTTGTTTCTTGATGATTAATTGGTTTCTGGAAACCTCTTTTGAAGTTGATGGTAAAGTTTGTGCCATTTCTTGTGAGTGTTGAGCTTTCCTTTTCTTACTTTGTCTTTATTCCTAGGGCGATATGTTGTACCATCACTTCGAATCGAAATTCGAAAAAAGTCGATTCGAAAAAGTGAAAGTTGTATCATTTATCGCGATGGAACTGTATCATTTATCGAAAATAATATAACATACCGCCATTCGACTTTTTTCGAATTTCGATACGAAGGGATGGTACAACATACCGCCCCACTTCAACATCCAATTTGTTTCTCTTTCTAATTTTTCTTCATCCGTATGGAATGGCAGGGCTAATTAGGTGTCGCGTCAACTGCTGCACGTGTTTCAACTGCTTTTTTGAGTTCTTCTGAAACTTTAAAATTGTAAATTCTTCTATCAATTTAGTTGTAAATTCCTTTATTTCTCTTATAGGTGTTAACTGAGTTCGGCATTTTCCTTCTCGTACGGAAATATATTTCCAGTTGAAGATCTATGACCTGGTGATCTAGATAATTTGGAACTTCATCCAAATGGGTTAAACAATGATTGGCCCACCCGAATATCCATTTATTCTAAAATGAAAACCACTTATATCTCTTTTCCTGCCTGCCATCACAATTGTGCGGGTAACGTAAAAGAATCATGTCAAAAATTGGACCAACATACGCATTTGTGCATTCCACTTAAAACGTTTTCGTCCGAAAAATAATACTATAACTATAATAATCAATGGAATCAAGGTTTGATGCATATTAGTAATTATATTTATTTTACTTAAATCACTGTCTGCCAATATAAAATGCGTCACTACAAAACATTTATAATAACGGAAATATTTTCCAGTGAGAATTATTACATTAATTAATTCATAACTAATATAAATCAATGAACATTAAGCCTACTAACGCTAATCATTACATTGGTCACCTTGAGTGGAGCGTATAATTTACGAATCAGCTGATAAACTGCAATACACAGAAGAAAGATTTCTCGTAGAATGAAAAATCTCATAATATGCGAATAAGATATAGAACGCGACAAAATTATGGCTAAATCTCTTAAATGCAAATGAAAAATGCGTTAATAAAATGTTCTCGAGTCTTTTTTTGAAATGTTGTTTTTATAAAATCTGCATATATAAGTGATCAGTTAACTGCGAGTGCAACAGTCGTTTTCAAAACTCCGATTAGTACGTGAATTTTGGATGAAGTGTTTATAGTGCTCGCGATTTGGGAAGTAAAATTGTAAAAGTTTTAAGTGTTGTGCGGAATCAATTCGAAAACTATGGAGTTATTTACCCGAATTATAATATTCTTAACGATGGCCGGATTTGCGGTCGGTGCCGGAAAAGAACTACGTAAGTAAAGTGTGTGTACATTTTAAATTATTCCAATGGATTTAACGCTACACCAGTGGTATTTCTGTGGTATTACCGTGGAAGGTAAATTAACCTAATTCATTCCATACCTAGTGCACAAAACTAGTTATAAATTATTAATGAAATTGTCTAGCCTTTACGTATTTAATGTATATAATTACGCATATAATCGTTAATTAATAATGTGAAAAATGATTTTACTTTACAGCAAAAAATTTTATGAAATGCCCACAAAGTGATCCAAAAGTCGACAAATGTTTTGCTGTAGCTATCACGGACGCTCTTCGCAAAATTAAATCGGGGATACCCGAATTTGGAGTTTTACCACTAGATCCGTTGGCCGTTGATTCGTTAATAATCTCGGAAGGTTCCGATTCACCCGTAAACATTCGTCAAGAATTTAAGAATGTTAAAATTTATCATATTTCCGATGCGAATATTCTCCGTGCTTCAGTCGATTTAAAAAAGCAACGTATTCGAGTTTCTGCGATCATACCACGCCTGGAAATGATAAGTGATTACGTAATGGATGGACGAGTCCTAGTATTGCCAATTACTGGTAAAGGTAAATCAAATATTACTATCGTGGGTTTGGCGGGAGAACATTCAATGTCTATGGAATCGTTTAAGCAAGGGGACGAGCATTATTGGCGTGCTAAAGAATTCAAAATAAAATACAAACCGAAACGGGTCTATATGCACTTTGAAAATTTGTTTAATGGTGACAAAGCGCTGTCCGACGTTATGCACAAGTTTCTGGACGAAAATTGGGAGACCGTGTTTAACGAGGTTATAGGCGGTTATGAAAAAGCATTCGGGCTTATTTTTAAGGAGATAGTCAATCAAATATTTACGAAGGTTCCGTCTAAAAACGTATTTGAGGATTAGATATAATTCGACTGTGTTATTAAATTTTATTGTTATCAAAATAAATAAAGTATAAAATATTTATCGTGTTAAAAGTTATATTGTTTTAATATTTACATGCTTAGCAATTCCTGCTTTATCGATTTGTTAACCTAAGATAGCGAGATTATTTTTTGTGAAATGATGAACGTTAAAATTACCGAGCAGAGATTTAGCATGTCTCACCATAACCAAAGTTCAACCAAAATTGCAGTGAAATTCATTTCAAATTATATGAATTTCTAACCCATTATACGTACAACGAACGTTATTGGTTTACTTTAGTAGTAAAAATTTACATGCAAAATTACAAGCGTAATTCAATCTAGTACTCGTAACTTCGTATCAAAATGTTGATCTGAAGCTTATTACAAGTGAAGTGAGATCAGACAATCTGGCCCAGCGATAAAGTAGGTCCTCTGCACTTTATTTAGTTGCGCTGTTTAATAGGTTGGACATGATCAAATCCCAACTCTCTATCAAGACATTTTTGCTATCATGACATTTTTTATTTTTTTTTTTTATGCCGAAAAAAATTCCAAAACAGCAAATTTCAGTAAATAAAAAGTCGCGACTAAAAAAATAATGAAGCGCAGAAATTTATATCACGAAAAATTATCGAATAACACATTATCGAACAAGTGGCGCGGTGGTTAAAGCATCGGCACTTGGAGCAGGACGTAGTGGGTTCGAATCCCACTAGAGGCAGGTTGTAAAGCAAGATTGCTTCATCGATTACGATTGGTGATGTTAATAAACACAACTTAGACCCTCGGCCCATATCAGTGTGCAGGTTGACATGGAGCTTGCAACGTGCAGGTGGTATACTGTAATTGTGTGAGTTGAATAGGTGTGTGTGTGTGCGTGAATGAAAACGGGAGTATTAATTGACCTTAATAGGACAATTAATCCATTGTATAATTAATAGATTCTTTAACAAAAAAAAAAAAAAAAAAAAAATGTTACTGGCAAGGTTAATCCAAAAATGCAAAATCAAGCATTCTGCTTATTAGTAAGTAAAACAATTATTGTAAAAATTGTGACTCGAGTAAATGAGTAAAATTTTAGATATAGCCGTTTGAAGACGTAGTAGGTATTAGTTAACAGAGCAAGGTTGGTAGGGAGTTTGTAGAGTCCGACTCGAATTATAAATTTTGCAAGGTGGATATTGATTGTTTGAAAGGTGAATTTCTCCTCTACAAATTCCATACCAACCTTGCTCTGTTAACTAATACCTACTACGACTTCAAACGGCTATATCTAAAGTTCAACTGGTTTTGTTGTATCTTTTTGTGATTTTACAACAATAAAATGGGTTTAGTTTCTCTTAAAACAAGTAATTAGTATTTAAAATAGTTTTATTTTCGTTCAGAGAATTGTTGTTTTTCTAATATTAAATATTTGAATTAATTTTTTTTTATATATTTTATTAAATTTGATTATATCGATTAGAATTATATTAGTGTAATATTTTTCGAGGGGATATAAAAAATTATCGTGAAGTTATATAGTGCATATGATTTTAAATGAAATTTCGTGATAATTTAATATTACGAAACTATATAATAATTTACATACATTATAGCTAATCTCATGATTTATTTTTTTTGTATGCAGCAATAATAACACTGTGCTTGAATCGCAAACTTTTTTTTGTGACAAGTTGGCAGCGTTGTGCCGTATTGTCTACATGGCGTAATTAATACTACACGTGTAGACAATGTATGTCGAAAATTAAATAACTCACGTCGACAATGTCGAAAATGTCTACAATGTCGAAAATTAATCATAATCATTAGATATTAACAAAACAACAACATATTAATTATTCCTTGATTTTCTTGTTTATTGCAAAATCTTTAAATACATACAAATAATGCCTAATTAAAAATAATAGTAGGTTTCCAGTCCAATTTTGATTCAAAATGTGTCTAGACTTAATTTCAACCACACATATAGAATCTAACTTTCCAATATTTAATAAATTTTAGTTCTATTTGAATAAATTTTAGGTTTAAAAATTATGAGGACCTAAATTTATACAAAAAAAAAATCAATTAAACCCTTTTTCCTCTCATAGCCGGCGCAAAATTCGTATAATATAGAGAATTTCAAAGCAAACTGTATTCCGATTGGGGGAATTTCCACCGATTTCAAGAATACGGCACCAGGTCAGATTTTTTTACGTACAGAGCTTCCCTGGACGAACAACTGCCACTTACCAAATGTTCAACAATTACTAATTGATAGAGAAAATTCCGTTTATTTGAGGAGTGATTCCACAATTGTATGGCCCTGGATTGGAACCGCACCGCACTCCTTCGAAATTTGCGTGGGAAACAGAGTTTTAGGCAGCAGAAATTCTTCAATTTATTAAGGCCGAGCTATCATTCAGTCAGGTCACATTTTAGGCCTTTTTATTGGCTGTATGGATTATGCTGGACCAATTTACGTTCAGAAATCAAAACGTAGAGGTCTAAAACCTATGCGTATGCTCGATGTCGTTCTTTTTATTGATTCATTCATTGTAGTGCGAAGCCTTCCGGCAGTTTATATCAAGTCGTTCTTTTAAATTAGAAGTCAAATGTATCAAACTTTGTTTGGGCGAAAACGACCGCACACCTGTAAATTATTCAACGTTGTAAATGACAAAGCAAATTCAAATTTTATTGGACAGAACTAGATTACTCAGAAATTTTATCCACCTTATGAGACCGCAATAATTCTTAAAAAAATACAACTTAAAGAGAACATTGTCGGAGGCTCTACTGACCTATGGAGAAATGATAACGCTTTTGATGCAGACTAACGCGATCCTCAACTCACAACCTATTTGTATTACTTCAGACGACGATCTCAACCCATTGAAGCCGACACATTCTTTATTGAGCACACCTATTTACATGACCTGGCACCATTCATCATAAATTACCAATGATCACGATGGTAATACCTCCAGAGACTGTGACAACAATTCTGAAAAAATGATACCTTCTTTGTGATTTTGTGTGGTGGGTCAGTTTGTCCTGAAAATGTTTTTGTTTGATGGGCCCAATTACTCCATCCACTCTTTGCTCATGTTCCAGTTTGCCTAGCGTTGGGTTCCTTTGTGTGTGTTTCTCAATATGTTGGCCAATTATATTTAAATTTGTTTGTTCGTCGAAAATTTGGAATTTATTGTCAAGTTTTACAATTTCACTCCACTTAATATTCAGATTAGTGTACTCATTCGTGTTGTTTTCGTCAATTTCGAGCATTTTGATGTTCATATCGTTTGATGTCATCTTCGTTAATTTTTTGATCTCCGACCACATTTTGGGACCCAGTTTGATTTCTTTCATTATCGTCAATTTGTTGGGTTACTGCCATGTTGTTATTGCTGCCATAAATTCTCCCACGATTCCTATTTATGTTGCGCCTTAAAGTCTTAATTTTTGTAATTAGGGAACTTTTATGTTTGTATAATTGCTCTATTGTCGCATTCGTATAGCAAACCATGTTGTTGCAGCGTCTCTGCTTCGGTCTTTTATATTACTCAAAATTAACCGTGTTAAAATTCCAATATAAATATTAATTTCGTCATTGTTTAGGTTTCGATCATTTGGTATGAGTACGGCAGGGATCCCCTTGTTATAATTATTATTTGTTGTTACTGCCGCACGATATGCCTCTTTCGAATTCCCCGATTCCTCGTACAATAATTTCGATTGCCTTATGGTCGTTGTCATAACGGTGTTTTGGTATCTCCTGCTGACTGTTTGTATCAATTTGAATGCGAGTGTCCATAATGGCGATATCTAAATAATTTCCCGAACGTATCATTGTCGGTACGTCACTTTTATACATTTTCAATCGATATTCCATATCATTTTCATTTATCCAACGATTTAAACGGTTCCCCTAGAATTATTCGCGGCATTACCCCAATTTGCATGCCTGACATTCAGGTCACTTGCTATGTTATAGAAATGATTTGGATCGTTTAAATTTAGTGTTATGAAAATTTTGTTCCATTCTTCAATAAAGCGATCGTCTGTAATTTGGGAAGCGTTGCCCGTCCAATATATCGAAATTAGAAAAAAATTGTTCATTGAATGTGTTAAATTTAATTTGATGACGGTAACGTCTATACCCGCTCGATTACTTATAGCTTGTGGCGCAATTATTTTATATTTTAACCCGCTTTTTATTAGAATTGCTGTACCACCTCCTTGTTTAGCGTTTATTTGATCCCATCGTATCACCTCATACTCTTTTAACTCAATTTTATGTTTTGAATTTAGCTTTGTCTCATTAATTAGTAAACAGTCCGGTTTATGATCAAACAAAAATTTTAATAAATTTAACCTCCGTTGAACACTCACGATCGAGTTCACATTTAAAGCGATAATTTTGAAATTTGGATTTATCATGACCCAATTATTTGCAAAAGTTGAGCAATTTGCTCACTCTATTGCTCAATTGTACGTGCCATGCCATTCATTCGTCATGTAAGCTGCTGTATCGTTATCTCGTTTTGTTGCTGTTGCTGCTGCTGTTGTTGTGGGGACCACCACTCATCATTTCTGCAAACGTTCCGTTCTCACCTTTGTCGATGTGAACATTTTTGGTACCGCCTTGATCGTCTGGTTCTTACTTTCTTCCATTCGTTGTTTTAGCCGCTTCACCATTGCCTGATATACGGGGCAACCTTTGTATGAAGTTGGATGGCCGGCCTTGTTGCAATTGTTACAATGTATCTCATTTTTGGTTGTCTCATCAGTTATTGTGCATTCTCCTGGTTTATGGTTCCCTATGCATTTGACGCATCTGAAATCTAGATTGCTATTAACCGCTGTGTGTCCGTATCGTTGGCAGTTCCTGCATTGCATAATGTCCCCTGTTCTATTTAGTGGATGCCATGTAACCCTTTGATAATTTAGTACATTGATGCTATATACTTTATAATAATAATCGTCTTGGCTCATCTACTCGTTTTGATCTCATTTGAATAATTTTTTCTATTTTAATTTCGCGGTCGCATTCTATGTCCGTTTGTAGTTCTGCAATGTCTTCATGCTCTGTTAGACCGCGTAGTACTAGTGATTTTAATTTCAATTCTTTTGTATTGTAGCTTTCTAAAGAGTTGGTTACTACTGTATATTTGTTTGCGTTGACTCGTCTCACTTCATAATTATTCACTTTAACACCTTTTGCTAATTCGATAGTGTTTTTAATTTCTTGTCCGTGTATATGTAGTGGCGGTGGTCGAGGACTCTTCCGCTTTGATAGTGGTGTATCATTTTTATTTCTATTATTGTTGTTTATTATTTTTTTTACACTTTTTAATTGTTTGTTATTATTTTTAATATTTTTGTTAATTATCGTATTAACATATCTTGATTTGAATTGTTATATTTCATATATCATATTACAATCATTTTCGCTTTCAACCTCTATCTCTTGTATTAATGGCGCGAATGAATTTTTCGATAAAGAGTTTATATTATTATTAGTGCTTTCAAAAATGTTTGATCGTAATGCTTCAGCCAATTGGCCTTTCAAAATCTTGACCTCGTTGTTTAAATTTTGAATTGTTTTTTTCAAGGAGAAAAACTCACCCGGCAAATTTTCGTTTTCCATTGTTCGTTTCTTCATTGGCCTTACTGTTGTGCTATAGATGATGCCATAGTTGTGCTATCCTCACATTGAGACTCTTCATTAGTTGTGGATTTTGTTATCTCATTTTGAAGCTTTTGTACACTTGTAGCCATTGTTATAGTTTTGTTTAACTTATTTAAACTAGGTACCGGCGAGTACCGGCTGGTAAGGCTATTTCGTCTTTGTTTTACCATGAACACTAGTTTATTCACTTGTTTACACTACTATTCACTTAATTCCTCACTAACACCACTTATTTGGGACTTTGCCCGTCCACTATATAATAAAAACAAAAATATTCAAAATATGAAAAATTTTCAATCAGATATTCCGAAAAAATTAATTGAAAAAATAATAATTGAAAATGAAAAAATAAATAAATGAAAATTCTAGAATAATAGGTACCCCAAAGGGGTCCTTAAAATATTTAACGGGCACACGACACACTTTTTGTAGTTTAAATCACCCAACCGAACCGAGGGTAGCTCCATACTAGAGCCCCTTACGTTTTCAGAACTACTTCACGGAAATGGCTTTTAGCCGCATAAATTAATTTATTTTATTTATTCACTTTATATTATATTTATATATAAGTATTATTATTACTACAAATTTAGCATAAATGTTTTGATTAATTAATTACACTGGTTGATTATTGATAGTGTTCAATGAACACCATCAAAAATTCTCAGACTGATTACAGGAGCACCCTGGTTCGTAAAAAACAAAAATATACGTAAGGCATCCTTTTTATATCAAAGCAGGGCTATATATTAATGGGCCTGCTTGTATGAAAATTAAAGCTTTCGTTAAGGGTACCTAAATGGCTATTTTGTATGGAAAAATGGCATTTTCGGGTGTTAAATTATCACATAAAATGAAGTTCATTTTACAATTTAATTATTCATAAATATAGTATACTTTTTGAAGTTCATTTGATTTTAATTTCACACCATAGAAATATCGAGAAACTACATAAAATAATAAAATAAATAATACGTTTACCCAAGCTTTTTTTTATTTTCACGACAATCGTGAACTTTAATTGTGCTGCCAGATGTAGCTTCATAGAAGTAATACTGAATTGCTGAATAACTTTTGCAAAATGCCAAAAATTTTGTCACATGTTTTTGTTTGGTTTATATTGTCGTCAAAGTTATTTCCTTATTGTTGTGTTGTATCATAAATAAGCGATTTCTAGTGTCGAAGTGTTTTATTATGAAATTCCCGATTATGAAATGCGACACATGAATGCATCATTGAAAACATATAATTTTAGAATTTTCCCATGAACCATTTTCATACAAATCAGTATGAAATATGTATCCGTGAAATTGTGTTCTAAATTCTAAACAAACAACAATTTGTATTCTCTCAAATTCAGATTGCCATATAAATAATACTAAGACATTAAAATCATTTTAGTATTAGGCGGGGCTGACACGGTTTAATTCAAAATGTTTAAGAGTGTTTTAAACAAATTGCAAATTTAAGCGACGGCAGAATATCAATTTGAAATATATGCCGATTTACTGGCGAAGTATAGATGCAACGTTTGATTAAACATATTGTGACGTTGCTAAATAATGTATATCTTAAGGTTAAATGCAAAAGATATTTAGGCTACGGTTCACCCGCATACGTATCAAAAACGTTCGATAATGAATGAGTGCGAGAGTTTTTCAATATTTAACAAACGCCTCAGGTCAACGCGGATTACCTGATTTTTATACCGCATGATGTACCACTTAATCGAAATTAATTTTTGAAGCTACTACTAACTTTGAAAATATAACAGAAATGTATATAAATACTCGTAAATACAAAAGAAATATTCTCTACATTCTAAAAGTAAATTTATTGTACTTTAATTTCAGTTAGTTTCAATATACCATATACATACTGCACAGTCCGATGATAAACCAAATTACCAAAAATTTCGAACCATATTTATTAAAACAATCAAATTTTTTAAAACCAATTATTTTATTTTGTCAAATAAAACATAATTAAACATATTAAAATTGAAAGTAATTATGCATACCATATTTTTAGAAGATGTATATTTTTAGAATCATCATTTTTATAACTTTGGGATACACATCATAACAATAGACAACAAATTCAAACTGCTTCCAAGAACAGTAAAAAAATGTTGTAGTGAATCGTCAACATCTCAACACCTCAACATTTAAAAGTTAATTTTTTATGCGGTGTTGTTTTTAAACCCTAAACAGATTGTTTTTTATGTAATTGCCGGGTTACAACTGGATAACATAGAACATGTATTACTTCTGGAACATCTGCTGCAACATTTTAAAATCTATGAAACTTAGATAAAACAAAGTTAAATACATAGTTGTAAGAAATTTGTGTAGAGTTTATAACTATAAAAATAAGGTTAGAATTAGTCAGCTAGCCTTTAATTCATGATTTAAAATCTCTTTATTTAAATCTAAAACCACATAACAAAAAATATATTAAAATCTTAATAATTTGTTTACCAAAAATTCATGAGAAATAATTTAACGAAAATTATTAATTTATATAAAAAAAACATTGCTCGATAACAATAAAATTATAATTGTATGGTGAAAATAAAATTGTACAAGAAATAATGTACACATAATTTGTACACTGTCGATAATTTAATTATAATATTATCCCCGAAAATTATTATTGCACTATCGTTAGCGTTGCCAATTTTCGTTTCTTTTGAAGATTGTTAGAAAAATGAGTTACGGCATCGTTTTGATTCTTTGAATAGTTATTCAAAAATATATTTCACCAAGTATGGGCGCAGAGTTTTAAAATTTCATAATTTGTGACATGTAGCGCAAATTTCATCTATGAATTGCATTTCACAATAATCTATTACTAAACTGATTATATATGGTTTTTGGTTCACTGATTGTAAAAATTTCTTTCTAAATTTGGGTATAGTGACCGTTTCAACAATTTGGTAAACTAAAATTCCAAATGACAGTGAAAATTCTTTTGGATATTTGAGTCTCCCGCGATCTAAATTTCGTATGTAAAACAAATCCAGTTCAATTTCCATTTGTAATTCTTTATCAATTATTAGTTTATTGATGCAGTCGGTACAGCTTAGTTTTTCAGTGACTGTCTTCGAAACATATCCTGCCATATACATTAACGTGGGAAAGACTTCAGATTGTACAGTTATGCTCTCTGCTTTACTGATAATTTGTCCAACTTCGTCATCTTCTATTTCGACATTATACAATTCTTATTTAAGGCTGTATGATACTGAAAAAACAAATTTCTTTTTTGGTATCGATATTTAAATGTGTCTAAACTGGTTCGTTTCTTTAATGAGTACCAACATTTTATATGATTCGTTTATTAAACTTTACTTATATTGTTTATATGTGTAAAATTGATTAATAAATTTACTATTTTTCATTATTTCTGTTCTAAACATTGCATATTATAATAAAATAACTTATAATATTCTATAAGGGACATTCCATAGTAAACATGCAGACAAACATGATTTCGTTAAAAACAAGTACCGCAAAAGTTTCCAGGCGGCAGCACTAAACATTTTTAATAACTGTTTTCTGTGGCACACAAATTTTGATCTATTTTTGATCTTTTTCTGATTTAAAATGGATTTGTTTACATTTTTTGTCTTTTTTTTGAAAATAGATCAAAAAAAAAATCCAAAAAATTGTTGGATTTTTTTTTTGATCCATTTTCAAAAGGAAAAAGACAAAAAATGTTAACAAATCCAATTTTAATCAAAAAAAGATCAAAAATAGATCAAAATTTGTGTGCCACAGAAAACAGTATTATTAAAAATGTTTAGTGCTGCCGCCTGGAAACTTTTGCTATGTTGGGAGAATTTTTTCAATTCATGTCCCTTATAGAATTGTAAGTTATTTGAAAATTAATAACCACTTATCTTGGACACAATTTTTATTTCGTGATTTGCCATCTAGCGACAGTAAATTTTTCAAAAAATAATCAGCATTGCTGCGTAAAAACAAATAAACTTATCGTTTGACGTAATTTTTCGATCGATAAAAATCGAAATTTTTATCATTTTTAAACTATTTTTTCCATTTTCTAAGTCATTTCAAGACTAATCTTGATAATCCTGCTGCTCGATTCCTGAATACGATCAGGGGCGGTCCAGTCATAGGTACACATGGTGCATTGCATCCAGACGTATTAATAAAAGGGCGCAATTTTTAAAATCAATTCATAAAGTTTAAATAATTCAGTCAAACCTATTTTCAATCACAATTTAAAGTTCTCTACTTATTATTCTTCTAGTACACACAAAAAAATAAAAGGTCACCACAACACCGAATCGGTGTTACATAGTGTCCCACCGATCGGATATATATAAATTGAATCCAATCGGATGTTATCATAAAAATGACAAAAAATACTATTGGATAAAAACTTTTACACCGAATTTGTTTATAAATTATATCCATTAAAATAATTATTATATTAACACCGATTTGATGAACTTCGTAACACCTCTTTTATCTTTTAGAAATATCCTCTTGGACATTTTAAAGACCCAAATTGGGAATTTGTGAAATAAGTAAATGACATAAATTTTAATTTTATAATTCTTTTTATTTTATTTTTGTAAATAATATATGGTTTACAATTTGGTAAAATGCCTTGAATAACGTTGTAAAGACATTAATGGTTATAAAATCAATTATAGCGGAATTTCCTTACCTACTATCGATAATAATGCTGTACGACAAAACTAGATTTTTTGATGGACCTCGAAGAATCAGGTGTGGCTGAGTAATTACATCTGTTATATTTGTTCCATTCTGAAAATATATGTTATTATTTTATTTTACGTTTTAATTTATAAATATGAATTACTAGGATACTTACTTTTTCAAACACTAAAAATAAATATGGCTGTAGGTTTACGTCAGTCGTTCATACATTTTTTTCTCTCTTAGTATCTCAAAGATGTTTCAATACATGCAGCACACTGAAATTGTCATCAAATTCTAAATAAATTAAAAGAACAAAAATTGAAATTAATTTTTCATTCACACATTTTTTTCATTAATATATTTGTTTACCATTTTAATAGATTCTTAACAATGATGATCTCACATGAATATTTCCACATTTCACAAATTTAATATAAAGTACTATAACTTTTTGTGTTAAATTTACAAAAATGTAATGAAATTGTGAAGTGATATCCACAAAATTCAAATGAACACTGAAATGTAATATTTAAAATCGTTAATCCTTGAAATTTTTTTTTACAAAAAACACCATAAAAGGATTAAATTTTATCCAAAGGGAGTTTACCTGGATTTTTCGGGGTTTCCCTTGTAATATAAAACATACTCACAAACGGTTAAAAATTCCTTAACACCAAAAGAGGTAACAAATTTTATTTTCAAAAATAGTTATCCCATCGGATAAACTTAAATATTTATCCGATGATGCGGTGTTAGATTTTAAAATAATTATCCGATTGGATAAAAATAAACTAGTCATTAGGATAAAAAATCTATTAACACCGCTTATTTTTTTGTGTGTAGTATGTTACTATATACATATTATATTTAGGGTTTCACTGTATTAGAGTGTATCAAAACTCTATCATAACAAATATCGCAAGCGAATAATTTCGTAAGTGAAAAAAACAGCAAGAACTTATGGATAAAGCACAGGCAAGTTCTTTAGTTAAATTTTTGATTAACGATATTACTATGGCGTCAACGACTACTTGTAATACAGAATTAATAAATTCTGATTTAGTGATAAATTGTGATTTAGTGCAATCGGATTCGGCTAATGTTCTATGACAATATTGTGAATCTAGACCCAAATTCTTTAACGAGACCTGTTGTCGTAGGTATCGAAAATTTAGAACAATCATCTGTAGTTAATGATAATGCTAATTGTTCTCAACACGAACACGGCATCATAAATAAATCAAAGTTATCTGATTTTAGTGATCCGGCAAAATGGCCTAAACTAAGTGACAAAAATATTCAACTTATTGTTGAAAATGGCCCTATGCAAGTAGGAAACATTAAATTTCCCATTAAAAATAAAAGAAAATTCAATCCAAAGATTTATGAAAGAGTAATGGCAAATGGAGAGACTATTAAACAAAATTGGCTCATTTATTCCACATCGATGGATGTGGTATTTTGTTTTCGTTGTAAATTATTTGCATCTAATTGTATAAATACAATACTTATCGATCTAGGATTTTCAGACTGGAACCATTTAACCAGATTAGTTCAGTCTCACGAAAATAGCTTAAAACATATAAAATATTTTAAATCCTGGAAATAATTAAAAAACAGATTAAAATCTAATTCAACAATAGATTCTGATCTTAACCGAGTTATGGATGCACAAGTTTGGCATTGGCGAGAAGTGCTTAGAAGGTTAATAATATTTGTCAAATTTTTAGGAACACAATCACTTGCATTTAGGTGGAAATCTGAAGTATTATATGACTCAAATAATGGGAATTTTTTAAAATTAGTGTAATTTGTGAGTAAATTTGATCCAGTGCTTTCAGAACATCTTAGAAGAATAACTAATATAGAAACGCAAAACAAGTACATACTTGAGCAAAATCATTCAAAACGAATTGATTCAATTAATATTACAGTCTACTAAAGATAAAATTGTTTCAATGATCCTGGAAGCAAAATATTTTTCTATCATAGTTGAATGTATACTCCAGATCAAAGTCATGAGGAACAGTTAACGTTAATTATACGGTTTATTTATCAACAAAATAATAATTTTGAAATACGAGAACATTTCATTTCATTTGTAGTAGCCAACGATACCAAAGGGTCTGGTCTCACAGAAACGGTTCTTAGTGTAGTAATGTTCGCGAGCCGCCGTCCTATTATTTGATATTGTTCAAAATATTTATGTTTTTTTTTCGAGCTCTATTAAGAGATGGTCGCTATTAAAATGCATATTAGTTCTTTTACTTTAAAACCAATCAATACTACTAGATGGGAAAGCAGAATTGACGCATTAAAACCTCTAAAAGAACAGTTGGGCGATATTCATGAAGCTCTTGTTGAATTTTCGTTAACTGGTGATGCATCAACTATAAATATTGCTGAATCTTTGGGGGAAAAACATTGGAATATAAGTTTATATGTACATTGGTTATTTGGTATAAACTTTTAGATACTATTAATATAGTAAGTAGATATCTTCAGAACCCCAAAATGAATATTTTGACTGCTGAAAAACGACTCGAATCTTTTTTAAAATTTCTTCAAAAGTTGAGATCAGACGAAGAATTTGAACAATTTTTACAAGCAGCGAAAACAATTACAGACCAGCTTGAGGTTCCCCGTTGTCTTCCAGGCATCAATGAATTACGTTCTCGTCGAAATAAATCATTGTTTGGATATGAAGGAGCCGATGAAGTTATTGTGGAACCTAAGCAAAAATTTTAATTTAAAGTTTTGGATCAGGCGATTTCTCCTATTAACGAAAGATTCCAACAATTATCTGAACATACAAACAATTTTAATTTTTTATATGACTTTCAACAATTATCCACTTTGTCGCATGATGATTTTAAAACAAAATGTTTCAATCTTTAAAAAAGTTCTTACTAATGGTATTTCCTCAAACATTGACAATCAAGACTTATTAAATGAGCTTAAAATGATATCAACTTTGATAGATCCACATACTGTTCCTATTGATGTGCTAAATTATATGTTTATCAACAATTTAGAATTTGCATTTTCAAATACAGTCATATCCATCAAAATATTGTTAACAATACCGATTTCTGTAGCATCTGGAGAAAGAAGTTTTTCCAAATTAAAAATAATTAAAAATTATTTGAGGAGTACTATGTCACAAGAAAGGTTTAATGGCTTAACTATTATGTCGATCGAAAGATATATAGTCCAAAAAATTGACTATAATAGTTTAATTGAAAAGTTTGCTAAAATAAAAGCAAGAATTAATTTTTTACAGTAGGAGTGAAATTGTTTAACACGTTCACGACGGCGCTGTAACTCTTGCTCCTCGTCCATTGGCGGCTGCGCTTAAAGCTTTTCACTCTATCGGATGGGAGCTAATCCAGCCGCCTTATTCCTGAATAAGATACGAATCTTCTTACGATACGAAAATTCAATTCGATACGAAAATGAATTGGTATTTCTGAATACGAACGTTCCACAAATTTTAATGTTTGTGATGATTTAACCCAGATACAATTTTTTATTTCATGTGTAGCAGATGGTTATATGAAAAATGCATATTGCGGTGTCATATCGCAAAAATAAAACCAAACTAGATTTTATTTGTTCCAATTGACAGCAACATTTTACCAGTAACTTTTTTATTTTTTTTTTTTTTGTATTTTTTTTTATCTAAATATTTGGTGTTACATACCATCTGATACCACAATCAAATGCGTACCACTGGTGGTACGCGCCGGCGTGAACGTGTTAATGTATTATTTTTATTTATTGAATTGGATTGCTTTATTATAATTTATTTTATTTAATTTTTTGAAATCTGAAAAACTGAATGTGTTATTTGTAAGAGAGGAATAAGCCAACTGGAGATACCTCATAAAAAACGCTTCATTTTCTAACCTCTTTATGCCATTTATACGCCCAGACTTTTAACTGCTTTCGTTTAGTGTAATCCCATAAAAGAGTTTTTGTCAAAAAGTAATTTTGTATTTCCAAAATAATTTTCATAATCCATTATTTTTAATTGTTAATGAAAATGAGTTTTGACAGTATAAAATTACCTAATTAACTTATATTTTTAAATTGTAAATAAACAAGCAAATTTATATATTTCTTAATTTAAAACTTTTAAATCTAAGATTTCTATTAACTTTGAGTTTAAACTATACCTTATATACAAAACAATAGACTCTCAATGTAATGGCACTTTGGTGGTTGATGTGAAATAGAAAAATCGTAAGAATCAAGTTGTTATAATAAAATTAAGTACAATGAAAAACCAATAAATAAAAGAAAAAGCATCGATCAAAATAAATATTCGAAGGGCGAAATAAAATGTAAAAGTGCACCAGGCGCTGGAACACTAGCGGACCGCCCCTGAATACGATACGAAAACGAATGTACAAGATTCATATTCAATTTCAAATAAGAATCGTACGAATCTGATTCAATTCAAATACGAATTTTGTATTTTCGTTTTCGTATCGTATTTAGGAATATGGCTGCTGTATTAATAGCTTGATTTTATGTTTCTTAACATCTTGATGCAAAAATTTTTCGCTGTTTAGAAGTAAAATATTGAAAAAATTCATTTGTGCGTTTCAAAAAAACGATAAACTTTGAAACTTAACCGTAGACCAGCGGTTTCCAATCTGTGGGTCGCGACCCACAGGGGGGTCGCGTAATAACCTCAAGGGGTCGTGAAGTTCTTAATTTCCGTTTTACATATTTAAAAAAAATACTTACAAAAATCTATTTAATCATTAAGTTTTAATGCAAATTTCTTGTTGCGATATTACTTTATTAAGAATCTCTTGTAAATGCCGATAATATCGACTTTTTTCTCTATTTGTAAACTATATCAAAAACAATCCTTTGAAAGCGAGATTATTTGGAAAGTTGTGTGAAGATATGGGAGCTGAATATAAATTACTCTTGTACTATTGTGAAGTACGTTAGCTATCTCGTTCAAAATTTATTCAAAGAGTGTTCGAACTTAAAGACGAAATTGCGATCTTTCTTGCTGAAAACCACAAAATTGAGGCATCTTCTTTTCGCAACGATAACTTTATTCTTAAACTTCCTTATTTCGTTGAAATTTTAAAAAAATTAAGGATTTAAATATAAATAAATCAATGCAAGGTCCACAAATGCATGCTCTGATTCAAAAAGACAAAGTCACGGCATTCATTAAAAAATTAAAGCTATAGGTATCTAATTTAGAAAAGGATATATATGACATGTTTCCAATTTTAAATGATGCCAGTACCAGAAACAATATTAAAGCAAACAAAAATCTTTTTATAGAACATTTGCAAAGTTTACAACATTTCACATTATTTCGACGATATTGATTTTACAAGTTGGCATGAATCCAGAATCCATTTTTGAATAACCAACTTGATGCATTCGAATTGACAATTTTCGAAAAAGAATAACTGATTGAAATATCTTTCGATACTTCATTGCAACAGGAATTTGATAGTAAAACTTTAATTCAGTTTCGGTTGAAACGAAAAAAAGATTATATTACTTTGTCGGACAGAGCTATAATAGTCCTGTTACCATTCGTAGCATCATATTTATGCGAAACCGGATTTTATGCTTTAGCAGCCATGAAATCGAAATATCGAAATCGTTTAGTAGTGGAAAATGAACTTCAGGTGGCTATTTCAACAATAACACCACGATTTGAGAAACTTTGTGCGAACAAACAAGCTCATGCATCACATTAAATTTTTTTCTATAAATATACATACTAAATTTTTATTAATTTTTGTTAAGTTTTATTCCATGAATACATTACTTTTTACAACATGAAAATGTGCTTATAATATTTTATTATTTTACCCCTAATAAGGGAGCCGCCAATTTTTTCTTTTTTTCTTATGTGGGTCGCAGTATCAGAAAGTTTGGAAACCGCTGCCGTAGACAAAGTAAACATTTTATTGAGATAATTATGTATTAATCGCTCAATTATACGTCTTAGTTCATACTAAAGAAAGAATTAGGTCAATTGGTAATATTTTATGGTCAAAAACTGATTTTTAGTAAACATCGTTTTTGACAAGCTGAGTATCATACAGCCTTAAGTCAAAATAATTTTTTAAATCTATAAA
Organism: Nephrotoma appendiculata; assembly: GCA_947310385.1. Taxonomy (NCBI): domain Eukaryota; kingdom Metazoa; phylum Arthropoda; class Insecta; order Diptera; family Tipulidae; genus Nephrotoma; species Nephrotoma appendiculata. The sequence goes on from OX371223.1 coordinate 288,077,362, forward strand.
ATGATTCTTGCCTTTCATTAATTTTATCATATTGATAAGCTTTAACAGTTTTTCAGATTGTAAAATCTCTTGCACTGCGCTACATTGTAAGAGCCACCGCTCATTTGTCTGTATTGACTGAAACGGTTTTCAAAACGACCTGTTGTAAATTTAACTAATAAAATTGATGATGTAACAAGAATCGTGAAAGTAGTTTTAACCCTGTACATGTATGAATTAAGGCAATAAATGTGTTTTGTGTTAATTTATGTGCTTTCTCTACTTCTTCGGAATCCCTCCACTTTATTAACCAATTTGTAATCCTTTCTAAATATTCTAAGCCTAGTGAATTCTCTTTCGTTATCGGATTAGCCAATGGATCTCTACTCAAAACGCCCTACTTAGTAGAACTTACTGATACGACTGTAAATAAGCTACAAGTAATATCGAGTAAAGTTGATGTGCCGCTTGCTTCCTAATTCAACATTGAACTGTAGTGAGCTATGGCGGCTATATTTCTTCTGTCACATATCAATCTTTGAGCCAAATAGACATTCTGCTTCTCTATATTTGATGGATTGAGAGCTTTATGACATAATCCAGGTGATAATTTAGCTACTAAATTCCGCTCGTGTTTATATAATGCCTCTAAAATAGATATTGTAGCAATATTAGTTTCGGAACTTTCTAATGCTGGATATATGAAAGTTCGATCTTTTGAAGTTGACCAATTATTGCGAAAAGGTTTCATAAGATGAACAGTATCAAATAGATAAAAATGTTTTGTTCTTTAGAATAAGGTGACTCAACAAACCCGGGTAAGATGTTTTCATCTGGTGAAAATTTTTTAAATGCCGCTCCATTTATTCGATGGTTGTTTAATATTACTGCTACTACCTCGAAATCAACTTAATCAAAACGCCGGATTTTATATGCCTTTTGGCAAACTTCGTAAATATGAAGGGCAGGATGATATATCCTATATCCCTGATAAACTTATACGCAGTAGGGTATGAATATTGAAATTCAGCAGAAAAAGCTAACAAAGGTAAGCTGTATCTTTTCAATTTTGAAAAAACTATTTGAAACTGCTCGTATAAAAATTCTAGTTTTTGCCTTTGATCGTATTGCGTTTTATGTGACTGTAACAGAAACATAAAACTGGTTTCAATATTGTTTTTGTGGTAATCAAAATCTAGATTTTCTAATTCAACATTTTCTATAAATAAAATATCAAATTGTTCAATTTTGAAAATTTATCACACAATTAAGTGCAATCTAAAATGTTAGAAAAATTTTTTAAATTCTGTTTAAGATTATTAATGAAAATTTCTACTTCTAACTTGATGTTTATGTTAAAATAAATATTTATGGCAGGTGAATGCTCAGTCTAAGAGATCTTGTAAAATGTAATTAATCGTTCGGAATGTTTCTGGTTAAAACTCAAGCAATTGTACTTATCTTTAATAAGTAGATCGTTTAACCCTACAATTATGTCGTTGTTTATTATTTTTTCCGCCTCAGCTATACGACAGGAACAAGTGCGACTATGTTTAGATGGAGTCCAATTTTTTCTGGGGATGTTATTCAGCCATAATATTTTTGATCTTCCTTAGTTGGTATACTAAATAAATGGTGAGTCGCAGTTCGACTTGCACGATGGCACACAACAATAAGCTTTCATTTTTTGAATATTTCAGAAGGCAATTTCAGTTGAATTTTCCTCGATTCTAATTTCAGAAATGCGAATTTTAACATTTATTATAATATTAAATTGTAAATTTAAATTGTTTAATAAAAACGAATATAAGATATAAACAATTTGTGATCAAAAAGTTAGTTATTTAAAAAAGTTCAAAGCCGGGATACATAGGCAATGAAACCGAACATGGCAAAAATTTTGAAATTATCTCAACATATTTATTTAAACGATCTTTTATGTCGATCGGGCTGCAGTTAGTCCGTGGGCAACGTGTTTTGAACAAATTTTAAAATTATTTGAATATACGACCTAAGAATAAAACACTTTATTGTACACCACAAAGAACATACAGATTACAAAATTTTTTTACGCGTTATATATTGTTATATATTTATCATACATGTTTCAATATACGAGTATATTATTTTTAAATATTATAGTCCGCTATATTATAGTCCGCGGCCAATATGTCACCCATTCAATCTATTTTAAAAGTATTTGAACGAAATGATTACGCATTCATCATTACTACCCACATAAATTCTTATAAAGAAATATTTATTGATAATTTCTAATCCAAAAATTTGAACAAAACGCACGACTTTCTTTTTTTGACGTTTTATTCAGCAAATTGCTGTATTAAGACGATATAAATCTACACCTGGCAGCCCGTTAAAAAGTTCAAAATTTTACCAAATTTATAATAAATATATTTTTTATTTAACTAAATTTTTAATTTTATCGCTAAATTTATGAAATGCAATTCAAACTAGGTGCAATTCAATAAAGTAACGTACGTATATTAACCCATAAGTAATCAAATTAATTCTATTTTATGCAGTAATTTATTGTTGGAGACATACGCTTTTTCCATAGAGAACACACATTTGGGTACCCTTATTGAAAGCTGGATTATTTTTTTTTGTATACAATCAGGCCTGTATTTCTTTGGCCTTGATCAAAGACGAATTAGAAAACACTCCTGTTAAATTTCTGCCGAGCTTTTGAGGTTTTCTGTTGATGAATTCTGAATTGATGTTGGTTACGTAAATTATGTGTAAAACCAGATAAATTTAATTGTAAGTTATAATCTTTATTTATCAATATTAAGTACATAAAAATATTAATGACTTCGTGTATGATGAAAGATCAGATTATAAGATATTCTAGTCGCGCCATATCTTATTTATGGGTACTTTAGAAAATAACTTATTACCAATGTCCTTAAAAATGAGTTCGAACGTCTTCTCGTAACTATCTTTCATCTCATTGAACGCCGTTTCCCAATTTTCATCCAAAAATGTGTTCATAGTATCAGAGAGCACTTTGTCGCCATTAAATAGATTCTCGAAGTGCATATACACCCGTTTCGGCCGACTTTTAAATTTGTAGTCTTTGATGTGCCAATATAATTCATTATTATGCGTATGTGGTTCTCCGATCAGCTCGTGCTCGGCAGCAATATCGACGAGAGTAATATTTGCTTTACCTGAACCGGCAATCGGAACTAAAAAAATTTGGCCATCCATTACATAATCACTAATCATTTCCAATCGTGGTGTATTTGCGTACAATTTTAACGAATACTTGTCCCAATTGAGGGCGACCTGTTTTATAATTGAATTGGAAATGTTATATATTTTAACGTTTTTATATTCTTGGCGAAGCTTGAAGAGTGAATCGGCAGAACCTTGTGATAGTTTCATGGAGTCGATGGCCAATGGGTCGATGGGTAATATTCCGAATTCGGGTAGACCAGATTTAAAGTGACTTAAGCCATCCTTCATCGCTGCGACTAGACATTTTTCAAATATTGGATCACTCCGCCTGCATGTCTTAAAATCTTTGGCTGTACAAAATGAATAAATATTATTTATTATAATTTATTTTATTAATTTAATTGAAATGGTCTTTCACACATTAACCCATTCAAAAATTATAAAATTTCTGGGACGGAAGGGGACAGTATGGTTTTTGTACAATTTACGAGTTTGTTATAGTCTACTCCAATGCTTAAAGGCTTCTAAAATTCTTTCAATCCGGTAAGACGTAAGTATTGAAGCACTCAAACCCGCAATAACTGGCCACATGATTCACAATGGTTCAAAATTATTTTAAAAAATATGTATATCGAAATGAAAATGTTTTATCTCTTTCCACGCGAAACCCGCAAATATTACGAATCATTTAAAACTTACGTAAATCCATAGCAGCGCCAAGTGTAAGATCGGCTACGGACACAATCAAAACAGCTCTGATAAATAATTTCATAGTGTCAAATTTTACTAATTAGTCGACACTTTGCAATTTATTATTCTAATCACACACTAAGCACTTTGGGTTCTATGGTACAAGCTAACGAAGGTTTAGATAAAACTGGATGTTTTCGAGTTTGCTGATTGTCTTTTTATAGTAAATAATTATTGATGTTATTGCTGCAGTACCTAATTGCACCAGTTTAGTCATATACGAGTATTAGAAGCAGCCTTTCACAAAACACAACAAACTACAATGTACGCAAATTAATGGATTTAATTAAAACTACAAATTAAACGGTTAATTTGCATCATGTTCTTTCAACATTGTGTCAATTTACTAATTCATATATAAATATTTAATATTTCTAAATCCTACTAAGCGATTGTGAATATGTTGATTGACGTACACACATGCTGATAATATTTAACGCGACACATAATTGCTGCGTTTTTTTAAAGATGGTGTTCGAATTTCTGGTGGTTTATCGTATGAATGTCGGCGGTAAAAAAGACGGCGAAAGAAATGAGAATGAAGGGGAACCGAAAAGGATGATCAAATTACTGTGGGTGGTAATGATGTGCAGGATCCAAAAGCAAATGCCAAGACTAAAGCAAAAAAGCGTCGTCAACGCAGTTCATCGTAACAAAATGTAAAACAACGATAAATGGTAAACTAGATACGGTGCCTTTCTTGGATCCAGTATTTGCCGATATAAAATCCAATTTAAGCGATATGAATAGTTCGAATCTGAATACGCTGGAATAATTCGGAAATTTTATTTGATAACGATAATCCGTACTGGGATAATATACACCAAATGAATTTATGCTCAATGAGGACGCACCCGAGAAATTTTATATGAAATACAAAAGGCTGGGCGGCCCCATTAAAATTCGGACAATATTTATAGGGAATACGATATTAGTGATAAACCGTGCGACATAAATAAGTACGTATTTGGCTGGAAGCATCTAAGTAAGGAATCGCTCTATAAAAATCTTTTTAATTTCAGAATGCTGCAATCAACCGTAGTTGATAGTAACATAAATTTAGATGACAGCGATAGTGATAGTGGATTTATGGGTGATGATTTTCATAATCAAGCTGACATGGATGAAATAGAAGAGATGGAACTACCGCGTATGACATTACGTATGCGAAGTTATTAAACGATTCTATCCCAGAAAATAAAAAAATGTCATCAGGCAACATTAATCAATAAAAAACCCCATTTGCTCTTGTGTGAGTTAGCCCAACCCAGAAGCCAGTTTTAAACGTTATATCAATAGTACTTGTATTTGTACGAAATAAAATTACAATAGACATGATAAAGGTACTTAGCACGTTAAAAGTATAAATTTGTGGGATTAAGGCTATGTGGATCTGAGATCGTCACACTCCTGCCTTTGTGCACACTCCTGCTTTTGACTCAACATTACGTTTTGGTGAACGATATATCGCAAACATATTTGTTAAGATTTCGAATATTTACCACAACAAAATTACAATAAAAATATACTTCTTCATAAATCAAAATTGAGTTATATTTTTCTTTAACAAAAACACTGCAACCTTCATATCCATCCAATCTAATCGAGTGAAATGATTTAAATCCACTCAAATTGTAAAATTGATTATCAAAAGTACGAAGCCAAGTCTCAGTAAGTACTACAAGATCTGCGCCAAAAGTTACATTATTTAATAAAATTTCAACATCAGAAAGTTTATTACGTAAACTTGGAACATTAATATACAATAAATTGCGAAATTCTACAAAATTATTCAAACGAACATTGTAAAGCCCTGTGTAATATCTATTACTATTTTTATTCATTTCATCTGTCAAATTTATATACATCACCAAATTGACCATACAATTCCAACAACAAAACAGCTGTACATAATAAAAGTTTAAAAAGATTTAAATGATTTAAAAATGTATGTACGAGTATATGGAAAATTTAAAAATAAATCAAAATTAATAATTTGTATAACTTAATTAAGTAAATAGGTGATTGCTTTGTCTTACTGTAAACAAAAGTGTTACATCTGTATTACCAATTTCTCGACATCCGCAGAAGTGTTGATGGTGGACATCCGAGTGTTCGTCTTTTTTAAGAAAATTTTTGTTATTATTGGTCCACAAAAACTTATAATTGTTTGCTTTTTTATAAGTAATAACATTACGTAAAAGTTGTGCTTTGTACGATGTCAATTGCTCCCTGACATAAAGTTGATGATCATCCCCGACCTTAAACCCAATTTCATTGGCAAATAAATGTTTTCGATGTTTATATTTCTTGAGGACATCGGTTTTAGCTGATTGATCACAATACACTATTTTAAGAAACTGAGATGAAGTAGTGTTATCGTTTCAATTTTTGCTGGACGTGTTAATCAATGTAGTTTCCTTTACTCTGCCTGTGTAATTGTTCATCCCAAAAACAGTGAGAACATTATATCCACTAATTGTTTCGGTGCTACGGTGTTATTAGGTATTCCGGATATAAACAAATTATTTTTACATTCATTATACCTACCAGCATCCAATTCAATTTCCAGCTTAGATAATTGATTTAGTGTTTTCGTTTGGTCACTTATTTTTAAGTTTTCTTTCAGTGTATTGCTCTCGTCTTGCAGCTCTCTCACATTACATTCAATTTTAGTGACTTATCTTCCAGCTTAACCTGAGCCTCCTGCATCTCATCAAACATTTTACCGAGATTGTTGACTGTATTTAACACTTCCTGAAGTTGAGTTGCAAGCGATGTGATTATGCCTTTTATCGCATTGCTATTAGTCGTAGCCACTGCTGTAACCATAGTTTCAGCCGACACACTAGAAGTATTTACTAGCTACTGAAACAGAGGTTTCTGTTTATAAAGGAGAGTTAAATTTTGCATTTTCCTTGCTGATTGTAACCACCCGATTATGACACAAATCACTGCAATACCATTTCGGAGAACTTGCAAGCCGAGTTGCCGAGTGCTGCCCGTATAAATTTTTACACTGTGGATGGAATTTTTTTATGCAGCTATCACATTCAAAAAATCCTTGTTGCATTGTGATATTTTCTTGACACTCATCACAAAGAAAGCTATCCAACATTTTTTGACGTACTTGCATACTGATATGAGGCATTATACATTTTCGGTATTTTACACGAAGCTTTATCAAAATTAATATCCCTTTATATCGAAAACAAGAACCAAATCCACTGAATAAACTTGCAATATCAGAAACTTTATTTATTTTTAATTTTTTTTTGTCATACAGACTTTTATTTTCGACTTTAGCGCACGAATTTATTTTAATTAGTTTTATTTTATTTTAACCTCCAAAAAATTCTACAACAATTGCTAATGTTTTTCTCTAATTTTTTTCATGTTTTTATTGTAGTTTTCCACTGTTGATATTTTTATTGCAGGTTGTCGGTGATTATTTAATCTCCCCGGGAAATGCACATGTCGACTGGATCGAGTAACTTTCATCGATTCTGGTACCGTAGTAATAGTAGCCGGTTCGTTAGTTGTCTCTCCTTTTATTGTAGATCCCGCAACTTCGTTGCTTGATTGGGATCTGTCGGTGCCGTACCTGTCAGTACATTGCTTATCTACAGATACATTGGCTTAAGGCGATCAATTATAATGTTCACTTAGCGCTTAAGCAGTCGCATGCGGAAATAATTTGGTATTCGTGCGAGCACCTCGAATGGTCCATTGTACGGATGCGTCTGACTGTATGTAAATCTCCATGTACGAATACTTTTTGACTGCCGTGCCACGCCGTTGCTGTTAGATGAATATTGCTCATTGCATTTGTCAGGTCGATAACTCTTTGTGTCTCTGTCCTCGGCCGATGTTGCATTCAATTCCTCTTTATACATTGATCGAAGGCCCAGGAGAATTGTTGGTAAATGGGTCGTCTATTTCCCGGTGTTGAGGCAAACAATTGCTGCCTTCAACGAGCGGTGCATCTTTCGATGAGGCCATTTACCTATGGATGATACGCCGTTGTCCTGTAATGTCGAGTTCCCGGAGTTCTCATCGCAACTCATCAAAAAGGTGTGACTCAAACTGAGCACTTTGGTCGGTGGTGATTGCTTTTGGCACACCAAATTTTGCTATCCACCGCGAAATAAATGTGGTTGCGATTATTAGTGCTGACATAGCAGCATTTGGCCGCACTCGAGTGGATACTTTCTATGCGTGATAAAATGTGCCGGATGTCCGATGTAATCGAGTTGTCTCGCTTGCTTGACGATCGTTCGCTTTTCCGGGTTTCTGTGCAAATGGCAAATGTAAGCGGCTTAAGATTCAAGTAGATGTGACAAATTCTTCCTTTCAGCATGAATTTGAAATGTTTACCGTTTTTGACAGATGAATGAGTTAAGCGACGTTGAACAAATCGAGTTTGCATTTATCAAATTCATTTTTCCCTTCGTCTGACCATGTTAACAGCGTTCGATCGCTCTTCTTATTTCCAAGAATCATTTCAAGTCCGAACGGAGTCGTAATAGCCGTTTTTTTCCAATATCCTTCTGCGACTGGAACCTGTTGGAAAGGTTTTTGCAAGTCAATCTTTAAAAAATGGTCTTTCCTTCCAAATTGCCCACGAAATCGTTCACATACAGAAATGGGCAGCGATCCGAAACTGTCATGGCATTTAAAGCACGATAATCACCACTCCAATTGTCGAGGTCGAGCATATATAGGATGTCCTTTCGTGATAATTGCATGTACTATAGCTTTTCCAGTAGATGCGCATACAATTTGCATTTAGGCCAGTGAGCGGGTCGATTATTTTTTTTTTCATTCAAATCGATTAGCAATTCATATTTAGTAATGAAATCTGCACCGATGATTGGGGTTGTTGCGTGTGCGATTAAAAACATCCACATGAAATCGCGTCGAAATCCAAGGTTTACCTTTAGTATTGTAGTTCCAAACGTTTTGCTTTCGGTGCCGTTTGCTGTGAACAATTTGATTTCCGATTATCACACAAACAATTAAATATTTGATTTATTTGAGCTATTAAATTTTATCCGAGTGATGTGAAGCAGTAGACTGACATAACAAAATTATGGCAATTAAGCAGTTTATTTTAATTAACCAACATTTTGATTACTGTGATAAAGTTGGTTCTGCATGGGACCTCCGCATATGTATTGTATATTTATAATGTCAACGTAGTCTACAGCACCCACAAGAAGCTAATTATTTTCGACTTGTCGTTTTAGGCGAATTAAACAATCAAACTGTCAAAGTTGACGTGCACAGCAATAATAACTTTTTTACTGGTCAAATTTGAGTCAGGATTATAATCACCTTTCCGGAAGACATAGTCCATCTATACGTTTTGGTAGAAAAGGGATAGACACTCAAGTTTGCAAGATCACGAATACTCTAAAACTAAGAAATCCAAACCAGCAGTGCCACTAGGAGTGTACTCGGTCCTGATTTCTGACTATTATAACCCGTGTTCTTCCTATACCTGAAAACCACCTTGGCCAATAACACAGCTTTCAAGCTAGTAGGTAAAAGCAACCAAATAACAAAAGAGAAGATACAAAAGCCATCGCGCAAATGCAGAACTGAACCATATTCGTTGAATGAAAACGGCCAGGAAAATTGGAACTATTCTCAAATTTGTACAAAATGAAGCTTAATCGTGGTCTCACGATAATCTTCTTTATTTATTGCTTAATTCTATAGAATATTTATACTAACGATCTAAATTTACAAACAGTTTTACCTAAGTTTGCACACAGTACCGAATAAAAGATCATCCACTTTTCCTTTGTAAATTATGACATTTTTAGCGGACGAACTCCACGTTCCATACGCAAATATTGGATAATCGTTTGCAACCACCCATAAATTTCGATCTTTATCGATATTAACATCGAACGGGAAGAAATTTTTATCCGTTTCGTAGACCACATCAAAGTTGTCATTAATGTACGGAGTGGCGGTATTCCAACAACCGATACGTTTCATACCAAATTGGGCATCGAACAGCACATTGGTGTTTTTATCGAACGCAAACCGGAAAGAGTGCGCTCGTTCACCCAAAATGTAAATGTCGGAGTGATACTTATCTTGTGCGATATAATTTTCGTCTTGAAGTACCTTATTTGAAATGTAATATGTTTTGATTGACGAGAATGGTTTGAGGTATACACGTCTTGATCTGAAATATGAAATTACAACTGGTGTACCAAATATATTTTTTCTGACTATTTACCCGTCTTGCTGGCGTTCACCAAGTGTTATTCCTAGAATTCCATAAGACCATTTGAAGTTAATACCGTTGTACTCGAAAAAAGAAGCACATAGTTCCGGCCTAAAACTGTTGTAATGTATGTGCCACGAACGATTTTTTTTAAACGAATACACTACAATCGTTTCGACTAAATCAGAAATGTAAGCGTACGCATCATCACATCTCTTTTTCATATCGATCTCCAAAGTAACAAACCGACTGAATGGGTTAATAAATTCTGATGGAACTGTGTACCGTCTAATAAGTGTATCGCGTTTCAGATCAAATATTACAATGGCTGGCGGTGCTACCATGCGATTTGTCGCAAAGAAATCAACATTTCCGGCATCAACGATCCACAGTCGATCACATTTATCAATTCGAAAGTGTAGGGTATTTATGACGCTAGAACGACTCGGCAGGCCAACGGTTGGATTGTTGGGATCTTCGCTTAAATAATTGGCATCAAACGATGGATATGGGATTAGCACAGGCGATTTGGTTCCACAATTTTTAAAAAAATAATTAAATGACGATGCAACACCAAGTTTAAGTCTGAAATTATCACGTTATGAGTACAAACAGAAAATAATAATATAGTTTTGAGCTAGGTGCTAGCGTTACCTGAACACGACAACAAATATTTTATCTTTCCATATACCAACTGCATTAATATTATTATTTTCGGGAATATAGCTCCCTGTTGATAAGGCTACGGTTTTAGCGGAGGCATTCGGAAATTTAAATTCTGGTATAGTCCAGGAATATTTCTCTTCCAGCGACCCGGTTCTAGCACCAAATACACGCAATTCGGACAAGCCGAATATAATTAGCACCACTTGTATTTTCATGGTATGAATAAATATTGTCCCAACTTGATGTGTTTTTGACTTACTATAAATAACGTTAACCTTTTCACGGTCGCTTTTATATATGCGTCGCATTTTATCATAATACAACACGATCATATACAACACGATCATGTACAACACGATCATATACAACACGATTTATTGTGCAGTAAAATTGATTTATTTATGTAGTCTAGAAAAAGCGGTTCTGTTCCATAAAGTTTACTTCGTACTAACACTTGATGCTCGAATGAAGTAATTTCCATGAATATGGATGGGTCTTTGAATTAAGTTTAATGTGTTCAAAAATATTGAAGAACAGCCGATATAGTTTATGATCCAATCCGTTAACTAAAGTGAAATGAATAAAATGTACAATAATTCTTGAACGGCAACACCGACTTGCACAACTACTTACACGTGCTTAAACCAGTTGGATGTAAACCTTACCCTACAAGGAAATTTTTTGAACCACCGCACATGAAATTGTAAACATTAATAGCTTTACTTTATAATCCCGTGTCTTTATAGTTCCCGTGTTTTATAGTTTAGGAATTATTTTAACTTAAAATTAAAGCTTCACATACACACTACTAACAGTAACCGAAACATTGTCTGCTGTCGATTTTAACGTCAACAGTAATTTCATAATTTAGTTCGGGCGGTAAGAAAGGGTAGATTTAAAATTACTTACACGACCAAAGTCAGAATACCACAAGATATTGTACCAACTTTGAAGCTGACACAATTTTTAATTAGACAACTACGTATAGTAACGCGCTTTCTAGGAATTTTAATCATAATTGTCAAAATAGTCACAATAGTCATAAGTCATAACAGTCAATAGTCATAATAGTCATATAATAGTCATAATAGTTATAAATCATAATAATCATAATAGTAATAATATTCAATAGTCATAACAGCTATAATAGTCATAATATTCATAATAGTTATAATAGTAATAATAGTCATAATAAACATAATAGTCATAATAAACATAATAGTCATAATAGCCATTATAATCGTAATAGTCACAATAGTCTTAATTGTCATAATAGTTATAATAGTCATAATAGTCGTAATAGTCATAATACTCATAATGGCCAATAGTCATAATAGTTATAAATCATAATAATCATAATAGTCATAATAGTCATAACGGTTGCAACACTCATAATATTCATAATAGTCATAATAGTAGTAATAGTCATAATAAACATAAATTATAATGGTCATAATAATCACAACAGGCATAATAGTCATAATTGTCTAAATATTCATAATAGTTGTAACAGTCATAATAGTCATAACAGTGATAACAGTCAATAGTCATAATTGTCATAATAGTCATAATAAACATAATAGTCATGATAGTTATAACCCTTTCCTGACCCGCATAAAAAATTGTGTATGTAAATTCCTTTTACGACAAACGAATATGTCAAACATAGATTTAGCTGTAAATTGAAGACCTGCATACACATTTGTGCATATATGTAATTTTGTTTTCGTCTGAAAAATAACACTATAAGTATAATAATAATAAAATAATTAATATGTTATAAAAACAAATAATTAATATGTTATATAATTTATTTTTTTTCCAAATTATAATGTTTTTTTCAAAAAGTATTCCAATTTAACTAAATCCATTAAAATCCGGATGACATTAACACCTGTCATTATGGACATACACATTTGTGTCAGGTGAATTAGTTGGAACTGGTCTTTTTAACGCAGATTTTGATGTACGGAGCGTGACAACACGAACAAGGCCATCCTTGCCTGGATCTAACTCTGTAATTTTGGCCTTCAACCATTTGCAAGGGGGTAGATTGTCATCTTTCACCAACACGATGTCATCTATTTGTAGATTTTTCTGTTGTTGCCGCCATTTACCCCTTTGCTGTGGAGTATGGAGGTAGTCTTGTGAGTAGCGTTTCCAGAAACTACTCATTCGCTTTGTGATTTGTTCCCATCTCATAAGTCGATTAGTTGGAACTAATTCAAAGTTCGGTTCTGATAGTGTTATTAGAGGTGCCATTATCAAAAAATGGCCTGGCGTTAGGACATCTATACTGGTTGGATCATCTGATTTGACTTGACATAATGGTCGAGAATTTAGGATGGCTTCAATTTGGCATGTTAGGGTGACCATCTCTTCAAACGTCGAATTCGTCGCCAAGAAGAAATGCGCTTAAATAGTGTCTCCATTGTCTCATTTAAAGCTTGGAGTTGTAGACATTGCACCCGTTTTTTACGTTCTTCGGTAAGAACTAATTCGGTGGTTGATGGATATGTTGTCTTGATTTTCCAAGATGAGTCGGACTCCTTTAACCATTTTGGCCTATGCCACCACAAATCGAACGATTTTAAGGCTTTCGGGAGTATGCCTCGACTGGTACAATCGGCAGGATTTTCAGCAGACTTTACATGATCCCATCTGTTTCGTGGCAAAGTACACAGAATTTTCGATGTTCTGTTCGCTACGTACGCTTTCCAGCGACGAGGTTCCGCCGATAGTCATGCTAATACTATTGAACTATCAGTCCAACAAAATTCCTTAATATTGAATTGTGCAAATTCTTTCTTCACTTTAGCAAACAATCTGCTCAAAAGCACTGCTGCACAAAGCTCCAATCTAGGTAATGTGACCTGCTTTAATAGAGCAACCTTTGTTTTTGATGTCAGCATGTTGACTTGAATATTTCCAGTATTATCTTCAAACCTACAGTATATAATAGCTCCATAAGCTGCCTCACTAGCGTCACAAAATCCATGAAATTGAACAGATGAAATATTCCATGGGATGTATTTTGGTATTCTGATCGTTTCTAAATGTGAAAGGTTGTCCCGCAGTTGATGCCATTGATTTGTGATATCAGGTGGTAACTCTTCATCCCAATCTAATTTGGTTAGCTATAATTTCTGAAAGAGTATCTTTATTATTATTATTGATGGGGCGAGCCACCCAAGTGGATCAAACACTTTTAAAGATTCTGATAACAAGTTTCTTTTAGTATATTTTATGTTATCATTTAATTTAACGTTGAATTGAAAATTACCCTTTTTAGGATCCCATGCTATCCCGAGAACCTTGATTATAGCATCTTTATCGTCAATGGTTATTGGATCTGCATCATCACATAGACCAGGTATGTTGGAAACTCATTTCCTTAACGGAAAGCTACCGGAATTTAGTAGCGTGATCAAATCATGTTTGAGATTAGAAGCTTTATTGATGTCTGTTGTACCAGTTAACAGGTCATCGACGTAAAAGTCATTTCTAATAATTTGAGCTAACCGTGGCAACTTTGATTCGTTGTCATTTGCAAGTTGGTGTAATGATCGAATGGCTAAAAACGGTGATGCTGAGGTCCCATATAGGTCACGGTCTTTAGCGGAAAATGCTCTTTGGGTAAATCTGGTGAATTCTGCCATACTATACGTTGAAAATTTGTGTCCCTTTCTCGTACCTTTACTTGTCGGTACATTTTCTCAATGTCTGCACTTAGTGCGATGGGATATATACGAAACCGAAGTAAAATTGATCGTAATGCCGGCTGAATCGTTGGGCCAACCATTAAAATATCGTTCAATGATTTCCCATTAGATCTCTTGCATGATCCATCAACTACTGCATGATCCGGTAAATAGCAATGGTGAGTATCGGTTAGTAAGGTTTTATCTCCGTCAATCCTTTCCATATGATCTAGTTTTAGATAATTTTCCATGAACTCTGAATCATTTTTTTATATTGGTGATCTTTCAGCATTCGATGTTCGACAGACTTTAATCTTTGAATAGCCATGGGTGCAGATTGACCTAGTGCTGGGTCAGATGTTTTGAATGGTATGGCTACAGTATCTCTGCCGTTTGGATCTCTGGTTACATTTGCCTTGAAATGCTCTTCTACAGCCTTTTCTTCTTCGGTAAGGGTTGACGGAAGTCTCCAATTCTTCACATTTAAAGAATTTCCTTGGCGTACCATCAATATTGTTATCGTCTATTGTTATATTATGATTGAATATGTTCGAAGTTTTGCAGCTGATCTCTCCTGACAATATCCATCCAAAGGCTGTATTTTGTGCTATTGGGTGTTCATCATCTCCCTTCAATTGACGGTTCTCTAAAACTTCAAAAAACTTGTTAGATCCTAACACAATGTCTATTTCATTGATTTTATCAAAATTGGGATCGGCTAGTTGTAGATTTTTCAAATAATCATAATTTTTTATGTTGAAATTCGCCACTGGGGATATTATGGTTAATTTTTTCAAAATAAACACGGTCATCTCGAAGCTTCTATCCGATTCAAACCGATATTTTATAATTATTGACGTCATCCCTCTAGTGTACTGATTATTTGTAGCAATACCTGATACGGTGAGTTTGGCGTTTGTTCTTGACAAACATAGCCTCTGCATACAAGATTCCGAAATAAATGATGCTTGCGACCCAGAATCTAACAAGATCCTACACAGAATAAATTTTCCAGAGTTATCTTTCACCTTAGCTAGAGCGGCTGGTAATATGGTAGAAAAGCATGCCAGGTTTGTGATAAGATGAACTTGTATATCTTGCTGCTTTATTCCCGATTCCGATGTTTTATCCTCTATGTGTGCATTGTTCGCCTTTATTGTTTGATTGGGCACATCGGGGCTACCTTTTACTTGATTATTGGACGTAGTAACAGAACTAATCGCATTTTCATGCAATAATGTGTGATGGCGTCTTTTACATAGTTTACAGCCAAACTTTTAGGAGCATGTAGTTACACGATGGTTCCGCGATAAGCAATTGTAACAAATTCTGTTATTCTGCGCGTAATCCCTCCTTTCTTCTACAGTGAATGTTTTGAATTTCTTACATGTAGCTAGATGATGAAGAACATTACAACAAATACAAGGTGGCGATTCAAACAAAGTCGTGTTGAGCTGGCTGGTCTTTGGTATGACATTCCTTGTTTTGTGACCCATGTGTGAGGTTGTGTTGAAGGCCCCGCTAACATTTCAATTTCATCGCACTCCTTCGCTAGGAACTTCATAAATTCTTCTATCGTATAGGGAATTCCTTTTCTGAAGAGATTTTTGCCCATGATGCTTTCATCTCTTTTTCTGGTCTTTCCAATAACCAATGAATTCATCGTAACGTTCAATTAATTTGGTCCAAGCTTCTTCGTAATTGGCATCGGTAACATTGATATGTCGAATTAAAGTTGCAGCTTCTCCCTTTAATAATCCCTTAAGGTACTGAAACCTTTGCGCATTTGTCAATGATCCTCGATTTTGCACAGAAGATTCAAATAAATCCCGAATAGCCGGGAACTCTGCATAATCTCCGCCAAATTGGGATATGTTCAATCTTGGCAACCGTACATCAACATGATTGTTGTTAGTCGTTGTGAAACTTGAAGACAGTGTCACTAAATAACCACGCTGTTGGTCAGCAAATGCCAACATTGAATCGTGAAATTGTTGTTGAAGATCCTTCACTACAGTGTTCCGATCAGCAGCTGCCTTACGAAGAATAGCTTTGATTGCGAAGTAACGTGATTCAGTTGTTTCTAATTCCGATGTTTGACCAAACAAAGATATTTGGTAAAGCCAAAAGCCTTTTCTAGCGCTTCCAATCTTATATTTACATCTTCCAATGCGTGTGCGGCATTTAGTTCCTTACAAAAATTTTCGGTACGCGTAATAGCTGCCTTGGATTGACCTCTACGTGCAATGTAGTCCTTCAATTTTAATTGTTCGGCTTTGCTTAACACCATTTTTAAGATTTAATCCCTTGACCGGTACCGCGGGATATAATAAAGTTTAATATATGTATAGATATTAGATATAGAAGGCTTTGAATCTACGCCACAATGTTACAACTCACTATACAAGATGATTCACTGGTTTAACTTGCAATAAACATTCAATCCCATAAATTAATTAAGAAAAAGTTATCAAGGTTGAAGTACAGAAAAATTACAACTAATTTTTGAACTCTTACTAAAATACACAACACCAACTTTATTAGACTGTTTCACTATGAATCACTATTTCTATACAGTTTTAAATAATCACTATTTAATTAATTTACTTTCTTTATTAAAAGTTATATTAATAAAAGTTATATTAATATACAATCACTTGAGACGAAATCCAAACTATGTTTTTGAATTTGGTACACTATTTTGTTTGTATTCAGGTAAACGAGTATATAGCCTTTTAATTCACGAATTTTCACTATGTGTGCTTAATATTCCAAACAACCACTGAATATTTTAATTAGACATAAGCTGTAATGTTTATACAATCACTGTTGTACTCACAATTAGTTCTCCGGTGTTCCAAAGTGCTGCAATTCTTATTGCTGGTAGATGCCGTCAAAAACCGCCAAATTTGATGCCAAATCGATTTACCGTTTTAGTAGAGACCGATAACAGTTTTCCGTAGCATCCGGCTCGAAGGCCATGAACAGAATGCAGCGAATCCAAATTTCCAAATTGAAATGTATGCTGATTTTTCTATTATTTAAAACAAATTTTAAACGTCTATTGTATGTATAATTGATTCCTTTATTTAAAACACTTTTAGTTCGAATATACGTATTTACTCGTTTAACCACAAATTGTAATTAAATTTGCATATACAAATTTTGTCTTATATATAGATTTCAAGTACATAAAAAATATTCCCCACCACATTATTTGAATTCAAGAAACAGTACATAATTAATATTGTTATACATATAAATGGTGCTATAATTTCATAAACCCAAGAAGCGCAACTAGTTTCATTAGGTTCTACTTAGATACTAGTGTCATCTAATCTAATTGATTTATACTTTTACTTTATAATAAAACGATTTTGGTACAGTGGTTAACATTACTGTCCAATTTAATAAACAAATATTATAAAAAAATAATAAATAAGTTTTGACAACAAAAAAAGTAATTTGGTAATATTTCCAATTAATTGTTTTAATTTGTCCGATCAAATTAATGAAAATTCCAAACACCTAAATTGAAGCAAAAAAAAATTTTTTTTAAACTCGAAAGGGATAATAGTCCGCTCATTTGCTGCAACAATGACACAACTCAAAATTCACTCATTTCTAAGATATTCGAATCAAACGATTCCCAATAATTCATATTTTGATTATTTTGTATCAAAACATACTCTCTTATGTAGATATTTCTAGCAAATTAGGTAAAATTCCATATAAATAATCATTCAATTCGCGAAAGGAATTAACATTTTAAGATATTGGCAACTATCCTAAGAAAATTTGAAAAATATTAAAGTATTATAAAAATTAAGATCTTATTGAGGATGTAGGAATAGAAAAAAAATTATTTTACTAGTCACAATGTATTTTTATTTACTTTTGAAAAACGCCATTTTTACAAACAATTTTGAGTGATATTTTCAAATCGCTCTACTGAAAAATTAAAAATTTTGGATTGTGTCACTCTTGCAGCAAATGAGTGAATAATCCTAATAGTCATATTAATCAATAGCCATAATGGTCATAGCAAACATAATAGTCATAATAAACATAATAATCATACTAGGCATAATGGTCATAATAATCACAATAGTCATAATAGTCATAATTGTCAGAATATTCATAATAGTTGTAATAGTCATAGACATAACAGTCATAAAAGTCAATAGTCATAATAGTCATAATAAACATAATTGTCATATGTCACAATAAACATAATAGTCATAATAGCTATAATAGTCATAATAAACTATATTCACAGTAGTTATAATAGTCATAAGTATCATTATACATAGTCATAATAGTAAAATGTGGGTTTCCGTGCTCCTTTAATGAGTGGGGCTCTTACCCACTGAAATCCTCCACTAAATTTTTAGATTTTCATTTCATTCAAATATTCACGTCTGCTTTGGAACTGGATTAAGTTATATTTCGTTTCTTTAAACTTACGCTATATTGCTGGTTGAAACCTGTGATCCTCGTGTCTCTGCTATCGGCAAGTCATCAAGCTTCCTTTTGATCTTATCATCGCTGCATGGTACTGTCCCTTCGCAATTGTTTTACCTTTTCCCTTTTTTGCCACTGTTCCCATTCTATTCAACATGTCTTTTCTCTTCCTGGCCAGGAGATCAATCGGTTTAATTTATGCCATACTGCCAATTACCAATACCACTCCATATTACATTAAGGAATTCCTGAACGACATGAGTAGTCTCCGTAAAATTTGACCTGGACCTTTTAAGTTACACGTCACATTGTTGAACACTATAGGTGCTTTGGCCGTATTATCATTTACATGCTCGGTTTGGTAACTTTACGAGTATGTCACATTGATCTAGTTTCCTCTGAGCAGTCTTGATATCACTCGCCACTATAGCAGCAGCAATACTCCCATCAAAGTACCGTCAAACCTGGTATTTTGTAACATCTCGTCCTTCATATCATTCCAAAGATCACCTAGAACTGATCTATAGAATAAACAAATAAATTTGAATAAAAGTAACTATGGGAAAGTATTAAAAAATGTTTTATATAATTTTTAAAAATTTTTTTAAAAATTTAATAGGCTTATTTCTCTAAAAACATCGATCGATCATCACAAGTCCCACTCCCTACCTGCCGAAACACACACACAATCAATTAAGATGAACTGTAGAACTCCGTGCATTTAACTTTGAAATTATTGACAGACTATCCTCCTCAAGAAGCCTATTCCATTCTAGGGCACCCCTCACCGTCAGAGCACCCGACATAGCATTTGAATTATGCGCTGGAATCATTAAAACCTCGTTTAGATTTAGCAAATATAAGTTTGCACTTTAAATAGTAGGGGGATGCTGACAGATTTAAAATTCTAAATAAAAATATAACCAGTCTAAAATTAAGGAATAACTGAATCCTCATTCCAAATATAACATCACAATACCTAGATATATGATCGTAGCGCTTCAAGTCGAAAATATACCGGATACAGCAATTGTGCACACGAAGCACTTTTTTCCACATAGCCGAACTCATACTAGAAAACACGACATCACAATATAATAACTGACTAACAACAAGCGAGCGGACTAACAGGATCCGGGTAGTAGGCGGCGTTCCGAAACGTTTGCATCTTAACATACGTAAAGTCCCATACATTCTTCGGCATATAGTATCAATATGAGAATTCCAATCCAAATTCGAAGTCATCGTCAGCCCCAAATTGGAAACAGATTGAACGTATGGTATAATGTTACCATCATGCATAGGGCATTACACCCCGAACACTGGTTTATAACATCCAAGTCCTTATTGATAAGATCCCAAACCATATTAGAAGCGTCCAGATTAGGCAGCTCACTAAAATTCTGTAGATCATCCGCGAACAAATGGTGCCGGCAATATAGAGGCAACTTAGAAATATCATTAATATATAAGGACAAAACAATAGGTCCCAGGATAGAACCCTGTCGGACCCGTGATGTAAGGGGTAGGCATGTAGAATTTCCAGCAGAGGAATGAATATACTGGTCCCGATTGTACAAATAAGATAACATCAGATCAGCAGCCCCCCTGCTAAACACAAATTACGAAGCCAGCTTACCACGTAGAATCTCAAAGTTTATGGAATTAAAGGCTTTGGCAAAATCAAGAAGGATCAAGGCCGCGGAAGAACCTTTGTCGAAACATGACCTAACAAAATCCGTCACATCGGAGAGAACAGTAGTAGTACTATGTCCCTGACGAAATCCAGATTGATATCTGGACAGCAAATTATTATCCTGTATATGCAACTTTAATTGGTGAGAAATTGGTGAGTTTTTCAACAATTTTAGACATCGCTGAATAGGACGCATATCTAACGGAGATTTGGGGTCAACCTTTTTTGGAATGGCAATGACTTTGCTGGTTTTCCAGTGACTAGGGAAAGTATTACCCAAAATAATCAAATTGAAAATATAAGTGAGAATCGGCACAATGGCTGGGGAACACAACTTAAGGAATCTTAAAGGTATTCCGTCTGATCCCATGGCATTCGATTTTGAAGAGGACAACGCCTCAAAAACTGCATCCTCGTCAATTTCAGAGAATGCAAATTCAATAGCGTCAGAATTAGCACAAACATTGGAATCAGGACTAGCGAGAAGGGCATTGCCGGTAACATTAACAGGAATGGATGAAGAAGAAACCGGGACCATATTAGCAAACGTGTAATTTAGAATATCAGGCCCAAAGGTATTATCATCAAATAAGCCCTTATCAGACCCAAATCCCTCTTTTTTCAAGTTTTTCCATAAATCTTTGGAACTACGACCGGGATCCAGCAAAGATCTAACATAACTTTTCTTGGCACCCTTAACCATTCCTCTAACTTTCCTATCGTTGTACTTTAAATCCTCCCTGCTAGTAACAGAAGGAGAGTTTTTCCAAACTCGATAGGCCATCGTACGAAGATGCATCATGTTTTCAATTCTACGAGACAACCAAGGAGGTTTACCATAAGTAACTTTCCGAACAATAATTGGGGCATGTTTATCTAATAATTCAATTAATAACTTACTAAAATTATATACATTGGAATCAACGTTATCCGCGTTGTTTAAGATTACCATTCCGATAGAATCAACATCATAGTGTAATTGAGCCAGGTCAATTTTGTTATAATCTCGAAATGAAAATACTTCGTCATTACACGTCAAGTTAAGTTTAAATTTGCCAGCGATCATTTCATGGTCAGCAATACCCGGATGCTGAGAAAAGTCCTCAATCGAAAAAGGCTCAATTTAATAATAAGATCCAATAGTGCACCCCCATTGTCATGGAGCCTAGTGGGTTGGAGCTGGGGTGTCGATAGACCAAAATGTCCAATTAGTTCTTTAAATTTAACATTCTCAGGAAATTTCAACAGATCGATATTGAAATCACCCATAAAAATAATATTATCAAAATTCTCATTAAGTGACTCGAATACATTTTCGAGATCCTCAAGCGGCAGCCCCTTATGGTGCATATACCCCACGCCAACTGCTAATTTAAAATTACGCATCTTAATTTCGATAACTAGGAAATCAAGATTAAAATTAGAACCCCTATTAACAATAACTTACAATCTTTCAAAAGATCTTTACGAACATAAAAAGCCACCCCACCTCCTCCCCAACCAGATCGATCCTGACGAAACAACTTATACCCCTCGATTGAAAACCCTCTAATCGTATGTACTGATTTTAACCATGTTTCAGATATACCGATAACATGATATTGTCGTTTCAGAGCTAAAATTTGGAGATATGGAAGTTTATTGACTATAGAACGCGCATTCAAGTGGCAGATCTGAAGAGCTTCGGAGGACAGCCTGGAAGGTGAACTACCGAATTTCGGCATAAACATTATAAGGAAGTTCTACAGTTACATCAACAATGCACTCATACGAAGAAAAACTGATAGGGAATGAGACCGTGACGATGAGATGAAATAATTGCCAAGAAATGCTAAATATAATATCATTATAATAAAAGAAAAAATGAACGATGTTAAAGCCAAAAATAATAGTAAAACACATCATAATGAAAATCTTAATAAAAATGTAATTGAATAATTTTACCGCGACAAAAACTACGAATATGAAACAGGAAACTTGCAAAAGATAATGAAAAAAATAAGTTAATCTAATATGGGAGATGATACAAATACTAATTAATAGGATATTGAATTCCATAGAAATACATAAAAAAGCATAAAGAAATGATACATGCGAAGCCGCCATATATACCTCTGAGGATCAGTCAATGCAAGAACACACAAAAAACGGAAAACCCTGAGGCCGTCAGGGAAACTAAGTAAATTCGATAAATGAAAAAGGAAACATTCAAATTTGCTAAACACTAACATAAAACAGCGTTAATAATTTAACAAAACGCAAAACTACAATCAATCACTTAATAATAAATATTAATAAAAAAAAAGAAAAAGTTATGATAATAAATAAATTAAGAAATTTTAAATTCGTCTGTATTACTTTAACAATTTTCGGCTTTTTTATAGACAAATATTATTTTCTATGACATTCACAATGTTTGAGACCTTTCGGGCCACCAAAAAAAGAGGTCATTTACTTACAATATCTCTACCATAAAGTAGAAAATTCATTCACCCCCCCATTTTTAACCCCAAGGGTACTTGTGTGTTCAAAGCCACACAACCCTTTACAAAAATGTGAACTTCCTCAAGTTGTGAAGCAAGAGGTAAATTTTTGTAGTTTGGTCGTTGCAACCTGATGAGTAGACCAATTTTTATCAGTACGAAACCAAACTGCCAAGAGGAAACTTGAGGAAGTTCACAATTTCACATTTTTGGAAAGGGTTGTGTGGCTTTGAACACACAAGTACCTTTGAGGTTAAAAATGAGGGGGTGAATGAATTTTCTACTTTATGGTAGAGATATTGTAAGTAAATGACCTCTTTTTTTGGTGGCCCGAAAGGTCTCAAACATTGTGAATGTCATAGAAAATAATATTTGTCTATAAAAAAGCCGAAAATTGTTAAAGATAATAAATAAATAAAATGGAAAATGAAATCACAGAAGCTTAATTCAAAGTATACTTAATATAAATGTATCATTTAAATTTCTGGATAAGGCGAGCAAAGCCGTCTCTGGATTTAATGATTTCCTCTTTAACCTAATTATCGGAATCAGATAGCCACACCGTAACCCAACCGTTCTTAATAGTTACCTTATTGACTTTACCCTCTGCTTTAAGTTTACGTGAATCCGCAAATAACCTGGATGTTAATTTGTCAAGATGATGATTGGTGATTACTTGATGTCAAAAATTTTAGCATTCAATTTAGTAGTTTTAATCTGGTTGATGTATTTGTCAAAAAAGAAGCGCTTATGATCGCTGTTGTAGAACCGTATAATCACAGGCCGAAAATTTGACTTTCCAATACGAAAACACTTCTCGATACATTGAGGAGAGAACCATTCAAAACCAATATTTGCAGCAATTTTATTTACGAAATCAGCGTCCCTGATATTCACATCCTTTGGAACTCCTTGTATAATCAGAATATTCCGTTTCTAGCTACGGTCCTT
The DNA here is from genome assembly GCA_947310385.1 of Nephrotoma appendiculata. Classification (NCBI taxonomy): domain Eukaryota; kingdom Metazoa; phylum Arthropoda; class Insecta; order Diptera; family Tipulidae; genus Nephrotoma; species Nephrotoma appendiculata. The sequence continues at coordinate 288,101,497 of OX371223.1, forward strand.
GACATTATTGGAATATTCTAGAGCCGCGATTTTACTATGTAGAACCTCGACGTCCTTGTACACCTCCGATAAATGGGATTCAACTCTCGACACTTCAGCTAGACAGAATTCAATTTTCGACACGACAAACGCTTTTCGGCCATAACTCCACAATTAGATCAGAATTAAATTTCATATCAATGCATTTTTTTCAAATTCTACAGCGAGTCCTCTTGCGGCAGATTCAAGCTCAATTCTCAGGTTACTATTAGTTTTGCACCGCTGACAAAACCAAAATTCGATATCTTTTAGCCGCTTAAATTCTTCTTTATTGACCGGAATACATTCACCATGAACCCACAATTTACAGTTATTGCAGCAAATCCAACCAATTTTTTTTTCACCGGCATCATTACAAATTGGGCATTTGTCTTTTACTTTATCACGTGTCATTTTTTTTTATATTTTCCACTTTTAGGTTAGGATTTAAGAATAGCTCCGAATTTATCAATTTTCCACGAAAACGGTGAGATTATTTAAACATTCAATATATATCTAACTTTACGATAAAATAGGATGATAAAAGTAGTAATTGCGTTTATACAAACTTACATATTCCAAAAATAATTAAATAAAATTACAAGAGAAAAAAAACCAAACACGTTACCACTTTGGTTGCGTAATGATTTTTAGCTATAAATTACACACATTTTGAGCTTCAAAGCTCATTTGTAATGCTACGTGCAATCTATGAAAAATTCAATAATTTTGTATTTTCGGTGGCGGTATTGTGATAACTATCGAACATCTTGTTCTGTTAAAATATGCGTTCTGTTGTCTTAGGTTTAGCTTTTATTTTATTTTTCGGCCCGGTAGTCCCACTTTAATTCATCCAGCCAAAGGGAATGTAAAACTTCCAAAATTTAGCAAAATGAAAAAAATAGAAAAAAAAACAAACAACACCGTTCGACACGAAAGTCAAAGCCGACTCACTCAATTTTGTTTCGAAAATATTTACACCGAACTCTACCAGTAGACAAAAAAGTTCAAGTTAGAAGCAAACGCTATGATTTTTTTTCCAAATTTGATTTAAATCTAATTCGAACGATTCTTATTTAAAATTATTGGGGGTGGAAGGATGCCTACAACAACAGTTCGATAAAGCTCTGCTCAAGGAAACAGATGCGGAAGTTTACAGGTTTTTCAGTTTGGTTTGGGCGGCTTTATGAAAAGTTGCGATGGGAAAATTTGCAATGGCTCACTTTTATACAAATCACAGGCTATATGCCTGTCGAGAATTATTCAAAAATACTTAAAATTATCCGCAAATTCGATATAGAATTTGCTATTTGAAGTGGTGGCAGGTCACCATGTGGTAGATGTGGAGGAGAAAAGTTATAAGAAATCCAATAGTATTTTGATATCGTCCATGCTACTATTGAGCTATGCCACTACCTTGAGCTAGTGGTACAACTCTAAATCGTTGTTGTTTTGCTACGTGAAACTGGTAAACATCGTAAACGTGGCTCGTTTTCTAATCGTCACCCATGTTGTCTTCCCCACAATTTTTGATAAACTGATGCTTACAGAAATAAACAAATAAGAAGACAAAGGGAACAATACAATGAGTATTCCAAAACCGCCAATCTACACTCATGAGTCGGGTGTTATTTTTCGTTTCTTCCCCTAGTGTGGATTGTGTGAAACGAAAACAAAAGGAACGACATGAAAAATTCAACCAAAGCAAATCGAAGAAATTTCTTCAACCAAAAATAAATTGTTATGCTCATTTTCATGCAGTTTGTACCACACAGCCGCGCAAGTAAGTTGCACTATTGTGCTGTGAACATCACCACCATGTCAACCGTGGTTTTCTCTTGCATATTGATGTTCTGTCATGAATTACAAAAACTCCTCCACAATTATCAACACCACTATTTCAAAAACTGCACTCAGAGCTTCATGATTACCTGGTTCCATCTCATTAGTTTTAATTCGAAACTTTAGGCTTTTTAAGTAAACAAATCTTTCCCTATACCAGTTTGTATTCCTCAATTTCTCAACACTGAAAACTTGTGAATTTTGACTAAATTGGGTTTTTAGGTGGTCTGGGACACACATTTGCATTCATAATCTATAAATCACTTGTATTCCGGTCAAATTAAATTCAAACTTTGTTAAAATGTACATGTTTCTTAGTTTGATATTCCCTAGTAGAACCTCATTTTTGCGATGTATAAAGTATCAAGTTAAAACCACCTAGTTAAAATTGGTTTGATGTAGTTTACTACTACTAGAACCTTAATATGTAAGTCACTTTGGAGTTGGCTTCCTAAAATATTCCCCAATGCAAATTTGTCTGTCCTAAATCGCCCAAAACTCCAACTTTGTCAAATTTGAGGTGTTTTTAGTTTGATGTCGCCTAGTACTCTCTCTTTTGACCCTAAACACAATAAAGCTCTAGCATGCGCATTTCTCAACGATCTATTTATTATTCATTCGTATTTTACTCAAACAATTAGTGTGTCCAAAATAAGCATAAAGTTAGTTTTACAGTTTTTTTTTTATTTAAATTATTACAACTGAACACAATTCATCTAGTAATTTTTCTTTCTTAATTTAGTCACTTGTGCATGAGAAGAGGCCTATTGGCCACCTCCATTTATAGGTTATTTACTGAAGTATAGTTTTTGCTCTGGTGTCCTTAATCCATTAAATCAATTGGTATCGTTCCCTGCAATCGTCTTACTGCATGTGAAGTGTCCAACATACCACGAAGCTTACTGCAAACGAAGAATTACTGCAAATTTTTTTATTTCTTCTTGAACCGTCGGGATGTTTATGTCCCTATGAAGGTCATCATTCCTAATGTACCACGGAGCACCTTGTTTTTCAAAATTTGTATTATTTTGGTGTCAGTTTTCTTTGTACAGCCCCAGAGCTGTATTCCGTAAATCCATACAGGCTTTAGCACCTGTTGATACAGTAGCAATTTATTTTCGGTTGACAATTCCGAATTTTTCCCGAGAAGCCAATACATTTTGCGATATTTGATAATAAGCTCATTTTTTTTCTTTTTAACGTGCTCTTTCCATCTGAGCCTGGTATCTAAGGTCATCCCTAGATAAGCAGCATAATTTGCATACGGAATCTGCTGACCGTTAATGATTACAGGTTTATAACTGACTTTTAGATTGGTGAAATTCATATGCATGGAGTTCGATTCATTGAGCCCGATACGCCACATTTTTGTCCATTTTATGATTTTGTCGCATGCTACTTGAAGTTTCGTTGTCGATTCCTCGAAAGTGTCTCCTACTGAGAGAACTGGAGTGTCATCAGCAAATGTTGCAACGGTAACATCGTTTAGTTGAGGTAAATCTCTGGTGTAGAGTAGGTAAAGAATGGGTCCCAAAACACTACCCTGTGGGACTCCTGCCAAAATCTTTTTTGGCTCGGAATATTCATCTTCATATTTCACCCAAAAGTGGCGATTTTTTATGTATGATTTTAAAATCATATATAATATTGTTTTAGTAAATCTCTATGTAGTTTGAAGAGTAAACCTCTGTGTGCACACCTTATCGAAGGCCTGCGCCACATCTAAGAAGATACTAGAACAAACCTTTTTCCTCTGTAGTGTATTCTCAATGACTCAATGTATGCTCAATAGTTGAGTGTCTCTCTCTGAAAACTGATATTGTGGGATAAAGTTTCTTTGTTCTATGGTTTTTTTCAATCTTTTGAGCAACAGTCTCTCAAACAATTTTGCTAGTGTTGGTAGAAGTGAAATTGGCCGGTAGGATTTTCTATCATTCGGTGGCTTGCCCGGTTTCGGAATCATTATTACTTCTGCTACTTTCCACTGCATTGCCACATGCTTTTTCCTGAGAATCGCATTGATTATGTGCAGTAATTTACGGGTACCTTTTTCAGGCAGCTCCTTTATTATTTGCCCTGTTATCAGATCATAACCAGGAGCTTTCTTTACTTTTATGTTCTTAATTTCAGCATTTAGTTCTTTTAATGTTACAGGCCTGATCTCTTCGAACTCAGATATTCCGGGCGTATCAACAGTGTTTTCGTCATTGGTCTGCTGACCTAGAGGTTGAAATGTTTCTTGTTGATGTTCAGCAAAAAGGTCAGCTTTATCTTTCCCACTTCTAGCCCATTCCCCATCGTTTTTTTAATTGGGGGATCTGCGTTTTGGGTCGTTTTAACCCTTTAGTTGGAGCTAGGGAACAAAGGTATTTTCCAATTGCTTCATTTTTCATTTTTTTATGAGTGCCTTAAGTTTGATGCACGAGTTGTTTAAAGTGGTTTTATCTTACGGCACACGCGTAGTCTGCCATATCTTTCGGGCTTTTCGTTTTCCTGCACAAGTTCTCTTACTTCTATTGGGTAAATAACGGAGTTTTCTTTCCTGGATGATAATTTGGGGGTGCATTCCCAAGCCGACCATTGTATGACATCAAGGAGCTTGTCTAGTTCCTCTTCTATTTCTTTTTCACTTTTGATTGGCACTTGAAGTTCTATTTTTTCCTCTACCAACTGCTTAAACAGTTCCCAATTTGTTTTGTTGTTTGCGAGGTGTGGTGAATTTGTTTTTTCTATTACATTTTTACATTTTCACTAACCGTCATAATAACAGGAGAATGATCAGATGTTAGATTTTCATCATTTTCTAAGAAGATGTAGCGTTCCGATATGCCTTTGGTGATGTAGAAATCTATTAGATCAAGGATTTTGTTACGATCAGTTGGCCAGTACGTTGGTTTCCCTACTGAGTAAAATTCACAGTTTGAGTATTGGCCAGCTGCAAGTAACTCTTTACCTTTTGGAGAGGTTAATCTTGAACCCCAGAAGGTATTTTTTGCATTAAAGTCACCTCCAATAATGAAGTTACTTCCTAATTTCTGGAACAAGTTAATGTGGTCTTCTTTCTTTAGGTTATACCGTGGGGGGCAATATATCGCAGATATATTACAGGTGTTGTGAAAACCAAATTTAACCGTCACGGTGGTTACTTGCATGGATTCTTTTTCTATTTTTTAATTCTTCATGATGTTTGATATTATCCCTAATAACTATAGCTGACCCTCATCTTGCTCGTTCTGCAGGATGAGTGGTATGGTAGCAAGTATATCTCCCGATTGATACATAGGAGCTGCTGGTAAAATGTGTTTCTAATATTAAGCATATTTCTCGGTTTTTCAAAAAAGTTCTAATTCTTCTAGGTGTTGTGTTAATCCGTTTGCATTCCATATGGCTATTCTTAATGAGTAGTTTTGATGTCTGATTTCTGCTCCGGAATTATGAATTGAACTATGTATTGCAGAATTAACTTATTTAGCTTATTCTGTTCCTCAAGGTTCTTTAAAATTGCTTGGACAGTGTTTTTGAAATTTTCGGTACCGTTGGTCTCATTTTCTTTCGAATTTGAAGCGGCCTGAGCATATGTATAATTCTCCCTATGCACAGATGCTTCATTTCTTGCTCGATCCTTGTTTGGATGACTTAGAGGGGGTTTGCGTGCCTGATCCCTCATTTTCTGTAGCCGCTTGGCAACCTCACATGCTCGGTAGCTGGCTGGATGCTTCCCATATCAATTAATACATTTTGCTGGTTCTTCTTTAAATAATTTGCAAGTTTGTGTTGAGTGCTTTTCAGCACATTTCACACATCTTGGTTCTTGCGCACAATATCGTTGTGTATACTAACTATGGCTATACCTTGGCATTTTTTTACATTGTACTATTCTTGTACTGCCTCTTTGAACAGCTTCGATCTTTACTCGTTTACATGATGGAAACGGGTTCTAGTCGGTTCTCCCAGCTACGTCTCTCTTTTTTAATAATGTTTACGGCATCAAGGATTTTAAATCCTTTATTTTCTAGATCCTCCATTATAGAATTAATTTCACAGGTTGGATGTAGCCCTCATGCCATGACCTTGATGAGACGATCGTTTTTATTTTCATACGTGTGCCACTGATATTTTTCCGTATTCAGCTTCATTGACAAGTTTTTGTATGCGTTTGGATTTGAACAGTTTATCTTCCATACATTATTGTTCAGAGTTGTAATTTTATACTCTTGTTCCGTAACATTACTCATTACACTTTGGATTTCTGAGTAGTTGGTTACTCCTGCTATAAAAGTCGGTGGTTGTGCTTCATTTTGTTCAGCTGGTTCTCTTTCGAGTGATTTTTCTACTTCTGGTGAGGACTCAGCGACATTTATTGGTGGAGGTGAATTCTCTTTTGGTTTAGCTGCTTGTTGTTGTTCTAGAGGTAGTTGTTTCTTGATAATTAACTGTTTTCTAGAAACCTCTTTTGAAGTTGATGGTAAAGTTTGTGCCATTTCTTGTGAGTGTTGAGCTTTCCTTTTCTTACTTGGTCTTTTACTCCGTTTCAACATCCAATTTGTTTTTCTTTCTAATTCTTCTTCATCCGTATGGAATGGATTAATGTCATCATTCAACTGCTTTTATGAGTTCTTCATTCTCTTTCTTTAAAATTGTTAATTCTTCTTTCAATTTGGTTGTAAATTCTTTTATTTCTCTTAGTTGTTCACGGAGTTCCTTCTCGTAATGAAATATATTTTCAGTTGAAGATCTTGGTGATCTTGGTAATTTGGAACATCGTCCAAATGGGTTCATTGTTTGATTGGCCCACCCCAGAATCTATTGGGCCTGCCTCCGAAGAGCGTGGATTTGTCAGCATATCTCCTGCTGTACCACCTGGGGTATTACTTTCCGTCTTTGTTTTACTCATTGTTTGTTTTAGCCAATTTATACCACTGCCATTTGGTCCCCGGTAGCACTTTGCTACTGCCGAAGTAGTACCCCCCCCCCCCCCCCCGCGATGAGAACACGGCTACCTTGGTGTTATCTAGGTGTACGCAAACATCCGAAGCCCTCTGAATACCCTAGGCTGAGGGGCTGAATCTTAATATGTAAGTCACTTTGGGGTTGGCTTCCTAAAATATTCCCCAATGCAAATTTGTCTGTCCTGAACCGCCCAAAACTCCAACTTTGTCAAATTTGAGGTGTTTTTAGTTTGATGTCGCCTAGTACTCAATCTTCTCAACCATTGTGCTATTTATTATCCATTCGCAATTTACTTTAAACAATTAGTGTGCCCAAAATACGCATAAAGTTCGTTTTACAGTGATGGAAATTATCACAAAATAAAATTAATTACCCAACCACTCAAATTCAAAAATCTACATAAAAACCGATGACATCGCTTGCAGTTAACGTAATTTAAGTTAAATAAAATCGTTTGAACGCAGCTTTAATTTGATACTAGCGCGCGAAGCGTCAACTATGATAATCAAGCAAATGTCAAAAAATGACATGACAAAAATATAGTGAACAGAAGATAAGTTCTCATAAAATTGATTAGTTAATAATTTAATAGTGAAAAGTGTGGTGGTGAAGTTACAACAATAAAACTAATTTAAATAATTTATATAAAATGTATTCCATAAATTAAAAATAATAACGAGTTTACGTTATATTTTTGTATATAAATTTGGCCAAGCGGAAGTCACGGTATGAATTTTTTATTCTTCGTATTTTACTATTTTATCAGTAACTTCTTTTTTATGAAACGGTATTTTCTAAACGAATCCTGATAAATTTTATCGATTAGTAGTTCTAATCGATAAAATATATTTATTTCAAAATCATGCTTTGAATTATCGAATTGTTCCAAAATACAAATACGAATGTTTTAAACTTATGAACTCTTGGTGTGCGCCTGAATCTACTAAACTAAATTAACTAAACTAAATTGTTCTAAACTAAACATCTCCGGCTGTCCGTTATGTGGCTTGTAAAAAGTTAATTTACGACGTTACAGAGTAACTGAACAATGGCTCTATTCAGACATTCTCCGCGTATTCTGGCGTTTCCGATTTTTTTTATTGGATACAATTAATTTTGGTTTAAAGCATTTTTGAGGTTAAGTTTTCTCCAATAATTAAAACACTCCAGCTTGATTATTAGGTCAAAATTAATACTGCGTGTTAAACATTTGTAAAAAGTGACCAATTAATTGAGTCTTACTCTATCATATTTGGGATTAAACTAATATTTTTATTTATTTAATTTTATTTTAATTAGTTTTATATTATTTTAACCTCCAAAATATTCTACAGTACGCGCTTTTTTTACGTCCGTCTCTATTGCTAATTTTTTCTTTCTAATTTTTGTTATTTCCATGTTTTTATTGTTTTCCACTGTTGATGTTTTTATTGCAGGTTGCACAATTTCTTGATAATTTGAATTTGAAATGGCTAACTTATTGTTACGGTGACATCTAGATTAGAATAGAATAAGTTACATAATGTTACGGTGACACCTAGATTAAGATAGAATAGATTTTAGAATAGATTTGGTTCAACATTTAGGCGTCATTTGTATACTAACATATTTGCTCGAGTTTTGATGCGCAATTAGGATTATTCTAGAAACAAATATTTTGGTATATAAAGGCGTATATTGACGTGGAATGCTAAGTCTTATTTTAAACGTGATACAGTGAAGGTTAAATAGAAAGATTATTAAAGTGATTATTAAAGCGATTATTAAAGTGATAATTAAAAAGTGTGTTATAATTGTAATAATTAATTATTAAATTTTTATGTTGTATAATAATTGTGTTGTGTAAACAAATTTGTGTGAGTTCAAATTTGAAGCAGTTGTATTTATTTACAATCCATGTTGCTCATTGCATTTCTCAGGTCGATAACTGTTTGTGTCTCTGTCTTCGGCCGATGTTGCATTCAATTCCTCTTTATACATTGATCGAAGCCCCAGGAGAATTGTTGGTAAATGGGTCGTCTATTTCGCCGGTGTTGAGGCAGACAATTGCTGCCTTCAACGTGCGGTGCATCTTTCGATGAGGCCATTTACCTATGGATGATACGCCGTTGTTCTGTAATGTCGAGTTCCTGGAGTTCTCATCGCAACTCATCAAAAAGGTGTGACTCAAACTGAGCACTTTGGTCGGTGGTGATTGCTTTTGGCACACCATATTTTGCTATCTACCCCGAAATGAGTGCGCTTGCGACTGTTGGTGCTGACATAGCAGCATTTGGCCGCACTCAAGTCGATACTTTTTTATGCGTGATAAAACGTGCTGGATGTCCGATGTAATCGAGTTGTCTCGCTTGCTTGACGATCGTTCGATTTTCCGGGTTTCTGTGCAAAGGCAAATGTAAGCGGCTTAAGATCGGTGTAGATGTGACAAATTCTTCTTTTCAGCATGAATTTGAAATGTTTACCGTTTTTGACAGATGAATGAGTTAAGCGACGTTGAACAAATCGAGTTTGCATTTATCAAATGCATTTTTCCCTTCGTCTGACCTTGTTAACAGCGTTCGATCGCTCTTCTTATTTCCAAGAATCATTTCAAGTCCGAACGGAGTCGTAATAGCCATTTTTTTCCAATATCCTTCTGCGACTGGAACCTGTTGGAAAGGTTTTTGCAAGTCAATCTTTGAAAAAATAGTCTTTCTTTCCAAATTGCCCACGAAATCGTTCACATACAGAGTTGGGCAGCGCCCTCGGAACTGTGATGGCATTTAAAGCACGATAATCACCACTCCAATTGTCGAGGTCGAGCGTATATAGGATGTCATTTCGTGATAATTGCATCTACTATAGCTTTTCCAGTAGATGCGCATACAATTTGCATTTAGGCCAGTGAGCGGGTCGATTATTTTTTTTTCATTCAAATCGATTAGCAATCCATATTTAGTAATGAAATCTGCACCGATGATTGGGGTTGTTGCGTGTGCGATTAAAAACATCCACATGAAATCACGTCGTAATCCAAGGTTTACCTTTAGTATTATAGTTCCAAACGTTTTGCTTTCGGTGCCGTTTGCTGCGAACAATTTGATTTCCAATTATCACACAAACAATTAAATATTTGATTTATTTGAGCTATTAAATCTTATCCGAGTGATGTGAAGCAGTAGACTGACATAACAAAATTATGGCAATTAAGCAGTTTATTTTAATTAACCAACATTTTGATTACTGTGATAAAGTTAGTTCTGCATGGGACCTCCATATATATGTATTGTATATATATAATGTCAACGTAGTCTACAGTACCCACTAGAAGCTGATTATTTTCGACTTGTCGTTTTAGGCGAATATCACAAACAGAGCAAAAATATTTTTCCTGGTCATGTTGACTTTAACACAAATCAACTCAATATTTTCAGTTTTGGTAATGATGAGTATCAAACTGTCAAAGTTGACGTGCACAGCAATAATAACTTTTTTACTGGTCAAATTTGAGTCAGGATTATAATCACCTTTCCGGAAGACATAGTCCATCTATACGTTTTGGTAGTCAAGGGACAGACACTTAAGTTTGCAAGATCACGAATACTCTAAAACTAAGAAATCCAAACCAGCAGTGCCACTAGCAGTGTACTCGGTCCTGTACTCTGACTATTATAACCCGTGTTCTTCCTATACCTGAAAACCACCTTGGCCAATAACACAGCTTTCAAGCTAGTAGGTAAAAGCAACCAAATAACAAAAGAGAAGATACAAAAGCCATCGCGGAAATGCAGAACTGAACCATATTCGTTGAATGAAAACGGCAAGGAAAATTAGAATTATTCTCAAATTTGTACAAAATGAAGCTTAATCGTGGTCTCACGATAATCTTCTTTATTTATTGCTTAATTCTATAGAATATTTTTACTAACGATCTAAATTTACAAACAATTTTACCTAAGTTTGCACACAGTACCGAATAAAAGATCATCCACTTTTCCTTTGTAAATTATGATATTTTTAGCGGACGAATTCCACGTTCCATGCGCAAATATTGGATAATCATTTGCAACCACCCATAAATTTCGATCTTTATCGATATTAACATCGAACGGGAAGAAATTTTTATCCGTTTCGTAGACCACATCAAAGTTGTCATTAATGTACGGAGTGGCGGTATTCCAACAACCGATACGTTTCATACCAAATTGGGCATCGAACAGCACATTGGTGTTTTTATCGAACGCAAACCGGAAAGAGTGCGCTCGTTCACCCAAAATGTAAATGTCGGAGTGATACTTATCTTGTGCGATATAGTTTTCGTCTTGAAGTACCTTATTTGAAATGTAATATGTTTTGATTGACGAGAATGGTTTGAGGTATACACGTCTTGATCTGAAATGTGAAATTACAACTGGTGTACAAAATATATTTTTTCTGAGTATTTACCCGTCTTGCTGGCGTTCACCAAGTGTTATTCCTAGAATTCCATAAGACCATTTGAAGTTAATACCGTCGTACTTGAAAAAAGAAGCACATGGTTCTGGTCTAAAATTGTTGTAACGTAATTGCCACGAACAATTTTTTTTAAACGAATACACCACAATCGTTTCGACTAAATCAGAAATGTAAGCGTACGCATCATCACATCCTTTTTCCATATCGATCTCCAAAGTAACAAACCGACTAATTGGGTTAATAAATTCTGATGGAACTGTGTACCGTCTAATAAGTGTATCGCGTTTCAGATCAAATATTACAATGGCTGGCGGTGCTACCATGCGATTTGTCGCAAAGAAATCAACATTTCCGGCATCAACGATCCAAAGTCGATCACATTTATCAATTCGAAAGTGTAGGGTATTTATGACGCTAGAGTCACACGGTAAGCTAACGGTTGGATTGTTGGGATCTTCGCTTACATAATTGGCATCAAACGATGGATATGGGATTAGCACAGGCGATTTGGTTTCACAATTTTTAAAAAAATAATTAAATGACGATGCAACACCAGGTTTAAGTCTGAAATTATCGCGTTTTGATTACAAAATGAAAATAATAATATAGTTTGGAGCTAGATGTTGACCTTACCTAAACACGACAACAAATATTTTATCTTTCCATATACCAACTGCATTAATATTATTATTTTCGGGAATATAGCTCCCTGTTGATAGGGCTACATTTTTAGCGGAGGCATTCGGAAATTTAAATTCTGGTATAGTCCAGAAATATTCCTCTTCTAGCGACCCGATTCTAGCACCAGATACATGCAATTCGTACAAGCCGAATATAATTAACACCACTTGTATCTTCATGGTCTGTATATTGTCCCAACTTGATGTTCACTTGACTTATAACGTTAACCTTTTCACGGTCGCTTTTATATCTACGTCGCATTTTAAGAATCATATACAACACGATTTATGGGCCTTTAGAACTGTTTATGTAGCGATTGGCTTATTTATGTTACCTAGAAAAAGCAGTTGTGTCCCATAAATTATTCGAATTGATAATTTTAATTAAATTTATTTCGTTTTAAACAACACTTGCTGGTCGAACGAAGTAATTTCCATATGGATATGCATGGGTCTTTAAATTAAGTTTATTGTGTTCAAAAATAGTAAAGAACATCCGATATAATATGATCCGTTCCGTTAATTAAAGGGAAGTGAATAAAATGTACAATAATTCTTCTTAAACCAAAGCGCAAACGGTTTACTTGCCGCCATTTCAAAGTATGCATTTTGAGCCATAATCTGGGGCGCAGTAATATTTGAATAAATTGAAGAGTGTAGGTAGATTCCATGAGAGAGTTTTATTTATACCAGGTGTGTAAATATGAAACCTGAACTTTTTATCTTTCTGGCGATGCCACACCAAAAAAAGTTTTCTTCTTTTGAGGCAAACCAGTTACGAAGTGAAGTGCTCTTCAGCAAGCCAACGTTTCCAAGTTTAGTTTTGCTTTCTGTGATGGTACATTAAAATGAAGCAATATCACTTTGTGTTACCTTTTATCATATTCTGGTCAGTTTTTCACGCAAATCTCGAATCAAATTGATGATTTGTTGTTGGACACTCAAAATAGATCAATTTTTCATCGCCAGTCACAATTCGATGGAGGCATCTGTTCCACACATATAGCAGTTGTAGTGACACCTACAAGATACATGCCTTGACGGTACAACCCAAAATAATTATACTATTTTGGGTAAGAAAAAGAAGTGTCAGACAGAAAAAACCAAAGAGCGGAACGATACAGACGCATATAATAATCACAATACCTGTAAATAAATATTGAAGTTAAATAAATAATTAGACGTTTTATTAAACTCTACATTGGTAGAGACGGAAAGTTAGACGTTTTATTAAACTTTACATTGGTGACCCGACTAAAGGGTATTAGTGATTAATTTCGCGGTACAGAAATTAATAAAAAATAAACATTCCGTAGCAAAATCACTGCATATCGGTAAAATTACCTCGTTTTACAACTTACAACGGTATATGTGCAACGAGTGCGGTATCCATAAACACATTTTATCGTGATCACCTGACCCAATGAATAATATGCCCACGAGTGGTGAATCTACATCCAGCATCGATACAATAGTTGTATCAGAATCGGCATTATCAGATTCAACGATAGATAACCGAAGTAATGTAGGAGAAGTCTATCAAATTAGAAGCGAATCTATAATGAAACAAGGAATAGTTTAAACACCGACGACAATGTCATTAAGTGCTGTTAACCAGTCTTAAACCGATTCGTTATATGCCGCTTCATGTGGACCACAGTCAATAACGGTAACCAAACCACCCGGCTACAGTTAAATTTACGGTGGTCGAGCGCATTCTACAGATTTTGCTACAAGCAATTCAGTGCAAACGTTAAGCACGGTAGATGAACTACAAACTTAAAACGCGCAATTAAGACAACAGGTTGAGCACTTAATAGAATTAGTGCAACGCCTACTCGAGCAGCAGTCACATATACAACACCAGCTGATACAGCAACCAAATACGCCTCAATAACTAATGCACAACCAGCATCATTACGATCGTCTTCCAGTACCGACATTTAGTCGAGATAATGTGGAAATGTGGTTTTTCCAGTTAGAAACTTAGTTCAACCGTCGAAATATTGCAAATGATGACGCAGCAAAGTATGGCACGCTGGTTGCGGCACTGGACACCAATATATTGACTACTCAAGTAGCTGGTGTCTTAAGAAATGTTAGTCATGGGAATAAATACGAATCACTCAAAAAAGCAATCATCGCCAATTTTGCCGATAGTGAAACACAGCAACTTCGTAAATTGCTAGCCGGAATTCCACGAGGTACTTACAAACCGATGGGCTTGCTCAATATTATGCGAAACACTTGCAAGAATGCAAAGGCGGAGCAGCTTGGCTTAATCAGACATACAGTGTCTGGTGACAGGTACAGTGATAGTGGGGAATAAAGCAAATGCCGCACAACCTGGCAACATTACTTTAGATGACGAAGCAACGCTCGCTGATGCTATCATCGAAACGTTAGGTACCAGAAATTTAAATGTTGCCCAGATATCTCAAGTTTCCGATGGAGATACAATTCAGTTAGCCATTGCTAACCTCACGCGAAAAGTCGACGGATTGTATCAACGAAAAGGTAGAAATCGCTCGAGAAGTCGTCCGAGATCGGGTTCTATAAACGATGAACGTGAGAGTCATAAAGTTCATCGTAGCCCAAACCGAACTCGATCAACTACTTGTATTTATCATCGGAAATATGGAATGGATGCTGCTGATTCATCTTCGAAGAAAACGTTTTTAATTGACACTGGAGCAGACTTTTCTGTCTTGCCACCTGCCCAGCGATCGAAACCCAGTCCGAGAGCCGTCAAGCTCTTTGCACCAAATGGTACTCCGATAAACACTTACGGTGACTAGACGTTTGTGATAGCCGATGTAAGTCAGCCAATCATTGGATCCGATTCCCTCACCCATTGCGACATCCTTGTCGACGTAAAGAACAACGCTCTCATCGATAAGCTAACGTTACTCAAGTCGATGGGCTTCCAATTGCCAAGCACTCCGCTGCAACTCAAAACGTTTTGCATTAATGATCCAATCGTTGATCTGCTGGAAGAATTCAAAGATATTTCGCAAGCAACTTCATTGTTACGTGCGGTTAATGGTGTAAAGCACCACATCGTCACAAAGGGTCATGCAGTTTCCGCAAAGGCATGACGTCTGTCACCAGACAAGCTTTAGGTTGCCAAAGACAAGTTTGAGTTCCTGTTAAAACATGGTATATGCAGACCTTCAAACAGCCATTTTGCAAGTCCACTACACATGGTAAAGAAAGCAGACGGTTCCTGGCGCCCATGCGGCGACTTTAAAGTGCTCAATGCAATAACTCTTCCAGACAAATACCCGCTACCGTATATACAAGATTGTGAAAATGCGGCGAGTAACAAACAAGTATTCGCCAAGATTGACCTGCACAAAGCATTTCATCAAATTCCAACAGAGCAGGCAGATATTCACAAGACAGCGGTATGTTGATCATGCTACAAGAGACTTGCCGTTTGTGTTTGGGTACATCGACGATTTCCTCATCGCCTCGTAGAACGAGCTGCAACATCGTAAGCACCTTCGAATATTTTTCCAGCGACTTCGAGATTTTGAACTTCGAATAAACGTTGCGAAATGCGAATATTTCAAGGATGAAATCAAGTTTTTAGGCCAAACGGTCTGAAACCAATGCCACATAGAGTCGAAATGGTCAAACAGATTCTAAGGCCGACAGTCCAAGACGTTATGCCATCTATGACCGGGAAGTGCTAGCCGTATATCAAGGCGTTCGCCACTCCAGGTATCACCCGGGAATGGAGCTACGACGATATTTCGGTTGATCAAACTTCATATCCAGAAATCCAAATGTTACTCAATTGCAATACGACATCTCTCCAATTGAAGCAGATACGTTTGCCGAATGTCTCAAAACCAGTCATCTGTCACTATCGAGGTGATTCTATTTGCCTAGAAAATCTATTCATCCAATTACCATGAAACTTTGGTGAGTTGTGTGTGCACGCCCGCGAAGGTGTCTGCATTTAAAAACAGGACTAGACCCCGAAGTTTAGGGACTCGGTACACATTGTTGAGGGGTTGCGAGGGACAACGCCCACGAAGGTTTCTGAGTCGGTAAAATTAAGGGTCTAAAATATCCGTTTTTGAAGAAATTGCCTGCAAAATATCCGCAGTTCAAAATAATTCCAATTTCTTCCGTGCAACAATCAACACCGAATAATTCAGCTAGTAATTAAATCTATATATATATATATATATATATATATATATATATATATATATATATATATATATATATATATATATATATATATACGAGGGCTGCCTTTTATATTTCGGGATTAGAGAACAAAAACAAATATTAATCATCGAAAATCGCTTTATTGTTTTTCAAAATATTCCCCATGAAGATCTATACACTTTTGCATGCGTTTGAACCAATTGTCGAAGCACTTTTTCCACTCTGATTGAGGTATCTCCAAAACATGCATTCTGAACGCAGCAACTGCTTCTTCAGGTGTCGAAAAACGTCTCAGTTTGTTTTTTACGTACGGGAATAAAAAGAAGTCATTTGGTGACAAGTCAGGACTATACGGCGGATGACTCATCAAATCGATGTTTTGAGTGCTCAAAAATGCAGTTGTTTGAGCCGATGTGTGAGAGCTCGCATTGTCGTGGTGAAGAGTGATCCGTCTTCGGCAGTTGGTTTTCCTGATTTCTTGGAAGACAACTGGCAAACAAATGGTTGTGTACCACTCAGAATTGACTGTTCTTCCTTGTTCTAGTGGTACGGTTGCGACATGTCCATTTTTCCAAAAAAATAGGCGATCATTTGCTTGCAAGTGCTTCGTGCGCGAACAACTTTTGTTGGATTCAGCTTATCTTGAAACACCCATACAGTCGACTGCTGTTTACTTTCGGGCTCATACGCATAAATCCACGATTCATCACCTGTCACTATGTCATAGACGTGTTTTGAAGCACTGCGATCGTATTTTTGAGCTTTTCTTTCGACCAATCGACACGAGCCTTTTTTTGAGCGATTGACAAATTGTGTGGGATCCAACGCGAACAACTTTTTTCTACATTCAAATGTTTATGCAATATTGAATGTATGCTGGTCCCACTAATGCCTAAGGTTGTCTCAATCTCACGATAGGTCACATGACACATGACGATCTTGCAATATCAGTTCGCGCACAGCATCAATGGTTTCCGGAACAACAACTGATTCTGGACGACCTTCACGAAATTCGTCTTGGAGTGAACTACGACCTCAATTGAATTCACCATACCATCGATAAACACTGGTCCTTGATGGAGCTTCATCGCCAACAATTGAATTAAGTTCATCCATGCACTCTTGCTGCATCCACGTCGAAAGTTGTAAATAATAATCGCACGAAAATATTCACGATTTAATTCCATTTTTTCGCCGAGATGTTGAGTTAATGAGTACTGTAAACAATGTTCTGAGTATGTATAATCTCAAAAATGTCAAACTTTACGATAGAGATGTCAGTTGCCAGATTGCAACACTAGGGTTGTCCAATCCCGAAATATAAAAGGCATCCCTCGTAAAAATGAATTCCTGTTTGTTTGTTTGTTCCGAATGGGCGTCTCAACCGCTCAACCGATCGCCATGAAATTTTTACCATATACAAGTTGCATATCCAGAACCAACCGTATGATATTTTGGAAGGGGCTGGACCCCGGGGTCTAGGGGCTGTGGTAGAAATTTTTCCGAAAATTTTAATTTTCTTTAAATTTTTCCACGAAAATGAGTTTATGGGGCGGGTTATATAAAATTACTGACATGTTCGAATCCGAGGGCCCAGCCCTGGATCAAAAATTAATTTTTACATGTGTAGATACAAATATTTGACTATTCCAAAATGACTTCTCAGCCGCTCAACCGATCGCCATGAAATTTTTACCATGTACAAGTTGCATACCCAGAACCAACCTTACGATATTTTGGAAGGGGCTGGACCCGGGGTCTAGGGGCTGCGGTACAAATTTTTTCGAAAATTTTAATTTTCTTTAAATTTTTCCACGAAAATGAGTTTATGGGGCTGGTTATATGAAGTTACTGACATGTTGGAATCCGAGGGGCCCAGCTCTGGATAAAAAATTAATTTTTACATGTATAGATACACATATTTGACTATTCCAAAATGACTTCTCAGCCGCTCAACCGATCGCCATGAAATTTTTACCATGTACAAGTTGCATACCCAGAATCAACCTTACGATACTTTGGAAGGGGCTGGACCCCGGAGTCTAGGGGCTGTGTTACAAATTTTTTCGAAAATTTTAATTTTCTTTAAATTTTTCCACGAAAATGAGTTTATGGGGCTGGTTATATGAAGTTACTGACATGTTGGAATCCGAGGGGCCCAGCTCTGGATAAAAAATTAATTTTTACATGTATAGATACACATATTTGACTATTCCAAAATGACTTCTCAGCCGCTCAACCGATCGCCATGAAATTTTTACCATGTACAAGTTGCATACCCAGAATCAACCTTACGATACTTTGGAAGGGGCTGGACCCCGGAGTCTAGGGGCTGTGTTACAAATTTTTTCGAAAATTTTAATTTTCTTTAAATTTTTCCACGAAAATGAGTTTATGGGGCTGGTTATATGAAGTTAGTGACATGCTCCAATCCGAAAGTCTGCCCTGGATCAAGAATTCATTTTTACATGTATAGATACAATTATTTAAATGTTCCGAAATAGCGCCGTAGCCCAAATTTAGACACCAAAAAGGATATCTAGCGTGCGATTGTTATACACAAATCATACCTCTAATATAATTGATTTAATTATTCAAATTAATTTTATTAATTTATATTTAAGACAATCTTTCATCACTTTAACTGAAGACAAATCTCTGAACACTTATATTATCCATACTAATAATCCATTTTTACTGGTTTGACATGTACTGTTTAGTGATATCCTATTTAACATATCCTGTTTTGAAATGTACCATAGTCAGCGAGTTCTAATTTCCATATAACTTCAGAAATAATTAACATTCTATTTTAATCCACTATTCCAACCGGCGGCTTTTTATCAAAATAGTAGTTTCATACTAAATGCCAATATAGTTTATTACTTTATTTAGTTTATTACTTAAATAATCAATGATTGTTTTATAAAATCAATTCTAGGAAAGGTACTAAAAAATATTGTACGTATAAACTGATTTACTTTGAAAAGTACTAGAGTTTTATATTTGAAAATAGCATCTTCTACAAGAAACATCCTCGCATTCAAATTATTGTATGTGTAAAATTGCCTTAGTTTGAAAAAACTTCTTTTGTTTTTGGAAATGTCATTTTCAACCACAGTGCGCGGTAAAACGTATCGAAGTGGACGTAGTTTTAATCGTTTTGAATAAATTAATATTAATTTGTGTTTCGGATGCCGTTGTTCTCGATTAGTTAGCTATATTGCAATAAAATAATTGTTGGTGATTATTTTCCAGGTATTAAATATTATTTCAAGTGAATATACATTCTTATTAGATTTAAGTTTTCAGTTTATAAACGTGTTAATCTACGATTACTTTTTGATTGTAGTTAACATTTGATTTTGCTTAAAAAAATTCCGTAAAGACATTTTGAAACACAGTTCGCGGTGAAACGTATCGAAGGGAACATTAAAATCGTTTTGATAAATTAATACTAATTCCTGTTTTGAATGCAGATCATTCCTGATTAATTAGCTACACGTTTCATTTTTGCTTAAAAATGCCACCGAAAAAAAGATCAATTGGGCAGGTAACTGCAAAGTCGAAGAAGATTATAGCCACAAGGGTGGCTGAATCAAGCGAACAGCGTGAAACACGACTTGCAAACGTTCGAAGCAGGATGTCTTCTTCAAGAGCTGATGAAACAACTGAACAGCGCGAAACACGACTTGCAAACGTTCGAAGCAGGATGTCTTCTTCTAGAGCTACTAAAATCATTGAACATCGTGAGGCCCGGCTGGAAGTCGATCAGTTACGATATGGACGATTAATAGAAACTTTTAGAGGTGATTTAAAGTTAGCAGCATTCAATTACGAGAAAGACTATGATTACAATGTTTCAATTGGGCAAATGGAAAACATTTCTTTGTATTGTCATGCTTTAAAGTTTCACAATGAATCGCCTGGAATGTGTTGTTCAAATGGAAAAGTGAATTTGCCTCCTCTGGATGATCCACCTGAACATCTTCTAGCTTACGTCTCCGGAACTACTGAGTTATCCAGACATTTTCTACAAAATATTCGAAAATATAACTCATGCTTATATACCTCCCGTGCAACGCCGGGTAACTCAGCTAGTAAATAATAAATATATGTTCACGAAAATACTATATAGACTTTACGTGGGCTGGGTTTCACTGAATTTTACGACTGGCGTTATGATTCCATGATGTGCTGGACGGAAAGGGAATTAAAACAATGGTTTTTAGTAGAAGTTCTAAAATAACTCGGCCAATTCTTAACCGATCATGATGTATGTGACCTGGAACGGATCTCGGTTATTTCTTAATCGATTATGGCGGGATATTTTATGTTGGATGGAAATAGGATTCTAAAATGGCTGGACCACCTGTAGCAATTATCAGTGCATGGTTCTTGTTTCATTGTTGTTTACAAACCAAGTATGTGGAGTTCTGGCCGATTGTGCCTCGATGTACCCTGTGAGTAAACCTCCGATTTAAACATTGAATTCGCCCAATATATTTTGGCGTCGTATTGTGAGCAAATATACTAAAAATAGGTGGCCAAGTTTCATATAGTAGGGCCCTAGAACCTACGTCAAAATGCTTGTAAGAATTCCAATTCTAACATATCAAATTTAAACATGATCAATTAAGAATCGGTCAGGTTCCATTCAGGATAGTCTAGTGCAATTTCATTTAAAAATTAGGTTCAAATTTGTTTTTTTTTTTCACATGTAAAACTCCCCATAACATAAAGCAAACCAAATTTTACCAAAATTGGATTAGAAATGACTATCAACATGCAGATTGCAGAACTCCTTATAAAATTCATGTTATAAATTTCAGTTTTGCATATAAAATTTGAGCCAAATGTTAAATTGCCAATCATATGTCATACACATGAAATAATAGTCGCTTGAGACGTACTTATGTGTTCTACTCATCATGGTCAAATTCTGAAAACAATTCAAATTCCTTCAAATCTCAATCCAAATTCGAAGAGTTTAAAAATGCAGGATTGAAAATAAACAGGATTTTGACCTACCAAAGACATGAGAATTGGAATTCCTGCTCCTCTAAAATTAGTATTTTTGATTCCGAAAATTTGAAACGATTCGCGAGTTAACTTTCCAGAATTTATAATGGTCGTTTTGTTCAATTACGAGGCGACTTTAGGAGTTCCTGTAAATTATGCTTAGTCGTACCTTCGAACTTAATTGGTATCGATTTTGCAACCAAACTAACTACGTTCCTTTTGTTTAGAAGATTTATTTTTTGCAGATTAGAACAAACTCCCGACTAAATAATTGATTCTGACAAAAAATACGTTTTGTCTATCAAACAGAAACAACATTTTCTTTTCTAGCAAAATTATTTAGGTAAGTTGAGTCAGCCCTCAAAAAAAATATTTTAAATCCAACAATCTACGGACCAGATTTGTACATAATGGAAATTTACTACCGTAACCAGATTTCATTTACAATTCACACAATAAAAAAAAACTTGTTACCTTTGCGGTGGTATAAAAAGACGGAAATTTTTTTGTTTTGTTTGTTTATTTTGTCGTTCAACATATTTTACAAACAATACTGATCGCGGAACGTGATCGATCGAAATTCTTCCGCTTGTACTATAAAAGCGCAATTGCACTTCGTATATAATCGTAAAAATGCAACAAAAGCGCGCACTTAGTCATTATTTTTATGTGTGTTTGACTGCGGATCGATATCGATCTGATGCAAAATAAATATTAGTACCTGTTTATGGCGCGAAAAATATTATTCCTCGATATTCCTCGCTAGAGGCAAGGAATGTTTGCGTTTTACACATCGCGCATTCAAAATTATTAATAAATACATAAAAATAATTGTTTGTAGTTATTTTTTATAATATTTATTGAGCGGTTTTGTGACGCGCGCATAGACAATATTTTACACGTTCGCGCGATCGCTTGTTAGATCAAGGTGCAATTGTTCTGCGGTAAAGTATTTACGGCCTTGGAAAGAGTCATTTTTATTCACATACCAGTTTTGTTTATACTGATTTCCGATGCAAAATTATTCGATCCAACTTGTTTGTTACCTTGAGTAGTTTCCATATGATTCGTAACTTGACCTATTCTATACAGTTATTTAGTGGGCTGTACATATTAGATATCTAATGATGTTGCATACCATTATAAGTTCAATGATCTTATGAGATCAAAATCGAAAAAATTGATATTTTGGCCGTTTTCCGATTACTCATTTGAAGTGCTTATATAAGTACTTAAAAGAAAATTACGATTGGAACGAAATTGGTAGAGTATGTAGATCATTCGTAGTAAATGTAGAATTCTATTTTACAATAGTTTTTTCAGTACGAGGTTGTCATTTTATAGTTTTGTGATAATGTAACTATCATGTTGTTTTATTACCTTACAATGAAAAGTGTTTACACAAACAAAAAACTATGACATCTTATGCTTGTGAATTTCATTGGAGGTTCACACTTCCAATTGCTTGTATCATTGATTGCCCCCAGGAGTATTTCAGAGTTTTCATACGATGATTTAGTTGAAAAACTAGAAACACATTTGTGCCCCAAGATAAACATGTTGGTAATCCAACATCGTTTCCTTTCAATATATCAAAGCGAAGAACAAACAGTGGCTAGTAATGTTGCATTACTCCGGCGGAGTAAGAGCAAGAGTTAGATTTTGAATAGATTTTGGAAAAATCGTTAGCTTTGGAAGCTTCTAAAATTAACAGCCGCGAACTCAATTCAAAACAACCTAGCATCATAAATGATGTCAACAGAATTCACTCCAGGCCTACAGGTTCAAGTCATCGTAGGAATCGATCAAGAAATCGATAAACATCAAAATCAGTGATTCGATTGAATCTCCCTTGAGTGTGCAATGCATAGGTAGTTGAATTATCCCAGACCCTGAAATTGTTATTGGAGTGATGGTAGTGTTGCATATGCTGTCGAAAATGTAGTCTTGTTTGCTACAAACAGAGATTCATGATGTAATATTCTTATTTCGCAGCGACCGCTCTTAGACTTATCATTTTGTAATGGTTTATTTAGATCACACATAAAGTGCGTGTTTTGAATAATTTGACATGTTTGGAAGTCAAATTCTGTTGCGAAATAATATGCCTGCCGTTGTAAAGATACTAGCATGTGATTTGCGGATGATTTTATGTAGATATAAGTGTTGGTACCGATATTACATGCAGAATTTGAAATTCCTCCATTTTCCAAATGACCAGGTAATGCACGTTGGATATACTGTAGTTGCTCACTTAGTTGGTTGGGTGTAAATAGTAAAGTGTTGATGAGCCCGTGATGCACATCTGAGATTACATCGATTAAAGCTTCTTGTATATCCTTAAAGGATATAACTGCTATAATGATTCGTATCTATGAATTCTTCATGAAACATGATTATTTCTAGTTCATCTTGGACTACCTTATAATGATTAGTGATCAACTCTCTATTACGTTTGATAACGTTGGTGGTTGTTTCGGCGAAAGGCATTTGTTGTTTTACCATATCTGCTACATATGTGTATTTGCTTGGTTATTAACAAGTTGATGTGTTTATCATATCAAACAGCTCGTTTGCGATATTGTCAATAATATTGAACGGACACCTCTTTTGTTTGATTGTTGGTTTACTGGAGTCCAATATTTGGCTTCTATTTTCTACTTCGCTTAATAGATGAGTCACTTAGCTGGAGATTATTAAGCAGATGTCGTTGATTTTCAGGAACGTCGAATTTTGGTTGCATTTGGCCGACAGTTGGTTTTTTGCTTCTTGTAATTTATTGAACTCCAGCCAATAGTTCGCTAAATCATAATACATGATTAGCTTCCATTCGCTTCTTAGTAATTGGAATTGACAATGAGTGACGATAATCGCTGTAGTTGATGTTGTAGGGAAGGAAGCAAAGTATAGTAGTTGTATATACCATGGCTTTCATCCAGGGTGTAATTTTGGTCTTCTGATGTTGGTAAAGTGTCTTCACCTTTTCGCGTAGTTCTTCAGCCTTTTCGATCACTATTGAATTAACCATCCCTCTCATCCAGTCGTGAGTTGGTGTTTTTGCATTTCTTTCTTCTGTTTGAATATTATTTTCACGTTTTCCTAAAATTCTTGTTGGAGGTGTAATCGTATTAAGATTACTTGATAATGTTGAGGATGATTTTGGTTTTATTATGGTTAATTTTGCAGGTGTTGATGAACTTGTTTGTGGCTCATTTGCTTCCGTATGGGTTGGCAAAGGAGACGATTGGGATATTGGTCTCTTAAAGAGAGCTCCGCCCGGCCCTCGAACTGTGGATACTCGGATCTTATTATCATTACCTAGATGTACTTCAGAAATCCGTGCCATTCATTAGCCATCTGGTTGGAGGTACTCTTTCATCTCAGATTAGTACTAATTGGCCTGATTGTAGGTTTTGTTGTGCATCTTTCTATTTTGCTCGTTGTTGTAGCTGTAGAAGATAGTCTTTTGACCATTTGTTCCAAAAATCTTGTTTCAATTTTTCATACTAATTTCCATCTTTTAGGTGATTCATATTTTCCATTTCCATAGGTTGTTGTGGAGGAGCAGTCAGGGTGAAATGACCTGGTGTTAATACAGCTAAGTCTGTTGGATCGTTTGTGATTGGGCTTAAGGGACAGGAATTTAGACATGCTTCGACTTGTGCAACTACCGTTGATAATTATTCGAATGTAAGTGTTTGTTCTCCAACTATCTTTTTTAAATGATTTTTTTGTCGATTTTACTGCAGCTTCCCAGAGACCTCCAAAGTTTGATGCTGCTGGTGAGATTACGTGCCATATTGTTCCTTGTCTAGCTAATTGTTCCTTAATTAGCTCATTTGCTTCGTTTAGTGACCTGGTTTTTTCGATTTGTAACTCGTAATTTTTGCCTATGAAGGTTGTTTCGTTGGTATGACTCTAGTTCCGGGTAAATTTCTCATTAGTTGATGTTTTACTACATTGTTAAACCGATGACATCTAACACATGATTTGATTTGTTGTTGAATGCATCTGCATCCATTTGTTATCCAAAACCTCTTACGGATATACGCTATTGTTAGTTGTGTTCCTCCGTGCAGTGTTGAATTGTGTGCTTCTTGTATTATCAGTTTTGTTACTTGATGTTCTGGAGGTATTATTGCAGGATGTTTTTCTTCAAATGAGCAGTTGGAATTGTGTAGCCTGCCTCCTACTCTTAATATCCCTGTTTCATCTATGAATGGGTTGAGTGAGAGTATTTTACTTTTTGAAGATATTTTGTCGCCTTTTCTGAGACATATTATTTTTTCTTTGTATTTTGTTGTTTGTACGTTTTTTTATAACAAATACCAGAGCTAGTGTTCGTTCTTCTGCCGTTATGCAGGTAGTTGTTGGTATGTAATGTTTTTGACTACTCTTCACGAATCGTTGAATGAACGCTATTGTTTTCAGTATTTTTATAATTGATGAAAACCTTTGCAGGAGATGTTGGATGATGGATGAATCACAATTAATGATTAATACTTTTATTGAATTTGTTTTTTGTTCAGGAGGATCATTTAACAGGAGAGGTTGTTCTGGGTTTGAAATTACAGATCGTTGTAGCCAGTTTGGTCCATGCCACCATAATGGATGTGTTTGTAGTTGTTCGGGATTCACACATCTACTCGCACAGTCTGCTGGATTCTCAGTTGATTTGTCGCAATACCATTGCGCTGGCTGTGTAATTGTCTGGATTTGTGCCACTCGATTCACCACGAAGGTTTTGTATTTGTTAGGATTGCCTTTGATCCAGCTTTGTGTTATCATTGAATCTATCCAAGTATACGTAGGTGTCTCCTTGAAACCCATGTTCTCTCTAATTGAATGTAAATGTTTGGAGAGTAGCAAAGCTCCGCATAATTCTATTTTTGGTAGCGATATCTTGGCTTTTATTGGGGCTACCTTTGTTTTAGCTGATATTAGTGACGTGGAGCTGATATTGCTTTTTTTATCTATAGCCACATAATAATAATCTACGGCAGCGTAGGCCTTCTCTGATGCATCACAAAATCCATGAATTTGTCCAGTTTTGTGGTTTTTGTGCTTCATCCAACGTGGTATACGAATTTTTTTCTATGATCAAATAATTTAGATGCCACTGATAGTATAGTTGCCCCTTGATTGTTTTAGTGCAGTTATTGTTGATGTTGGCCTAAAATTCAAAGTTGTCGTCTTTTGGATGCCAATAAATTCCGAGAGTTTTTACTTTATTATCTGACTGGATTAGTAACCTTTCCTCATGCTGCAGGTTTTTTGGTGTGTTTGACAAAAGGTTGGAATTGTTGCTGGGCCATTTATGTAACTTAAATCCACCGCCCTTCAATATTTGAATCAGTTCGTGTTTTGTTTTTAGGATTTCTTCTAAATTATCACCTCTAGAAATGAGGTCGCCAACATAAAAATCTTTTAATATTATTTTAGCCGCCCTTGGATATTTTTCTTGATCATCTTCGGCTAATTGTTTTAAAGTTCTTATTGCTAGGTATGGCACCGAAGACATCCCAAATGTTACTGTTGTTAATTGATATTCGTTGATTGGCTCTGTTTGTAAATTAGGCCATAGAATTTTTTGGTAATGTTGATCTTCTGCATGTATTTTTATTTGCCGGTACATTTTTTCAATGTCGGCTGTTATTGCATATTTATAGCTCCTATATCGCATTAGAATTGACTCTAAATCATCTTGAATAGTAGGACCCACGAGTTAATTGTCATTAAGACTTATTCCATTTGATTTCATTAACTGTATGGTGGGGGATGTAGTATAGTCTTCTTTGTGTTGTGGTGGTTTTTTATTACAAATTTTCATATGTCCCAAGTCTATATATTCCTGGATGCATTGTTTATATGCTTCCACCATTGTCTTAGATTTGTTTAGTTTTTTCTCTAATTGTAAAAACCTTCCTAACGCCTGATTTCTTGATTTTCCTAATGGATTTGAGTGCGATTTGAAGGGAATTCTTACTACGTACCTCCCTGTTGATTTTCGGTAATGCGTTCTTATAAAATGTTCTTCGAATTGTTGTTCTTGTTGTGTTAAACCCCGTTTTTCTTGGAGTTCTTCTAATTCCCAGAATGTTTTTAGATTTTCATCGATTTCTGTGAGTGTTATTAAAGAGTGGATTTCTGAAACCACATTGTTTGTTGCTCCGAAAATTATCCATCCTAGTTCAGTTCTTTGTGCTATTGGTTCGCAGTTCCCTTTTGACAGTTCACTTAGTATTATCATTGGATAATAATCAGCTCCTAATAATATGTCGATCTTGCTTGAATGATTGTAGTTTGAATCAGTCCATACTAAGTCATTCATAGGTGTTCCCACTGCCAAGCATTTATGTGTTGGTCTGGTAATATTTTAGTTAATTTGTCGAT
The DNA here is from genome assembly GCA_947310385.1 of Nephrotoma appendiculata. Lineage (NCBI taxonomy): Eukaryota > Metazoa > Arthropoda > Insecta > Diptera > Tipulidae > Nephrotoma > Nephrotoma appendiculata. The sequence goes on from OX371223.1 coordinate 288,129,021, forward strand.
TACTAATACTTTTATCTCCATAGAAAATTGTAACGGAAATTTTGGCTGTATTTTACAATTAATGTACTTGTTTATTATTCCTGAATTTGTTTGTCCAATTCCGGATATTTCTATGTGTATTTTTTGCCACTGCAAGTTTAACCTACGTGCTGCTTCTTTTGTTATAAATGTTCATTGTGACCCTGGATTGATTAACATTCTAAGATATTCGTGTCCGTTTTTCCCACCTTGGATTTTTACTAAGGCTGTACTCAAAATTGTATGATCGTGCATTGATGAATATCCCACATTGTCTCTTTCCATTCTATTGGTGGCTAATTGAGTTATTAGAGTTGTTGGTCTATCGTGTACTGCTGTTGCGTTGTTGTTGGTGTGACGTTGGTATGAGTTTATGCAGCATAATGATTTAATTTTTTTCAGTAAGTCTTAGTTCCTTGAATCGAGGACATGCCCCCAGTTTGTGGTTCTTTTGACAGCATACGCAAATGGTTGTTGATTGTTGCTGTTTTGTTGTAGATGTGAATACCTGCCTTTGTGGTTGAGCCCTCGGTTGATGAGCTGTTGTGAATCTGTTACCTCCAAATGATTCCAATGATCATTGAAATCATTTAGATGATTTTAGAAAATTTAGGAATTGGTTTGTGGTTTGAAATTCTTTTGGATTCTCCAGTGAACTTTCATATAGGCGCCTTGATTCACTATCTAGTTTTTTCGATAATGAAAAAATGATGAATGAATTCCATGTTTCAATGTCGATTCCTGTGTTTCTTATAGTATACAAACACTCAGTTGATGTATCATGTAAATGTTTGATGGCAGCCGCAGATTTGACGCTAATTGTTGGTTGACCGAGTAAACAATTTAGCAGGTTCGTCACAAGTAGTCTTTTATTGTTAAATCTATTTTGTAAGATTTCCCAGGCCATTGTATGATTTTCTCCAGTGGGTTCTAAGTGGCTTAACAGTTTTTGTGCTGGGCCTCCTATGAGGTTTTTCAGGTAATTCATCTTGTATGTGTGTTTGTTAGGTTCGTATTTTCGTGAACCAATCTTTTAAAGGTATCACCAAAACCGGTCCATTTCATATAATCACCATCGAATGTTGGAATTTCAACGGCTTGTAGGCTAATTTCCATTGGTTTTATGTCGTAATGTTTTTCCTCTTGTTCTGTAGTTATTGATATGGATATCCGATCATATTGCTGTTTTATATTATCATATTGTTTTTCTATGAAGATTTTTCTTTAGCTTCATCGTCTTCTGAAGGTTCGATGCAAATTTTCTCATCAAGTTCCATGATATGCATCATCATCCTATGTATGTCTTCGTGGTTTTCGCAATATTTGTCGAACAGGCCTTGTAATTCACTGATTTTTGACTGCAGGTATTTGTTCGTTTTGCGCTCCTTTCCGTCTTTTTTGTAGTTTGGGAAGAGACGTGCGATTTTTTCCGCTATACCCTGTAGTTCGTGCAGCAGACTACCCATTTGATCCGTCAGTGAATTTACTTTTGCTGGTTGTTGTACAGTTTTTTTGTTTGTTATTAGGTCATCGTTTGTTGTTTGGCTTTGAAGGACCAAAGTTTGGTAACTTTTCGAACGATGTCCCCCCGTTGGCTCGATGGACCAATGTTTGTTTAGGAATTAGTGCGCCTACCGTGGGTCAATTATAAACAACTAGCTGAGAAGTTAAAGGTTATTTTAATTCTGTTTCTTCATTGAAAATATTACAGTTTATATATAAAATGATTACATTGATTACAACAATAATTAAATATAAGGGAAATAGCTTCTTGTGTTTTACCTAAATTAAAGCAAATTGTTGCTTCGTCATATATTTGCTTATTTAAGCAACTTCTTTAAGCATACATATATTTGTTTTATGTTCAATACATTATTTTAGCTTAATACTAAATTATGTTAAACCAATTTGTGGTCATGTTCATGGGTTAGCTAGTTGTTGATCATATTCATGGTCTGAACAAGATATTGAAATAATATAGTTATTTTTTATATTTATTATCTCTATATATTTTAAAAAAATGGTGGTTTTCGGTTTTCGAGTGCTAATTAGGAATATGGCATTCGTTTTAAGATCCGAGGTGGAGAAATTTTGTTTTGTGCGACGCGAGCTGGGGGTGGCGGCTATAGTACCTATACTCAGGGCCTTGCAGAGGAAATGCGAGGCCTGGGACAGTAGATATTGTGAGGCTCTTTTTTGTAGAATAAAATATTTGCATTTTAAAAATTTCACATATACATATGCATATATTTATATTTAACATTAGCTAAAAATCAATCAAATAATTATAATAATAAAGTTTGGTTTTTGTTATATTGGGGCTTTTCTCTCTTTTTTGGAGGCAAATTCAGATATTACCTCAGTGGAATCTAATTTACGCGCTAAATTAACATTAATGTTTAATGTTGCAAGGTCATTTAATCGGACTTGACTCATTGTAGATCTTAAACAATTTTTAATGCGTTTTAGAACACTGAAAGAGCTCTCGCCTTCCGCTACACTTACTGGCAAAGTTAAAAAAATCCGAAGAGCAATTACAACATTCAGTAAAATATTTATTAGTCCTAAATGGATAGTTTCTTTCAGCAATTCGGCTGGTTTCGTGCTGAGTTTGAAGTTGGTTTTATAAACCCGTTTGAGTAATAACATTTCTTCAGCAATATCCTTATTAATTTCTTTTTCGTATTTTTTTTTTTTTTTTTTGAAACAATTTAACCGATAGTACAATGGCATCTTCATTCATTTCATTAAAATTCCAAAAAACTTCGAACAGATCACATAAGGAGTTAATGGATTGAAATCAACGCGTTAGTCCATCTATTATTGTTAAATATTCATCTTGTTAAATATTCCGTGAAAGTGTGATTCAACTGCTGCTTTGCACTTTAAATGACAATTTTCTGCAAACTCTGAAGTAATATCAGTTGCAGCCGCAGTAGTTTTGCATTCTTGAAGGATCGATCTTCATTGTTTTTTGATGTCTTGTATGGCTCGAACTAGGCCATCTATATTATCTTTCTCTACATTTAAAGTTGCTTTTCGAGCTTGGATAATGAGATTAGTTTTGTGAATTAAATCCAGTAATTCCATCCAAACTGTCGACATAAGCACACTTTCAAATTTTGATAAATATTTTTGAAAAGATCTGATTTGAATTTGTGCTTCTGCCGAAAGACTATTCAATTCAAATTCATTTATAGCTGATAATAATGATTTCATGTGCAATGTGACTGGTTTAACAGCGTCTATCCGTGCAGACCATCGAGTTTTCGATATATTGTGTAACGTGGCTGTGCCGAAATGCTTTTTTAAAACTTCCCATCTCTTTGGACTACCACTAAAGAAATTAAAAATTTGTTGAGTAGTTCTAAAAAATAATACCGCTTCTTTGCAAGTTTCAACTGCATTTACTCCAACTAGGTTTAATGTATGATTTGCACAAGGGCAAAACACACATATGCAATTTTTGGCCAAAAGAATCGATTGCACCCCGTTATATTTTCCCGCCATATTAGATCCATTGTCGTAACCTTGCCCAACACAATTTTCAAAATTCAAACTTAATTCCATTAAAAGGCTCAAAATTCGTTTGGCAATTTCATTCCCGGTTTTATTTGAAAAATTAAAGCAAATAAAGCGTTCTTCAATTGAAAAATCTGTTTCAACCATTTTAACATATCGAATAATTATTACAGTTTGCTCTTTGTTAGATGAATCTGGCGTAGCATCGGCAATAATTGAAAAATATTTGGTTTCTTTGATTTCTTCGATGATTTTATGTTGAACAAACGAAACACAGATTTCAATAAACTCGTTTTGAATTCTATTTGAAAGATAATGAACCTGCATCCTTTCGCCGTTTTTTTGCCAAGACTGGATCATATTTGCTTAGTAGTTCCACTATGTTTGGAGAAATGACAACACTATAGTTTAGATTTAATTCACAATTTATTTATAATCTTTTTGACCACGGAATTGCTAAAGTTTGATGTTACCTAGAAGTGAACAGGGTTAGTTTGACACGAGAGTGTATCTCAGTTGGACTTACCAACCGGAATATTTATACAGTTGATCTTATTAATGATTACCTGAAACTAAGAATTTAATTAATAATTTTATGTAATTAGTAGTAATTTATATACTTATCTTTTTGTATAACTGTGAGATGCACTTTGTAAACAAACAAAACTTATTATTCAAGCTGTCATTATTTCATTATATTTATTATTGTACTAGAGTAGTAATACGATGAGTGCGTTTAATATTGTAATTATCTTCATATCGTATTAGTACTTTATATATACATTTAAGTTTGCTACAACCTACGTTAATTATAAAATTTCAAACCTGACAGTAGCTTAACGTACAATTTTTAAAATTGTTAAGCATGGTATTCTCTTCAAATCTAGCGAACAGTAAAGACTGGCTAATAAATTAATAAATATATCTAAAAATGTAAAGTTCATGTATTCTTAAGTTCATTCAAATTATTAAAATTAAATTAAATACAAAATTCAATCCGTGCTCGCAGTATTTTTATTTCTACCATCCATTAACCGGCCATGTACAACATTTAAATTCTTCATCTGTAATCATCTTTAGTTACATCTTTAATTTTCATCCACCGACTTTATCTTCAAGTTCAACATTATAAACACACTAAACCTAACAAATTACCATTTTGTGAACTTCCGATACGATAATCTGATCAAAAAAAGCAAGTCCTCTTTCTGATAAAAATAATATTACGTCTAGAAATCTTTCCAATAGTTTTGTCCAATTTTTCTGTTCGCTTTCCATCTCTCCGTTAAGCAGGTTAACTATGCGTGTATTAGTTAAAGCTGCGTTTTGCGAGTTCTTCCATTGGATATAATTTTCTTTATGTAAATTTGAGCTTTCGTTTGACGGTATACGATCATACAACTTTTTCCAACCGTATTTAGAATTATACCCAAATTTATCTGTTAAGTGTGATGCATTACATTTGCTGGTCTTCAAAATGTAGCAAGGAGCACAATAAATAGCTTTATATTTATTACTCCAACACAACCAGTCTCTATTACATGATTCTCCATTTGTCAACATTTTTGATAATTAATTGTAAGGTAATCGACGATTTGTATCATCGTTTGCAATATTTAATGGAATTTTAAACCAAATAATTTAAAAAAATGAATTTAATTGATCGGAGTTATGTTTATCAAGAAGTCCTATATCTATATCAGAAACGTCTTTAATTGGATTGCTTTGCACTTCATCATCGATTTTAGTTTCTGAATTTGGGGTATTATGAAGTGTCAAATTTGTAGTGTCTCGATCATCATTAAAATTAACAGCATCTTGTATTTCAACACCAACATCGATATGAAGGTTATTGCTTTCCGTCCCTAAATGTATATTTTGCTCGCTTTCACCAATATCATTTGTTCGCACTGTGTTGAAAAGCTCGTAACGGGTTTCAGTTTATTAACAGCATTTTCCTCCAATTTTTTTCTGTCTCTTGCTAGCGCCGCTTTCCAAATGCCTTTTCACTTCTAATGGGTTGTTTATTATAAAAGAAATACGTACGTTTTAAACCAATATAAAAAGGATTATTTGATTTGCAATACGATTCGAACGAGCGTACAATTCGTCGCTCAGGCTGCCGGCACGTATTGTAATTTGATTTAATAACATTAAATACATGGTGATAGTGGCATAAATCGGATTTCAATATAAAAAAAATATTATGGCACTTGCTGCATAGTAGAAAGTGTACGTCACACGATATATTTTCATACGAAGATTGATTGATTGGAAACCTACCTTAGAAGATTTTTTTTTTTATTTGCTTAAGGCTGTATGATACTCAGCTTGTCAAAAACGATGTTTACTAAAAATCAGTTTTTGACCATAAAATATTACCAATTGACCTAATTCTTTCTTTAGTTGAGCGATTAATACATGATTATCTCAATAAAATGTTTAGTTTGTCTACGGTTAAGTTTCAAAGATTATCGTTTTTTTGAAACGCACAAATCAATTTTTTTAGTCTTGAAATGACTTAGAAAATGGAAAAAATAGTTTAAAAATGATAAAAATTTCGATTCTTATCAATCGAAAAATTACGTCAAACAATAAGTTTATTTGTTTTTACGCAGCAATGCTGATTATTTTTTGAACAATTTACTGTCGCTAGATGGCAACACACGAAATAAAAATTGTGTCCAAGATAAGTGGTTATTAATTTTATTATAATACGCAATGTTTAGAACTGAAATAATGAAAAATAGTAAATGTAATAATTAATTTTACACATATAAACAATTACCCAGTATGCAATTATTCCACTGTGTGGAAAAAACTGCTCAAATGTCGTACAAAATTCCGTACTACAAAATATCAAATACACAAAAATATTGATTTTGGAGAAAAATAATTGTTTTTCTCTTTCTATTTCGCGGTAATATTATTTTCGTTTTATAAGTTTCGATTGTATCTTTTATTTTCAGTTTCTTCTGACAAGTCGACGTGCACGGTTGCACTACATAATTAAATTTTTTTTCTTTAAAGTGTTGTGTTTCATTATAATGTTTTCTATTTGTTAAAGTAAATAGTTTTAAATTTAAGTATAAAATAATAATTATTAAGTTATTTAGTGATCGCGATGTACAAATTTGGACTAAAAAGGTAATAGAAATCTGTCTCACAATGGCGTCGTCGCGAAATACATTTACGTTGTAAATTTTCAATGCAATTTTTTTCTTTTCAAGATCGGTTGTGCTTGTTGGGATGTTCAATTGGATGCGCGTATGGTGAACAAACCAGACGTATGGTGAACGTGCTTAAAATTTAATTTATAAAATTTGTGTTATAAAATTTAATTGTGTATTTTTGTGCTAATAAAAAACTAATATTAATTTTATTATAAATGGAAAATTTTGTTTTATTTCAAATAAGAATTATTATTTATTCCAATAGGAAAATATACACAAACACGTGCTTTTTGTTTCTGTGGTTTTTTTCTCTTTTTAGTTGGGATTCACACCGACACCGGAATTTTTGTGACATTTTTCTTTGGCGGGGAGTACGAATTTCCGCGTGATACACATGGTTCTTTCCATAGAAGCAGTGTGGTTTTAGAACGCGAATGAAAATGGAATTCCGTCGGCATTGCATATTGGGTAGTAACTAAAGTTTAATAACCAAATCATATAAAATTTTGGTACTCATATTTATTAAAGAAACGAACCAGTTTAGACACATTTAAATATCGATACTAAAAAAGAAATTTGTTTTTTCAGTATCATCCCAATATGCAATGCTGGCGGAATTCCATTTACATTCGCGTTCTAAAACCACACTGCTTCTATGGAAAGAACCATGTGTATCACGCGGAAATTCGTACTCCCCGCCAAAGAAAAGTGTCACAAAAATTCCGGTGTCGGTGTGAATCCCAACTAAAAATAGAAAAAACCCACAGAAACAAAAAGCACGTGTTTGTATATATTTTCCAATTGGAAATAATAATTCTTATTTGAAATAAAACAAAATTTTCCATTTATAATAAAATAAATATTAATTTTTTATTCACATTATTTTTTATTTGTGTACAAAAAACATATGTACACAATGTAGAAATGTAAATTACAAAAAATTCGTGTATTTTACAAAAATAAGTAAAGAATTACACGAGAAAATTTTGAAAACCGTAATTAAAACAGAAGGTGGAGTTTTCAAATTTCAAATTGGTTGTATTGGCTATACATTGAAAGAATTACAAACTCAAGTAGCCCCATTAATGAAAGCTATGAAACTCTTGAAGAATACGGTTAGTGTGAAAGATTTTCTAAATAAATTTCCTAAATAAACAAATCACGTGGGGGCCACCTTTTATGTTGCGGCGGTGAGGTCTATATACTCTCTGATAGCCCCAAACTTATTGCCTTTTCCTTCACCACTCTTAATAAAATTATATTCGCCAATTTTTGTTTATTCATAAAGTTTTTATTATTTTATTATTTATTAATATAGGTTTTTATTTAATCAAAATAGCTGCAAAAATATGGAAACGTCCGTTCCGTCGAAATCGAACATGAATAATAATTTTCATTTTCATTTCAGTTTTTTTTTCTTTTTTTTTTAATCCATGCTATCTGTTTTTGGGGCCGAAGCACTCCCTGCTCTTTCGCGCTTTATTTTTCCGTCTTACTTTACGCATCTCTGCCAAATCGAAGACGTACGGCTATAGGGCCGATTTAAGATACCATCCGCGCATTGCATAGCTCCATGCCAGCTTATACTGGACATGGACAACGGGTCGGCCCATGAGTTTTGCACGCCGATAGGGGGTCGTAGTTGTGTTCCTTTTAATCACAGATCGTAATCTGTTGATGAAAATTTCCTTTTGAATCCAACCACTTTCGAGATTCGATCCTGGTACCTCCTGATCCAAACGCCAAAGTTTTAACCACTGTGTCAACACCACTGTGCCTCGTTTACGAATTCGGAAGAATTTATGAAAATGCAAGTGCACCGAGGCCGAAAATGGTTCCTTTAGTGGAAGATTGAAGCGAACCTCTTTTAACGCATTTGGAAAACCAGAACCCAAATCGTGATCCGTAATCCTCTGACCCAGCGGGGTCGCCTAAGCAATCCCACGATGTCCGAATTCTCCGCGAAACACAGTTAGAGACGACCCAAAGATGCCACGCTTGACCTACCGTTTACGTTAATTGTGAAGAACTTATCTTCTCTTTTGAGAACTCTAAACGGTCCTGAATAAGGTGGCTCCAAAGATTTTCTTACCAAATCCGACCTTAAAAACACGTGTGAATACATTGGAAGTTCCTTACTTATGAAAGCTTCTACAATGGAGTACCTAGTGGCCGGAGACGGTCTTATATCAGCGAAATGGTTGTTAAGGTTATTGACAAAATCTGTCTGATGAATTTTATCTGCCGAAAAAGAATTTAGAAATTGACCAGGCACCCTCAACGTATTTCCATAAACAAGCTCAGCAACCTAACAGTAAGGTTGGCAAGAACATTGCCCAATCCGTTCGTTCGTGGCACATGATTGTGGTCTTTAAAAAGTTATGTGCCATCCTGAATGCGATTAACGCTGACAATTCACTAAAAAGACAAGATTCAGACTGCGAACCGTAGTCGGTGACTATGACATTTGATACACCGAAGCGTTAAATCCATGTGGAGTATATACCGCAGAAGCGACAGTAGATGCAATAGTATCAGGAACTGGAACAGCCTCCCCCCACCTCGTATATCTGTCGATTAATGAAACGCAATACCGCTGATTGTCAGAAATAGGCGAAGGACCGATAAGATCCGAGAAGTGGAACGGTGTGTCTTAAAATTTTGGATTTCTGACAAGCTAAACCGGATTGTGCCGTAGTTTGTGAATCTTTCGTGATGGAGGGAGGGCTAGATGGCGTTTTTCGTCAATAATTTAATTGTTGGTTTAATTCTGGTATGCGAAAGATTGTGAAAAGCTTCTTCTGAGAAAATTATGTTGGATGTCGGTTGTGAACTGTCCAATGAAATCCAAATGTCGGAACGCGATGATGCCTTTTCCGGATTCTGACAAAAGGCGTAGACAAGTTGTTTACGGTTCGTGAACAACGTAAACTGTCGTCCTTCCAAAAGATATCTGAAATGCTTGATACCAGAGTACGCTGCTAACAACTCCCTATCATTAGCACTATATTTTTCTTGCGTATCATTAAGACGAACCGAGAAGAAGCTGAGTGGTTGCCAAATATCGCCGATATACTGTTGAAGCACTGCACAGATTGCTGTGTCATTAAGGATCTACCATGATAGCGAGTTTAGTCGCAGATGAAGGGTGTGCAAAAAGAGTAGCTTTACACAAGTTCTCCTTACAATTGTCGAAGGCATCAATGAACTCTGAAGGCTGACCAACTAATTGAAATTTTACTATTTTTCTTATAGCCTTTAAAAAAATCATTAAGTAAAATTTGATCAGCGACGTTTGGAATGAGAAATTCCAATGTAGAAATTAATCCTCCCCAAAACTCTTTTGAGTTGATTAACGGACGTTTAAAACTTTTGATGACTTCAACACGTTCTGGAACAGGCGAAATGCCATTTGTATTAACGAAATGTCCTAAGAATTTAACTTCAGGTGAAGCGAAGACACATTTTCCAGGATTGATTATTAAACCGTTGTCTGATAATTTTTGGAAAACTAGTTCGAGATGCGCGTGATGTTCCTCCAAAGTTTTAGTTGCTATCAGAATATCATCTAGGTAGATGAATGCGAAATTAAGTCCCAACAATACGGAATGCACGAATCTCTGAAAATTTTGCGCTGCATTCCTGAGAAATAAATCGACGGGAGTCGCAATAGCGGTTTTTGGAATATCAGATGGTTCAATAGGAATCAGATGATAAGCTTGGACAAGATCAAGAATAAGACAGTACATCCTTCAAGTCGATATGAAAAATTTTGAAGATGTGGAATGGGATAACGATCTGGAATAATAACACGATCCAGACTTCGGTAATCTGTATACATGGTCTCCAATCGCCATTTTTCTTTAAGACAAGATGCAAAGGACTAGACGATGCACCATTACTTGGACGACAAATTCCTAGAGCCATCAGATTCTCGAATTCCTGTTTTGCAATCGTTAGTTTATCTGGTGCCAAACATCTAGTTTTACAAGAAACCGGTGGTCCAAAAGTTTCCAGCGTATGAGTGGTCATAGGTTTGACGTTAAGAGAGTTTGTCACAATTTCTGAGAATTTAGAAAGAAGTTGCTGAATGTGATTATTAACTTGAGATTTGCCTAGTTGAGACAGTGTTGACGCGGCTGTGAGAGCGACCGTTGGATCCAAAAGACGATGTTGGTCAAGATCAACTATGAATGTAATTTTAAGGAACCCAGCTCCATTAATGGGCAGCGAGACATCTGCCACTACATATTCCCATTTGAAATTACGCAGTAACCCATAATCTAAATTTAGGATTTTTGTCCCATTTAGAAGTAGTTAAGGCCTGTGGAATATGACCAATTTTAAGTGGAACAACCGAAACGTCAGCACCAGTGTCTATTAAAAATTAAATAGACGACTGATAGTGGGCGTCACGTCCTGATAAATATTTAAAAATCCTTTTTGATCAACTGACCTCCGCTGACATTTCTGCGCTTTATCACCTAATCTAAAATTGTACGACCTCTAGATCTTGAACAAGAATTGGTGTGATTTCGATTATTTGACTGAGGTCGAGATCTAGGGCCAAAATTTTAATACGAAAATGTTCAAATTTAGGGCCTAAACTAGATGCTTCGGAAGGGCCGAAAGGATTGCACGATTTTACGGCATTTAATCCTAACGGAGGGACCACCTCCATCATATTGTCTGCCCGTGCTGCCAAAACGTCCAATGTTACATCATTTTCGAAAGTGGTAAGTATAATCTGAACCTGCGAAAGCATCCTCTACATCAAAGTTGTCTAAGTAACTTATCATTGAAGTTTCTACCAGCATTCAATCTTATCTGACTAAGCAATTGTGACGGTTTCTTATCGCCCAAATTCAGGTTTGTTAGGATGTTGTTTAAGCGTGACATCTCTAATTCGCCCAATACACGAATCACTTCCTCTTTAAAAACCGAATAAGGAAGTGCACCGCGAAGCGATCTTGTAGCCTTGCGTCCAATGCTCCCACTGCGTGAGAGAACCTGGTGGTTTCCGAAGTAGTATTCGCAATGCCAAACTGCGATTCCAAAATCGAAAACCAAACCGACGGATTCTGGCTATACAATGGTTGCGGAGTTTTTAAACGCACCTGCATCGTTCCAATCTCCACAATTGGATTTTAACCTTTGAGTCCAACCAGATCCTGAACCAGACTGCTCAGACATGTGAGCAACTCCTGGATTCCGGAATAAATTTTGTGATTGTAGACCGGGGAGTATAAATGAAATAAATGAAATGTCGAAATTATTTTTTTTTGTTGCGAAAAATCGTAAGCTGTGCGCTAGATATGACCAGAAAAAGCACACGATGAAGTCATTTATTCGAAGTTTCATGAATCAACCAACCATTCACCAGGCCAACGCCACCAACGTCAGGAAAAGGAAACTGCTGGACATGTCTAATGAAGTGATAAGGGGATTAAAAGCAATGGGAAAAGATGATGGATCCAGAGACGTTTGGTTCATCCATATATTTTGGAAGAAAAATTAGACGCAGATTCTCGAGCACTATGGGCGCAAGCGTCATGTGACTTGCACAGTTTAGAACGCTTCTTTAAATTTTTGTTGAACCGTTCAGATGCGTTGAAATCGTTGAGGCCAGTTGTTACTAAACGTCCATCATTCCCCAGGGTACCCAGGGTAGCAAAGGTTCACGTTGCTACCGAAGCAAAAGACTGTTCATCAATTCCCAAGGAAACAACGGTACACGTTGCAGCAGAAGTGAATAGTTGTCCAGTATGTAGTTCAAGAGTTTCACGGTAATCGAGCGCCGGCAATGCATCAAGTCAGATAATCGGTGCTTCAATTGTTTACGCGTTAATCACCCAGTCTTTCGATGTATGTCAAGGTTGAGATGTCAGACTTGTGGGAAAAAGCATCATACATTACTTCACCAAGATGATTCAAAGCCAGCTTATTCAGCAGTTGAAGGGAAACAGACAGCAACAATTGCCCACGCTAACACATTACTCAACTATCAACGCTAACACATTACTCAACTACCAACGGCGGTTGTGATGGTCATTGATGAAAACGGATTTGAACACGAATGCCGTATTCTATTAGATTCAGGATAAATGTCAAATTTGGTGACACAGAAATTTTGTAGTAGATTGAAAATACCTAGACAGCACGATCGCACCGTGGTGGCAGGTATTAGTGGTTCAGGTACCCAAGTGTCGAAAGGAATAGTTACTCTTGTCCTGAGATCTCGTCAAAACAAGCGCCAACAAATGAAAGTCGAAGCGTTGATTATGGCCAAACTATGTTCGAAGTTACCGGCGACATCAAGCAATACAGCACACGTAGAGACAGAACAAGCCAGAGTTGATGAAATGCTAAAACTGTTTTGGGAAATTGAAGAGGTCCCCCACACTATGAAGATGACAATCGAGCATACAGCGTGTGAAAAATTATTCGCCGAAACCACTTGCAGAAGTACAGAAGGAAGATTCGTGGTGCAGTTACCAGTGAAGCAGAGGACAAACGAACTTGGAAAGTCATTAAATTTGGCAAAAACCAATGGAGAGAAAGTTCCTGAAGGATGCGATATTCAAACAACGTTATGTACAATTCATGCAGGAGTATTTAGATTTGGGTCACATGGTGCAAGTCCAAGACACCGAACAGCACGATTTGAACATTTTACCGCCCCATGGCATCCTGAGATGATCAAAATTTCGCGTAGTTTTTGACGCGTCCGCGAAAACTTCAACCGGTGTGTCTTTTCGCTGGATTAAAGATTTCGCTGGAATAAAATAGCCATTAGTGCCGATGTGGAAAAAATGTACCGGCAGATATTAGTCAGTAAAGAAGACCAGAAAATACAGGCAAAAATAGTTTGGAGATCGAGTGACGCGGAACCGATGAAAATTTTTAAATTGACGACATTGACGTATGGCTCTGCAGCGGCTCCGTATCTAGCCACCCGAGTACTAAACGAGTTGGCAAATAAGCATAACAAACAATTCCCTGCAGCGTCAGCTGTGTTTTTTAAAAGTACGTATGTAGATGATTTAATGACTGGCGCAGCTACAGTTGAAGAAGCAGTCGAATTAAAAGCCAAGCTAGTTCAAATTACCGCTGGAGTTAGAATGAAACTTCGAAAATGGATTTCGAATTCCAACGACTTCCTACACACCACACCATCAGAAGACAGAGCGGAGCTCATAAAAGATTTCATCCCGGATGATGTAACGGTAAAAGTTCTGGGACTACAATGGAATCCGATGCTCGATATGTTCTCCTATCATGTCAATATGGCCGAACCAGTTTTTACGAAGAGAAAGTTACTGTCGGAGAGTAGCTAAATTTTTGATCCGTTAACGCGGGTTCACGTACGTGATCAAAAAATGATTCGCGAATCAAGCCAATCAAATCGTTGGAATTTCCCCGCCTGAGATGAAATATTTTTATCTTTGGGCAAATTTTTGATCGCAAGCATCCAACATAGAAAAAACAAAAAACAAATTATGAGCAACAATGACGCTCATTATATCCCTTTTTCTACAAAAAAAAAAAAATTGGCTAAATTTAAGTCCAAACCACACAAGTGTGTAAGTAAAAAATAGTACGTAATGGCTTCTTGATAAAAAATTTCAGTTGATTTGAAGTACAATCAACACAATTGTGTGAAAGGAAGGCACAAATGTGTAAGTTGGTTCAAAACACATACAAAACATGATAATTTTGTCTTACCCACACAATTGTGTGGGTAAGTGGGAAAGGGTTAAATAATTTTGCTATTTTTCTTACATTTCTATATGACTCACGTCAATATCAAAAACAAACAAAACACGCGCCATTTTCATTTTTAGCATTTGGTGTTTTAATTTTGTCGTGCGTTTACATAATTAACTAATTTTAATATTTAATAAATGTATTAAAATTGTGAAAACTATTTGTAATTTTGTGCGACGTATTTTCAAAATATCTTGTGTACTAAAATGTTGTGTAATTGCGGAATTATTACATTGAAAAAAAATAGGAAATAGGACAGCCGATGCGATCACTTACCATTTCAAGAGATTCTGTGCCACATCGCTAATATTACAGTAAAACAGGATAATCATAAACGTAAATTAGATGTGCTTGAACACTTAATTTTAAATAAGCGTTTGACGGCTGTAGTCATGTGAGTAGATCGTTTGTTTAAATCACTAAATTATTTAACTTTTGAATGAATATTACAGCAATAATTTAAGCGATTTGGACGTACTACGAAGGATTCGAAAGGTGCAGATATAGACAACCAGCTGGTACAAATGAATTTAACTAGTCACCATAAAATAATCACACCGATGCACGGCGCCAACTGTAATCCCTTACCACAATAAGCAGAAGAGTGAAGGGTAGAGTAATAAATAATTTGATTGACTAGATCGGACAAGACTGAATTAAATACATTTTTTTCCACTTTTGTCTTTATTTTATGAAAAATGAAATACATATTTTATTTTATATTTATACTATCGCATATTATTCGTATAATAATTTTACGCCCATTCAAACCGTTTTCTAATAAATCGCGAGCAAAACTCCCAGGCGAGGTACGATTCGTTAGAATAATGCTGTTGTTAGAATTTGAAGCTCAATGTACAAACAAATCACGTGCTTAGCTACATTCAATATCGGAAGTAGAAGCTAACACGATCTTTGAGCTCGGAACCACTCGGAACTTTACTTAAATCCGCCAAATTGTGACACAACTGCAAATGCCGAAATTGAAACGGATTGTTACGGGCATCTTTAAAACTTTTCATCAATTTATCACTCATTCATTCGATTTCTGATTTAGCAAACTCAACCTTGAACGAATGTTGATGAAAATGAAATGAATGTTTTTATTTTATTTTATTTAATTGTCAATCGTCACCACAGCCTCACACAACACACAAATTAAAATGGTTGAAAATGACAAATGAAACGTCAAGTAAAATAGCTTAATATTTAGAGCAATAGCTTTTGTTTCTAACTTCATATTGTGATCAAATTTTTTTGATCACGTACGTGAACCCGCGTTTAGGGTGGCTCTCGCCGGTAAAAATCAAAATAAAAATATTATTTGAAGCGCTTTGGCTGATGTCGAGAGAGGGCTTATGCTGCGGTTGTATATATGCGGCGCGTAACTAGTCCAGAAAGATACCACTGCAGCTTGTTGGCAGCAAAGTCCAAGGTGGCTCCAGTATAGAAATTGTCAGTAGCAAGACAGGAACTGTGTGCGGCCCATCTTCTAACACGACTCGTGAAATCAGTCACAGAAATACTGGAGCTGAAAATATCATCGATTGTTTGCTGGACCAATTCAACCATCGTCCTAGACTGGTTATCTGATGTCCCTATATTCGATGGGAAATGTTCGTGGGAAATAGGACTTCTCAAATACTGGATATAAACAAAAGGGACGGCTGGTGTCACGTTCCTACACAGCTTAATCCAGCTGATTGCGCTTCCCGAGGAATTCTACCGTCCGAAATGTTGCAGAACGAGATATGGTGAAATTCTCCTAGCTGGTTGCAGTTTGGGTCAGAAGCTTGGCCAGAGCAGAAAAGGAATTATGGGAGTAAAGAAGAAGAGCGTCCTAAATACTGTATGGCAACATCCGCAGAAAATCAATACTTGTCATTTTCCACAGAGTTAAGTGAACGATTATCATCCTATCAAAAGGTCATTGGGGCTGTCGCAATAGTTTCTGCACAACGCACGTCACAAATCAACGGAAAGGGTCAATAATTGTGGTGGAGAGAGAGAAGGCTGTTGTATTCTGTTGTACGAATATCCAGGCGGAGTTGTTATAGGAAGAAATTTTCGCCATTAAACAGTCAAAACCAATAAAAACATTGTTGAAATTTTTCACTCCATACATCGATGCTGAGGGGTTAATACGAGTCAGGTTTCGAATTCAGAACGCAGATGTTGCATACCAAACGAAGCATCCCATCATCCTACCACCATCGAAGTTCACAACGCTACTTATCACGGACTACCACATACGATATTGTCACGCAGTTCTGCAGCTAACATTAGCAATGATCAGGCAGCGATTTTGGATAGTCAGAGCAAAACAAGAAATACGAAATGTCGTCAGAAGATGCATGAAATGTTTTCGAGCGAAACCGATCCCATTGGCACAGGAAATGGGAAACCTTCCATCATGTCGAGTGCAGCATATGCGAGCGTTCCTCAACGTAGGCATAGATTTCGCCGGGCCAATACAGGTTTTCCACAGACGAGGAAAAGGTCAAAACCCGTTTAAATCCTACGTGTGCTTAATTGTTTGTACCAGCACACGAGTCGGTTTGTCTCTAGGCGAGGGCTCTGCACGGATGTATTAGCGACTGCGGGTCGAATTTCATAGGCGCGAACAAATATCACCGGGAAGTTTTTTCATTCCTAAAAGAAAACACTAATGAAATCTATAATTTTCTTTTAAGGGAGTCGATAACCTGGCATTTTATTCCGCCGAAGGCCCCTCAAAACAGACCCATCCCGCTCTTTGACTTATTCGGCCCTTTGGTACATTCTGCCCGTCAACATTAGGCCCTTCGACATTCGACCCTAAGACATTCGGCCTGTTAAAATTCGTCCCTTTGTACCCAAACCATTTATTTGCCTGGCTAACACTTTAATTACAAACACTCATTCAGAATAATACATTTATTTTTTAATTATTTAATTATAATTGGTTGAATGTTAATTACATTTATGATACTATACTTAAAACACGACTCAAAAATAATCAACTTAATGTTCGAGTTTTTTTATAATTAATATTGAAAAAAAAAAAAAATAATAAAAATTAATTTTGGTTTTCTCACGACCTTCGACGGTAGACCGGATCTTTGTTTCTCTTCCATTACACTGTGCTTGAATTGCAAACTTTTTTTTTCAAGACAAGCGAGGCACCCGGGGGGTAAACCTAATTCGAGTATGCTGAATTTTATCGGTGCTAGTCCCATTTTAAAGTTAGTCCCCATTTTTGAGATATCGCATTCGACATGTTTTGGCTCTGAGTCAAAATATACCCTCATTTTCATGTTGATAGCTCTTGAACTATTAAGATTTTCGTTATACTTTCTTCAGCAAAGTTGTTGCGCAGGTCAAGACCAACAAATTTGTCGAACATATCAAGACCGAAAAACCACATCTAGATTTTTTTTGCTTTTCATTTCGACGAAAAACACTGTTTTTATCATTTTTATCATTTTGTTGAATTTAAATCGAGTAGAATCGATCGAATAAACATCGCATCGACAAATATAGATACAATAGAAACTACATATTTAAAAGAAAGCTAAATCGATTCAGTTGATTTTATGGTGATTTTTCCTAAAAAAAAAATTCCTAAAAAATTAACATTTTTCTTCTCTTTGACAAAACAATGGCGTGCCGTTGCGATAGTAGATGAAAATCCTGGATTTTTCCATCCCATCGTTTTAACCAATTACATCACGTAAATTATCACTTTGGGCGGCAGTCCAAACGAGTGACGTAAGCACCTACTGTGGTGGAAATCGAACTCGTATATATACAGTACTGGGAAAAAAAATTGGGCAAACGTATTTTATTGCAAATTGGAGTCTTTTTTTGCTAAAATTACAAAAGTTTTGAACGCAATTGGCTTATTATTTCATTTTAAATACATGTATGACGTAATTTGTTGAAAAAAAAATGTACCTGCAATTTAGGGGAAAAACCCCGAAAAATGCCAAAATATTCAAAATATATTTTAATATTAATATTTTGGTGCACCGCCATTTGCTCTTATTACAGCGATACACCTCCGATTCATTGAATTTGATCAAAGTCGTAGGAGGTATGGATTCCCAAATCGTCATCAACAAACTTTTTAAAGATTGAATCGATTCTGGGCGCATTCTTGCTACTTCTAGCTTCATTATAGACCAAATATTTTCAATGGGATTTAAGTCTGGACTATACGGGGGTCAGCTCAACACATCGATACTTCTTTCTTCGAAATACTTTTTTACCTTTAAATGAAAAGATAAGAAGAATAAAAACAAGTTTTTAACAAATTATTTATGTTTATCTGAAAGCCAATTTTTCTATCTACAGTTCAAATTTAATAACGCAAAACTTTGGCGGTATGGCACGTAAATTTGTCCTGTTGAAAAATAAATTTACAAGTCTCGCCAAAAAGCTTTAACGCAGAAGGCTCAAACTCGTTGTGTAGGACCTGCAGATGAACAGCTGCTGTAATGTTGGAACTAAGGAAGCACAATCGACCGGTTTCATTTCCACAAAAGCATCTCCAGACCATAACTCCTTCTTTTTTTGGTGAAACTCTTAAAAGGCATTCATTGCCAAGCCTCTCGCTCGGTTTTTTTCGTACGAGTTTTTCAATTTCCAACATACAGCTTGAATTTTGATTCATCGGGGAAAATTACATCATTCCACATCTCTGAAGCCCAAGAAACATGCTCCTGGGCCTATAGCAAATGTTATTTTTTCACTAGTAATGTAAACTCAGACTTCTGGACTGGTTTAAGTGCTCTCGAACCAGCTTTAACAAGTCTTTTTCTCACTAAGCTGGCTGAAATTTCTTTTCCTGTTGCTCGCTCAACATCCCGTCGTATGTCCGATGAAGTTTTAAAACGGTTCCGACGACATTGTAATATTATGAAAGGATCTTCCACTGGCGTTGTCTTTCTGGGCCTTCCAGACCCTTTCTTTCTTTGTGCCCCTCTCTCGCAATTTTTTAATATTCCACGCGACAGTATTTTTAGGAATAATTAATCTTTTTGCTATTTTACGCGTGGTTAAATTTTCACGCGCCCAAACCAACATACTACTTTTACACTGCTCACTAACTTTTCCCATTTTTTTAAACTAAAATTGCACTTTATTCTTTATTTGACTAGGATCACTTACAGAATAACTTAATCTTACAAAATATGCACTATTTATGCTCAAAAAATAAATTACAGGCAATAAAACATCTGCACGCTAATGTCGGCCAAGAACGATCGGCTTAAAATAAAATAATTGCTTCACCAATTTTTTTGCACATCAGTTGCGGGGTTGTACCGGTGTAATAAAAACAAAATACAGTCCACCAAAATATTAATATTAAAGATAGAACTTCTATAAATCAATAAAAAACAAAAAAAAAATTAAAAAGTAAGTGTTTAATTTATTCCATTACTTTAACTCCAACCACCGTATTTTGAATATTTTCCCCTAAATTACAGGTACATTACATTATTCTCCCCTAAATTACAGGTACATTTTTTTTCAACAAATTACGTCATACATGTATTTAAAATGAAATAATAAGTCAATTGCGTTCAAAAGTTTTGTAATTTTAGCAAAAAAAGACTCCAATTTGTAATAAAATACGTTTGCCCAATTTTTTTTTCCAGTACTGTATATATACGAGTTCGACTTCCAGCACAGTGGGTGCTTACGTCACTCGTTTGGGCTGCCGCCCAAAGTGATAATTTACGTGATGTAATTGGTTAAAATGATGGGATGGAAAAATCCACTATCGCAACGGCACGCCATTGTTTTGTCAAAGAGAAGAAAAATGTTAATTTTTTAGGAATTTTTTTTTAGGAAAAATCACCATAAAATCAACTGAACCGATTTAGCTTTCTTTTAAATAGTTTCTATTGTATCTATATTTGTCGATGCGACGTTTATTCGATCGATTCTACTCGATTTAAATTCCACAAAATGATAAAAATGATAAAAACAGTGTTTTTCGTCGAAATGAAAAGCAAAAAAAAATAGATGTGGTTTTTCGGTCTTGACATGTTCGGCAAAGTTGTTTGTCTTGACTTGCGCCACAACTTTGCTGAAGAAAGCATAACGAAAATCTTAATGGTTTAGGAGCTATTAACGTGAAAATGAGGGTATATTTTGACTCAGAGCCAAAACATGTCGAATGCGATATCTCAAAAATGGGGACTAACTTTGAATTGGGACTAGCACCATTGAATTCAGCGTACTCGAATTAGGTTTACTTTCAGGTGCCCAGCTTGTCACATTTTTGAACTAGCACAGTGTTATTATTAAGGAGTTCATTGGAATTTTAATATACGACATACGAACGGCATTTACATTTGACGTTCAAATTAGTAAACATTGCCACGCCACAGAGCTGCCTGACTGATTATCGTAAAAGTTCAATCTATCTTTCGATCCCATCTTTAGATCAATTTTATTTATAGACCTACAATTTTAATTAATTCTAAATAATTAAAATTTAGGCTGATTTGGATTCAAACAGCTGAAATTCAAGATTAATTTTTTTACATAATGTTACGTTTTTGCCTAGTCACTCAAGGTTCGAATTACTGGATTGTGAATAAATACAACTGCTTCAAATTTGAGCTCACACAAATTTATTTACACAACACAATAATTATACAACACAAATTTAACAATTAATTATTCCAATTATAACACACTATTTAATTATCACTTTAATAATCGCTTTAATAATCACTTCCTCGAATCAAATTCCTCGAATGTCGTATAGTGATATGCCGTTTATCACTAAAAAATTTCGAAGTATCCCCGAAATTGCGGTTCAAAAATTCTAAAAAAAAAAGTACTGAATACTCGTTTTGTTATTTCGAACGCATTCCTGAAGTTTGTCAGTCGTCAAACGAAACGTTTAAAAGATAGTCGTACATTTGTGTTTCTCCCATTTTTTGTACAATAATCGGTTAGTACAGGGTTATCCAATTCGAAGTTGATAAAGTAAACTTAAAAAAAACACACATAATATTCGGAATGTATTGTAATTTTTATTTCATTTTACAGATTGATCCTTGCCATTTTTAGTTAAACAAGATATCATTCAAATGTCCTCCACGGGACTTCTTACAGGCCTTGATTCTTTTGAGGTAATTTTCAATGACTTTTCGGCACATTTCGGGCGGTATCTCGGCCATTACCTTACGAATATTAGTTTTCAATTCGTCAAGAGTTTGAGGATTGTTTGCGTAAACACGATCTTTCGCGTAGCCCCACAAAAAGAAATCCAAAGGCGTTAAATCACAGGATCTTGGAGGCCAATTGACATCAGCCAATCGCGAAATCAAACGTCCAGGAAATTTCTCTTGCAAAAGATCTCGATTTGCTCGTGTTACGTGACTGGTTGCTCCATCCTGCTGGAACCACATATCGTCAAGATCATAATCTTCGATTTTCGTAAAAAAATAATCGGTTAACATGCGGCCATAGCGCTCAGAATTGACGGTAACGGTTCGTCCATGGTTGTTCTCAAAAAAATACGGCCCAATCACACCACCAGACCACAATGCGCACCAAACAGTGACTTTTTCCGGGTGTAATGGCTTCTCTACAATCAATTGTGGATTTTCTGAGCCCCAAATTCTACAGTTTTGCTTATTAACGTATCCACCAAGCGAAAAATGAGCTTCATCACTGAAGAAAATTTTGTTCGAAAAATCAGCATCAGCAGATTTAATAATTTTAACGCGTTGGTCGATTGTTAAATGCTCCATATTCTTAAATGGCAGAATCTCAACTAAATAAATGACAGCGTACTTGACGTTTATCTTTGACAGATGTCGGTATACAGATTTCTACTTTATCAACCTCGAATTGGATAACCCTTTACTAGATAACATTTTTTAATAAGTGAATGTTTAATTTTGGAAAGTTTTCGGGTGAATTTTATTAGCAAAATAATTGTTCTTGTAAGTGTTTATAGAGTAAATAATCAGAATAACATGACAAATTTTCGTTTTTGTTTTAGTATAATAGTTTTAAAGTGGGGCACATTCGCTAAAACAATACGGGGCAGTTTCAACACTGACGAAAGTGCCCCATAGTAATGGCGAATGTGCCCCATATATTTAAAAAAAAGTTTATATTTTATTTTGTTGTAATAGATATCGAAAATGGTGAGATATAAATATAATATAAAAAGAAGTACTCTAAACTCGAGAATCAAACAACTTTATCCGGTCGACCCTCTGGCACTACATCCTAATTCTGATTCGGGAAATGAGATGAGCGACCATATTAATCAAAAATTCTCTTCCAAATACACTGTTTGCCAAGTCTCTACTACAATTCAGGAGCAGGAAATTGCAAATTATATGAAAAAATGTGCAAAACTCCAATACGGATTAAGCAATAAAGCTGCTTTGAGCTTTGTTTACCAGTTCGCTGTTATGAACCAAATTCCACACCCATTATCTAGGGATGCAAATAAAAATGCAGCAAAAGATTGTTTATTTGGATTTCTTAAAAGAAATCGCTCCATTTCTTGTGTGTTTCTCAAACAGTATCAGGAGAACGTGGATCGCTTATAACAATCGTAGGAATAATAAATGCCTCAGGGATTCATATTACCCCAGCTTACATATATCCTCGTATGCCGTTCAATGAAAGGTTTTCGATTGGTAGTATTACAGGGTCTGTAGCGTTTAATTCAAAAAGTGGGTGGATTAATAGAAAAACTTTTGTAAATATATTGCGGGACATTAAGAACTACAAAAAATGCACCACTAATGACCCAATTTTATTGCTAATGGATAACCATGTTTCGCATTGTTCCATATAATCGATTATATACGGCCGAGAAAATAGCATTATCATGTTATCATTCCCTCCTCATACGTCCCATAACCTACAACCGCTAGATGTTTCCGTTTTTGGGCCATTTAAAAAGTTTCGCAGAATATCTTATAATGATTATCTGACCACTAATCTGGGAAAAATTATTAGCATATACGAAGTCGCTCGATTAACAAAAATACCATTTCTAAGAGCATTCTCCACAGAAAACATTTTAAAGGGGTTTTCCGCTACAGGAATTTGCCCTTACATCAGCATGATTTTTACTGATAGCGATTTTGTTGTTGAAGGTAGCTATAAATTAAATAATTATTTTTTTACATAACTCTTTTTATTATCTTGAATGAATAAAATATACGTTTTTTTAATTTTTATAGTTAAAAATGTTGGTTTCCTTAACAATTTATTAGAATTTCCCATCTTATAACCGAATTAGTAACTATATGGTGAAATTGCTCCTTCAATTGGCAAACTGCCCCAACACGTTGCACACGTTGCCCGCTTTTTTGTGGCTTGCCAATAGAAATTAAAAAAAATCCATCTCTAACTCTTAACCAAAAATCAAAAAGTTCTCATTTTATTCGGAAAATATCAAATTATAAACTGCGATTAACCGATTTCACAAAAAAAAATTTGACATTTCTGTTACAGTGATTTTAAAAAAAACCGGTGAATCTGAAAAACGAAACAACAATATTAATTGGAGTTTGTTCAAACAAGACTTTATAAAACGTTTTCAGGACCGACGAACAGATATGGACATCCGTCGTCAAATTGATAATTGCAAGCAAAAGCAAAATGAAAATTTTAATGAATTTTATGATGAAATGTTGTCTATATCTTTGCAACTTGAACAACCTATGTTAGATTCCAAGTTAATGTATTTTATGCGGCAAAATGTGCGAGCAGGTCTTCAGGATAAAATAACCAACCAAAATTTCACAATTGATCCAATTGATGAAATGGTACGTGTATGTATCGCTTATGTAGATACGTGGAAAAAAACAGGTTTTGTCCCGAAGCTTTTGTGCCAACAGCAGCGTAAATATATTTAAGAAATAGATTCTAACGCACCAAGATGAACAACTATCTGCTTTACATTTTAATAGGCATATTAGTAATCCACAAAATCAGACTAGTACACCTAAATTTCAAATTGAAAAATTTTCAAACAAGCAAAGTTGTTGGAATTGTAATAAAGGAGAACACTTCTTTAAAGAATGTATTATTCCAATTACTCACAGATTTTGTTTTGGTTGTGGGTATCACGGCGTATTAAAACCACAATGTTTTAGATGCAAAACAAAAATTTCGGAAAACTCTCAGAGGGGGGGGGGGGGGGGAGGGGGGGTGAATGCGAGGTATGTTCCCCACCAGAATACCAACGATTTTGGAAGATTCATTTAAATCAATTCAATAAATCATTTAAAACAATCACATTCAGTTAATCAGCTAAGTAGGAGGACTTTCAGAAATATTAAATATTGGAAATCACGCAGATTATTAAAAAACAAATTATGGAATCTCTAATATCTGATGGCACTGATGGGTAAGACGTCTATTTTGTCTCACAGTATTGATGTTTCTGGCGCTAACCCAATTAAACAGAGACATTATATGGTGTCTCCTGCAGTTGAAAAAGTTATGTATCAAGAGTTGGATCGAATGTTGTCACTAGGGGTCATAGGGGAGAATAGTAGTTCATGGTGTTCACCGATAGCAGTGGTGTCAAAGGCTAACGGTAAAGTCAGATTGTGTCTTGATGCAAGGAAGCTGAACGAGGTTACGGTGAAGGATGCTTATCCCTTACCTATTAGTGACGGTTTGTTAGGACGTTTGAAAAATATCAGATATACATATATCTAGTATTGATCTTAAAGACGCATTTTGGCGAATTCCGTTAGATGAGTGGTCATGGGATAAGACAGCTTTTACTGTAGCTGGCAGACCCTTGTATCAATTCACAGTCATGCCGTTTGGCCGTTGCAATTCACCCCAAACACTGTGCAGACTTATGCATCGCGTAACACCCCATGAATTGCATACTCAAATCTTTGTGTATCTAGATGATCTTTTGATAACATCCGAAACTTGTGAAGAACATTTCAATGTTGAGAAAAGCAAATTTCTTTTGAAGGAAATTGAATATTTGGGTTACATGGAGTACTAAAAGTAAATCCAGAAAAAGTGTCGGCCATTACTTCTTATTCTCAACCCAAGAATGTCCGTCAAATTCGAAAATTTCTAGGAATGACCGGATGGTATCGCCGATTTAGCAGATCCATTGACAAGTTAATGCGGAAAAATAAAAAGTTTGTGTGGACTGAAGCTGCTGATAAGTCATTTAATAAGCTTAAAAGTGCATTAGCTACGGCTCCTGTTTTGAATCATCCAGATTACGCGAAACATTTTTATATTTAATGTGATGATTCTACAACTGGAGTGGGTGGTGTACTATTTCAGAGGTCTTCCACCAGCGATGAGCGTCCTATTGCCTACTTTTCTCAAAAACTTAAAGTAGCACATCGCAATTATAGCATTACTGAGTTAGAGTGTTTAGCCGCTGTATTAAGTGTTAAGAAATTTAGACAGTATGTAGAAAGACTTCCTTTTACCATTATCACGGATCACGCAAGTTTAAAGTAGCTAATGGGACAAAGGGATTTTTCGGGAAGTCTCGCTCGCTGGAGCCTCAAATTACAATCATATAATTTTTCTATAGAATATCGGAAAGGAAATGATAATTTGGTACCGAATTCATGCTGATGAGATTAACTCAATTAATGAGTTAATTGAAAATCAACCATTTGTTTTAGATATGAATTCTGATGCGTTCAATGATTTAAAATACCAATTAATAATTCAAAATTTAAACAATAACCCACAAAGTTCATCAAATTTGAAAGTGATTAATAATCGAATATTCATTAATACGTCTGGGATCACACAATTAAATTTGAATACTGATATTCTAATTTGGAAACTTTACATACCCGATCCATTGAAATTGCAAATTATCGAGCAAGCGCATTGTCCTTCCACGTCCTCTTATTTCGGAATTGACAAATGTGTTTAAATTATTCGTCGTTATTTTAATTCTTGTGACATCTGCAAACAATCCATCTGCAAACATCTGCCCTCCAATGGGCAAATATCATGAGTTAGAATAGAAGTAGTTAGAATATGGCAAAAGATATATATTAATTTTATTGGACCGTTCCATACATCAAGCAATGGTAATTGTTTTATTTTGGTTGTTTTGGATCATTTTTCTCGATTTGTGTTTTGTAGAGTCTATGCGTAGTGCTAATTCTGATAACGTTATAAAATTTTTGGAAAATCGTATTTTTCATGTATTTTCGGTTCCAGATTTTTTAGTTAGTGATAATGGTAAGCAGTTTACAAGTATAAATTTTAATAAATTTTTAAATCAATATGGTATTAATCATATTTTAACACCAAAATATCACCCACAGCCGAACACTTCTGAAAGAGTCAATAGATCTATCGTGTCTGCAATAAGATCGTACGTTGGTGAAAATCATAGTATTTGGGATAAACATTTACAGTCAATAGGTTCTGCAATTCGAAATGTTGTTCACAATAGCACTAACCAATCACCTCATTTTATTGCTTTTGGTCAGCTCATATTAATCATGGATCCGAATACGAGTTATTAAAATTGTTAACAAATTTGAATGATCGTGAAGTACATGTATCGAACACGGATCGGCTTAGTGGTATTCAAAAAGACATATTAGGGCATTTAGAAAAGGTTTACGAGCGAAATAAGGAAAATTATAATTTACGGACACGCATTCGAAAATTTCATATTGGTCAAAAGGTTTATGTGGGAACATTTTTTTTAAGCAATGCTGCAAATAAAATTTCTGCTACACTAATGCCAAAATTTCGAAAAGCTGTTATAAATAAATTAATTAGAAATGTAGCTTATGAGCTTAAGGATCCAAACGGTAAAATTCTTGGAACGTACCATGCAAAAGATATTCGCACGTAATATTTTTATTAATAATTAATATTTTAAATTGTAATTATGTAACTATTAATGAATAAAACATGTATAGGCCCGACTTTTGAGACATCTTGTTCATGGATGTAGGTCGTCCCCACGATTGAAACAGGTCGAGCTGTTTCATTACTACGATAGTACTAAATATTTTATACTTACTGTGTTTAGTACAAATGTGTTAAAGTTTTGAAATCTGGTTACAAGATCCATAAGATTTGGTTTTCACTTTTTACATGTGCACTTTTACATTTTGAATGTTCATAGATTCTTTTGAAGGTTACCCGAAGGTCGCATAAACATTTTTGATGTTGTTCTTATAATGGTTGAATGAACAAATCTCTTACACATACAGCAAATTTTAGAAGGATAGACGGAAAAAATAGAATTTGCATATGGAATCGATACCAATAATTCTATAATATTTTAAAGGATAATTCTGTAACAGAGCTTCCTGACTGATTATCGTAAAAGTTAAATCTATCTTTCGATCTCATCTTTCGATCAATTTACTGAAAAGCGTTCTCGTCTGTTTCCATAGTAAACTCAACTATAGTCCACCTAGTCCACCAAGATATGCCAGTTCATTTTGGTTTACTGAGAGGGTGCTCTTCTAATTGGAGCTGAGTAGCACATTTCGAAATACATCAAACCCCTCATCATCCACTCGTACCCCAAAATTTTTGATCTTCACTGCTGAAGCTCGAAGTGAGTGATGAAGATTGGATCTATTACACAAAAACTGTTACACTGAGAGTAGGAACAACGAAAAAGTACAAATTTGACAATAGAAAATGTAAGCGCTCGTTTAACTCAGCTACAGTTCAATCTCACAACCTGTAACCTAATAAAATACACTGTCGCCACAATCTATTAAGCCATATTAATTGTTGGTGTTAATGAGTTATTTGATGAGAACCTGCTGTACCTAAAATAAAGGTTTGCAGTGGAGATGAAAAGAAATTGCGTCCTTGGCAATGAGTGGGCTAAAAATCAAAGCACCAGTGAAAGCCCTACTAGCAATTCTTTCTAGGCAGTTATGTTTCAAAATGGAGACTAACCCCACACAATAGGTGAGAAAGATTTTCAAACATCAACTCGAGTGCTATAATTAAACAAGTACATATTCTAAATGTATCCGTTTGGGTATATCAATTTATGGTAGATGATAAACTAATGAAAGAAAGAAATTTTACAAATTTCACTCTCCAATTTTCGGTTTTGATTGAACTTTATATTCTACCACCTTCAATTTTAATTAATTCTAAATAATTAAAATTTAGGCTGATTTGGATTTAAACAGCTGAAATTCAAGATTAAATTTTTACGTAATTTTAAATTTAACGTTTTCAAAGTAAAATTGCCGCGCAGTGTCAAATAATGGTACTTAACCTATTTATTCGAGTCTCAAACCAGACATATTACACTGTAAAATGTGTAATATTTTGAAGCAGATGGATTCTAATATCGTTTTGAATATTGTGTAATCATTTTTATACTATTCGCACAGAGATGTCTCAGTAACATTTCCCTAAATGGTCGATTAAAACATTACAAATGTCGAGTAGTACATTAGTGTTGTGCTATTCGAATAGAGATGGTTCACAACATTTTCCCAAATGTCGAGAAAATCATTACAAATGTTAAAATATAGTATGTCATTTAATTTAGTTGAATGAATTATCACACAATTTTTTACCGTTAACCAGAAATATAATTCAATTTGAAATAGGTATTAAAGTAAGTATAAATAATTAAGTATAAATAATTAATTAAACGTACTTTCATCAGGTAACACTGATTGAATGGCACACAGTAGCGTTTTAAATACAAATTCGATAAAAGTTCTTCGTTTATGTGACGGTAAACAAAATTTTTTTTGAATTGTTTATGAAATAAACGTTGTGAAAACATTAAAGCTCCACCCCAAAATAATTTAGTGCATAAAAATTAAAAATATAAAGCAAAAATAACATTTTTGCTTGTAATGAAAAATCAATAAATAATTACTGCGTATTCGAATCCATCTACAAAACAAGCCAACTTTACAAGACAACATAGTACATGGCTGTTTCATTCACGCATATACATTGTGTGTATCATATCATCTCGCTCGCATACAAAAATACCCCAATTTATTTACTGTGTAATAAAATATTTTCGTTTGGTATTTTTGTTCTCGCATTCACACACAAAAATCAGTCTTTCTGTCGTCGCCGTGAAAGTTTTGTTATTTTTTTGTAAGATCGAAGCCAATTTATTTATTTTTAAATAGTTTTTGTTTTTTTTTTTATTGTGTTTCTACTGCGTTGTGTATTTTCGGGTGGTGAAATTAAATGCATATCGTTACGGGTCGGTTATTTAATAAATAAATAAATGCAATTTATAATTTAATTACTAGTGTTTATGTGATGAATTACGGTAATGAAGTGAATTTAGAAAAAAAAAATTGTGTTGAATAAATAAAGTTAAAAGTTATAATAAAAAAAAAAAAAAAAAAATGTTAAGAATTTTGACAGCCAGACAAATGTCGTTCACCTAAAAAAAAAGAATAACAAAAATACATATATCTGGCTGTTTTATATAGAAAAGGATAGCACGATTTTTCTTAATTATGATTACTATACTACTACTATTTTTACTATTCGATTAAAAATATTTTTTTTTTGAATTAATTTAGGAAAAAAATTTGTTTTTACAAAAGTTATTAAGTTTTTTTAATTGTTTTGGTTAAAAGAGAAAAAAAAATTACAAATAATTGTGTAAGTGAAGTGAAGTGGATAGAAAAATAAAAGTTATTACATATTACAAAAAGAAAGAAAGCAAGTTAATAAAAAAAAAAAATTATGTTTAATTTTATAAAGAAAGGGGTGGGTGTGAGTGAACGAGATAGAGAAAAATTAGATCGTGATGAAAAAGAAAAAAGAAAACGTGAAAAAAAATTACGAAAGGAAGCAAAACAAGGTGTTTCCGGAAGCATGAGCACTGAGGAATTATTAAGACTTGATGAGGTTGGTAAATAACGATATTTTGTAAATAAGGAATCTGTGTTAATATTTACCTTCACGTTAAGGTATTCCGTTTCATTTTTGTTTTATTATTTGTTTACATTTTCTATTTACAACAACAACTTACAAAATAAATCACCCGGGGGTTGTCAACGTAAGAAATTCTAAAACTATTTTGTGTGTTTTTGGTCATTACAATTATGGCGACGAGTGGATGTATGCATCCTCCCTCCATCGGGATATTTAAATATTCTAAATTAGGCTGGAAATTGCATAAATAATTGAACGAGAGGTGCCTTTGACTTCTTAAGAGGTTAAGATTTAAGTGAATATAGATAACCAGTCTTCTCTCCTAAAAAATTGTTCTTTCCCGTAGCAACAAATCATCGTGTGTCTTTGCCAATGTAGTCTCCCTTTGAATCAAAATCTGATTGAAGTTTTACAAAGCAACAACAATTTGATCAGTTTTGTTCCACTAAACCGGTTTTATTTTTTTTTACGTACAGTACGTGTTAGGAGAGCGAATTTTTTAAAATTTTTGTCAGCACGAAATAGTTAGTCCAGTGATATTCAACTTTTTTATCCTATCCAAAAAATATGATTTATCTTCTGTTTGGGCGTAGACTTTACCAAGCAATTTTTCGATGTTTTCCAAATCTGGAGAATTCAAGTATTTACAAAGTCAGTAATCTCTCGAGCTTCATCCGGTGGTCTGTTAACACGATATCATTGATTTTGTGGACCATCCATATCCTCCGTAGTCGTTTTCATCGGATGGTCCGGGCGCTCTTTGTCAAAAATGGATGTTTAGCCGCGCTTGAATTCCTAATTCGGCCAATATCTAACGAGGCCCAATTATGCATTCAAGCGCACTGCATGGTTCTTAAAAATTTTGAAAATATTTATTCTTGACTACATGAACCGGTGAACTTCGTACCACCTAAAATTGATTTGATTGTAATTTTTCATAAGCGATTATGAATCCCAATCAACCTTACAACTCCAATTCATTGAGATCGGCAATATTGGCTGCCCTGCGTACGGTTCGTGTTTCGTTTGGTAATTAAATGAGACTCTCGTAATTCAAATGAATTCAATGTATTTTATTTACATGAAAAATAAATGAGGTTAACATTCAATGCAAAGCTTTGTGGTAAACGACGTTTCTCGTTTTGTTTTCCGGTGCGTAAATAAACAATAATGATGGATTGCCGACACGCGAACATGCGACATACAGTTGTCCATACGCGAAACACGGAAGCTCCAAGTTAATCCCGTAAACTTACAACGACCGGCCTGTGTTTTGTCGATGGTCATCGCAAATGCCAGACTCATAGGGAATTGCATCCATTTGAACTCGAATAGCAAGTCCGTTGGAATCATTGGGAAGAGCGGAATAAAAACATCCAGCCACTCTCGTTTCAATGACACAGTCGACGTTAACGGCCTACTTTCAATTGCAGATTGTGCGGTGGAAATCTGGGCAATTCCTGCGAATTCATGAATTCTGTGGGATAGTTGACCTGGTTAGGCTGATAACTGTCAACCGATTTGAAGGAAAACAACTCTCCCGTAATGAAATTTTGAATGGTCGCGTATCATCGAAATCTTTGTTTTTTAGCGCCAATATGGCTCGTTCGCTCAGCCAATTATGGCAGAATTTAGCAGGCAATATGATGAATCCAGTCGAGATGTTAACTGCGATTTTCCCATTACCAATGTTCAGCAATAGCTTCGAAAACACACCTGCAGTTAGGTGTTGTTGCAAAAACATTAGTCGTCAATAGGAGGATCCACGCGCCGCTACAAATTTGATGATTTTAAGCACGCGTTAGTTCGGCAATTGCAGTTGAACTTGGAATAACAGAAAGAGTCTGACGAAAATCACCGAACAACAGAATCATGGTTCCACCAAAAATGTTTTGATTGCCACGAAGATCTTTTAACGTTCTGTCCTGCGCCTCCAGTGACCTGTTGTGTGCCATCGTGCATTCGGCCCAAACGATCAATTTGCATCTTTGTAGAATCTTCGCCATCGCAATGTTTTTGGCGATGTTGTAAGTTAGTGTGTTGTTGTATTGCATGCTCAGTTGTTATTTCTATCTAGAATCTATAGTTCATTCGCCTTCTAACACAGTGTTTTTGATTCCTTTTGTTGTTGATTCAATTGCGGAACATTTGTAGGAACTTTGGCGGCGTACACGATGCAAAACATCCTTGTTCGGATTCGAAGGCGAACATTAACAAGTGAATCTAATAATCGCAAACAATGTCCGAATTTGATGCGATGACGAAGATATAACGGAATCTTTGAGCGTATTGTCCCAATACGAATCGTTCTCGGGCAACTGTAAGAGTTGACACGCCTCATGGTAAGTCGTACACAGATGCCCATTAACGGTTCTCAGTTGTTGAAACTACATCAAATCACGAACGTCCACCAACAACAATCGAAGATAGTAACATGCGTTGTTATTTGGATGCATAGTGTAGATGCGACATAGATCGTCTGCAGCAAATACATTTGGATGACCTTCAACTTGTGTGCCTTGTTTCCGGCGCTGAAACGATTTCGATGATGCTTTCCATGTATAGTAGTGTGGCATTTCAGCATACTTTCAACCTGATCGACTTGACGAAGTTACTGTATTCCACATACGCCTACGATACAGTGGGTATCCGTCATTGCCTGTGATGGTATCGGCAATCACGTCTCTCGGGTATCGCTTAGAACCATTGATCATACAGGATGAGTCGTTGGTGAAAACTTCGCAAGGTTCATGGATAATATTCTTAGTCATCAGTGCATGCAATTTCGGATCAAAAGCTTCATCCGGGATTTCGGTCAGATGCGCATGAGGCAGACTAAGTTTTTGCCATTCAGCGGAGTACATCCAACAACGAACTTCGCCATACACACGGTGCTTTATTATGAAATCCATCAGAGATTTTGATTTTTGTTTAAAAACTGGCAGTGATGTCATGTCTGTCAACTAGTGTTTGCCTGAGTAGTAGTTCCTTCTTGATTTCGATCCATTGAGAGTTACAGGTGAATGCTATGATTAGTTCTGGGGGCAGATTCTGATAAAATTACAATTTTTCATGACTTTTTATTAGAACAAAATATTATCATAGAAATCTCCCGATTCGTATGAAAGGGCTTATAACACTTACAACAGATTCCGATAATTTTTCACATACATATTTCGCGAAACACACAAAATTGTCAAAAATCTCCAAATCTCCAATAATCTTTTATACAAGTTTTATAATTTTTTTATTAATTTTTTATTTAAGTTTTCAATTTCGTAATTTCTATTTAATTTTATAAGAAAATTTAAAGTCAAAGAAAATTAAATAGGTGATTTGCACTATTTGTCACAAAATTTTTCGTGACTCGAAAGTAAAAATCTCATCAGCATCGCTGATAAACAATTTATTAAACCTTATCGTAATAAAAAAATCCAACAACTGGAATCCATTTCTTTTTAGCTTGAAACACTGCTGATTCCACTGGCGAGATACTTTCTTATCAATCATTTTAGCTTCTAAAAATCTTGGTCTTTTATAATAAATAAAATACTCGGAACAAACCTTTTTGGCGTTCTAAACTTACAAAACTAAGGAAGTCTACCAGAAAAATTAAAAATAGTGCCAAAAAATCTAACCTTTAGGTTGATTGAAATATCGTTAGCAGTGCAAAAAGAATATAAATACTTAAGTGGCAGATTCGCTCGTATAGGGCTTCTTGGATTACTTGTTTGAAGACATTAAGAATATTCTGAAATCGCTAGACTTAATAGGTCTTTGGCAAAAAAAATTATTCCTACAAACGTTGTTTTGCGACTTCCTGATGGTAGGTAGGCTGCTCTCATCTGGGGAAATTACTAAGTTTATTTTCCCAGTTGCGATTTTATGATTTGTGATCTTGCTGCGTGCGACTAATCGAATACTACAGTTAATTCGCCCGATAGGGACTTAGTCCACGTTCCGACCATTCTTGACGTCTTGCACTGGAGTTTATTCTTCGTTGCAGCGTATAAGGTAGATAGGTTAGGATTCAGTGGTTGACAGTTAGGGCAATTTTGGCCCATTGTGATACCACGCGTTGACGCCACATCATTAACTCAATCACCTATTCATCTACTCCCACAACTACAGTATACCACCAGCACATTGTAAGCTCCACGTCAACCTGTACATTGACGTGGACGGTGGGTCGGCGTTCAATTCTGCACTCTATCAGAGGGTCTTAATCGATGACGAAAATGCGATTTGCATCTAGCTTCTGATGGGATTCGAATCCAGTACCTCCCGGTCCAAGTGCCGAAGCTTTGACCACTGCACCACTTGTCCGGTAAATGGTCATAAGGTAGATAGTCCAGATGGAATTTTGTCTGCTGATTTCCAGGGCAGATTTCCTCTCATTCGGTATCGCTTACTCAGCCTCTCTGTAATATTGGAGGTACAGTTATTTTTATGCTTAAAGCTGGAGGTCTGATTATACTGAGCATACAGCTTTTCTCAAAAACTCTTGAGAGAACTGTTAACAGGTTTATAAGCGATCACCACTTATCTAACTTCCCACTCAGTATCATGCAGCATGATTAAAGAGTCGGAAATCGAATCCTGTGACATCGCTCTGCTTGAACTTGTTGTAAGGATTAAAAGAATCCAATAATAAAGAGTTTGTTGTGCGAACTTTCTGAGATGTTACAAGTGCCTTTGATAGCACTTCGTTTTCTAAATCTCAAGTATGGAAAATGAAAATTTAAAAGTTGATTAAAACTTGTTTTAAATGTCCCTTGAGCTGGTCGAATACAAGTATATCTCCAAATTTTCGATAAAGAAGACAAGCCGTTCGATACCATTCATATTGACCATCTAGGTTAGAAAATACAAAAAAAAAAATTATAAATACTCGTAGGTATATATTAGCTGTAAACAGCAAATAATAATAGACAACTTTACGGTTTCCGCTCAAAAATTTAAGGGACAACAACTCATGTGACACCTAAGCGACGAAGAGCACTCGCTGCTTTTAAAAGTACCAGACGTTACAAAAATCATAACCCTCGAGACTCAAATGCTCAGGCTTCTTTCCATAAAGCCAGGAAAACCCTAATGCAAGCCCCTAGTGAACACCAATCACTCCAATGCCAGGTAATTTTCCTAATTCGCAAAACTTATAAATATTTCAAACATCATAAAAGAGGGAATAATAGAAGTACAGGAACCTATATTCCCATTTTTTCATGGCTTCGTGAACTAATGAAATCTGAAGCTATTTGGCCTCTTAT
This sequence comes from Nephrotoma appendiculata, assembly GCA_947310385.1. Classification (NCBI taxonomy): domain Eukaryota; kingdom Metazoa; phylum Arthropoda; class Insecta; order Diptera; family Tipulidae; genus Nephrotoma; species Nephrotoma appendiculata. The sequence goes on from OX371223.1 coordinate 288,164,674, forward strand.
CGATAAATATGATTACTGTCCGTTAGGACCTGCACCAACTGAAGATGATATAAGGAGCATAATTAAGTCGTAACGATTACCGAAGAATAACATTATGTAACTTTGGTTACAAAATATATTCTAAACTACTTCTTCACTTCATTGGTCTCTAGCACACTTTATGCTACAAAATCGCTCATTAAACGGACCCAGTCAATGGAACTGGGCCAATTCTGTATTAGCACAAGTTCAGCCACTACATGAGCTATATATCCAATATTTAATTTGTTGTTTAACGCAACATCATTCGTCTGGGACCCGCTTGCCTTCCCTCAACCTACGAATGAAAATGTATGTGATTGATACATACAACCAACAAGGCAAGCATCTAGATCTTTTTTTTAGAGACAATTTCCAGTCATCTGTTCCGTTTTGCGATAATTAAGCCTACTCTGCTGGTTATCCACCAATTTAACTCAACTACCTTGATAATGTTTCCCGGAATTATCGAAATTAACAGAGCTCTCACAATAGAAAAACTTTTACTTTTGCCTTACAAGTTTGTTTGAAAATAAAACTTGCAAAAAAAAAATTTTTTCGTTTTTACCTTAAGGAAAAAGTTAGCAAACTCTAAACTTTTGCCTTAAGAAAAGACTAATGAAGTTAGCTAAATTTCAAAATCAGGGTTTTTGATGTCATTTTCCAACCAAAACATGGTTAAAATGTAAATAAGTTCTAATTTATCGGTTTTATATATCTTAACATTATAATTAATAATATAAAATACAATTTTAAAAATATTATTAGTATGCAGATTAATAAAACGAAGTTGGTTTCAATAAAAAATTTTTTTCTCATTGTGAGAGATACTCTTAAGGTAAAAGTTTAAGGCAAAAGGTAAAGGCAATTTTTTTTTCTATTGTGAGAGCTCTGTAAGCTTTATTAATTCTAATACGAGTCTAGAATCGTTGAACATATTGTGAACCATGCTATTTGTTTACGTCCAATATGAAAACCTGTACGGACCTATAATATGCAACTTAGGATTGTGTCAAGAAGATCAAGATCCAAAGGATACGATGCTTTCAAAGCGAAGTACCGCGTAGTACCACCAACGAACGCTCCATTGTAAGGTAATTAAATATGATAGTTTTGACCCGGTTACAGACACCTGAATAGTCAATAGTTAGTAAATTGAAAGTTGAAAATATAATGTAAGGCGGTTTTCACAAGACAGCACAATTATTTTAGGTTTTCTTGTATATAATTAATGAACAATCAGCATCCTAAAAATTAATTAATTAATTAAGTTGCCATTATAAAAGTAAATTTACTGACACCCAGCGATCATACGGCACAAGACAACACAACTTCAATCTACTAGAAAAAATTAACATCCCTAAGCATCGCAACATAACATCCAGTAGTGATTCCATTATTAGCTGGACCTGCAGCACGAAAATTTCCTGAAATTAGTAAATGATTGAATCCATTTTATGCTGCCAGTGAATACAGGTTATTTGCTGTACTGCTATACACATTACATCAACTATCAATGAAAACATCAACTGTAAACTAATTATTGGATTAAACAAAAATTGTATTACTTAGTTGAATTATAATAATATAGATACTTCTATGAACCACAAACATGCAAAATCAACACTCCACCCGCATGCTGACTCGTACATGATATTATTCTCGTTACCCGAGACACCACACTTACACGAGATCCAGCTTCATCCCTTGATCCTTTGCCCAGTCCCATTCCGGCTGGAACTAACCTCACTCTTGACACAATGCGATATCTAGGCACATATGCAAGCTTAAACCTAAGCCGTCCATCACACCATCCGAACTCGCTGACAAACGCAAAATTTTATAAAAAAAAAACAAATTTCTTTTAATACCGCTGTCAGGGTACACAACACTGTAATACTCCCCAGCACAATCCATCGACCAATATGATTGCGGTTCCTTTGTGGCAGGCCCTCCCACTGCGGAGACTCCTTGCCAGAGCGCCCCAGTATCGCGAGCTGATAATTCCTCTCATCCCGCGCCGCGGTGGCCACGGCCGAGGAGGAGCCTTCCCGCCGATACTGCGCCAGTCAAAACAGCTAGCGATAACTGGCCGGGAATTCAGTCCTTCAAATCGTCGCCACTGCATCAAACGGTTCCCGCACTTATCCATCGACCGTGATGACAGTTTGCACCCACATTTTTATATGGAAAGCACATGGTCGCTGTCCATCCATGTCTGCACCGCTGCAAATTCGAATGTCGGATACGCTGGTCGAGTGCCTCCCAGACACCATGACATGTTCGAGTTGGCCCTCCGTTCCTCCATCATTCGATCTCCACGTTACTTTGTGGATTCTCTTATGTGAATAAAATGTACTTGATATACAACTAAGTTGAACATTATTACCGGATCAGTCTGTTAGGTCCGAGGTGCGATATATCCTCTGCACTCCCACCGACCTCCGCATTAAAGTCACCCATGATGATTTCAATATGGAGGTGATGACCCTCCCCAGCTCGATAAAGAACAGATCCTAGACGTCATCCGATCCATCTGTGGCGGGTGCATGTACATTAAAGATCGCAATGTTGGATCTGAAGTTATCATCGACTGACGCTTCACACGCCGGTGAATGATAAAGCCAACTCATGAGCTCATGACGAATCCGATACGGCAATCCGAGGCCCCTGACTAGGGTCTACAACTCAACTGTTTTTATGAAAAAAGTTTGTTGGACTGCTGCTCAACCCGCTTTTCACGTGTGGGTCACGCACTGGTGAGAGTCTCAAGACATTCAGTCCCACATTGAACACATTTACTTATGCGTTCCATTCAAGATTATTTACTCGACTATTTATCTTACACAAACTCTGTTTTATTTAAATCGATTGAAGAGTGGCTTAGTATCAATCAGCTTGGCCATTTTACGAATTCACATTTATCACTCATATTGAAATCTCAAATGTAATACTTATACACACTGACGTCTATCTCGATAAGCTTTAAAATAACTTACTTAGTTTCATACAAATTTACCTTTAATATTCCAGAACCACAACTACAATCAAAGTTGCACCCCACCCGGTTGAGAATCTGGGTTTTTTGATTTCCAGAATTTAGATTTCTGCGAGTTTTTAAAATTGTGGGATTTTGCTTATCCGAGACTTTACTAATCCAGGACGGAATCGCTTTATAAAAATAAAAATCTTTTGTTAATCAGAAAAAATTACAGTATGACTTCAGTAAAATATTCATTAAATTGTATCCTCCAAATCATTAGGTGGGCACTATCCTTAAATAAAAATGTCGAAATTGAAGGTTGTGATGGGAAGATGGGAATCGTTCAATTATCCTTGATCCATCTAACGCAGTTGGATTTAATGAATCCGGTTATGTCACAATCTCCAAGGAGACATTTGATTTCGTAATTCATTGGAAATAGATTTTCGTTGTTCGCAATCTTAACTGAATCATAGATGGGTCGAATGACCTTCCTTTCAAATGTACGCACATGGCCTTCTAAGTGCTTGACCTCATAAGCACATGGCCTTGTAAGTGCTTTGTAAAGTGCAGGCTTACACGACTGCGAAAGATATTTTGATCGCAAAAGTGGAGGATAAGCGGCATTAAACTATCATTGATATCATTAGGTCTCCGGCCAAGAAGCACTACATCATCTGCATATCCACGAACTTCGTCTGATTTATTGAATATACAGCGTAGATTCAATAAAACTTTTCCAGCACCAGATTCATTAAACTGCATTGGCAGCAAAGGCATTTTTCATCAACTGCCTACGATCGGTGATGGAAATGAATACAACTATGGCCCCTGTTGGAGGGCAGAACTCATAAGCGGACCCTCTTTCATGCCAGCAATGTAGTCGTACGACCTCGATTTGGCAGTTAAATGCGTAGATCGTAAAAAGCGAACCGCGAAAGAGTTGGGAGTGTTTTAGCCCCAAAACCGATTGCAAAAATTAAAATCATAAAAAAATAAATAAAAAAAAAAAAATAAACCACACAGGCACGAGCTCATCTCCCTGTCGTTCACGTGTTGTTATCTCGAAGGCATCCGTCAGTCTCTTCCACTACAATTTTATCCAACGGGCCTGAACTGGTTAGCTTACAGAAAGAAATAAGCTTTTCTGGAATTCACAAATATATGAGCGCGGCCAAATATAGAGCTGGAGAATATGGTTATGCTGTATTCCCAACATTTTTCCAGAACCATCGTCAAAGCGATGATCAGTGGTTGACTGGCTAGAGCAAAAACCATGATGTGATGTTTAACAGAGATACTTATGGCACTGTAATTTTACATTTTAGACGGTCGCTGAACGGTCGGAACGTACCTGAAAATTATCTAAATCGAATTGCACTGGGGTTGATGGATTATAACAAATTACAATCAATGCAGTCATAGATGGTAGTAGCAAACAAAACTTCAGTTGTACCATATTTAAACGATAATGAATAACCTTAAGGTTAAAACATTTTCTCAGATCTCAAAATGTTCAACCCAGTCCTTCCCATTCCCAGAGAATTAAATGAGACTGTTTTTCTAACATTATTCTAACTTGGTTCATAAAAACTTATGAAACATAAACTAAGTGAAAATTATTCATTGAATAGTTCTAGCTCTCAATGTCAATTCACAACCAAATTCGGAAAAGATCAAATTCTCGTGATTGCCCTTTTTATAGTACCTCATTCAGTTTTAAGAACCAACGCTCTAACCAAACAATCTCTACCTAGGTGAGGCTCCAAGACCCATCCCATTTTCCACTTTAGAAGCAAACCATTATTCTTTATGAGAAGTTCACTACTAGAAACGTCTCGGTTACTGCATTCCTATTAGGTACACCCGTTATTTGTTTAACGCTCGGCTAATTACACTAAAAGTCGTCCGACCAGGAAGTGACGTAAATGGGAGAAAGAGGAGTCGTAAGTACTCGATTACGATTGTTGTTAAACAAAAGATAGTATACGCAAATACAAGTCTTATCTCTGCACTCGAAATAATCAAATTATAGTCCCACTTCAAAATTTTAATTAAATAGTTTGTGTATTCTTAATTATAACGATTTTACTACAATATCAGTTTGTAAAGTATTTGGGTTTTCAGTTATAAAGTCACACAAAATCAAAAAAAAAAAAAAAATGCACGAATAATAAAAATATATAGCCACGCACACGATTACTTTCTTTTAATCTTCGCCAAACATTTTTTTTTATTACTGTCGGTCTCCTATAAGCGCCATAACACAAACAAGTACTCGAATATATACAAAATATGCTTTGGGTTTCTTAATGTAAATATACCGTTTTATGAATTTTATTTTTTATTTTATACTTTTATGAATAAATTACATTTATTAATTTGTTGTTTTAATTTTCTTACTTACTTACTTACTTATAAGTTTTTATATTTTACAATATAAATGGAAATAAAAATATGTGGAAGAAACTTAAATTAAAAAGTTATTAAAAACCAGAACAAAATTCAAGGTTGGTTTGATTTGACATTTGGCAAATTTGTTTTCAAATAAAACGTTATAATATCAAGTGAAAGAAATGCAAATTGCAAATAATAGTATACAAAATTATAACACGTTCACAATTTCTCGGAATGCATTTTATTTGACAATAAATGAGATAATCCTAAAGTAAACAACAACTATGAATATATTGGTTTAAGACAGGTGGCCAAAATATAAAACGGGATCAAATTTATTTAAACCAATCTTAAAGAGTCTTCAAACAGATGTAATAATCCATGATAGAATTGAACTGTTTGCATTTAGAGATTTTTTTTGGTATTTTTCGTTTTACTTCTAATTCATAGTGGCAGTGATGAGCAACTGGCCCAGAGTGGTTTAGTTTGAACCTGAACTTTTTAATTTTATTTACGACAATTTCATTTTAAAAATAAAATATTTTTAACGTTTTGCTACGTTGAAATGTAGTAAAATTGCTCAAATGATTAATGCCTGGGATTAGCTGAATTTTGATTTTCCAAATGAATTTGAAAAAAAACGTGCTTCGCCTAAATGTTAAATCGTGATAAAACTACCTTACTCAAATCCTAAAAATGTCGTGAATCTAACTAAAATATACGTAAAATATAAAGATTACTGATTGAAATAAATAAGAACACTTTTCTTATGACCAATAATAGTTGAGTTTTGTTTTTTAATAAATTGCGATCCTTAACAAAATTATTCTACATATTTCAATAAATGTCTGTGATTTGGTTAGAAAAATTAATAATTTTTGCTGGGTCTTGCTTATCTAACCTTAATTCCTTATGATGATTATCATTTCTTATATGGTCGCCTCCCCCTTCCCTCCCCCATTAATATATTCATCTCCTCGCGGTGATCTCTTGGTAGCTCTAAATGAATCAGGAAGTGTAATGGAGGCGAGCATGGGTAATCCTGTTTATAGTCATGGACACTACATGTCAGGGCGAGTCGTTGGCGCCATAAAACCAATTTCAAATCAGCGTCTGTTCTCCAGGATGGGAGCGGCTGAGGCGGGTCTCTGACTTGCATCAGGCGGGTCGCTATATAATACTGACATAGGCGGCATTACTGATATAAATCGTGAATTTGCTCAATTTTAAGAATATTACCCAAGATACTAACTAAGATTATGTTTCTTAAAATCACTAATAAGAACATTCTAGTTGCATCTCCTTTAATACATTCTAATATTCTTTTAGTAAAAATAATATAAATCAGTAGTAATCTAATAGACATCGAAAACATGCTTATTACGTACATACGTATACGTATGTACATACCACCATAACGTATATGTATCCATATATATTTTTGTTAAAATAGTTTTGTCAGTATCAGAATCTGTGAAAAAATAGCGTGTTTCTTTCACTGACGCATATGTCAGTATTAGGTTAAGACATATTATTTAAGTGTCCTTTAATGTGGGTTGTATGCTTATTTATTGTAAAAACGGGATTTTGGGTTCGTTTTCAATTGAAAGCATCACTTTACTATCCTAATTATGACCCTAAAAATTTGTGATAGTTTGGCCACGAATTAATCAAAGCGGAAACGATCATTATTGCATCCTTATTTAAATCACTAAAATATCCAACACATGTCAATGTAACCTAGAAATTTTAAATTCTAGTTATTGTATTTAAAAGTATTTATTCCCGGTTTAAGTAAATTAAAAATATTTTAATTAGTGTAAAATTAACCTTAAAACCGCGTTTGGTGCATTCAGTGCCCCAATCGATTTTTGAATGAAAATAAATTGTTTTTTACAGTGGATTTGTATTGAAACAAGATTACTATGAAAGTCATACATCGTTACTTTAGCGTTTCGGAAATAATACATTTCTCTTGATTGTTGTAGTATTTAGAAAGCACTTGTAAAGAAAATTTCTAACATAACCGTGTTATGGGGCATACAGCGCCCCTAATTTTTCCCTATTTATTTTGCAATATTTTCTCTGAAAACGGTACTAAACCAAAAAATAAATTGATTTTTTCCATCGTTTATAACGAAATTCGATATTCATATATAAATACTTGTACGTTATTCAGTATTTAGTTTTTTAGTTTATTTTATACGATAGTTTACATCGTTTATTTCGTAAGTAAATCATACGAGTAGTGCCGTAAAATGGAAAACCAAAACAGTATCAATGAGATTATACAATTATTGAACCTGCAAATGAGAAGAGAACTTTCTGCAGAGGAAGATGAACAACTAACCAATTTATTGGCCGTTGATGAAAACGTTAAAAACGGCCGAGAGAATATCGGCGACGCTGCAATAAGCGATAGTAGTTCTGATAGTAACGATGAAGATTTTGGCCAAGCAAATGGTGATTCGTACATGAATGATCCAGGAACGGTAGGACATACCCTTAAAGACCCATGAATACTAGATTTATCCGAAAGCAAACCGTCTCAGAATCGAACTAGACACGTAGCAACTGACCTGGTCTTGCGTTTGTCGGATAATTATTTGAATGGCGGATATAATATAACAATGGACAATTTTTTCACCAGCATTCAGTTAGCCGAGGAACCTGTTAAAAAATACTACTATAGTGGGAACAGTAAGATCAAACAAACCGGAACTGCCACATGATTTCGTAAACGCAGAATAGCAAAAAAGCGAGGCCCATTTAGCTCAATATTTTGCTTTTCAGGCCCAACTTGCCTTGTTAGCTATACAAGTAATGCAAAAAAGAATGTATTACTGTCATCAACGGCGCATGTCACACGAGAAATTGATGAAACCAAACGTAAACCTAAAATAATTCTGAACTAGAACAAAAATAAAGGCGGCGTCGATACATTCGATAAGATGGTGAAATCGTTCACGTCTAAGAGAACAATAAATCGCTGGCCGATGGTATTGTTTTTTAACGTAATCGACACAGCAGCTTTAGCAGCATATCGTTTATCTAATTTGACAAATCCGTTGTGGTGTCAGGCTAGATCGAGTAGACGAAAGCTTTTCCTTAAGGCCTTAACTTGCTGATTGCCATATCAAAAATCGTATAGAAGAAAGAAACCTTAAAGATTCTGCAATGACAGCCATAAAATTGTGTGGTTATACTGTCGGAACTATAATTATTTCTCCACTAATTCAAGAAAATAATAAAACATCAAAACGATGTGAAGTTTGTAAAGTAAATCGCAAAGGCACGAAGGGAGATACAAAAAAACTGCACTGCAGTGTGCGATGTTTGCATCAAGCCAACTTATTCAAAACATTATATTCGGGTTTGCCAAAAATGCTACCAGATAAATCCAGAGGCAGTAGCCACCGACGAGAAAGTAGAAGAACTGTTCATTGTGGTGCCATCAACGTCATCTGATTTACCTCCGACCAAACGCCAAAGAACACATTCTCCAGTTTAATAATTTTTGTAACTTTTTAAATTAGATCGTACTTACTTAATTATTAAAATTTTTTTAATTTTTATTTTAAATAATTTATTTTGTATTCTTTAATTAATATAAGTACAATGAATTTACATATTTGAATGAGTTCCTATTAGAAATAGTATGAAATACATGTAGGGGCACTGAATGCCCCCAAATACGGTCATGTGTTTTTTTGTATGTGCACGGATCTAAGGTTAAATAAATATACATAATCTAAAAACTGATTCTAACTTTTTGGAGAATTTAATTTTAGTGCCCCCTTAAAGTTGTATGTCAGTATTATATACACACATGTCAGTAAAGAAGCTCTATTATATTTTATTACCATGGCAATAAAATTAAAGCATCTTCAATAATATTATAGTCCCGATTATCAACGCATTCCAGCGTATGTCAAATTAGTTACTCTACAAAAAAGTGTGTATACTTTAAATGAATACATAGGACCAACCGGTTTTAATAATGGCAGAAGAGCAAAATATTTGAAGAATGGATGCATGTTAGATGCCTATTCGCAATTCCCATCGAATATAGGTAGCATCGGATTCTTCGTCTACCGCATGTGGAAACGAGTAATGGCCAACTTGCTCCATTAGACTGTCATTTGCATTTTATTCACCAGAATTCATTTGCTCTCTGCTAGAAATAACTAATATGACTGACATGGAGGATGCATCGGTCGGTGGGTTCTGTACTCTGACAAGGGGTCATAATAGTTGTGTTCAGCCACATCAACGTCCGACACCAGACGTTGAAAAACAACATGTGTATCCTGCCCCTATCGGCGTTCAACCAAGGTACTTTTCAATTTTACCGATTTTCTAAACCCCCATCGGTGTACCATTTGGTCTGCAATGAACACACATTGAAGTACCAACAATTTAGTATCAGTTAAATTTTATTCTAAATGTTATTAAATACTATATTCTAGCATGTGTATAGTATAACTAATTAAGAGAAAGAATACTCGATTATAGTAACCTTAATAAGGCGATCAAATCTCTTCAAGAGGGACGTAGCACCAGTACATATATGAAGTTGGCCCAAAATTCTAGCCCAAAAAATGGCGGTTTTAAAAGCTGGCAACACTAATGCAAGTGTCGTGAAAAATGAAACTATCATGATAGAAAATAGTTGTATTTTGTTGAGAATTAAAATATTAGAGGCCAGTTTTGGAATTAGCCAAGTTGCTTTCTAAATTTGTCATAACGGAAAAAAAATTTCATCATAGTTAGCTTCTTTTTCAGTAGTAATTATGATTCTTATCTAAACCATACTGTTAAAGTTAGCCGAAAGTTTCCAGCCGAAAGATAATGCAGATAGTGTCTTGAATACAGCAAAAATCAGTCATAAACTAGAATTTAGGATGTTTATAGGAATTTAAAAATCGATAGGAGCGAGAATATAAAGAGAGTTTAACTTTCTGTTGAATCAGTCAAGACACTATCTGCATTATCTTTCAGCTGGCAAATTTCGGCTAACTTTAACAAGGTATCTAAACCTTCAATTTTTTTGATTTGTATAATTCAAACCCGAGTTTTATTACTTCTGATAAATTCGCCAACTATGATGAACAATTTCCTTTTACTATGATAATTTAGAATACAAGCAATGCTTATTCCAAAACTGGACTCTAATATTTTATTTCTCAACAAAATACAGCTAATATTAAGATACAAAAATGATAAATCTTTAAAAAAGTTGTTGTGGTTCCTTATGTATATGAAGTTGGGTCAAAAATGTTAACCCCAAACCTATTAAGGTTCTGTGAAATATACGAATATGTGCTGCATCAAGTATCTGCCAAATATTTTGTATTTTCGATATGTTAAATCAAAACTTATTCTGTTACCACAGCAAAACCGCCATATTTTAATGTCAGCCCAAAAAATAAATATGTCGTAAAACTATCAAACCTGCATGATAGATAAATCAACTCTATCAAGTCAAAAATAACCGAAATAAATAATACATTTCAGTTCCATAGCAGTTTATTTGAGACTTAACTTCTGACTATAATTAGAATTTATGTTAAAGTATACATCGGTGCATTAAACGAACTAATCATTTGTTGGGGGAGGAAGTGGATCGGAAGTTTAAGGGGCTCCCTTTGTCATTATTAAGATGATACAACCATTCAATGAAATATGTAATCCACACGACAAAGGACACCGCCGGTGTAAAGTTTCAGGACGATGTAATTGGTATCTCATGGCGAGAATTACCCACATATAGTCACTTTGAGAACACACTGTATATCTTAACGGAAGTATAGATTTTGGGTATTGGTCATCGGCCTCACTATGATTTCTGGATTAGTTCTGGTCTCAACCTTTGCCGGTGCAAAGTTTTAGGAGGATGTAATTGGTATCTCATGGCGAAAATGGCCCACATATAGCCACTTTGAGAACACACTGTACATCTTAATGGAAGCTGAGATTTATCAAAAAAAATTGCTTTAGGTATTGGTCATCCAAAAATTGGGTATTGGTCATCCGTTGTTCTGGTAAATTTAAATTACAAACACATTTACGAATGTATAAAACATTGTAGGGTTCACTTCTCACTGTCGCCAACAGTCGACTATCTTAAACACGAATAACCGATGACCAATGTAAAAAAAATATAAAAAAAAAAATTAAAAAATTATGAAAAAATAACCAAAAAAAAAACAAAAAATATTGAATTACAAACACATTGACGAATTTATAAAAAATTAGAGGGTTTTCCATTCATCGTTGCCAACACCCGACTATCTTAACTATCTTAATACTATCAAAAAATAAAAAACATAAAATACAAAAAAATTTGAATTACGAACACATTTATACATTTATAAAAAATTGAAGGGTTTACCCCTCGTCGTCGCCAACGTTTGACGATCTTTTACCACGAATGACTGTTGACAAATATCCAACATCTTAACTCCCATTACGATATATAGTGCGTTTAGAAAGAGGCTTTATATAAAGATCATTCTCGCCGTGAACTATCATCTATATATGATCCTTAAAACTTTGCACTAGCTAAAGTTGAGACCAGAACTACTCGAAAATCATAGTGAGACCGATGATCAATACCCACATACATAGCACCCGTCTAATAAATTAAACCAATAATTAATGAAGCGAATGATTGAAATATGAATGTAAAAGTCGAAAGCGAAGCGAAGCTTTCATTGACATTTTAGAAACCGCCCTGCAATCAAAAAATTTGATAATTTAATCAAATGTTGCGTGTTAGCACAGCTAAATAACTGTAGCAACATGTCATTTTCATATAAAATCAAAATTTAAGCAAATGGTGCTGTGAAAATTCCGCGTCCGGTCCAATAAAAGTTATTTTGAGTTTAATATTGCTAATTTACCTGTGCAATAAACGCAATAAAATATAGCTTTGCTTTCGGCACCAAAGTATGATATGATAGAGGCGTACAGGCCAACCATAACGGCGATCCTAGGTACGTTACCATAATCCTGAAATATCAACAATCAAATAACAAATTATATCTGAATGCGAATAATATTTTAGCATCATGCGGGCCCAGGCCCTGCCTGCATCCTTAACAGATAAGGTTATTTAGGAAAGGATGTTAGTCACAGAAACAACTAGAGCGAACCGCAGCAAAGTCGTTATCTAACTACTACTTAAATATGTATATTAAAATGTTAGTCTCAATTAAATTCACACTCTAGATTAAATTTTGTTAGTTTATTAATTTGGGTTAGTTGTGGTTGAGGTAAAGGATACTAATAATCATCATATGTATTCAGCATCAGTCATAATAGACTGGTTAGGTTATTTAATTCACATCTACGGGTCATCTCATCATATGCTGTTTGTTACCTTATTTTTGCCCTATCTTCCCACCCAACAGCATCTAACCGAGGGACTTCACGTTCGTAATGACTCGACAGCATTATCATACATATGGTGACCTAAATATTCTGTTTATATTGTAAAAAAATTAAATTTAAATTCGATATTGTCATTTAGCTACCTATATTTGAATTCATCCAACTAAAAGCAGGGTTGATTTATATCTAACATTCACACAACTACACTAAAACATAACCTGAATTCAACCAAAAAGATCGTCGAAAAACAACATTCCATAGCAAAAGGTCTTTGTATCATTAACATATTTAATTGTATTGAGTTTATTCTCAAAGCGTAAGTAATTAAATAGACCCCCCTGATCAAGAATGTTGCAATCATGATCTTCCCTATGTTGCCTTCCGGTATGTTAAAAAAATAATGAATAAAATTAATAATAAAATAAATTGAATTATATTTGCCGACAACTTTATTGTTTAAAGTCAGGACTCGACAAAATTTCAATTTACAGAATTGTTAAAGAAAACCACTAAAATATTATTTTCAATGTTTTCGAAATAGCAAACGGGATATCAAGAAAACGATCATTTTGTGCCTTTTGTTTGTTTACAAACAAAAGTACACAACGCCAATTGTCGATGTGTGTAATGTGAATACAAAATGCACAGAGAGAGCGAAGAGAACTCCAAAAAGAAATAATTATATATAAACACTACGATACCCATTAAACACTTCCAACTCTTTCAATTTAACCAATACAAATACAATAATTGTATTGGTATTGATTTAACTTATATTTATTTATTCTATCCCTTTTTAAACCAAGAAAACAAAAAAATTAGCTCAATTTTAGTGCAACCCACACAAATGTGTGAGTAAAAAACCATAGTATGTAATGGCGTTGTTGATAAAAAAGTTCGCTTGATTTGAAGTAGAACCAACACAATTGTGTGTAAAGATATCAAGTTGTTGTTTTCGGACGAAAATAAGTTAAAAAGAATTCACAAATGTGTAAGTTGGTTGAAAACACGTACAAAAATAAATTTTTGACATGGTACTTTTGCCCTACCCGCACAATGTGTTAGTAAAACACGTTTACTACCCACATACACATACATAAATAAATACAGAATACACATTTAATATAAATAAAAATAAAAAAAGAAAACTACTGTTATGTGTATACATATATACAGATTATAGAAAGATTAGAACGACATATGCTGTGTTTTTTTATTAGCGACCGATAGCTGTATCCGGATCAGCAGATTTTCTATGTCAAAACTTATATTTAGCGCGCTATTATTGCATATAATTAGTTTATTTAACTCTAAACGAAGATTTTTCATTCAACTTTTTAGGTAAAAATCGATAAAAAAATATCTTGCTCTACTTATTTATCGGGAGCCGCTATCGGGACGCTATCCATTTCAATGGGAAATTTGAAAAGGCTTTTATTTTGTAAACCCCTGAAACCATTAGAAACTAAATCTTACAATAAAAATTTAAAACGCAGCAAAATGAATTCTTGTTTATAATGTCATGTCAAAATAAATGTCAATTAATATATTTCAGGTGATAAATGTTTGTTTTATTGATGAATTTAGTTTTAATTTTTATAGTACAGCGACACCAGTGAATAATAGCTGCAGTTTCAATAGAAAATTGCCATTTGGCTCCGGATAGTGCTCCAATATTAAAACACAGCAATATACTTCGCGTAAAATATATCTCGTATTCAACTCGGTTTTTATCTATACATATATATACACATATAAACACATTATTCAAATAAAATCAAAATTTATATCGAAAATATTATAAAATATCAATCAAAAAACAATAAAATAACAATTCATTATAGAATAATTATGTATATATAAAATCAAATAGATAAATAAATAAAGACTCATCCTCTGTTTCTGTCGGCAAGAATACAAAAAAATCCATGTGCACATTTTACATGCTATACAGTCATGCCACACGAGCATTTTTTGTATTTTGGCATTTTTTTTCTACCAATGTTTTGTTCTGCTCTCTCTTAAATAAAATTTTAACTAAAATGAGTCAAAAATGTCCTTGAAATATTTTTTATTTCATTTATGTTTGAGTTGTGTAGTAGAACAGAAAATTTGTTTAAGTCGCAATTAAAACTTGTATCATAGGTAAACGGGGAAAGAAACGAAGAAAAATGCGGCATTTTTTTTTTACGTGTGGCATGAGCCATACACGATTAGTTCACTTTATAATTATTATCACCAAACTTATTATAATTTATAATATAATTTATAATTATACTACATTAAAAATAAAAATATAAAAAGATTTATTATTATTTAAATTTTATTTATTTTACGGAGAAAGACAAAACACGTCTTCCTCCTTCGACGATCGTACGTCCTCCGCTTTGCTTTCGGCACCAAAGTAGAAACAAATTTTTAATAAGAGAATACTTGTTTCTACTTTTTTGTCTTAGAGGTTTTATAATTGATACTTTGCAAAATACAAGTATTTTGGTAAGTTTTCATAAACTCAATAGTATGTCAGTATAGAGAACAAAAATTGTCAATAATAGAAACACGAATTTTTCAATAGCTCAATATTATGTATAACATGCCGTTTTTTCTAAAATTTTAAAATTATAAATGAAAATTGTTTTTCATTCAACACTTTCTATTACTATCTGATTGTTAAATAAACAAGTGTTTTAAAAAGTAAATCAGCTCTTAAAATTTCTGGTATTTTCTAAGTATGAAGCTCAAACTTCAAATTGTGGGCCATATGTCAGTATTATAGTCACTTACCTGTGTAGTGGCATAAACGTCAATATAGGCCCTGGTTATACCTAATAACCCTGGGCAACACAGGTGCATATCATAACGATAAGATATTTTATAAAAATTTGTTAATTTTATTAAGATAAAATCTTAAATTTTCTAGAGCCGATACTAGAGATAAATATGTGTATTGGCATATACGGCCACACAGACCTCTCTCTCTCTCTCTCTTTCTCTTTCTCTTTCTCTTTCTCTTTCTCTTTCTCTCTCTCTCTCTTTCTCTCTCTCGATTTGGCCGCCGCAAATGAGGTTTCATAATAATATTTTCATTTCGGATAATGAATGATTAATTCATTGATCCTAAACCAGCCGTGAAATTCTTGTTACCACCGGGAATCAGACTCTTGACCCCGGTCACTGGAGCAAGCATGCTGACCACTTTACCACCGGGGCAGCAGAGGGGCCACATATACCCTAATAACTCTGGGCAATGTCTGGTCAATGTCATGATATGACGATAAGATATAAATTTATAAAAATTTCTTAATTGTATTAAGACAAAATCTTAAATTTTCTAGAGCCGATACTAGAGATAGGCCTTGATTTTTCAAAATTAAAATAATTTTTTTTTTTTTTTTTTTTTATTAAAATATTTATTTGTATAAATAAAAATAAAAAACATTAAACATCAATTTTGTTAAAAACTTTTCATGCGTGATAATTAATTTATAAAATTTTTTATTTATTTTATTAGAGACCGTTTTCGGAATAATTTACTCCTTTGTCAATATTATATTTACATTATCTTGATTTTTCCTTGTTACATTGGTAAACACAGACTCAAAAAGACACGCAGAGAAAGAGCGGAGGGAATTCTACCTATCATAATTGGACATGTTTGATGGTCGACAAATTTATGTTTTAAGTCTTGACATTGGTGCATTATTTGTCTTATAATCCGTGGTTGTTGGTCAACCTCGTTGCACAGTTCGCTCTATGCATGTTGCTTTCTACGAGAGAAAATTAAAAATTGTAACCCGTTTATATTGACGTATATGCCACCACACATATTTTTTTCTCTAGTATAGGCTCCAGAAAATTAAATATTTTGTCTTGCCTATGTATAACCAGAGACAACCTAAAAGAGATATTTCATCCTATGTAAACGTAAAAATTTAAATTGCGATTTCATTTTCTTGTAAATAGCCGCATACAATCAAAAATATTTTGTTTTTTTGCGTATACGTATATGCAGTTTAACGAAAAATTACAGATGCAACGAGGATATTGGAATTATCAGAAATATATTTTGTTTTCATTTCTTAGTTCAAATGAAAAATCTAACACTTCGTGTCGTTGGCATAATTTTTTTGCAAAATGAATTTTAAAGTTGTCGGTTGGGAGACGACCTGTGACCCTATTCTGGCTTTCCCTGGGAGTGGGGATTTGGGGGGAACATTTTCGTGGCATTTTTGTCAAAATTGTGTTTTTCTGGCCTGCTGCGGGAGTGGGTTTGGTGTGGGGATTTTTAGGACAAAGTGGATTGGGAAACTATTGTTCCACAAAATTTTTATAGGGTTTAAATTTTCAAATTTTTATTATCCAATTCTGCATACCATATTTGACAGTGATTGGTTGTGGAATGGTAAAGCTCCAATGGTAGAGCATGGCATAATATGTCCTGTACAGTATAATTCACTTGGTAATTAATTGAATATTCTTTGGATATGAAATTTTTGTGAAATATCCAATCCGATAGTTAATCTGGCATTGAATAAGATTGATACTTGTCCGGGAGCCATTGCCTTTGGGATGTCTCATTTATTTTTTGTTAAATACTAATAAATTTGAGAGTAATTTTTAATATAATTTAAATAATTATGGTTTCAGGTAATTCTACTGTAAGTTGTGGAATTGCATTAGAATTAAATTAATAAATGTTTATATTATTTAGGAAGCCAGAAAATATTAATTTAGAATTAATTTTCAGGAAATTTACAGATGTAGGTGAATTAATATTTCTTTGAAATATTAATTGGATGGTTCACAAGCCAAACCGATTAATTCCATTTTTTGGATTTTTTTAAATTTTAATATCAACACTCTTGATTGGCTTCTAACTACGAGGGCAAATCAAAAAGTCTTGCAATATCATATGAAAAAAAAGAGTGAGAGAGACAGCAATTATTTTTATTTTTCGACATAATCTCCTTTAAGGTTTATACATTTGTCACATCGATCAATTAACTTACCTAAACCCTCTAAAAAAAAAGATTTCTTTTGCTCCATAAAATATTCATTTACAACAGACTGTACTTCATAGTCACTGGAAAATTTCCGGCCCCTTAGTGTTTTTTTCAAATTGGGAAAGAGAAGTAGTCACTGGGTGCCAAGTCTAGACTGTACGGTGGATGCGGAATTTCCACGAAGCCGCAGTCCTTTAATGCAGCTTGAGCAATATTAGCCTTGCGCACTGGTGTATTGTCGTGAAGAAGCAAGATTTTTTTCCTAACTTTCCTTGGCCGTTTTTCCCGGATCGCTTTTTTCAATTTTCGCAAAACCTCTGCGTAATATATGCCTGTGATTGTGGTTTTCGGTGGCATATAATCGATTATCAAAATTCCTTCAGCATCCCAAAAAATTGTTGCCAAAACCTTACCAGCAGACGGTTGAGTTTTGAATTTCTTTGGTGGTGGTTCACTACGTTTAATCCATTGCATCGATTCTTGTTTGGATTCCAGATCCCAGTGATGAAGCCATGTTTCATCGCCTGTTATTATGTTACCCAAGAAATTTTCTGGATCTGCTTTGTACATATCTAAAATCGCCTTTGAAGTTTAAACACGCATTTTTTTTTGTTCAGCATTCAACAAACGGGGAACCCATCGCGCACTTACTTTCGACATGTGAAGGTGGTCATGTAATATAGTATATGTGGAACCGTATGAAAGAGGAAGTCTCCACGCTAACCGCGGAACAGAAATACGCCGGTCCTCCAATACAATAGAATCAGCCAAAATTACGTTTTCATGGCTAATAGCATCTGCTGGCCGACCCGAGCGGTTATCGTCTTATAATGACTCCCAACCACTTTTGAATAATTTTACCCACTTTGTTACTGTGGCATATGATGGTGCAGATTCGCCGTAAACTTTTGATATATAGTTGAATATATAAATTGCATTTCGTCCATCTTTATAGAAAAATTTAGTAACGGCGCGATATTCAATTTCATTCATTTTAAGAAAAATTCAAAACACATGTTACTAAATTGACAAAACAAACGAACCGTAAAATTTACATCGAAATGTTCTTCTAGAAGTTTCATCGTGACAAAAAATGGTTTTGAAAAATATATTGTTGTCTCACTCACTCGTTTTTTTCATATGATATTGCAAGACTTTTTGATATACCCTCGTATATATACATATTCAAAACAAATTTCTGTAATATTAAGTGTTAACACCACTAAATTACAAAGTTAAAACTAACTAAAGTTGATATTACAAGAAATTCTCATTTTTCTCATTTTTCTCACCTTTTTATCTTATGGCGTTAATCCTTTTGGCTAATGAAGCATCTAATAGTTGATTGTGTAGATTAGAATTGTGTTATCAATGTTACTAACTATCGACTTTATCTAGGTGTCTGTACCGGGCTGATTCAATCAATCAATTTCGTTTACGAAGCCGGAAAGCATTAAGAATTAAATTTCAGTAAATTTCCAGATGTACGTGAAATAATAAAATTTTTCCCTCAGGTTGCTGATTTATAGAAGCAATTGTTGAAGACCAATACCATCGTTATCCATTAAACCTCTTAAGCCTTTATCCTTCCTCTAGTAGATTAGAAGTAGATTAGATTGTGTTGTGCCGTACGATCGCTAGGTGTCTGAAACCGGGTCGTTCTGTCCAAAAAAAAAAAAAAAAAAAAATACCCTTCCTATCCTTCCTATTGTTATGTGTAAACAGGCTGTAGGAATAGGCCCGGCGTTATCCGGGACACTTGTCAAGTACTTGGACTTACAGTCCAATCAATCAATCAATTTTTTAATTCAAATGAAAAATCTAATTTGATTGTCTGTGGTCTAACTTTGATTTATGATATTAACTCGGTCGTTTAAAGCTATTTAAATCTAAATATGTATATTTCTCATTTATATTATCATTTGGTTTGATATTATTAAAATTCAGACTAATGTGGACCAATTTTTCCATGAAAAATGTGTCTACATTTTGCATATGTATGTTTTCGGGATGATGCTACACTTTTTCAATGTCTGTATTTTTTCGAAATGACCACACTTTATCGAGGAAACTTACCAAAAAATTCGGGATAATTTTTCGGGCCGCTTCAACGACGTATATTTTTTATATTTGACATTATTTATTCTAGGTATACTTGTGATCTTATACGTTTAACATCAAATTTTCATGTTGACCATCCCTGGCGGCCCAAACTCTGTGACATCCCAAATTTAAATCATGTAAATGAATCCTTTTCTTTCTCTTGCAATAACTAGTTCATTTTAAACGAACTTGGTGACCTTAGTAGTAGTTGCAGTAAGGGTTGCCATTTGATTTTATCACCATCTGACTATTCGCAAAATCATAAATTTATGCATCACGGCATGCGATTCCGTGCTCTCAAATGTAATATACTATATAAGTACTTAAGTAACTAAGTTCATAAAAAGTTGAGGAACCATTTTCCGGCCAAATAATTTCAACAACACTTTTACACTACATGGAACCGCATGGTAGTCAAACAATGCAGACATAAAGCGCAAATCATATATCTTCACAAGAAATCTTAAATATTCTGCGTGGAAAATTTTAATTGATTGCTAATGATAACATCTCTCCAACACTTACTTAAAGTTTGAAAAGCCACACCCATTAATTACGTATTAGACACTTTCAAGCGACTCAACTAATTAATAACTCGTAAGTATGTGGTAACAAAAATTGCTTATCTAAATAATATAATCTAAGACATTCGCAAATTTTGCGCGATGTCATTGTGGAGTACAGCATAAAAAAGTGAAACATTTATTAACTGCGGCGTGTTGTGCAGCGGGACAAAAGCTTAACCTTCAACTCGACTTCATTGATATTTTGTTTTGTTGGTGTGTCTCTCATTCTCTATATAGAACTAACACTTAAAGTCAACAAAATTTCTTTCCACTTACCTAATTTGCAATATTTTATCATTATTAAACTAATCATGTATGCGTGCGTGTGTTTGTTGGTGATTATAACGTGGAACGATAACAGAATGCCAATGAATTCCTTCCTTTTATGTAATACTCAGCATGCATATTGAGTCACAGCAGTATATAAGTTTTTACTCTTATAAACCATAAAGAAATCATTTTATGGTACAATTTCATTTTCTAATGCCACACCAAACAATGAAATTATAGAATTGATCTGTGGTTAATAAACGTTTTCAAGTGTTTTGTGCGCTTATTCGATTCCAAAATAATTGATTTCGGAAATATATTTGGGTGTAGAGTGTAAAAATGGATTTTGGAAATGTACTTACGAATGAGTTCATTCGCTTTATGCACACGTACTTGGTAGTATAGATAAAATGGTGCCAGTGGGGCTAATTGTATTCAAATCACACATATTACAATAATCCATCGTATAACAGAAAATATAACTTAATTTCTATTCTATATTTGGAGGGCCATAATAACTATATAGAAAATATGTTTAATCGCCGTAAATACCTCTTAAGACACAATTTAATCGATTTTAAATCGTATGTACATGTTTTTAAATAATGAGGGAGTGGCTGGTACTTGGTATCTGACGTCTCAATTACGTTATATGAGGTTTATGCATGTCTGTTAATTTTAAAGGCTTCGAGATTTCGTGTCGTCTATAATTTTAGTTACGAGTAGTATACAAATGAGCATATTCTATATTCAAAAAATGCCAATTTACAAACCAACAATACAATCAATAAACTATAATCAGCTTATTGAAATAAATCAAAGATACATTATTGTTGTATTTTAATTTCTTTTCATTATATGCATATATTAGACATTTATTTGAGGAATTTTTATGTTTACAATACCGTGACATCGAAGATGTTAATTGAGAAGAAAATAATAAAGCATCTTCTTCGACAATTTTTGAAATTCTAGCAAACTAAAATCTATAAATATTTTTGTAACATTTCATGGTTTAGTTAACCCCAAAATTTGTTTTAAATCCCTTTAAGTAAGATTTACTTATTTAATTATGCTCAACATTTCGTAAACTTTTCTAACAGCTGTTTTCTAAAAACAAACAGTATTACAATTAATCGAAATTAAGCTGATAATCGATAAGCATTTTTTAAATGCTTAACCGAACAAAGAAATTCTAAATTTGATTTACATCGATTACGTGATTTAGAATGTAGAAGAGGATCCAAAGAAAAACTTGGGGTTTTAAAATCTAAAGGTTCCATGCAATGGATTTCCTAATTTTAACAAGACAAACGACTGATGTTTAAGGCCATATTTTGACTATAGACTTAAACTTTCCATTTTTATAACCTCAACAATCCGGCACCTTCTTAAAAAAAGCGCGCTCACGGTTAGAATATGTTACGACAATTTTCCAATGGTTTTTTATCTACACTTGAATAATGCATGCGATCAACCACAAAATATTCTACAACAAACTATGCCCGTAAACACTCCACATGTAGCAATTCCAATGATGTCAAGGCCACAACAGGTTACACAAAATTTCGTTCCAGCAAATCACTTTTGTATGCCTCAATCGCAGCCGAATTATCAAAGTAGTTACCCTCATACGTACGCCGTTCATCCAAGTAGTTTACCGAATAATTTAAAATTTGCGTCTCGACAAGTCGAAATTCTTTGTTTACTCCCGTTCACGAATCATTAAATTTAGTAGTACTGTAAATTGTACGCCAATAGAGAAATTCCTCACCCGAATAGAACATTTAGCAAAGACGCACAACATCACAAAATAACAACTCGTCAATCAGATCTCAGTCTTCTCATTAGGAGGTACAGCGCAAGAACATTATTGGTTAACAATAGAAAGACACCTAAATTGTAGTTGGTCTGATTTACGAGAATCATTTTTACATAGATTTAAAGACAGAAGGACGGATACTGATATTCGTAGGTTAATTGATAGTAGAAAACAAAATTCGAACGAATCATTCGTCAACTTCTACTACGATATATGTATTATCCATTGCTTTACCACTAAAACGACCAATATCTGATGATAAACTTGTCGATATTCTTCAAAAGAATATGAGCCATGTTTTGATAAAGCATCTTGGTGGACGCTTCTTTAACAATGTATCAGAACTGGTTAGTGTATGTATATCGACGGAAAATGCTTGGAAAACCATTAATTATATTTCCCGAAAATCGTTTGTTAATGTTCCTCGAAATATTAACGAAATATCCACTGTACCGCTGTCCATACGAATAT
Source organism: Nephrotoma appendiculata (assembly GCA_947310385.1). NCBI lineage: Eukaryota > Metazoa > Arthropoda > Insecta > Diptera > Tipulidae > Nephrotoma > Nephrotoma appendiculata. Next base: position 288,187,702 of record OX371223.1, read on the forward strand.
AGAGCAACTTTCTTGTCACGAGAACTACACTACCAGTGTTGAATATCCTCAGATTCAGGTCAACTATCCAATACCGCAATTGGAGAATAAGACAAAAAAAAACTCGAGTCACTCGGATACTTGCCTCATTCAGTCTGATATAGGAACCTATTCTATAAATGAAATCAATAATTTGTCCATCGAAAAACAAAATTTACCACAGAATTTTTCACGTCGGTATCAAATGAATTATAACCAAAACCATCACTCTGCACCGTTAGCTGAGCCACCACCAAGATTTCTGCCTAAGAATTCAAATTTACCCAGTTATAGCAATTACTGTCATTGGGGTGATACATATCCTAATAGGTCTAGTCTACCGCAGGATTTTTGTCCTCATAATTATTATAAATCAAACTGTGGGACGTGTTCTCAATCTAGCGCGAGCCTCGGGCAAAATATTCCGGGAAACTCAGCTGCAGAAGCGAGACAAACTGGGTCAGTCCGTTTCCGACAGCAACCACCCCGACTCAGACAAACAAATGTGTCTGTGCCATTAACAACTCCAAAGGATTGCCAGGGATAGGTGTATGCCGAAGCTGCGAGTGATGGAGGTTAATCTGCGGGAAACTTAATATTAGGTATGCCCTTCTTTTCAGCCTCCACCACAGCTGCTTCACAGTTCTCTTCTGACTGTAATTCATCCAGCGATCCACAAAGTAATTCCACCGAAGCAGATTTCTTTTGTCTGTAAATAGTGTTTCTATCTCCTCACCCATATCCTTGTAGTTTAGGATATCAGCAGGGTCTCTACCGGCATCGGCTCTCCGAAGATATCACTCTTATAAATCTTGAGTGTGACTGCGCATAAACCATAACTAATTTAAACCATTAGTTTTCCATTAGATAATAGCAGACCTTTAAACAGTCTTTGGTTCTTCGCACATGGCAACTCTCCAGTCGATGATCGGTTCTACAAGCATCCAAGCTTTTGCTCTAGGTCTACATGAGATATCCTCCCTAGCGGCTACTCTTAGTCTAACATCAGGCCAGACTTCACCCAAGCTCTTAAGCACTACCCTCCATCCCGGTAAGCCGGGGCGGGTCCAAGATTCTCCCTCATAATTTATTTTTAAAGAAGTGGCGGCTAAGGCCTTTTCCATTTTCCACCAATTTCTGGACGATATATATCCGTCTTCGTGAGCCATGTCAATGACAGCCACCATTAAATGCACTTTTAGACCTCATTGAAAGATCTAGTTACAGTTTCCGGCATTCTAGTCCTCTTTGCATTCTTGTGTGATTCCTCCTCCGATCTCTGCCTTTTGGGTAGTGAACCTTCAAAGAAACCCTCCTGCTTCATTTCATTAATATTTTTAGTGCATGAGAACGTTTTCATATCCTTGTCCGGTCTCTCCACCAACGGAATCTTGTTGAGCTTTGCTAGAGCTTTTTAGAGTGTTCCATGGTTTTGTAACTTGTTACGAGAGGATCACCCTTGCTTGTGCTCTTGTTCCTAGAGATTACATTTGAGGAACTAGCCTTGTTCGTGTTTGTTAGGATAAGCATTAAGAAACGTTGCATCTTTAATAAAAAAATTACAAAAATTAAATTAAATTTTAACCCTAGAAAGGTATCGGTATTTTTTTTACCTAATCTGGTAAAGCGGGGTGAAAAAACACCCCAATTTTCAAGGGGCCGTATCTCGGGCCCAGTATGACTTTGAGGATTCCAAGGGGGCTCATTTTTTCGTATTTTAATATAGAATCGGGTGAATTAAGTAGTTTTGGCTAAACGTTTGAAGGGTCCTAGAAAATTGATCAAGAAGGGTAAAAAACGTGAAAAACTAACAAAAATGGCATTTTTTTCTAAAATCACTTGAGTATTTCCAACGGGGTTCTAAAGGGGTGATACTATGTTTTAAGGGTATTATAGTGGTTTTGGCCAATTCTCTAAAAAAGGTATTTATTTTGAGAAATCAAAGCGCGCAAATAGCAAGAATTTGAAAAATCGATTTTTGGCGCACAGGTCGTTATAATCATTAAGAATTTCGTTCAAATTGGTAAAAAATGTCTTTATTTGGAATCATAAACTACAATTATTGAAAAAGAATATTAAAGTTATCATTAAACATTTTTTATCTTGATTTTTATCTCTCATTCTTGCTCACCACACGCCTGACAGATAACAGCTCTATGGTCTTGGCACACGAAGGCCTGACACTTGGAGCATTTGACTCCATATTTTCGGTCGATGGTTCGGGAACAATGAACACAGCTTCCCTGTCTTCCTGTTCCACCTATGTTCCGTCGTATTGGTGCCTTCATCCAATATCTCTTGAAAACAAAATACTGTTTGGTGTGGCAGATTTTTCAACTCTTTCCTCTTCCGGATATGAAGAATTATGAGATGTTCGACTAAACTTTTCAAAAAATCTCTCCTGTTGAGTAATGGATTTGCAGCATTGAAATTGTATATAATCGAGGCGTTGATCCCCGATTGGTCCAGCATCCCCATGAAAACACGCACTCGACATCTGTTAGTTTTTCTTGCTGTTGAATATTCGTGACACATCTGGTCAAATGTGTCAGTGCCACCTCTTGTCTTTTTGTGAAAATTGACTATCTCTGATTTATTTGTAGTCTCACATATTTCTTGCAATCGATGGAACGTTGATAAAACAAGGACCACTTTATTCTTCTTAGGAGTGTAGGAAACCAGAGTTTTCGTTCGGTCAAAAGAATTTTGAACTTCCTGGCTCACCAGCAGTTTTGAAAGACAAAGGTATTTGTAGTTTATTTTTTTTAGTGTTCCAACCATTGTGAGGTTATTTTCCAACATTGTATCGAAAATGTCTGTTGAGGAAAACCAGTTGTCGCAGGTTATATTTCTGGAACTTCCATAAATTGGCTCACTCAACTTTCTAACATAATAGGATGGCACTTTTTCTGTTTTGTCCTCCAAAACCACTTTACCGACATATGGAATTTCGTTGACTAAATGGAATGTTTGAGAGTCATTCAAATTGACACATTTTAGACCATATTTATATGGTTTTTGACAGTTATAAACCTTAAAAGAGCAGCGCCCACGAAAAAAAACAATTGTTCGTCAATGGTACAGTGCTTTCCGAAGCTGTATAGAGTCCTGCATTTTTCAATGAATGAGTCCCAAATTTGTCTTATGGGGGCGAATTTATCCTCAACACGACGAATTGCTCGCGTGTTCTTGTCATCAAATCTCAGGGATTGTAGAAGGGCTTGAAATCTTTTTAGGGACATGACGACACGGTATCTTATGCAACCGACTTGTAGATCCCATAGATCGTGAATATTGGTCATATTTGTTTTTTGAAGACCAGAAAAATACAATAAACCAGCCTTCAATTAAATTACGTCGACATGTTTATATGTATTATCCAACTGCCTGTTTATTTCTCGATCCACGGTATAATGGTCGATTTCTTCATTAGTATGCCGGACAATTTTCAACAGCATGGCTTTGTAAAAATATAAACTCCAACTTTCATAAGGAGATTTGACCTCTTTTGCAGGTCGAAGTGGAGTGGTAAGATGCATGACTATGTGGCCTCTATTTGACAGTCTTTCACGTGGAGTTGTGTACCACTTATGCCCATCTTTACCCACAACAATACTCTTTCGTCGTCCACGATTATTACCACTGCTGCCTCTTCCCCGTCCTCTTCCCCTACATTCTCTCCTCTCTGTATTACGCAGTTTCTTTAATGCTGGAGCTGTACCCGAGCCATCATCATCTGACTCCTCTGACTAAAAATTACAATAAATAACTAAGAAATATATTTTCTCGCACCAAAATTTACCGAAAAATATGATTTGCATACCTCAATTTCATTCTCGGGCTCAACTTGTTCGTTGTCTGATTCTGCACTTTGCTCCGATTCTGAGCCACTCTTCTCTTCCGTTAGATTTTCCTCATCACTTAGATTTTCCACAGGTTCAATGTGATCTTCCCCCTGATTAATCAACTGACCTACAGCCTTCAAAGGTCTTAAATTGTACCGCCTAGCCATTTTTCGAATCTTGAAACAGTGAAAACTAAAGTGAGGTTATGGTATACACACGCGAGTATATATATATACTATGTGTTGCATTAATATTTGTGCTCATGAAAAAATTATTTTAGTTATGTTTCCTAGATTATAAAACTCATGTAATTTTTTTTTTTTTTTAAATTTTTTATCACAATGTAATTAATTATTAAATTACGTTTCATTTGGCATATAATTTCTAAAAAAATTATCAGGATTTTCGTATAAAAAAACGAATTTACTCTGTTGCAAAAGTAATTGTGTTACAAATTATTGTTGCAAAAGTATTTGTGTTGGGACAGTTTTAATAAAAAAAGTTACTAATTTATATTATGTTGTTGATTTTATTTAAATTTAATATTAAGTCTGCCCACCGTTATATAATATGACCTCTTTTAGTCTTCTGGGTATGCTGTCAAATAATTTGGAAATAAATTCTAGAGGTATTTTACTCCACACCTCAACAATCTCATCCCATAACTCCTGCTTGCTTCGTCCAACTCTATATGGTATATTTCGTTTTACATAAGCCCAAACATTTTCTATAATATTTAAATCCGGGCTTTGCGGTGGCCAATTTATGCGTTGTTGGTCTAAATCATTTAAAAACTTGGTCACAATAAATCCTTTATGGGCAGGGGCATTGTCGTGCTGAAGAATAAAGTCAAGGCCAATTATTTTTGAACCAGCTACCAATGCTACATCATTCAGCAGTTCCAAATAGGTCATTTGGTTCATTTTCCCAGACACCATTGCTAGTGGTCCTACTCCGAGGTTGGTTATACAACCCCAAACCATAAGACTTCCTCCACCGCCTTGACGTTGTGTAGCATAAACACGACGTTTGTTTACCTTTTCTGGCTCCGAATAATAAAATTTGCGACCCCAAATTTCCGTCTAACGATACCGAAGATTCGTCAGTAAACAAAACGTTTCTCCAAAATTCGGGGGGCTTGTTCATATGCTGCTTTGCGAACAACAGCCGTTTTATTTTATTTTGTTTAGAAATATAAAACTTTTTGGTGCATGTATAGGCCTGTACCCCAGCTTCTTTTAAACGACGAGAAATTGTGGAATGGTGTATTTGGAGTTCTTTGTTATCCTTTAAAGTTTTAGCGAGACCTCGTTGACTTAAATGTGCATTTGTAAGCATACATCGAGTGATGTAAGCATTTTCTCTGGCATTAGTTATTCTTGGTCGTTGGCGTACTCCGATATTTTGCACCGTTCCGCAAATATTTTGCTTCCGAACTTGATACCAAATGGTATTTTTATGGCACTTGTACTTTTTCGCCAGTTCTTCGGCTGAGATTCCCAAATTATATTCTGCCGCAATTGCAGATCGGGTTTCAATACTCAGTTCGCGGGTTTTTGGCATATTGTCACGATTTTATAATGCTCACAATTCAATGAAACTTGCAAAACTATTTGAAAACGTGTATTTTTGAAAAACAAATGCTGAAACAGTTATTTCAATACACCATTTGTTGATTTTTTTTTAGAATTTTGCTAACACAAATACTTTTGCAACAGTAATTTGTAACACAATTACTTTTGCAACAGAGTAAATTCGTTTTTTTATACGTAAATCCTGATAATTTTTTAGAAATTATATGCCAAATGAAACGTAATTTAATAATTAATTACATTGTGATAAAAAATTTAAAAAAAAAAAAAATTACATGAGTTTTATAATCTAGGAAATATAAATAAAATAATTTTTTCATGAGCACAAATATTAATGCAACACATAGTATATGAAAATATATATAGTAAGCCACTATACATTCATTACTGCCCCAAAAAGTGTAAAAAACGCGAAATTAAAAAAACTTTAAGATGACGAAAAATATACACAAACGGAAACGCGTAGGGGAAAAACACCCCAGACGCACTTCAAATGTTTACTGCTCCAGCTTCCACGTGCTACTGATGCTGCGAGTGTGCTCCCTCTACTCTCAGAGGATGAAACTGAGTTATGGTTACGGTCCCGGATCGTAAACGTAAGCCGTTTGTGTTTGCTGCGAGATTTAAACTGGTATCGGGTGTTTTTTCACCCCGCGTTCCTTTCTAGGGTTAATATTTACTTTGATGGGTGCGGTTGAATCAAATTATTAAAGTGTTTGTTGAATTTTATGGAACATATTATTCTTGGTGGTCTTAATCATCATAATATATTTCAAAAGTGTGTAAGTAATTTTATAATGTATAGACTAATTTGCAATTATTTTACAGAACTGTTTTTGAATATAAAGTATATTAATATTTCTGATTTATTTGTTGATTGTGTAGTTTATGATTGTTTTGTCATTGAGTTACTAACTATTGGCTTTATCTAGGTGTCTATAACCGGGCTGATTAAATCAATTAGTTTTGTTTAGGAAGCCGAAAAGTACTAATGAAAAATCATATTTTACGAATTCCAGATGCACGTGAAATAATAATATTTTTCTCAGATTGTTGATTTAGAAAAGCAATTGTTGAAGACCAATACCATCGTTCTCCATTACACCTATTAAGCCTTTAAATAAATTATCCTTCCTTTAGTAGATTACAAGTAGATTAAAATTGTGTTGTGCCGTTCGATCGCTAGGTGTCTGAAACGGGGTCGTTTCATCCCAAAAAATACCTTTCCTATCCTTATGTGTAAAAGGACTGTAGGAATAGGCCCGGCGTTATCCACAACACTTGTCAAGTACTTGGCTGTACAATCCAATCAATCGCTATAAACCATCACTGGCCCTTTGCAGATGCTTACTAACCACTGAACTGCCCCTTACATTTTAATTATAATTATGTAGTTGGTTAAAATATAATTCACTAAAGTAACTGATATATGGGTGTATCCCATAGAACAGAGGTATGTATATGTAGTCGATCGCGATCGACTGGTCGATTTTTTTAAATTTTGAGTAAGTAATATTGACTGAGAATACCATTCAAAATCTAGCATAAAATGAATGATCAGCATACTTGAGAGCGCCTTTTTAATACTTTGGAAATCAAAAAGTAAGCAAAAAAATTTTGTTTGGAAAAGTAGATCCGTCAAAAAAATTAGCGGCAACACCTGCCATAGAACATAAATTGTGTATTTAGTCTGATGAAATGTCCCAAAAAATTTTCATTTGCATTACATTGCAAAATTTTATCAAACTGAAACTGATGCTTAATTTCAAAGTTTTCAATCATAAACGCCAAACCATGATGAAATACAACTGCACTTTGCACTTTAAGGCGCAGGAAGGCTCAAATTTCTAGAAAATTAAACGACATGCTTCATTTTCTTAGAAATAGACATATTCCTTCATCACAATTCCCCTATTTATTAATTGCTAAATTATTAACGCTTCAATAAATATTATTAGAGAAATCCATCTTCATTAACAATTTGTCTCATATAAGTAAATTGGATTATATTTGGGGGATATTACACGGTTCAATGTTTTCTTAATTTGTGTTTACAGCGAGTTGATCACCAATCTTTAAGGAATTCTATAAATACTTTACTTAATCAAATATTTATATTTATATTTTTTTTTATTGTCAGGGCGCGCATAAATTCGCGATTATAAACAACATTTTGTTGTATTTAGTTAACCGTTAAATTTATTGCGGAATATTTTCTGTATAAACGAACAATAAAGCTAGCGGTATACACAATTTTGTTGATAAACGTACGCAAGTAGATAAACCTGGCATGATTGATAAGACATCAAATTTGATTAATTGGTGTTGTTATATAGCAGTGTCTCATAAGATTTCTCACACGGAACACAAACATAAATTTTTTTGTATTAGAATTAAAGAAATATATTATAATGGTTACGCGGTTCTTTTATTGGACACCTCTGCTATACATACAAATTATTATAATACATTCATTTCCTCAGCTGAAACCACTTTATGATATGCACAGAAAAAATTGTCTAGTCAAATTTTATTTGTAAAATGTGTTAATCATCTATCATCAAATAGACAAAAATCTACCAAAAGCTTTAAACCAAAACAAAAAGAAAGTTGGTGTATATACACTTAGTTCTTTCAATTATAATGCTTGAGAACAAAATTTACCGTACATTGCTCTTTCCATCACTTACATAAAATACATATTATGTGTATACATGCTCATATAGTTTCTCACACAGGCAGACGTAATAAGAAAATTTTACGAAACATTAATTTGTTCGCTAGATAGGTTTGAATGTTTCCAAAATGCCAATTTTATTCGCCATTGTTAAATTTCATATAGGTAAGTAGGCGATGGAAACGCTTACGAGCATCGTCTAACAACATGTTGCATGTTATATGAAGATAATTCTTTTTCTATCATAAAAATCGACGATATATAGTGAGTTAATCAAAATGCCATTAAAATCGATATAAAATCAAAATTCAATTGATAACAATAACAATAATGACAACAACAACAACATAATGCCAACGATTTTGTATTTTATGACGCCAGTTCAATTAAATTGCGCGCTCCAAATTTTTTTGTTTTTTGTCTTTATATTAACGTTAATTCAATTATTATTAATTTTATGTATTAAGTTATAAAATTTAATAACATTTAAAAGGGGTCTACTACAATACTGGACTCTTTTGAAATACTCGGAAGTTTATTATTTAGTAGTGTCACCCAATTAATTTTGGTATAGTAGAATTGTCAATTCAACATTTTTGTTATGCGGAATTCTAAGTAAAAACGGGGCTGTTTTGTATAAGTAATGCAAATATTGAGTTTTAAATTGTTTGGGTTAAGCGTCTTCCGGTCTATTAAAAAATAATTAAGTATAAGGGAACTTACAGTAAAAACGTGCTCGTGTAGTCGTGTACATCTAACAATATGAAATTACTTTATAGTACTTAGTGATGTAGTAAATGTTAAGCTAATTGGCAGCTCTTGATTTACTGTTATACTTAAATGAACTACACTTATCGGTAACTGCATAAGTATGGTTTATGCGGGGAGGACGATTTGTATTTGCGGTTGTATGAAGATGAGTTTCACTTTATTTCGTGGTGAACTGATATATTTTAGATTCTTAATTATTATTTAATCTGTATATGTTCAGCATATTAGAAACACTAAAAACAAAGATTTCATGGATATACCTTTGAGAAGTTGACCGAAATTTCTATCCTGAAAAAATACAAATTTTTACACTGGCAATACCATCATATGTAAATTGCTAATACTAACATGACAGAAAACTATAAAGATGTCAAATTTCACATATTTTTGAAAACTAATTCATCTATCAGAAAAGTTTAAATTTGATTTTATTCAAAAATCTAAATATTATTCATTAAATTTAAAAATTAATTCTTGTTTATAGACGGAGAGGCAGAGCCAAAGAAAGTCTGAATTTATTAAGCCTGGTTTTTTCTCAGGTGATTATAATCATAATTTACAATAAAATGCTGCGGTCAGTCAAGCGGATATTAGAACAGGTGTCTCAGGTGCGCGGTCAAACAGTAATAAAACATTTACTTATACGTCTTCGAAAATAAAACGAATCTTGCCTCGTCGATTGATTTTATTATTTTCAAGCCGTATAAATGGCAAACAAATTCTTAAACCTTATTAAATATATTATTTTGGTTGCTTTCATCTGCAAGTTCAAGGTCAGTGAAGGTTTTTTGAAACTCTTCACTTTGCATCATTAACTGCAGAGGCTTGTTTTACCTTTCTTGTAAAAAGCCGGTTTAAAATCGCATCCAGTCAAAGCGTGCAGTCCTGGAAGAGCATTGCAAACAGAATTTCACAATTTTTCATGCATTTTACTGACATTGATCATCCTTTGATAATTTCCAGTCCCAACTTCTATCCGAATTGCAGACGAACTTGACAAATTTTCCATGTTTCTTAGCATAATAACGAGAATGTCTGTGTCCGAGCACCTAATTAAAATGTTTAAATTTTGTACGATTTTACAAACACGGAAAATTATTTTTGTATCAGCCTCTTCATGTGCTTCGCAGGTTAAATTTTCATTAATATTTTTATGTATTTTGCCATCTAAAACAGCGTAGCATTTATCATAGTTTAATTTGACAGTTTTAACGCCAAAATATGGTACTAATTCATCACTAGCCCAGTGATTAATGATGAATTTTATAAATGCTATTTTAAATTTCGAATTACGCGATTCTTTTGAAAAATCTGTGGTGCGTTTTTGTTCTGGCCCAGAGATATTATAATCGCGATTTTCAGAGTTTCCTCGCAAAGCATGCTCGCAATCTTTTATTGATGGCGGAAGTATCAATCAAAAACTAACAATCTCTCGTGCATTAAATTTTAAAATACTTTGTAAAAATTTCTCTGAAATATTTGCGAAGATCACGGGAACATCCTTCATCAAATGTAAAAAAGAGAATCCATCTATTAGAACATCGTCTGTATATGCTGGTGATTCGCTATCGATTGACATTTCTAAGCTTTTCATCAATGCAGATTTATCTGTTTTGCAGTGCGTGCCATCTAAATAACACTAAGTGGCACTGGAGTCAACGCATAGGATAGAATCTTTTTCAGATCAACGTTTTGTTCAACTGAAACTGCGAGAAGTCTGCCGAAAAGGTCACGTTGCTTCTTATTTCCTGAATTTTTCCATTCACATTGACCGGTTTTTTTTTCAATGAGTCTACAATTAGTTAATATTTTTGCCTCGAATCGTGAACTCTCTTCGTTGCAACCAGAAATAAATGCTTCTCGCAATTCATTGCCCTGATTTTCTACATTTAGTAAACATTCTGTTGCTGCTTCTGATGCTGCTTGGCCATTTTATATATTAAACAATGAATTCGTATCGACATTGCGATCAAAAGGATTCAAGTTTTGATTTATAATATCTATGAAATTTTTCAATTGCGATGAATTCTTTTTTATTCGGTTTACTTCTAAATCAGCTGTGACATCTTGATTTAATCTTAAGCCAGCTGTTTGCAAAACATGAGATATTATTGTGGATCTTATGCTATGACTCTTACACCAGCGCTGCCGAGCTGATATAGAGTTCGTAAAATGCAATACCCGTGTCAATCGGCTACCTGCATCGGCGTTAATTGTTTGTACCAGAGTAAAATCGATCGGTATTCTTGAAAACGGCTTGTCGGTTCTTCTTATTCCGAGAGATCCTGCATCAAGTTCTACTTCGAGTCCTGGATGAGTTTCGTGAACTTTGCATAATTTATTGTGATACGCAACCAACTGTTACCACAAAAAAAAACTTTAATAATTTAAATGTTGCACCGTCTCCAGTTGTAACGCAAATGCGGGTACAACTAGCAGTTTTTTAGTCCACTGTCCATCAAATCAATTGTACGATGGCTTATGATCGTAGTATTTTCTTCTCTCTTGTTGATCGTAATCGAACGACAGACACATGTACACACTTACACAGACTTGATTTTTTTTGTTGATAAAAACGTTACCTGAGGGACGAAAAAGATTTTTAGATGGTCAGTCGAGGAACAGTGATCAAAGTGGAAAGTGTGCTAACTTTCAAAATAAGTGATTGTGCCTTAGTGATTTTTATTAGTAATTAGTCTTTTTTTTCTAAATACAATATTATTATGTACAATATTCATTAAGTTTCTTGAATTCATAAGTGCCGTGCGAGTGAATTATTAGTGCTGCAAAATAAAGACGATTTCGTTTTCTTTTTTTTCTGTGCGCTCGACCGAGATACAGACCTCCATTTCGCGCGCGTTTTATAACGGAAGAGGGGTGGTTGTGTGGTTAAACCTGTATCCAAGACAGTTATTAAGCTAAGTGGCAAATTTTGAATTATTTTATTTTTTGTATTTACTGAAAATTTAGTGTTTTTTTTTAATGACTATCGTTAAGAACGGACGAAAGCATCTTCAGATGTGCTAATCGCGAATCAGTAGGCGGGAATAAAACATAGATCGGCAGCTATGTTTTGACGACTTATTATTATTATTATAAAATGCGGTAAAATTATATTAAATTGCTGTATACTGGTTCCCCACGACCACACCGTCGAGCAAAAGCCGGAAAATGCTACCGCACCAAGTACAGTATAAGTACAGCAATCTGCTAACATGTTGATCATGTTACACAACCAACGAGCATAATTTGGTTGATTGAATACGAAAAATAAATTAGTTATTTTAGGTAAAACAAATTTAAACAATTCAAAGCCGTTGGTTCGAATGCTTGCGGTAAGCATTAAATAATGATTAATAAGATTAATATATACTTACCATATAATATGGTGCAGGTTTTCCATGCTCACCTTTTAAAATTTTATCACTGTACTCTTCGTATTTTTCAATAATGTGCAATAATTCAACTAGATCGATAGTTGGTACTATTGACCGATTCTTTATAAAATTTTGCAGGTAGTTTTTCAAATTTTCGCTCATTTGAACATCTTCAGATTGCACAAATCTTTGAAAATGCAAAATAGAAAAAGCTAAGCGTATCAAAGGATGTATCCGTTTGCACCTATTAAAATGCTTTCCGCTTAAAAATCCATTCAACGATCCACTTGCCAGCAAATCAGAGTCAATAAGTACATCCGATATTCCACTATTATCTATATACTTCCCAATTGCTTTGAAATAAGCCATTTGAATTTGAAAAGCACCAAAATCAATAAACAAATTATTAAAATTTTTCAAATTGTTTCTCTCAGTTGACTGCGTAGAGCAATTTTTGCTATCATTAAATCATATGTGATTTGCATATACTTTTCGTTACATTTTTCAGCAATTTTTTGAACTTGATGCATTGTTTCAGCAACTACATGATTACTTGTTGGAGACAAATTAATTGTAGTTAAATAAGAAACTCTCTGTTTTGTTGACATATCTTTAAATAATAAACTGTTTAAGCCTACTCACATAGGAGTATTCTCAATCTGCAATACATGTGATAATAGCCAAACAAATTGTATCTTCTTATGTGTGTTTAAACTATTTGGAACGAAATGCACAGATTCATGAGGTAAAACGTCTAAAACTTCAACAAATTTTGGCTTCTTTTGGTAAGGCTGAAAATCAGCTGTTATTGCGTTGTGTAATTTTTGATTATATAAGAGGGTATACCAAAAGCCCGGTAAGTTTAACTTTTCACTTTAGAATTTTAGTGTCTTGTGATCGAGATCTATGTCCACATTCGTAGTGAATGAAAGTTTTTTTCAAAGGCCGCCTTTCACTTTTTTTAAAGGCCGCTTTGAATTTTCGTGACAGTTCCCCAAAGTCGAGTTCATAAGCTCACATACACTTTTTTGAGGTTTTTGTTTGTTGCGTTTTGTTGAAAACTTATTTTCTATTTTTAGAGTATTGACAGAAATTTTTTGTAAATAAAAAAAAATAATTTACGCTTTTCGGTAGCGGTAGTTGGCTCCGTCTATCTTAAGAAGTCAAAATTAACAAATGGGTATTACCAATGAAACTAGCTCATTGTCACAGTTCGGTGTAGCAATGACCTTTTTCTATTATCGATACCGATCGATTTTAAATTATGTATGCTGTCGATCATGGTCGCTTGTTGCAAGATAATCCGCAATGACTTTTTTAACTTGCATCATCGCATCAATGACACCATAGATGAAGTACACATGTAGTATATCTCAATTCTTAACCCAAGTCTTGTTTATTTATTTTGACCACATAATAAATTACATTAAATTTGATTAATGCTAAATGAAAATGTATATAACCAAACTCATCACAAACTCATCTCTTTGTTGTGTGTGGGATGTTGGCAACCGGTTTTCTTATATATTGTGAGTTGTGGCTTCTTATTTATGGTCACGTGTTCCAGTATTATTGTGCGGCTTTGTGAAAGTCGTAATGATTATTTTACAAATAGTTGGGCACGTACATTTTATTAATTAAGCGAATAATTTGTTTTAGTAAAGTGGTTTTTCGTTCATAGGTGACGTAAGGCCAACTATAGAAATGATATAATGAGAAATTCCAAGTCATGCTATATTTTCATCAGCTCTATTAAGTAGGTGCAACTTTATTACGTGCGTGTATATTATTTCCTTCCTCTATGTGTTCTAAGATTTTTGGAGTAAACAACTTAATTACAACCACTCCAATTAAGTAGATTTACAGTATATAGTAGCTGTTATCGCATAACGTATAGTTTCTTGAGTTACGCGACAAATTAATTTTGATTGTGGGATACGCATCATTTTGTCTTATTATAGTACGAGCATATAATTAAAATGTTCTGTAGTTGTGGTCGGTAAATATGTGTAATTTACGGCAAATCCGAGTATATAAAAAATTCTCTCATCCCACGCAACATTTAACGATGAATTATGAGATTACATATGTTAATAACAACCATCTATTGAATTATTCATCAACGGAGTTTTTGCGTTAATTAACTCTCGCGGTAAATAAGAAAGTTTACTTATTTATTGAAATGACCGATCGTTACCTATTTTACTTCTTCCATCACACCGCGTGTACCTATACCATAAACTATAATATGTATACATTCCGAGTAACTAGGACAGAGTTCGATAAAATGTCATGAAATACAAAAAAAAATTTGTGTTTGTTTTTTACTTAATCGATTTTCTTTGAATCAATATACAGAAATATACAAAGATTGTGTACAATTATCGTTATGTGACCTTGATATCGATGATCAAATATCTTAGAAATGAACAATATTTTCTTAATATTATACTTTGTTACTTATTGTAAAAATAAAAAATAAAAATGTTACAAGAAACCGGTAACGGCAGTAATACATTTTCTTATTAAATGAGTTGTAATTTCTTAACTAATTTACAATTTTTCTTGTTTTTGTTTTAGGTTCGACGATCGTTAAAAATACGCGGGCGTCGCAAAGAGAAAGAAAAATTACCAAGTGGTATAACAGCTGACTATAGTGCCGAATTTTTTGCACAATTAGATATAGATCGGGGAATCGAATCGTTTCGGGGTAGTGAAGAAGTTGTTACCATACCAAACACAACGATTGATAATAATGGTGAAGTCACATCATCGTCGACGTCACCGACAACTTCAAATGAGAAAACGGTAAGTGAATGATTTATTTGGCTTTTATTACTTAGATGAATGCAGTTTTTTTCGGGTTAATTCGGAGATGACTTAAGATTTTCTTTAATCTCATTTTGATGTCGTAAACAAATTGTAAAGAGGGAAGGTTAACAACATAATTCTTTAGATAGTTTTTTTAGGTGATTTATCCGGATTAGGTTTGAATTCTCTAGTTGTCTAGTTCGAGAATGCGATTGAAGTGGTCTCCTACCATAAAGAGTTACTTAAACCATAGTTCAGGAAATATTAGAGCCCTGAAGTTCGATGAAAATCGTTTGTTTTGTTCGAAACGTCTTTAAACTTAACATAATCATGATTAAGTAAGATCAGCTGATTTCTCAAAATCAGGTAGTTTTTTCCGAGACCCAAACTATTCCAAATCAAGTGTAGTTTAGATAATTCAATCTATATTTAAGTAATGTATTTGAGGCAAATAGTCGTACTTACCTCAAACACACGCGGTATACTATATATGTCACACATGGCCAAATTGCGACTGAATGCGGCTCTCGAAAAGAAATAAAAAATTAAATAACATTTAATGTATCATTAAAATTATTTTGTGCTCTTAATTGAAAATTGCGACTTTGATTAAGTTGGCTCTAGTAAGGAGAAATTATTAGAATTAGAGGCTCCACGTGTCGTGAAGCTATTTTTTTTTTTAAATATAATATTTTCTAAAATAAAACTTTATCCACAAACTCAAACACGTATTATGTAGAAATTATCGAGATTTTTATTAAAATATATTAGAACTTTAAAACGATTAGAATAAATCATAGAAATTAAAACTTTGTATCAAAAAACCCAAAGTCAAGCATTGTAAGCAACAAATGGTTTATTTAGGAGACTTTGACCAACTTCATGTACATCGACTGTAATAACCGATAATGGGCATCCACATTTGAGTAAAATTGACATCTGAACACCTTGAACATCAAAATTCGTAGCAGTAAGCCCGAAGTCCTGCATTATTTGCACTAGGTGGTTTTAATTAGGTGACTCAAAGACCAACTTCGTGTATTAGCCAGACCTGAATCACGATCTCTGAGAATGGCCGATAAAGGGCATTCAAATTTCAGTAAAAATGACATCTGAACACCGAGAACATCAAAATTCGTAGCAATAAACCCGAGGTCGACCATTATTAACAGTAGGTGGTTTTGGTTAGGTGACACAATGACCAACTTCATGTGCTAGCCAGACCTGAATCACGATCTCTGAGAATGGCCACATCAAAATTCATAGCAATAAACCCGAGGTCGAGCATGATCAGCATTAATAAGTTTTGGTTAGATGACTCGATGACCAACTTTGTGTATTGGCTGGACCTGAATCACGATCTCTGATAATGGCCATCCAAATATGAATAAATCTATATAAAGTATGATCTTCTAGCTAGATATACTGAATAATACTGATGTCATTATAACTCAAATTGTGTATAGCCATTATCGGCCATTCCTAGAGATCGTGAATCAGGTCAGGCTAATATATGAAGTTGGTCATTGAGTCACCTAACCAAAACCACCTAGGGCTAATTATGCACGACCTCGGGTTTATTGCTACGATTTTTGATATTCTCGGTGTACCGATGTCATTTTTACTCAAATTTGGATGGCGATTATCGGCCATTCTCGGAGATCGTGATTCAGGTCTGGCTAGTACACGAAGTTGGTTTTTGAGTCACCTAATTAAAACCACCTAGTGCTAATAATGCTCGACTTCGGATATATTGCTACGAGTTTTGATATTCTCTTTTGATAGATGGCCAATATTAGCCATTTCTGATGTTTGTGATTCAGATTAGAGTCACCTTTCAGTAGTCAGGAGATTTTTTTGGCCATTGACGACTATGTTTGGATATTGTGATTCAGTTCTCGCTAATTCGTGAATTAGTTGATTAAGCACCTACCTAAACCCATCTTGTTTTAATAATACACGCTTCTGGTTGATTGGTACCAATTATTATTAAGTTTTACTGCTGTAAAAGGACATTCTTACTTGCTTATAAAAGTAAAAAATTCTTAAGTTGATTCGGTATATTTTTTTAATCTCTGGAATTTTCTTATTAGAAATCAATGAGAAATTCTTAATTGGTTTGAGTTCAGTATATTTGGCTTGCGTCCCGACTGTTTTAGTACAAAATTTTGGTTAAACATTTATGGTTATGTTACAGTAATATTTTTTCTTCGTAATACATCAATTAAAACTTTAATTTTTACTTTATTTTTAAGATTCACTCTTTTTCTGCTATTTTAATTAAGACAATTTGATATACTTCTTATAAATATACTGATAAAATTTGCTCGATTTCGTTAAACTTATCTCGCTGTACTTATTTTTTAAATACATATCGTCAATTCAATGAACATATATCTTATGTACAAATTTTGTAATTTATTTAAAAATATGTACTATGATTTCTAAACTAATTAAAATAATGTAAAATCAAACATAATATTTTACTTTTCATTGAGAATTTCGCAAATTAAAAATCATTTCAGTGTACTCCACCCAACTACATAGAAAGAATTTAAGATTCCAATTGGAATTAACAGAATTCCAATTAGATTTGTATACGTATACGATTTTAATCTATGGAAAATCTATGGAATATTTCACGATCCCAAATATTATATATTTTTTATTTAAATTGAGGTTTGAGTCATTTTCTAAAAAAGACTCATACTTGTACATATGTTTGTACTAAAATTTCCAATATGATTCATTTTTTTCAATTTGAATTTGAATTAACAGTGTGATACTCTTACATAACATACATAACATCTATGGAAAGTCTGGAATACTTCACAACCGTAGTTTTTTTAGGGCTCGTTTTTTATTTTAAATAAAATAAAACAATTTAAAAATTGACCTTTCGATGTCTCATGGACTTTCAAAGCTAATGAATTTTTTTATATAAATTTCTCAAAACAAATATAAACACAATTTTTTCCAAATATAAAGTAAATTTTAAAGTAAATTTTTAAAATAAGTATTTATATAAAATATGAATATGATTTTAAAAATATTAAAAAAATATAAATGAAAATTGTATATACAAAATTAGGCAATGAAATGAAAACAAAAAAAATAATAAAACATTTGACAGAAGTAATCTCACGCTTTTTCGTACTCTCTCTCTTATACATTTTCAATTTTATGTTCTCTCTATATATATTTTAATGCTATAAGCTTATTTCGCTCAGGCCGATCATTTTGAGAGGGGAAGTGATCAATTTTTTCAATTTCGACATATCTGATAAAGCTCGAATGTAATAAAATCAATTGCGATAAATCCGGTTTAATAGTTTTATTTTTCATTCGTTGCAAATAAATTTTCCAGACGATTGAACGCGCATCCCCAATAGAATTCCTTTTACTTTTTCCTTACAGAGTGGTATGAAAAAAAAATTGAGAAAAAAAAATTTTGTTTCCTCAAATTTTTTTTTTCATACTTTTCTGTAAGGTGTTACAGGCTGGCTACTGCCAACCTGCAGATTTTCACTAAGCGCATGCAGAGGCCTCCACGGTGATTTTTGGCGGCTACGTTCTCAGGGAGAAGTGCTAAGGTCGTGGGGTTTGAGGCTTGCATGACGCTCCTGGCTTACACCGTGATCATACAGAAAGTTAGGGGGAACGCAAATAATAATAAAACCAAGTTCCGCCGAAATTCGTCGGCCGGAACCTGAGGAACGAACAGCAGATAATCAAATAATAAATAAATAAAAAAAATGATTACGGAAGAGGTGCCTTGGTGCGCGCATCCATCCGAATTCAAACGGGGCCGAGCCCTGGTTACGGAATTGGATGCGGGTACCAAGGGACCGCAAACACTAAACCGACACAGAGAGTCTCCGCTCTCATCATACTCAACCGAAAAATTTAGTAATTCATTTTATTTAAATTAAAAACAAACCAAAAGAAGAGAAAACAACTTCCCTTCCCCCCCCCCCCCCCCCCCCCGTACCACGACAAGAGAGAACGAGCGAGAGAGAGAGAACAATGCGTACCGAGCGCGCACCCGCTGTGCGGCGCTCGATTACAAAATTTAAAAAAATTATATTTAAAAAAATTTAAGAAAAGATAAAAATGTAAGAATATAAAATAAAATAAACAAAAATCAAAAAAAAATCGTACCTTAAATAACTATAAAATAAATTGTTGCGGCCTTGTGCGGCCGTCATGCCGCAGGTGTCTACCACCCGGACCGTTGGGCGTCTTCCGCCGTAAACCAAATGAATTAAGTCGGGCAACCGGTTGGTCGGCTACCCGTTCGTTGCGGCAGACCACCGATAACCAAAAAAAAACACACAATTGGCCGGCTGGCCACCCGTGTCGTTGCGGGGCCTCTCCCCGTTACCCAAATAACAAATGGTGTGGTCTCAACTGACCACACAAAAAACTCGTTTGGCGTTGTCTCGCCTTAAACCAAAATAAACGAATAGCCGGTTGGCTACGCGCTAGTTGCGACCTTGTGCGGTCGGCGTTGCGGCAGACCACCGATAAAACAATAAAAACGGAGTGCCGGTTGGCAACCCGTTACGTTGCGGGGCCTATCCCCGTTACCAAATAAATACAAATGGCCGGTTGACCACCCGTATTGTTGCGCAAATCCACGGTTGCGGCACAACCGCCGATAAATTGCACTGGTTAACCAAATAAAGTATGACCACGTGATTGATATTAGATCGTTGGGCGTTGCCCGCCTTTATTACAAAATTCCTCGTTGTGCGTCGTGGTTCCTTTGCACAAACTACAGTAACCACCAAACAAATAACCACGTTGTTGGATACCAGTAACCAAGACGTGACCTTATTAATGACCTCGTCGGGTTTATGAACACTCGAGCAATTTATAAACACACCACTTTAATTCGCTTTATTCAATTTTGAAGTTATTCAATCACTTCCCGATATATTCACACTTGCAACGGATCATCAAAATGTGTAATCTATGACTCCGAATATGGAATAAATGAAACTTAGTCGTATTTTAATTACAAATACAATTCCAATTTTATTTAAAAATAAAATCATGCGGCCGGACGCCACCAATACAAGGTTTTTTCCACACCATAAATCGATCAAATCCTCATAACAACACTGATTTTAATGCGCTTTAAACCAGAACTCGACTTTTTTTTCTTTATTAACACAATCAAGATTTTTTTAAATCCCAAACGAGACTTTTTATTTCCAAAAACAAAACTCTAATTGAATCTTTTGCAAAAATCACAAACTGAATTTATGAAAATCAAAACTTGACTGTAATATGTAAAAATCACAACTCGAATTTACAAAAATCACAAACTGAATTTATGAAAATCAAAACTTGACTGTCATATGTAAAAATCACAACTCGAATTTACAAAAATCACAAACTGAATGAATACACAAAAGAAAACTCTTACGCCGCACAGCTAGCAAAACGTTCTAGAAGAAATTAATCTCTCTTCTCTGTCTCTCCTTTATATCAATTTTCGTTGATACAAAAGAGAGACATATAAGAAAAACATTTTTTCCAAAACGTTTTACTTTGCACACACCCGATGCGCATTGCTCTCTCTCCCATCATCTCTCTCACCCTCGCGCCGTCACCACGACGTGTACAAACATTAAACAACTCTGAAAGCGAGGACACAAACCGAGGGGAATAAAATACAAACAGCGCTTGTTACGATCATGTAATCATAACAAAGGAAAAAGTAAAAGGAATTCTATTGGGGATGCGCTGTTATTAACCCAACCCAAAAACTCAGCGTGATGATCAGCGTGGTGATGTAATCTTCAGGCATCCAGTTCAACCTTTATACACGTTTATAAAGCTATCCGCTTGTTGCAAGAGAGGCAACCGCTCTGCCACTCCCTCGAATGGAGAACAGACGCTGATGTTTTATTGGTTATAAGGCGCTAATGCCTAGCCTCAAGATGGAGTGTCGCTGAGCATAGAGAAAAGTAATATAAACACAGGTAAAGCTGCATACAAAATTTTGAAACAAATTTTTTTAGATTGTAACCCCAAAATACAAACTCGTTTTACGCCTTAAATAATAAACTTAGAATGTCCAACTCTTCGAATATACATTAAGTGTTTCTTTAACTTTCATATTGTTTTTGTTTCATTTTTTTTTCGTTTAGATTATAACGGTAATTTTAAATTTGGTCAACATAAAACCGGATCGTGACCCCATATTTTACTATGAAAATATGCGTAAAAATTTTGTATACAGCTTTACTTCTGTTTATATTTATTTTTTTCTATGCGTTGAGTCTTGAGTATAATCAATATCTTCTGGCATCCCCGGTATACTTTACCACCTGATTTAGTTAGTTTTACCAAAGAGCACTGTAAGGGGGTTTAAATCTGCGATTTCTGCATTTGTCCCCTGCGGACTTAAAACTGTCATCAATGTTCGTAGTAATTTTTTACACTGGCTGCCATCCACGACAGCCAACTACGCATAACGCTTATTTAATGTATAGTGAAAAAAATACTGTATAAGATAGCGAAATTTTGACAGCGGAAAATAAGAGACTACGCTACACGCCGCAAGTGGCAGCACTATCACTAAAGAGAATTTATTTTGTTATGTAATCACCAGCGGAAATTTTTCATTCATTGTTTATATATTTTTTCAACAAATAAAACATCTCAGCGGAATAAAATATTGAAAGTGATCCTTAAAAATGGTAAATTGATTGATCTCCGAAGCCAAATAAGTTATTTTCAGTTTTTGGCCAATATCTCAAAAACTTCCACCAGTAACCAATATTTTCGGTTGTTTTTCTAATAGGTCATACACTGTGACTTTATGGGAAATTTGGGGGAAATTCATGGACTAGAATTTTCACTAGAATTTTTGATTTTCTGCGGCTAAATAAGTTATTTTCAATTTTTGGCCAATATCTGAAAATCTTCTACTAGTAAACAATACTTTCGGTTGTTTTTCTAATAGCTTAAGTTTTACTGAGACTATATGAAAAATTTGAGGACAATTCATGGACTTGAATTTTCAGTAGAATTTATTGATTTTCTTCGTCGGCCATATAAATTATTTTCAGTTTTTGGCCAATATCTCTTGAGATATTGGCCAAAAACTGAAAATGACCACAGACTAAAAGATTCCGATCGTTGGATTTATAAAATTATTAGCCTCGGTCATTTTTCCAGTCCCGAACGCTTCGAATCCTGTGGAAATGATGAGTTTTAACGAATTTTCAAAATAAATCGTTTCATAGGGATGAACAAACAAAATCAAAAAGTTCTATATGGTATATTCCAATTGGATTTTTAATTAATTTTGTAAAATGAAATTCCCAAATAAGCGAAGAATCTGATTTTATTGAATTAATACTATTTTGATTTTGTTTTTTGCAATAAAAACTGACCCATTGGTGATCAAACGCCAAAATGTGTTGATCAATCCGTTTCTAACGAAATTTGATAAAAACAGCATGATTTTCTTGCAATGAGGGGCTACCTCGGAAATGTTTTTATTGAATTTTTCGTTATTCATTTACCGTATAATAGTAAGTGACCAAACGATAAAAACTAGCGACCAATCCTGATCAAACGAATTCAATCATTTCTTTTGTTAAAATCTTTAGATGGGGTTCTAAAAAGGCGGAGCTCTAGGGTTATATTTATATTCGAATTAAAAAAAAAAAAAAGGTTTCATTGAATTTGTTAAACGGTTTACTCATTCTAGAAGAGTATGAATATACAGTCTTCCTCGAGACTGGCTCATATACAGGTATTTTACGATAATCCTTTCTTTTTTTTAACGATATTGAAAAAGAAAATTTATCGAATAATGTTTATTCGCTAAAATCGGCAATTATCGGGGTAAAATTTTACTCGGTTGCAATTCTAAAGCTTTATAATAGAAAATATACATCGGGTGTGTACTGTAATATGCAATTTTAATTGTCCTGCAGAACTTTAAAAGAGAAAACATCCATTACCATTCCTTATTGCGGAGCGGATAACACCAGGCATCAAAAATACACCTAGGTTGGCGACCGTTATCCACAATAAAAATTATTTGGCATGGAGAAATTGATGATGGCATACCAACTATTGTTTATCATCAAAATTTCAGTTTAGTTGTGTATATTAGATAAATATCTGGAATAAATCTCTAAATGTTTAGATTACGTGTACAGCCTCCTATATATGCACCTAACAAATCGGAAACGTTATGAATTTGATTAACGATCGCCATTAAACATTTTCTGTTTATAATTTATATTTCATGCAGCTATATGTATGTGATGTCAGACTATCTAAATTTCGTTTTCTAACCTTTTTCAAATTTCACGTATTCAACAACAAAAATATAAATGCGGATCATCCAAAAAGCATTATGCAATTCGCGATTGAATAATCTGCGCGCTAAGAAGCAAAAATTTTATGTATATATACGAATCTTATACCCAAAGCAATTTTCTTATAAACAATTTTTTTTATTTGTATGTCACGACTTAACTCTTGCAGCAATAGCACACAACACAACAACTACAAATATTGAGATCAAAAAGATTTTTTTTTCTTGGGTACACGAGTCTAAACAACAGTCACAATTAAAACAGAAAAACTAAAAATTTGATACAGTCGATGGTATAAGTTTACGTTACATGCATATTTACACTTGATTCGATGTACCCTGAATGGTGCACTGTAATCTCAGCATAAAATGATACGAGTTATGCAGATGCATAACAAGAAATTAATTCAATGTCACGTGATAATCTAAATAGATAGCGCGCGGTTAATTTCAACACATAATAATTGTTTGAACGAATTTTAAGAAAAGAAGGAAATTCAAAGGGGTTTACACGAGTGGGAATTATACTCGAGTGCTTTGCTCTTTTATAGGTATACACATAGCATATACGTGTAACATAAGGTAGTTGGAATATGAATTACGCAGAAAAAATCGTTTCAATTGAATAGTTTTGTACGCGTCCATAAAGAGAGGAAATTCGTCTTAAAACGATTTCAAAGAAAAGCGGAAGCATTTAAAAATGTCTTTATTGTTTAAAAACTCGTAGAATTTCTTTCATCATCGTAGCTATATAATAATCAATTGTTATATTCTCAGATTAGAAACACATAGTTTAACTGTTTTTGATATGGTTCTCGTCGATTAAATCAATTTCTTAGTAAATTTTGTACGACCCGTTACGATACTATTTTAATTGTAACCATTTACCGTGTACAAACAATTATTTAGTGGTACTGGTTAACATCTAATTACGTTGGTTTTACAATTTTTTACATTTTTCAATATTATACAGGGTGTCCCAGAAATGGACGATCAAACGAATCAGGGCGATAGGTGAGCTCATTTGTAACAGAACAAGTAAAGTTTTTTCGAATTGTTGATGGTGCAAAAGTTAATCCACTTTAAGTGTTTTTAGTGAAATCGCATGCACACTTACCAAAAAATTAATTTAAATAAAACCAGAGTTCTTTTGTCTAACTTTATTTTTTGATACGATCTAAAAATCCTCTCCAATAAAATCATTTTTATAAGCGGTATTATCTTCTGTCAAATAAAATCAACGGTTTTGTAAACTCTTTGTTTCCCAATTTTTTTTTTGATGTTTAAGTGACGCTGGCGGGAAAACAATGTACTACAGAAAGATGACCCACTATCAGAAAAATATGCGGCACTAATGCAGAGTATCACACACCGTGCTATTTATGACAGAAGGTTTCTTATCAATTTTTTCACAACGTAATTCGTTTTTATTAAAAAATGCACTGCATTTTTTATTAATTTTAAATATTTGGCACGTTCGATTCAACTGAAGAGCAACAAATCTTTAATTCGAAAGTAAGCTACTCTTCATTTAAATGAGTTACTGAAAAGAAGATGATTTTCGTTTAAATGTCAAAATATGTAACAAAATTTTGAATAAAAATAAATAATATTGAATATTAATTTTAGAGTTTGTTGTGTTTCTGAAAAATTTGAAAAATGTCGGATTTAAGAGAAATGGTTAAAGACGCAAAATAAATATCCTTGTAAACATAAACGCTGATAATATTTGTACAAATTTTTTAGATGCAAGTTTTTCAAGAACCAAGCCTAAAATATCGTATTGGAATTTCGTCGACAATTTCCAGTAATAGCGAAGATGAAAAAGAAAAATCTCTACGTAGAGTCAATAATTTTTATGAAACAGCGGTACAGGCGTATAAAATGACGTCCAGTTTAAAAGTAATTTTCGGCTGGAAGAATCTTCCGTTAATTCTATCATTCAGAAGCTAAAGTTCAAAATGGAAACCAGTGGCCCTATTCTGGTTTTCCCCGGGAATAGGGAATTGGGAGTTAGTGACGTATTTCTAGCAGTTGGAAATTTTTTATTCCCCAAAGTGTATTCTGGCGTTTGGGAATTTTTTTTATTGGGAAAAAATAATTCCATTTTATAGCAGTTTTGGCGTTAATTTTTCCCCATTGTTTTTTTGGGGAATTATAATTCGTACATTTTCGAATTTTGAAACATTATTTTTTCTAATAAATATCTATTTAAAAATAAACTAAACCTGTAATAAGGTCGTAATATGTGTTTTAGTTTATAAAAAAACAAAATAAAAAAATTTTCCCTGAAAAATTATTCCCAGTCTACCAGAATATACAATTAGGAACGGGAAATAAATATTTGGGAATTAGTGCAATTTGCAATTACAACAAAATATTTTCCCAATTCCCAATTCCCTGGGAAAGCCAGAATAGGGCCACAGAATACAAATGTAAACAGTAGTGTACATCGCGGGGTTTCGAACGCAAGGGTACTGAAAGGTGCCGTTCCAAAAGTGGAGACAAGTGAGGAAGGAAACATCTCACGAGCTTTAAACAAACTATCTGATATGATGCAAAGTTTAATGGCGATGATGGAGAAAACTATGGATCTACTAATGATGTAGAATATGAACACGCTGATGCAAAAAAAAATCAAAAATGTCTCTTCAAAATATCAATATGGAATGCAAACGGCCTAGCGCAGCATAGAGCGAAGAACTATACTTCAAAATTAATGGGTACTCTATTTATGACATTTAGCATCCGGCAAAGGACACGGTGACACTGCTGTATTGATTAAGAGAAGACTAAAACACTATGAACTTATGAAATATAAGAAAGATCATATCCAATCAACGAGCATCTGTCTGCAGGAATGGCCTTTAAATTGTGTAATATCAGCAGTGTACTGATGATGGGTGATTACAACGCCGAATATACTCAGCGGGGTTCAAGACTAACAAGGCCTAAAGGAAAACAACTTTATGAAACTATCGAAAAGCAGTCCCCGGATTTTTTATCTACCGGGCATCCTACTTACTGGCCCACGGATAAAATGAAAGTACCTGGTCTAATCGATTTCTACCTAACCAAAGGCGCATGTTAAGGCCATCGATTGCTATGATCTGTCGTCTGATCATTCACCGATAATAGTAACAATTAGTACTGTTGTTTTAAAATCAGAAACACTGAAACGTCTGACAAACAAACGAACTGATTGGAATCAATATAGGAGACTAGTCAAACAAAATTGTCATCTTGATAGCCCGCTAAAATTACCAGCAGATATTGATTTTGCTGCAGAAAACCTGAAAAAGACAGTGGAAATATCAGCTGAGAAGGCTTCACCAATCGTCCAAGGTTCTGAAAAAATTAATAAATTAGCACATAACATCCAGTCACTAATCCAGGAAAAGCAGACAATTCAACTGCAATGGCAACCAACAAACAAAATCACCATTGTTGAAATTCAAATTAAATCGAACTATCAAACCCCTGAAATTTGCACAGAAGAAAACCACTGTGTCCAGAATTGTTTAAGTGAACTCTCGGCAGCAGATTGACAAGCATTTGACAAAGTATGGCTCGATGGACTAATATACAAACTTAAAGCGCTCCTACCGAAGAATATTCACTCAGTTCTGGAAAACTATCTCCGCCGAAGGCAATACTTCCCTAAATGATATAAGCTCAGGAGTCCCAAAAGGTAGCGTTTTAGGACTTATTTTATACTTATTGTACAATGTAATAATATCAACATTTGCTGATGATACAGCCATCCTGGTATTACTCGATAACCCGCAAATAGCCTCAATAGAAGTGAAAAAGCGTTTGAGCAAAATTGAGGATTGGCTCAAGATCTGGCGAATAAAAGTAAACGAAAAAAAATCAATTCATGTCACATTCACGCTGAACAAACGCTCCCGCTCACCAGTACAATTAAACGGTGTATATATTTCTCAACAAACCAAGGTCAAATACGTAGGCTTACATCTAGATAAACGGCTAACGTGGAAAGAACATAATGAAGCAAAGCGCAACCAAAAAAAAATAACATTTTCCAAAATTTACTGGCTAATATTAAGAAAATCCAAATTATCATTAGACAATAAGGTCTTACTATAAAAAGCGTTAATCAAGCCAATATGGACATATGGTATTCAGTTATGGGGATACACCAGTGCATCAAAACGAGAACTTCTGCAACAAACTCATGCGAAAATACTCCGATGTATTGCTAATGCTCCATGGTATATCCGAAATACTAACATACACGACGACCATCGTATTAAAACCGGTAAAGAAACAATCAATTAATTCAGTTCGAAATACTACTCAAAACTTCAGGGACATCCCAACAAATTGGCCCGGGATATACTAAAACAGCTACGATTTAAACGACTGAGAAAATCAGATCCACTCGGACTAATGAACCTGTAAAATCATTAAAGGTGTAGATTACGCTTATAAGTAGAATCTTAGATCTATACTAAATTGTGAACACTAATATTAAGTATTAACATTGGTTAAAACTTAAAAAATGTGATTAGCTTAAGATTTGAACACTTCTTGTTAGTTTCTTATGTAGAAAAGAATAAAGCCATTTGCACTATTATAAAAAAAAAAAAATCTCTCATGGGTAAGTGAAATACCGTCTCCAGGTCCAAGCATGACTGACTCTAGACCGTTAAAAAAATTATATATATACAGGAAATTACTTGAAAATCCAGCGAACATATATGTTTACTTTCTCTTGCGTGACTCAGCCTATACGTGACAGGACTGGCTTGTATCACATCGCAAGACAGGCAATTTAATTATGTGCACTCGTCTATACGAGCGTGAGTTGAAAATACCTTTGGAATGGTCAAAGGAAGATTTCGATGGCTCAGAGAGTTCCAAAATCTAAATAAAACTTTTATAATAAAAGCCCCTGTTTTATTGTACTCCATAACATTTGCAAAGCGCAAAATGATTAAACGGAAATAGTTATACTCATATTCGAAAACAGCCTCAGTATTATGATCCAGAGGATATTTCTCTCGAACCACGGGAAGACAACAACCATTTAATCAGCTATTTGAGAACTATTAATAAGTATTTCATAAGTATTTCAGCCTTTTTTATCATTTTAAATGATGTATTTTTTATCATGCCATTTTTATCACTAAATGTTTTCATTTATCCCCCAAAAAAATGAAATTTCTCACAATACTGAATTAAAGTCTATCCGTTAATTTTTTGATCAACTCGATCTTCTCCTTTTCCAATTTATTAAATTCTTCTTCCCTTTTTCTTTGGCTTCTAATTTTTTAATTTTTAGTTTGTAATATTCCTTCTTTGCGCTTTGACGATTTCTTTTAAGTCTAGGGCCAGAAACTCGGTCTAGATTTTCAGCTTCGGAATTTACATTGGCTACTCCGTCTTCTGATGAGAGACCCACCAATAAACCCATACCATCATATGCATTACTCTCCTTAGCCCTAAGAATATTATCCAATATTTCAAAAAATTCAAAAACGAATTGGGCTTCGTCCAGTTTTGTTTTTGTTGTCCTTACATGCTTTGTAAATTCACTGTAAATTGTTCCATTTATTAAAACATTCTGTTGCCGACTTCCAAAATCAAAATTATTACGTTTAAGGGTAATATAGTACGTTAAATTTGTATGTTAACTTAAGATTTTACTCACTACCACATCTAGCGCCTGTAAATGCGTTGAAACCATTCCCCAAGCATGTTTTCTTTATTTTACGTCGTTAAACGTATCCTTATATTGCTCGTACGTATCAATAATCTGTAGGATGTCCATTTTGGTCCATATAGATGATTTAGCTAGAAAAATAAAAGAAATGCGTTTTAACAAATATTATATAGTACTTCCACTTGCGCTTCCATTGGCACTTCCACTGGCACTTACGACATCTCCTCCACTGCAAACTCCACTTTCATCTACATGCTACTCTCGCTTTCCAAATTCATAAAATATCGGGGGAACGCGTATATTATAATAATTGTTCAAAGTGTCCACCATCAGTTTTTTTCTATTAAGGTTACTAGATGTATGCTTTTGTTTACCATTGTGTTCATCATTTTGTTTTATTTCTGACAAAATCATCTGTTTTAGACCTCAAAATTTTGTTAAGTACATTTTTATTAAATACATTGTTTTCCCACTGGCACCACGTCTCTTGTTCAATATCAACAAAAAAATTTGGGAATCAAAAACACAGATCGTATTAAAAAAGAAAGTTAAACAAAGGAACTCTTCGTTTTTTTCTAAATTAATTTTTTGTTGGGTGCACAAGCACCTTACTTCATTAAAACACACTAAGGATGGAATAACTTGCACCATCAACAATTCGCGAAAACTTTACTTGGTTGTTTTGTTGAAAATGAGCATACCTATCACCTTGCTCCTTTTGATAGCTCACTTCTGGGACACCCTGTATAATTAACAATTCATCAAAACCATTTCTCTAGGATACTATTATTTGCTAAAACCTCCACTATTTTCGCCGGATGTTATTGAGTCGATTTAGTAGAAATCTAATTTATAATTTATAATTACAAGTACCGTCGTACTGGTAACCAACCGTGTCACGCAAGTTGATGCCAACCTGTATTTAATTTAATCAATAAATCGGAATATAAAATAAATACTTTCGTAGGTAATTTCCCGCAGATTTTCATGTGGTTCGTTTTAAACTATATTTGAACACCATTTGGTTTCCGTTCAAACTGCATTTTATGTTTATTGATCTTAAAGAAATTTGTATTTGTTACATATTTTTGTTTAAATATGGATTTATAATTTAAATTTAGGTTATACTTGTGTAAACAATTTTTGTTGTATAAACGGGTATTAAATACTGTTCTGTTGGCAGATAGGTAATAGAATTGCGCTGTTCTTATACTAATGTAAAGTTATATTTTGATTAGGCGCGCTAATTATATGGTTAGCATAGAAATTGCTTCTGGTTAGCGTCCGGCCGTTAATTTCCGTTCTCAAGCAATAAAATGCACTGTTATAGCACATTGCATTGTTAATTTGTTGGTACTTATGGAAGTCATTGCCAATTTTCTGTTTCTATATTTCTGCACAGTAACAGGAAGTAAGCAGCAAATTTTTTAATATCGCAATTTTCTCGCTATATCGCCGAAATCCGAAAAAATGGTTTTTGAAAGATGTCATAATTTCCCCAATACAGAGCTACACAAATTATGCAATCCGGAGTAAATATTACGAGTATATGTAAACTTATTACAAAAATAAGTAAATTTTGTGATTTGATGGTTGTCTAAAAAGATTCCAACCTACCAAAGATACAAGTCACTTTTTCGTCAGATTTTTTTTATCTCCCGTTCAAAAAGTACTTGGCGTCTTTCTCTGTGAAATAGCTGTTGATGAAGGTGATTGCATCCTCAAATGACGAAAATCTCATTCTTCCGAGCGCAACTTTTAGCTTAGGGAACAAAAAAACGTAGCTTTTGGCTGGATCTGGTGACTAAAGAGAACGGTCAAGCAGTTCAAACCGTAATTCATGGATTTTCGCCATGGCAACCGCTGAGGTGTGAGATGGCACATTGTCTTGGTGGACCAACATTTTTGCCCGTTTTTCCGCAATTTCCGCTTTCAGATTGTCAAGTAGTGATGCGTTGTATGCGCCTGTAATTGTAGCCCCTTTTTCCAGATAATCGATTAAGATAACTTCTAGACTGTCCCAGAAAACAGTCGCTATCACTTTCACAGGCGAAGCAACAGTATACCTTTTTTGGAGCAGATTCCGCCTTGGCATAGCAGTCCACTATTTTGACTGTATTTTTGATTCTAGAGTGTAATGGTGTATCCAAGTTTCATCAATAGTAATTAGGCAGCGTCAAGAAGCTGATTTATTGCGCCGAAACTGCGCCAACGGAGCGGTAGAAATGTTTATTCGAACACGTTTCTGGTCCAAAGGGAGCAAATGCGGTACCCAACGGGCGGACTGCTTATCCATACCTAAATCTTGTTTCAATATGGGACAAACACGTTCTTTGGGCATATTCATAGTCTCTCCTATCTCTCTAACTTTACTTCAGCGGTTGTCTACCACGATTTGGTGAAATTGAGCGATGTTGCCGTCAATGGATGTAGTTTTTGGACATCCCAAACATTTCACGGTGGTAAATGATGGTGCAGAGTCCCCGTACACAGCATCCAACTCGTCTTTTAATTGCGTAGGCGTATTGCCTTTCAAAATAAATATTTATTGACAGCTCGATACTCGATTTATTTTATTTTCACAAAAGCACTCACATCGAATCACTCAAACGTTTGTTAAACAATAACTGAGCGTCTAAAATGGCTGATAATTCGATAAGTACCACAAACAACTGAAATGTGAGTTGTTATTGATCCCTCCGCACTGTAATCGATTTCCGATTCGTAATGAAGTGCCTGGAACAGGTTTATAGGAGCACCGTGTCGGCGCAATTGGTCATGTTCATTGTGTTGTACTCGCTTGCATTTTATTTGGTATGAACGAAATTGTTGCATTCGTAATCTATTCACTTGTAATTAGGACATGCTAGTACGACAATTTTTATTATCCGTCGTGCGCTGGTCATCGGCGCGATTCGATCGTCCATTTGACTGACTGCGATGACCTATGTTAGCTTTAGGCATTGTAATGGACACTGTCAAACGACACGGAATTGTTTTCACAACTACACGAACTAAATCTGTCGAAATTACGTTATTATTCTTCTTTGAGAACATTACAATACTGAAATTCTCGTTTATCAAAATTAATCGAGCCTCGCTAAAAACATTAGAATGAATTAGTGGTTATATCTAAAGAATGCAAAATCATTTTACCTTAAATTCACAAAATTTTCCCGCTGGAATAGTTAAGCACAACCGCACGGTGTGAATAATCGAATCATAAATATGTAACGCACGGCGCAGCTGTTAAACGATGGTTATAGTAATCCAAAATAGTCACTTCGGATTGCTTTCGATAGATGGCGTTGGTGGCTGATTTATTTCATAAATGAATGTTCATTCGATTTTCGACATTTTTTTCGATTTTCCGATTTTTTTTTTAGATTTTTCCGAATTTTCTTCGATTTTCGGATTTTTTCGTGTTTTCGGTTTTTCGTTGGGGTTTTCCGATTTTTGTTTCCCTAAATCACACCTTTTCTCGAGGTCTTGCTGGACTAGCGCACGGCAATTGATTTTTATATACGACGAAGACAGTTTGATAAATCACTGACCGAGCAAATGGTACAGTGGTTAAAGCTTTGGCGTTTAGATCGTTAGGTACCGCGTTCGAATCCAAACACAACTACGACCCCCTATCGGCGTGCGAAATTCATGGGTCAACCCATTTTCCATGCCCAGTACAATATGCTGGCATGGAGCTATGCAATTCGCAGATGGTAACGTAAAATCGGACCTATAGCCGTACGTCTTCGAGTTGGCATAACTGCGTAAGGTAAGACGGGAAAAACAACCTGAAAGTGTTGATTGCAATTAACAATAAAAAAAACCTTTGATTTTGTTTAATTTGTTTTTTATTCCGGTTTATTGAACGAAAACCGAATTTGACATTCACTCTGCCCTGTCGCAAAGTACCAACTAAAAATAATTTCTCCACAGCAGTAATGATGTACTAAAAGTGGTTTTCATCGTTTACGCTAGGTCGTGCGGCGATCGTTGCTGTTCCATCTGGTACTAAAATATTAGAATCCATCAACTTTAATTTGACCTTTCGATCCGACTGGCAATGTTATTGATTTTTTTTTCTGTGTTTCGATACAATAGAATGTTTATGAAGATCGTTTGAGTAGTTCACTCTGCAGTGGTAGATTTTGATGAAACTGAACATTCCCCCGCCCTTGACTCGTATAAGTCAATCGTTGGAATCAGACAGATTTTGGTGGTCGGTCTTTTGAAGGTGCTCGTAGCTGTTTTCACGGTGACTACCCGAATTAAATTATCTCGCCCTGGATGTACTTCAACCACTTTTGCTAGTGGCCATCTCGCTGGTGAAATGTTGTCTTCCTTTAAGATGACAACGTCGTCAATTTTTATTTGGCTAGCTGGATGACGTAGTTTGTTTAACTAGTTTAAGGTGGTGAGGTATTCATCATTCCAACAACGCCAGAATTGCTGAATGAATTTTTGAAGCATCTGCCATCTCGATAATGTATTTAACTTACACTGGACCAGTGTTGCTTCTGGAGCAAGTGTGAGGGAATGCCCCAATATAAAATGGGCTGGCGTCTATGGGTCATCACCTTCGTCGTTCCGACACAATGGTCGTGAATTTAGTATCGCTTCCACCTGCTTTAAGAACGTAAGGAATTCTTCATAATTTAATATAGTCTCTCCGATGACCCGTTTAATGTGGAATTTTGTAGACTTCACGGCAGCTTCCCACAAGCCGCCGAAGTTTGGAGCTGCTGGTGGAATAAGGTGCCACTTAGTGCCCTGGTTGACTGTCCAATCGATTACCTTGCCCGAGAAACTTTCCGAATGAAGTAAATCCTTCATCTCCTGCAATTGATTGATAGCCCCTATGAAGTTGGTAGCATTATCCGAGAATAAATCCGAACAGATTCCTCTAGATGATTGGAACCTCCTTAATGCAGAGATCAGTGGTTAGATTGGTCACCAATTCCATGTGGGCTGCCTTTGTCGCCATACAGGTGAATATTCAAATGTACCCCTTTATGAGTTTCGATCTTCGTATTTGATGGGCTTTGATTAAGTATGGTCCGGCATAGTCAATGCCAGTTTGCATAAACGGTCGGATAAGATTAATCCGTGCTGAGGGTAGTTGCCCCGTCAACTGCTGTTGGACCTTCTTTTTATATCGGTGGCACTTCACACATTGGTTGATTGTTCCTTTGATGAAATGCTTTCCACGCACAATATGGAACCTCAGTTTGATGTGCGAAACCATGTGAGACGTGCCGGCATGACACAACTTCCTGTGAACGTAGTGGACCACTCTCTTCACTACTATATGTGTTGGTGTGAGTATAATCGGGTGCTGCGTATCGTAATTTAGTGCCGAATTTGATAATCTTCCGCTGACTCGTAATATGCCACGGCTGTCAAGAAATGGATATAATTTTAATAGGTTATTTTTACATGATGTTTTACCAGATTGGAGGGATTCGATATCAGCTTGGTACGATTGGCGTTGAATGTGTTTAATAACGTAGGTCTCAGCATTGTTAAATTCATCCACAGTAATACTTCCAATTCTGGGTGAATTTGATCGTTTCGCATTATGCAACAGTCTTTGCATTCGGGATACAATTCTCACTACCATCGGATAACTGGAGATCCTAGACATCATCTCGTTCAAGTGGTGCTCAAACTCATTGGAATTTTGAACGATATACGCCTGTGGTTCTGCTTCGGATTCATGTGAAAGGCCGTGCTTCGTTTCTGGTATGATTAGTGGATTACTCGATAACCAACAGGGTCCTTTCCACCAAAGGATATCATTTTTGAATTCGCCTGGTGTTGTTCCTCGAGTGGCTCGATCAGCTGGATTCAGTTTTGATTGAACATGGTGCCATTGGTTTCTGTTTGAGTACGAGAGGAGTAGCCCAGTTCGATTGGCAATATAGGTTGACCATACTTTGGGTGGTTTGGATAGCCAATCCAACACTATTGAGGAGTCGCTATAAAAGAACTGCCTCGGTTGACTTTTGCAGTTTAGTGCAGAGGTAACCTTCTTCGTCAGCCTTACCACTAATGTGGCTGCACAAAGCTCTAGTTTCGGTATAGATAGCGTTTTTATGGGCGCTACCTTTGTTTTCGCGGCGATGATATTGATATGAACCTCTTGAGATGGTGTTGTTACACGCGAGTATAGGACCGCAGCGTAAGCATCCTTCGATGCATCGGCAAATCCGTGTATTTCGAAAGTATCATCAGTTGTGTATAACCATCTCTTGATTTCTATCTCATCAAGTAATCCAAAATCGTTTCGAAGGTTGAACCACCTTGTTCGACATGCCTCGGGTAATTCGTCGTCCCATTCAAGTGTTTCCAGCCATAACGATTGAAAGAGTACTTTGACACTTATCATGATAGGAGCCAGCCACCCCATCGGGTCAAATAACCTTGAGGATTCAGAGAGAAGTCCGCGCTTCGTGGTTGTGCTGTGTGGCGGTAGACGCACTCGAAATTTGAAAACAGCTCGCGATGGTTGATAACACAATCCTAGCACGGACGTTATTGAATCGATGGTTGCAAATTCTCGTTCGGTGATATGAGAGTCCGCTGCTTCAATATTATCCAATAGCTTGGGATGATTTGCTGACCACTTCTTGAGTGTGAAGCCTGCCGAGTTCATTATTTGTAGCAGTTCGTCGCGTAACTACGACGCGTCGGATAGCGAGTGACACCCTGTGAGCACATCATCGACGTACACGTCGGACCTTAACCTTTCAGCCGCGATTGGGTATTTGTTCTGCAATTGGTTGGCAATATAATTCAACGAATTCGTTGCCAAAAAGGGAGCAGATGATGTTCCGTACGTTACGGTCAGCAATCGGTAATGCTTCAATGGATGATTCGGTGTTTCTCTCCATACTATACGCTGGTAATCGGTGTCTTCGGGACGGATGATCACCTGCCGATACATTTACTCGATGTCGGCGCTGAATATGAATGCATACTTTCGGTATCGCAACAGAATTTGAAACAACCCTTGTTGAACGGTTGGCCCAACCAGCAACTCGTCATTCAGTGACTGTCCGGTTGACGTCTTTTGCGATCCATTGAACACCACCCGTAATTTTGATGTATCTGCCTTTTTAAATATGCCATGGTGAGGCAGATAAAATGTTTGATGATTTGGTCTTGCTATTTCGTCTTGCGGAATTTCAGCCATGTGACCCAACCGTTCATAATCCTTCATAAACTTGATGTATTCCAAGCGCAGCCTTTCGTTGGTAGATAACCTTTTCTCCAGACTGTAAAACTGACGTAAGGCTGACGTGTATGAATGACCTAATAGAGGCGGGATCCTTTTAAATGGTAAGCCAACTATTATTCTTCCATTACTGCTAACTGTAACTGTGGCTTCAAAGTGTTCGACACATGCTGATTCTTCTGGCGTATACTGTGACACCTCTGGTATATCTTCAACCTCCCAAAATGATCGTAGAGTTTTGTCGATCATTTAACGTCTTGAGCCGTGACAAGAATCGGCCTCCTACTATCCATCCCAGTGTGGTGTTTTGTGCCATTAACGATGGATTGCCTAGTGGTATTTTGCCATCGTCCAGTAATTCGAAGAAGTAATCGCTACCTATTAATAGATCTACTGGGCCCGGCTTATTAAATGTAGGGTCAGCTAATCTAACCACATCGCTCGTTGGTACGTCAACTTCTACCGGGTTCGATGGTAGGTGTGAGGTGAGTTTGGGCACGATTAGAGCTGCAATTTGGTATGTGACATCACGATTGACTCTCGATCTTATCATGCGTTGTGTGCGTCCCTTTGATAATCCTGCTTTGGTCCCACCGATACCACTGACAAAAACTCTTGCATTTGTTTTGATTAGGTTCAATTTATTAGCACACGATTCGTTGAGGAATGATCGAGTTGAACCAGAATCCAGCAATCCTCGTACAATATGCCAGTTGTTGAACCTATCCTTAATTTCGACCAACACGGTTGGCAACATTGCATTTTCACTGGCGATATTTGCATGCTTGACGACAGATGATGTGTAGATTTCTTCTGTAGTCGCAGTGTAGGTTTCGCTCGTTGACGCTTTGCGTTCGCTGCTGGAACTTGTCTCGATTGAGCTCATTTGATTGCACGTTTTACTGTCATCTGGTTCTGCATGAACTAGAGTGTGATGTCTCTTTCTGCAAATTTGGCATGACCTTCTTGAGCGGCGTTGGTAGACAGAATGATTGTCTCCAAGACAGTTGAAGCATCTTTGGTGTTCCTTTAGAAATTTTCTGCGCTCAGGTAATGCCATGGATTTAAATCGTGTGCATTCAAACAGACGATGACGATCTCCATTACATAGTTTGCAGGGTATTTGTGATATTTCAGTGTGTAACATCTTAGCAAATGGTTGAACTTTGGTCTCAGGTTTCTTTACCGTTGATTTTACTTCTGTTAGGGCATCGACGTGAATTAACAAAAAATCTAGGAAGCTCTGTAGCGTCGGGAAATCCTCTTCAGCAGATTTGTATCTCCAAGCCTTTCTTGTCTCGTCATCAAGTCGCTCCATCGCCATGAAGATGAGCCACGGATCGCGTGATTCTGTGTCCTTGCCCAATGCCTTTAGTCCTCTTACTACTTCGTCCAAATTATCATGAAATGCCGTAAGGTGGATAGCGGTTGCCTTGATTACTCTTGGTTGGTCCAAGAATGATTTGATGTGAGCCTCGACTATCGGTTTCTTCCTGTCGCAGCGGTTGGTTAGCCGCTGGATTGCTTCAATGTAGCTAGCATCGTCTACGCGTAAATGACTGATCAAGCTGTAGGCGTTGCCCTTTAAGAGCCCCTTTACGTACTTAAACTTTTGTGCTGGTGACAATTATATATTTTCATAAACGGTGGATGAAAATATATCGTAAAATGATTGCCAGTTTTTCAAATCTCCATCAAATGTTGGCATTGTTAGAGACGGCAGCTTAAAGTCTGACGTGGGGTTGACACTAGCAGTCGCATCGAATGACTGGTCATGATTTGATGACTGATGACTTCCAGATTTCATCCGAATTAGCGGCTGCAATTTTGGGATGATCGTATAGTAATGATCATCGATGGTGCGGTTGCATCAATTTGAAATATGGCGTCTTCGGTTGCAATGAATTCCGAATATAATTTGTGCGTATTGTCACATCGAGTTTTGAGATCATCGTAAGCCAGTCCTGCACCATGCGTATCAATATAATTATTGAGGCGAGAGAGCTGGCCCTTTATTATTCCCTTTCGTTTAGTAAGCTTGTCCATTTTATGCACAACACAAACTTGATTAATGGCGGCTACGTAGCCCACGCGGTGGCAAAGTTTTTTTTGTTAACCTCCTGAAGCTGATGATATGGTATTGCCGGTTAGCTTCGGTATCCGGCTCGAAGGACCAATGAAAGTGTTGATTGCAATTAACAATAAAAAAAAAACTTTGATTTTGTTTAATTTGTTTTTTATTCCGGTTTATTGAACGAAAACAGAACTTGACATTCACTATGCCCTGTCGCAAAGTACCAACTAAAAATAATTTCTCCACAGCAGTAATGATGTACTAAAAGTGGTTTTCATCGTTTACGCTAGGTCGTGCGGCGATCGTTGCTGTTCCATCTGGTACTAAAATATTAGAATCCATCAACTTTAATTTGACATTTCGATCCGACTTTGTTTCGATACAATAGAACGTTTATGAAGATCGTTTGAGTAGTTCATTCTGCAGTGGTGGATTTTGATGAAACTGAACACAACCCGCGAAAGAGTTGGGAGTGCTTCGCACCAGAACAGATTGCAGAGATTAAAAATTAAATAAATAAATAGATAGAAAAAAAGTGGCTTTTTGAATTTCCCGCACGCAATAATTTTAAATGAAACACTGCCCCCGTCAACTGCCATCTATTAATAGACTATTGTCAAATTTTGAGGAAGCTGCGTCATTTAATTTGTGTTTAACAGCCATTGAAAGCAGTCAATCCCGTAAATTTTAAATATAAAAAGTGAATTTCGTATGCTGATTAAGCATTCTTTTTTGCATAAGAAACCATCATCGAAGCGATGGAAAGGCTTGATAAATACTATGGGGACTCTGCTACATCAATTTCAATGGTAAAATAGTGGTTTACTGAGTTCCGTTGTGGTCGTACAAGCACAAGTGACGCCGAACGGTCAGATAGAGTTTAGCGATGTTCAGCGGCAATCCGAATGAGTTTTTGCGCCTTTTGGTAACCGTGAACGAAATATGGATCCATCACAACACGCGAGAGACCAAAGAACAATCAAGAGAGTGACTTTCTCCGGTTGAACGTGCATCAAAGAAAGCCATAGGGGTTCTGTCGGTCAACAAGGCCATGGCCACAGATTTTTGGGATGCATGCAGTATCATTCATATCGATTACCTTGAATAAGGTAATACGATCACCATTCGCCAGTTTACTCAGAGCTTTTGGATTCGATATTGATTTGAAAAAAAACGATCACATTTGGCGACGAAAAAAGTGCTGTTTCATCAAGACGGGTGCATACGTATGTAGTCACCATGGCAAAATCCATAAATTGTGCTACGAACTGCTACCCCATCCAGTATGCAAGTCAAAAACACGAAACTTACCGAACCTAAGTTTCGTGATCTATCCATGCAAATAAAAAACATGAAAATCCATATCCTCGAGGTGGTTGCGGAAACGAATCTGGTTGTTGGCAAACTGGAGGAAGCACGCAACCATAGGTGTACTTGCAGCCAGGAACCAAAAATGGTTACTGTGGAAAAGGCACCAAAGGTGGCTGCACGGGATTCAGTTCCCAGTGCTAATTCGGACAAAACCAGAAACGTGGAAACCGATCCGAACGGAAACGGAGGAAACTGGCAAGTGGTCGGTAAAAAGCGAAAGAATCGGAGAAACAGAAAAAGCTGGCCAAAACAGACAACAAAACGGATAATTATCTCAGCAAGGGATAATGACCATCGACATTACAAAGAAAATCAAAGAAGTTATCCGACCTAGCGAATCGAACGTAAAGATTCACTATGTAACGAACGCCGGCCCGAAAGGTGTCGCGGTTACTGTCGATGCTTCCTCCGATTTAAAAGTTTTCACGGAAAACAAAGATCCGGAAGGCGTGGGTCTAGTAGCCACCGAACCAGCGCCTATAAAGAGATTACCGAAGGTAATTATCTTTGACGTTAGCTCTGATCTTGATGGAGACATGGTAACTAACTGTTTAATTAAACAAAACTGCCTGGATCAAAAAGATTTTAAGGTTCTATTTACAACTGGTGCGAGAAACCAAGAGACCGCTCACTGGGTGGTAGAAGTAGAACCAGCAACCAGAAACATGTTGCTAAAGTGTGGTAGACTGCACGTGGACTGGGTTTGATGCCATGTGAGAGATTATGTGACTCCAACTAGGTGCTTTAGGTGCCAGCGATATGGTCACATTGCAAAGAATTGTAGGACGTGCACAGAGACCTGCTCTCACTGTGCACATCATGGTCATGGCTTCAAGGGATGCCCTAATAAAGACAAACCTGCCAGCTGCGCAAGCTGCAAAGAAATGCAAAAACCAAATGACCACCAAGTAGGTCGCGTTTCATGTAACGCATACAAAAGTGTTGTGCAACGCCTAAGATTTAATACTAAGCATGATGATTAGTCACAATCAAAGGAATTGTAACAGCAACCTACTAATCGCCCACCTCAACATGCAGGGCGCTAAAATAGTCGGATCCGAAATATGTGAAATCATTTCCACCCACGACATAGATATTCTGTGTATGCAAGAGCCACACTCTGTCAATGGTCAAATCAGCGGCATGCCTTCTACAGTCAGAGTAGCAACAGGATGCTCTGAGAATCCCAAGACTGCAATTAGTATTCATAGTGTCGGCATGGACATGATGAAGCTAACTCAGGCTTGTGATAGCCACTGCACATGTGTTGAAATATCATCGGAAGCTGGTTCATTCTACCTACTTTCAATATACGCCCAATATAGTGAACCGATCGAGTACCATCTGTGCAAAATCGAAACGATCCTAGGCTCTTTATCGTGTCAACAAAAAAAGGTAATGATCGTCGGAGACTTCAATGCCAGAAGTAAAATGTGGCATGAACGTTTAACCGATGAAAACGAAAGAAGTAGAGGACTTCGTGTCTAGAAATGACCTCTTCATAATGAACTTGCAGGGACACCCAACGACGTTCTCGTCTAATGGGAACTTCAACATTGACCTAACAATAGTCAACGGAGCCTTGCTGGGCTCGATAGTTGGGTGGTGTGTTAGAGAAAATTGAACCTCTAGTGACCATAGAGTAATCACGTTTGAACTATCAAACGTGCCACAGAATGGTCCTCTTGCAAGTAGCAAAACTCCGAGATTTACCATAAAGATAGCTGATTGGGGTCTATTTGCTAGACACCTGGTCGGCTCTTGGAACAGTGTAGAAGCACTTCCTGAAATTAACTCGATTAACGAAATTGATGATCGTGTGGAGCTGATCACAACGCAGTTAACCAGTGTCTGCAACAAATCAATTCCAAAGAAGAGAGTGGCAAAGAGACGAAATAGTTGGTGGAACTCTAATCTAAGGAAACTTAGATCCTCGATGCACAAGCTCAGAAGAGCATACCAGAAGGAAAGGAACCAAATAGCAAAAGAGTTGAAATTGTCTCTCTTTAGAGCGGCAAGGAATAAATACTTCCATGAAGTATTTATAGCTAAGCAAAGTAGTTTCCAAAGGTACGTCACGGAACATTGCAACAATGACCCATGGGGACTTGTATATAAATTTGCCGCCGGCAAAGCAAGACCACCTGAAGTCTTAAGCACCATCAGGAAGACAAATGGAGTCGTCACTGATACGTGGCATGACACACGCTTGGAGTTACTAAACTCGCTTCTGCCGGACGAAACACCTGACGTTACTGGGCCTCAAGCAGAAATGCGCGAGATCGCCACCAACAACAGTTGGACTTCTGATGCTGAAGACCCCCCTTTTACGTGGGAGGAGGTCAACAGTGCCCTTACTTGCTTTAAGCGTAACAAGTCTCCCGAACTTGACAACTTGAACGCTGAAATAATCCAACTGGCTTGGCCCATAATAGGGACTTCCATAGTAAAATTATTAAACAGCTGCCTAAAATTTGGCTACTTCCCGAAGGAGTGGAAAAACGGTGAAATGATTATAATCAGGAAACCTGGGGATAGAGATCCACTTTCTCCGAAGTCTTATAGACCAATCATGCTGCTACCTGTCATGGGGAAACTCTTAGAAAGGCTACTAGCGGTTCGTATTTCTCCAAGAATCGAACAGAGCGGATTATTCTCGGACAAACAATTCGGCTTCCGACGTAGCATGTCTACTGAGGACGCGATAGTCCGCCTAACAAACACTGTCAAAGCCCAAAGTTCAAAATATGTTATGGGTATTTTCTTGGATATAGCTGGAGCATTTGATAACTTAACGTGGCCTAGTGTCATTGCAAGTTTATCAGTTTACAATCTACCTGGAAACATCATGAATGTTTTTAAGAGTTACTTCAGCAACCGAACCGCAGAAATTAGAGACAAATATGGTTCAGTAACAAAACAAGTTACAAAAGGATGTCCTCAGGGCTCAATCCTAGGACCCCTAATCTGGAATATCGTGTTTAATACGAGTATGATGAATAACCTGGACGAAATAGCATTCGCAGATGACAAAGTCATTCTGGTGCACGGCAACTCGAGGCTTGAACTTCAACGCCATTGTCAAATCGCCATAAATAACATGATACAATGGTGCGAAACAAATAAAATGTCACTATCTGCAGAAAAAACAGTGATGCTGCAGTTAAAAGGCAAATTTGACTCTAGTCGACCACCAACAATATCACTAAACGGTCGAAACATGAAAATGGTCAAGTG
Organism: Nephrotoma appendiculata; assembly: GCA_947310385.1. NCBI lineage: Eukaryota > Metazoa > Arthropoda > Insecta > Diptera > Tipulidae > Nephrotoma > Nephrotoma appendiculata. The sequence goes on from OX371223.1 coordinate 288,230,754, forward strand.
CGTTAGATATCTAGGAGTTGACCTAGATAAACGAATGGGCGTAACATCTCACGTTTTTAGAGTCTGTGAAAACGCTAAGAAACTATTCCACTCATTGGCGAGAGTGTCAAGAGAGGGATGGGGACTGAATCACAAAACACTTGTAATAATATACAAAGGTGTGGCGGAAGCGCTTTTCACGTATGCCGCAGCTGGTTGGTATGACAGGTTAAACTGTCACCACATCAGATCACTAGAAAGTGCTCAGAGGAATATACTGCTAGGTGTAATAAAGGCCTACCGAACGGTATCTAAGGACGCTGTTGTGGTTCTGGCCGGCGTGCTCCCGGTGGATATTCTAATCAAAAGGCGAGCGCTCATTCACCTTAGAAGAAGCGCCATGAATGAATCAGGTGAACATATACATGTCGCAGATAGTGAACAAATTCAATATAGTAATGAAAATGAAATCGAGCAAATGGCGATTGACCTGTGGCAAAGAAGATGGAATGAATCAGCAAATGGAAGGCATACATTTGCATTCATTCCAGACGTAAAAGATCGTCTAAAAATGAAACTACAACTAACGAGCTCCTTTAGTCAAGTAATGTCTGGGCATGGTAAGTTTAAGGCCTATCTCCAAAGATTTAAAATAATAAACCATTGTCGATGTCTATGCGGTTCGGAAGTAGAAGATGTAAACCACTTACTTTTCGAATGTAACGTGGTGCTAATTATTAACAATGCATTTATTGCAAAATGAGGCTTGTGACCTGATACATATTTAAAAATTCTTAGTTTAAGGTTATACCTAGGTATAAGAATTAATGTAAATTTAACGAGAATGTTGACCACGACGGATAATTGATTATCCCCATCCAATATATATTTCAGATTGCGTCCCTGCGACACCTGCTGTTCCCAAATCTGAAGAAATGGCTGGGCGGTAAGAGATTTGGGTCTAATGAAGAAGTCATCATCATCACTGAAACAAACGCCTATTTTGACGACCTTGAGAAAACCTATTATTTGGAAAGATTGGGCTAACGCTGGACTAAGTGTACCAAGCTTAAAGAGACTATGTTGAGCAATAAAAGGTTTTTTTTGCCGAAAAAAATATCTTTTATTCAAAAAGTCATTGACTTATCAAACTACCCTCGAAAATTCCATATCAACAAACTCCAGTCAAATAATTTTAGCGTGGACGAAAAATTTATAGCTTATGGTTGCGCGGCCATTGCTGCGATCCATAGGAATTAGAAAACTCCCAAGTGACTTATAACTTATAAACAGATTTACACGAAAACGGCATTTGGAAATACTGAAGCTGCGATTCGTCTCAAATTGTAAAATGTCGACTGTCACAAGTCGATAAAGTTAGCCCGAGCCCGAATGTTTTGGTGAATTTCTTGGATAAGTGTAGCCATCCCGAAAAAGTGTAAATACATTAAAAAATGTAGCACCATCCCGAAAAACCATTTATACATGAGGAACTGAAAAACAAACAATATAGAAAAATATGGATCGAGCTAACTTCATCGACTTACTGTCACGATTCTCTGAACTTTCAAAACATGTCCAATATCACTCTTAAAATGCCCACATTATAGTACAAGTATTTTATGAACCATCAACTGAATACTTACATGCCAACCAATATTGAAATTTAATAGGCATTTGTTTTCCTTATAGTTGGATATAGGAAAATTCCAAAAAAGGAAAATACCATTTGTCAGCAAAAAATAAACAAAATATATAGTATCCCATCAAATTGGATTAACTTTGCGAACGACCGATTAAAAGTCTGCATAAACAACCATCACCCAAAAATAGTAAAATAGTTCCGTCAGTCACCCAAAAAACGAAACAGAAAAATTTGAAATATTTTGTATTAGATTTCACCACTTTCGAACAAAATCTAATTCCAGTACACAAAATTCGTATACACAGACAAACTATTTCTTTTCTATTATTTCGCTCTAAACATACAAAACGTACATTTAGAGCATTATAGTTCACCCAAGCATAACGATATCGATACGTGTATATACAATTTAGTTATTGTATAGAGTTTTTCTTTTTATTTACAACAAACAAAGTTAGTTTTATATTTTTAGCACAAATTGATAAAACTAAACTATATAGTTTGAATAGAACACCCACATAATTGTATGTATCATTTAGTCGTCAACAATCATATTTATGGTAAACGGTGCAATTTGTTTGTCTTTTTGATAATGTTGCATGTAACAAAATGTATCGTCGATCGTTCACACGTCCGTCACATTATAATATCGAGCAGGTTACACAGTGAAAAATCTGATTTATTTTTTTCTCGCATTTTCGCGATCAATATTCCGCAATTTTTTTAATCCTCACCTTAGACGTTTTTAAGACGATGTAATTTAATTACGGATATCGATTTTTCAATTTTTTTCGTGCCTTTTTCAAGCGAATTGAAGAAACACAAAATTCAATTTAAGGTAAAATTTTTTTTAGTGGTGGTGTTATTAGATAATCCGGAAAATATTTTTGTCAAACGTATATTTTACCAAACCTTTATAAGGGTGACATTCAATATAATAGAGAGCTTGTGAGATGAAAGTGAAATGATGCGGGTGCGAGTCGAATATAGAAAGATCGATAGGTGATTAAATATTTATAGGTTCAATATTATACATAGGGTGACTAAATATAACCAACATTAAGCGCAGAAGGTTATTTTTAGTTTGTTTAGCAAATAGTTATTGTTTAAGACCCTTTAGTTGAACAGGGGCGATTGTATTGCTTAGAACATTAATCGAAAAAATCATGCGACCTTCCAAATGTTTAGATTTTTGGTTTAGATGATTAGCATCCGTTTGTCTTGTTCTAGAGTTCGGACAAACAAATAACCTGAACCGGTGTAAAACATTTATCATTAAACATTTATCAAAAGTGTAACTACACAAATTAACAAATAACAAAAGTGTAGGTACACAATAAAATAAAAAGTGTAGCTATACATACAAAAAATACGGCAGGGTTGATTTTTCAATTTTTCTCATTCAAAACCGATTGAAAAAAAAAAATAAAAAAGGATTATACAAATAAACCACCCTCGGGAAATTTTTTTAACGAATTTACAAGAAAATAAAATTATGAAAAGTGTACGTAGTATTGTCTTGTAGGTGTTTAATGGCCATTAACACATAATTCTAGAGATGTCTATGCAAATCTAGCTATACTGGCATTTTGGGGACACTAATGATATGCCGTACATCGATGCGGCCGTCGGGGAATTTTTTATCGAATTTACAAGAAAACAAAATTATGAAAAGTGTACGTACATATTTTTATGAAGCTTCAAAACATACAAAGTAGAGTTGATCTTACCACAAACATTAACAACTTGAGAATCCTAGGAGAACCTGTCATTAATACAAATACCCAGACTATTAACATGATACGCAAAATTAATCTTCACACCATCAATAAAGATATCGGGTATCAATGGGAAATTTCTTTTAGAAATCAGAATTGCTTGTGTCTTAGCGATGTTCAGTGAGATTCCATTAGACTTGGACCAAGCCAATATATTGGATAGATCCAGATTAATATTGTTAAACGTTTCCAATATATTTTCACTAGTACCACCAAGATAAATTTGACAATCATCAGCATACATGTGATATTTGCAGTATTTTATTGCTAAGAGTAGGTGAGAACGGGACTGATACCAAATGGTTGGCTTTTAAAATTTAATATATACAAGGATAGGAATTCCTGGAAATCATCTAAATCGGATTGCACTGGACTTGATGGGTTATAGCAAGCTACAATCAGTACAGTCATAGATGGTAATATCATTTCTGCCATCAAAACTTCAGTTTTGCCATAAATGGATGCATGAATAGCCTTAATTTTAAAACATTTTTTATAGTAAATGCACACACCTCCACCCCTTTTATGTGTTCTGTCAAATCTCAAGATGTCGTACCCATTCAGCGAGACAGATTCGTTATTAATCTTATTTGTAAGCCATGTTTCCACGACACAAAATACGTCGAGCTCTTTGGAATCGATAAATATTCTCAGATTATCGATATGGCAAAACAGACTACGGGCATTAATAAATCCAAAATTAACACTTCTGTTATCCCGATTCACAATCGCAACATTCTTATTTGATAAACATACCTGCAATGAGTCCAGATTGAGAATAGAATTGGTTAAAGACCTAAAATACAAAAAAAAAATATTAGAAATCAATGTATACAAATTATAAAATTTACAATTTAATACAAAACTGATATTACAAATGCTGGAAGTGGTGAATGAATGATTGTCACTGTATAATTTACTGTGATGGTAATATTTGTGTAGCTGTTGATCTTCTCGGCAAAAAGAAAAATTACAGTACGAGTCTATTATCTCTGGATAAGGTTGTCGATCCCCATTTATGGTAGGGAAATGCCTCTGCCGTTTTTTGAACCTCCGGTTTTTCGCACAAAACGTCAAACTAAGACACCCTTTGGCCAAAAAGTAGGCGACAAAACTTGTGCTGCGAAACAAATGTGAGATTAGTTTTATCCCGACCCTTAGGGAGCAGTAGATGACAATCAACCACGCCAAGATTTTCTAGATTTGATTTTAAATAATCAACTAATGCAGCCTCCTCTGTGTATGGATTCAGCATGCTCACATATAAGATATCATTATCTGGGACTTCAACGGATTGTAATGAATTGGACGCGGCACCAATTCCAATGCAGTAAGTTGATTGAGGTGTTAGCAGGAATCTGCATTTGCAGCAACTGGGCTGACAATCGCTGCGCGTCAATTAATGCTTTCATAAAATCATTCATCACAGTGAATGATTCAAACATTTTACCCAAATGGCATGTGAACTCATCAAGCTTTTGTATTACAGCAAATATGGTAATTTCACTACTCGATGCACAGAACCAACGCAGTTGCTTTGATTTCATTAACTGGTTGTACGTAGTAGTATTTATCCCGGCACATTTGAGGTGAAAAATTGATTTGCAGACACCGCAAAAATTTCGCTTTATTTGAAGTACAACCAACACAATTGTGTGTATAGTTATAGTGTTTTTTTTCGGACGAAAATAAGTTAAAAATTAATTCACAAATGTGTAAGTTGGTTTAAAACACATACAACAATAAATTTTTGACATGATTCTTTTGCATTACCCATACAATTGTGTGCACAGCCAGGAAAAAGGATATAAAGTATAAGTACAATACCTTAGCGAATTTTAATGATTCGCTACGCAATAAGTAAGACGTAAGGGGTTGACAATTGCGACTACATATATTTACCTTAATATGTCTTCAAATAAAAAATCCATAATTAGTTTACAGGCAAAATGTAATTGCAACAAGTTTTATGAAAATTCAATAAATAAAAGTTATTGAGGGAATAACGAGAGCAGTCATGTTATAAATGTAATATTTTTAGTTATTAAATTAGTAATTTAATCAAGCCTTAATGTTAATTTTAACAACGAACATTATCCAATCAATAAATTTAGTAAGTATAGACATGATTGTGAAATAAATACCAAAAATAATACCAAAAATTTACACTGTTAAATTTAAAAATATTCCAATTTGATTTGTTTTGTTGTGAAATTGAAACCTTTTTATATAATCTTTAACATTTATATTAGAGAAGTCCCTAAATCCCTAATAGTGTCGCCGTAAAGATCAAAGAATTTTCTAACGATTTGAAATAAAAACGACAAAATCGTAAATCCATTTACTAAACTTTTTTAAATTCTAAAGAAGGCTATTTTAGACAATGTTTCTACTTTTATATCTCCGATCCTAGAGATGTTCACGGGGTCTCACCTATATGACCGCATAGGTAAATAAAAACCCTACGTGTGTGGTGACACGATTTAATTATGATGAATTTTAACTAGTCCAGCTTTTTAAACAACTATGGTTTTTTATATCAACCTATTTTCTAATTTTTCTATTACCGCTTCTAGAGAAGTTCACAGTTTTAAAAATTTATTTTAGGGTAGCGTAGACAAAGTTCTAACACTGAAATGGAAATGGATGTTTATGATGATATTTACAGTGCCACACAGGCTACATAGAAATTCCATGAATTTGAATAAATTTTCAAATTTTATTTTACCGATCCTAGAAATGTTCACGGGGTCTCATCCACATGGTTAGATAGATCAGCTAAAACCCTATGAGTGTGGTGAATGGGATCTAATTATGATGATTTTTAACTTGTTCAGAGAATTTTTTACGTTTACGGTTATATCCCATATACCAGAAATGTTCACGTAATCTCTTTCCTATATTCGAATTGTGAAAATGGGACACGAATGATGAATTTCACCTTGTTTTTCAAAATTTAAAATTTCTTCATTTTAAATTTTTTTCTCAATTGGAAATTTTGGTATTTTCTCAATTAAGGATTTTTGCCCCATTGACATTCCCAAACAAGCGACGAACCCGATGTTTTGTAATAATAATCAAATAACAGAAATTCTAGAGATGTACACGGGCTTACGTTTATACTTTTGGATAGTTCAAGGTTTCGACTTTCGATAGTTCTGGACAGGGTTCGGTTATGATGATATTTACTATGCCATACACGACTTAGAAGTTTCATCAAATAATTTGAATAAATTTTCATATTATATTTCACCGATCCTAGAGATGTTCACGGGGTCTCATCCACATGGTTAGATAGATCAGCTAAAACCCTATGAGTGTGGTGATTGTGTAATACATTTTAGTTATTGAATTAAAAACGGTTTTTTTCTGGGTGTTATATTATTAATTAATTAATTCAGTTTTTTGGAACGTACTAGAACCGTAGGCAACACAGCTTTTCATCGTCGATGGATTCTCGCTTCAACAAGGCTGTAGACCGGCACATTCAGCTCAAACTACTATCATCGTCCGCGATGAGTTGATTCCCGGTTTTTAACTCGCTGTGGTAAAATTTAGAACAAATATTTCAGGAAATTATACCGATAGTGGAATTGATCCGTGCTTGGGGTGATCTATCTGTCGGAAGGTGTGCGACCAAGGTCGTCTATGTAAATCTTCCTAAAATAAACGCCCCCTGGAAGTAATTTAGATTACTTATTATGAATTAAGACCCCTAAAAGTAATTATGAATATTTGTTGTGTTTTATATGAATTATTTTATTGTTATTGATTTGAAATGAAAATGAAATGGAAATCATAGTCGTATCGCGTAACATTAGCCTCAACAAACTCTACTCTCCTAGACAGAATAAAAATTCGATTTTTTGACTACTAACGTGTTCCGTTTCCAACATCCGATTTTGCTACTTTTATATCCTAGTAATCCATTATTGTGAATCGATTTGCCGCCCTTGGTTTACCCCGCTCTAAAAATGAATATCTGTTCCGTTCATCCATGAGCGGAGTATTCCTCAATAGAGGAAGGAATAATCTTCACACTTCTCTACTGCATCGCGCCTCGTCTCTTTATCATCGTAGTTTTTCGAATGTTTTTTTAATTCCCAAGTGACCCCCGTGGTGGTTTGGAAAATGTTTGGAAAAAATGGTTCAAAAAATAAAACAGAAACCAAAAGTCTTCAAATGGTTATGACACGGACTTTATTATAAAAATTCTATATCTCGACGTGTTGAGCCCGAAACACAAAAAAAAATTAATTTAAAAATGAAAATGAATTGAAAAGTTTTTGTGGTTTTCTGGTCGCTTACTCGCCTTAGGAAACCACCCAATAGATATGTCATTTTTTCCATATCGTGTGTAGTATATTGTTTTAAAGAGCCGGGTCTATAAATGTCTTTGATCTAGCGCTAAAAGCAATTCATTCTTTTATTATAGACATTTAATATATACGTGTCGCATATCATTGAAAAGGTCGAGAAGAATGTTTACTGAAATAACTTAGTACTCAGAACCTCAGAATTTTAAAAGAAACACCGAAACTACTGCCCTGACATAAACAGATTTTCCTTCATTCCAATTAATCGTTTGCACGTCGCCTGAAAGTTCTAAAAAATGCAAGATTTTTGATTTGAGTGCTTTAGTTTACAAATCTGTCGTTTTGGCGCTTTTGGCAAATTATAGTAGTATAGTTCTAAAAACTACCACAATTGCGCTTGTGGCAGACACATTTTTTTATTTTCTATATAACCATATCATTTGGTAGGGTTTGAACCAAGTGGATATTTTTTATTAGCATTACATTTCACAAATCTACCGGGTCGGTGGCGGTAAATTCCACAAAACCCGGAGCATTCACAATGCTACGTAGTATTTTGTTGTAAAATGTTTGATCTGTAAAATGTTTGAATTGTAGTGTTCTTTGTGCAGCCACAAACCTGAATACCACACGTCCAGATAGGTTTTAGAATTTGTTCCAATAAGCCAGTGTATTTTTCTGAATTTTAAATTCATTTGCCAAATTCAATGCTGAGTTACTTGGCGTTATCGGAATATGGAATTTGTTACGAATTCAGTCTAACCGGAATATATTCTAATTTCATATTTGTAAAGTTCATATGTGTTGATTTTGATTCGTTATTCTCCATTTTTTTTGTCCGGTTGTTCACTATATTAATAGCAAGGAAACTACAAATCCTTGTGGGCTCAATAATACTAGCATCGGTAGTCATAACAGCTGTGTCATCAGCAAACGTTCCTATTCTACCTTCTACTATGTTTGGTATATCATTTTTATACAGTAGGTATAATACGGCTACGTCTAAGAATATTACTGAGCATGGTTTCGTTTCTTCCAGCACCTCCTCAATTGTATCAGTGATCTTATATGTCCTATCGTTAAGTGCCTTTCTCGGAACCCAAATTGATATGTATAAGATTTCTGTTCCCTATAATTGGCCCTATAATACACTAACTTGAGAAATAGTTTTTTAGCGGTTTACTAGGCTTCGGAATCAAGTAGCGGAATTATGATTTCCGCTACTGTCCAGTGTCTCGGAATATTACTTAATGTAGTAATCTAATAGCATTGATTATGTGTTGTAGTTTCCTTAGTGCTTTTTATGATATGACAAATATCTAGTCTATTTTGCTCTCAGTTGTTACATATTCAATATCCACTTGCTTAGTTGGTGGTTTGAACTTATTTTCTAGGTGTTCGGTAAACAGATCAGCTTTTTTGCTTACCGCTGTGAGCCCAGGTTCCATCAACCATTTAGGCTTTTCTCTCACTTTAACTGGATAGTATATACTTTTTTGAAATATTCCTGCTGAGGTACTTTGCCAAGTCGCTTTTTTACACTCTCAATGAGGCCTTCCAGTTGTTCTTCTATTATTATTCGCGTTCGAGGTTTGCACCTGTAGATTGACACTTTCTTCAACTAGCAGTCGAAAGTATTCCCAGTTTCTTTTCTTATTTGTTAGTCTTGCTTAGAGGGATTGCTTGCCTTATTATTATGGCAGTTATTGTCATTAAAACTGGAGAATGGTTTTCTTCATTTTCGACTGCTAAGTAATTTTCGGAGATATCTCTTGATATATAGAAATCCACATGGTCAGGAATTTTATTTGGGTCTGCAGGCCAGTAGGTTTGCTTTCTGCTGTAGTGAAATACACATTTTAATGTTCTGCCTGCTTCAAATAGCTCTCTTACTTCGGGAGTAGTTCTATTTGATCCCCAGAAAATGTTTTGCGCGTTAAAGGCACCTACAATAATAAAATCACTACCGTAGTCTTGTTTTTTTAGGTTATACCGGGTGAGTTTTTTAAGCTGAAACTTTGCAAAACATATCGAATTTTTTCATTATTTATCTCCATGTTTAAAATGTTGTAACTTTTTTTTCATTTCACCGATTTTAATGTTTTGAATGTCAAAGTGCAAGTTAAAATGCCACCTTTCAAACACACATAAGATGCCCGATACGATCAATGGTTACTGAGATATATGAATGTCAAGCCATCTACCGGGAAAACGACGACGAACAATTTCCGCTATTCTTTATTAAATACCACAGAGAATTAACAATAGAGGAGGAAGCTATATACCGGGTGAGTTTTTTAAGCTGAAACTTTCAAATATCTCGGAAAATAAGCCCTCTACGATAAAAATGACCATTATCAAAATTAAATCATTCTGGAGCGGAAATACATTAGTGCTAAAATTAGGATCCCCCGCCCGTGTTTGTAAGGGGGGTGGGGGGCAACTTGAAAACTAAGATAGGAACCCTTATTTTTTATTGTAGATTCGGATTCTACGGCTGAATAAAATGAATAAAAAGTTACAACATTTTAAACATGGAGATAAATAATGAAAAAATTCGATATGTTTTGCAATTTTATTACGACTAAGGTAAAAAAGGCGGCTCAGGCTGGATCGGAGGCCATGGTACAATCAATTATTTCGTCTATCTTCCAAAACAAGGAAACTGCTATAGTAAATTTTCGATATCGGTCATAGATACAGCCATTCCATTATTTTCCCTCTAAACTATTAAAACATTATTGTATTGAATATAATCTATTACAAGAATCCACTAGAAATACGAAGCAAGGATAAGGCGTTCATAACCTTGAAACCGAAATATCTCGCTGTCCGAATAAATATTTGAATGCCGTAAACCAAATTAACAAAAAAAAAAAAAAAAAAATCCACTTATACTAGAATAATATGTATACTAAATATACTTAATATGAAAAAATGTTGAAAATGGTGGGAAATTAATCAAATGAATCACCTAAAGCGACTAATAACAATATAAATAATCGAAACTACACTGGAAAATATTAATTTACTTGGAAAAACATAAAAAAATAATTAATTAATCAAAAGTATTACACTTCACCAGAATTAGTTGCTGCTTCGTGATGGTGTCCAAAATTAAGATCCATCGACCAACACCAGCTGATCATATCAACTGTATTTCTTCGTCGTGATGCGCGCTATACTAGATGCACCGAACCATAATGGTAGCTGCCCATAACCTTGCGATATGCTGCTTATCTATTTGAGACCTTGGATTTGTCCCCTCTTCACTGCACCTCTCGTACCGTTCCGCTTGTGAAGTATCTTGCGTAATGCTATGCCCTTCCTTAGTTAAAATAGCCTGATGCCGGATCAGCTGAATGCAAGATCAATTTTTTTTTTGTATCTCTGATTGGCCTTACGCAAACAACGAGGAGAACACCGACGACGTCCGATTAACATACAAAAACCTACGTGTACGTGTTTCGACTATATGACGTATGTCAACGTCCTAGTAGGTAGCAACTGATGATCGTATTAATATTTTTTTCTATATTCGTTAACTGGAGTATTGAACACTGCTCGTACTATTTGTATATCGATAATTCGTCACTTGCACCACTGTACACTCATCACTGCAATCAATATCCATGGACCGACACAATATGGCTGATTGAATAAAACAACCCCACAAGTTTATATTTAGACTCGTTGAATTTCGATTATTATTATGTATTACTTTTATTGTTTCTTTACATATAGTAACGATCACTACACAAAACTACACACCAAATATGGTTTAATTACCACCGTGTTGCAAATCATACACGTTTAAACTTTAATTACATTTTATTTATAACACTTATATGAGTATATTTACAAAAAAATAAGTTTATAATTTACATAGAGTTTTTCATTTAAATAACATTCAATATTATTTTAAATTTATCGTTATGACTAAACTACATACAATATTTCTTACTCGTATTTTAACATGGACCTTTTTTTATTTTTTCTATATTATCATTCAACTTTTATAATCAACGTGTTATACTTCGATCTCTCGGTCCGACTCCCCCACATCTTATCTTTCCTTCGCTTTTATAGTTTGTCCACCGTCCTTAACGGAATCCCATGTTTCGAGTCGCTATTTCAATCAAATATCTCTTTCTATCCCCTTTCAATTGCCCATCAAGCATTCACCCATATAATTTGAGCAACTCTAGCTATCAATAATTAATTACTATCGGCATACTCATTATTTATGCTAGACCATGAAATTTTGTACTAGAGGGTGGGCAACAAAAATTGTGTTATTATTTTTTTTTTTAAACTTAATCCGACAAACGATGGATGTTAACTTTGATTTGTTACACAACGGCGTCTCCATTATCGTCTGAAGGACAAGCGACAGCGAAGAACTTATGGCAGACCCAATCTGTTATTTTAAATGCCGCCGGTCCTCCAATAAATAGTGCAGAAAAGTGGAAAAAAGTAAGCTTTGTATTTCGCATTTTATTATTCTTGTAAACCATTTATTTATTTATAAACTTCTAGGTATGGAAGGACTGGAAATATAAATTGAGAAGCAAAGTAGCTTCAAATAAACAAGTTCGTACAGGGACAGGCGGTGGGCCCTCGACTGAATTTTATTTCAACGATTTAGAGGAAAGAGTAATTGAAATAATTAACGTGCGGGAAACAGATGAAGGGGAAGGTCGAAGTTTTGGGGTCCCAAATAAAGGTTCAATTAATCAGTCACCGAAAGAGAGCATTGATAATCATCAAGAACTAACAGATGAAATGCCGTCAATTAACACCCAACAACATTCCCGTACCAACATTCTGGCGTCAGATTCCACAAATAGGGTTCAAAACACCAATCAGCAACAGCCACTCAGGTCTAGCCGAAAGAACCCTATGTCAAAGAAATCTCTTTTAGACAAACAAATTGCAATCCAGGAAAAAGCGATGAGGAACATACTCGTAAATATAAAATTGGCTAAAATTTGCAAGCAGAATGAGGAGAACAACAAATATTAAAAACAAATGTATTATTTAAAATGGCTCAAGTTTAAATACTTAAAAGAGTGAGACTGTCGAATTAATAATACAAACACATAAACCTGTGATGAATTGTGATGAATTACTTTAAATTTAGTGAAATAATTATTGTAATTGAAATTTATTGTGATTACTTTGAAGTACCTATTAAAATATATATAAGTCTTTTGTATTATTAATTTTAAGCAGGCTGAAATATAAAAAATACAATATAGCTTTTTTGTTTATCAAAATAAAAGTTTATTTGTCCTTTCAAATGAAAACCGAATTTTATTTAAATTAAAGCAATTTTAATTTGGTCACGAATTCTGCGCGCCTCGTTTTGATGTGTTGTGTTTAATGCTGGTGTTGTGAAATTTGCATCTGAGAAATCATTTGTATCCGAAGATTCTTCCACATCTTCATCACGTTCAATTGAAAAATGAATCAGCACATTGTGTAGCATGCTACATACATTAACTATTTGGCAAATTTTTTTTGAAGTGTAGTGTAATTCACGTGCGGCTAAGAGGCATCGAAATCTCGCCTTGAGTAACCCGATACATCTTTCAACCGCATTCCTAGTTTGCGAGTGTGCCGTATTAAACCGCGACTCCGCGCTCATTTCTCCTGAGTCTCCTGAAAAAATTAAGTCTGCGAGTACTAATATGAGTATATGATTATAATAGTGAATTTCCTTAGTGTACCTAACAACCATGAATTCTTGTCGCTATTCCATTTTTCCATTAAATAGGCTCTCTCGGCTGACAAATTCCAAATCATAGAGTTATGAGAAGAACCCGCATGTCTGGTGTTGACGGCTCTTATGCGTAATTTATGATCACAAATCTACAAGTAATATAGAGTTATGTAACAAACATTACCGTATCATAATGGAGTTTACTTACAATCATAGCATTCACTGCATGATATCCTTTTCGGCTGTAATACAAGTGTTCGTTGTAATTTGGTCTTATTATTTTAATTTGTGACCCATCAACACAGCAAACGACTCCAGGAATTCCACTTTTCTCGTAAAACGCTGTTTTTATTTCTGCCTTTTCATTTTCTGACATCTTGAGGTTTATCCATTTCTCACAAAGTATTTTCCATGATATCAAGTGTTTCTGATATTGCGTTGCTTGTAGTTTGTTGGGATATTCCGATATACAAATCTTGCCCGACACTTTTCTGATAGCTGCCCTGAGCTAGAAAACGAAGTGTTGCAGCAAATTTTATAAGCGTTGGTATTCCAACCAAATTTGTTATTTTGTACTTTGCTTCGATTTCATGGAATACGTAATTAAATGCCTCTTTTGAAAGGCGAAATAACCTTTTAAATCTAAAATAAATATATTGTATTATTGTGTCTTATAATTTGAATTTGTCATCATGCAAATTCTACTTACTCTGGCTGCGTGCCAATTCTCAGGTAAATCGATTAGTACAGTAAATTGAAATTTTAGTACAAATTACTTTTCAAATCGTACCAATTCTCTAGTAAATAAAATTAGGTAAATGCGGCTTAAAGGGACACATGGTTTCTAGTAATATACAAAAATTGGTATGTAGGTACCCGAACTAATGTCAAAAATTTTATTGTTGGTGTTCCAATTATTCGTATTGTTTATGCGAATAAATTTAAATTGTATATTTGGTCAAATTTGTTGTGTAATATACAGTACAATAAACTTATTGAAAAAATAAATAATAATTTTAACAAACAAACCTGTGTTCATAAATATAAAAGCACATTTTTATTTCATGGAAAATGCTAGTGAATATAAAAAAATTATGTCTAGAAACATGGCCGCCATATTTTCATGATTTGTTAATCAAAAACAAAAACCACTACTATTTACCTTTTGTGTCTTCGCTTTACCCTGCTTTTTAGTACAGTATTTCGATTTACCGCATACACTGTTAAAACTGGCATTATTTACCCTAGATTTACCTTAGAATTGGCCCACAGCCTCTATATCATTTAACAAAAATATATTTGATTTGACTCTAACACGTCTTCGCTGAAAGTTGTATCCGCTCTCTTCATGGCTACTATCACCTTCCAATATATAATGCGCAATAGAATCCATATTAATTATATAAGAATTATTTTAATTTATATGAAAAATAGATAAATTTTCTATACACATACAATATATGTAATATTAAAACACAAATGTCATCCGGTTGAGATTACGATGTAAAAACTGTACTAAAACATAAATTTTGTGCTGGCAATACTTTAAATTCGCCGCCCCGGTGGCAAAGTGGTTAGCATGCTCGCTCCAGCGACCGGAGGTCCCGGGTTCGATTCCCGGTGGTGACAAGGAAAAAATTTCACGGCTGGTTCAGGATCAATGAATTAATCACTCATTATCCGAAATGAAAATATGATTATGAAACCTTATTTGAGGCGGCCAAATCCCTTGATGGGATGTATAGTGCCAGAGAGAGAGAAAATACTTTAAATAATCTGTACTAAAATATTGCTACTGATCGAAAGCAAAAGTACGAATATTTTTCTCAATCGTTCAGAGCTAAGCGATAAAAATCGAAAACGATAAGGCGAAAGACGAAAACAATAGTAAGGGCCCAGGATTGGCGCCAAGAAAAGTAATGCTCTGTATTTGGTGGGATTGGAAAGGAATCGTGCATTATGAGGTGCTGCCACCGGGCCAAACGTTTGATTCTAATCTTTACTGTCAGCAACTAACGCGTTTAAGATAAGCAATTCAGTTAAAACGTCCAGAATTGATCAGCAGAAAGGGCGTTGAATTCCATCATGATAACGCTAGAACACACACATCATTGATGGTGACCCGGCAGCAACTGAGAGAGCTTGGCTGGGAAGTTTTGATGCACCCACCATATATTCCTGACCTTGCACCATCGGACTACCATATGGTTTTACATTAAATTTAAAAGAAACCTGCGATTGTCTTGATTATTGTCTCGATTGAGTTGTCTCGATTTTTCGCCTCTATAAACCACAGAAATTCTACAGTGGCATATACAGTATTAACCCGATTTACCGAAAGGCACATAAAATTTCGCTTTCGTAAAATCGGACATTCGTTAAATCGGATATTTTTTAAAAAGGGTCTTTGAATCTTAAATTTATTAAAATAAAACTATTAATTTAAAAGTACATAATTAAAAATTATATTATTAGGCGTATGACTTAATTTTTATAGATTTTTCAGCAAATTTATTTTATATAACAAAATAAATGGGTGTGTAGCGAAGTTCCAATTTTCAAGGCTCCGGTTTTTTATACGTCCCGCTTTTTGAAGTCCCGGTTTTCAAAATCCCGGTTTTTATAAAAAAAACCCGATTTTTAAGAAATTCCAGTTTGAATTTTTAAAATTTGAAATGTGGGAAAATGGGACACTTAAATGATTTTTTGACAAAATTCAAAAGTGACTTTGCGATAAAGTTCTAGAAAATGGCTAATATAGGGATGGAATTTGGCCATTTCGATACGTACAAAATCTTGCATAACAAAATGGTGCAATTATTTTTATTTTTAGTAGTTGTCATTAATATATTCTATTCAGTGCGATATGTTTGCTGATCCCGGCTCCTACGTCCCCCGAAGTTCAAATCTTAAACCCCTAGAGTTATTGAAGCCGTCAGCCTCTACAATTATTGCATTTCAAAATGTTGCAGCCTCGGTTTTTTCTAGTAAATTTTTGGGCAAAATGTCTTATTTTTATGTTAAAATATTAACATAAAATTGGCCCGAATTATAAAAAAATATTTTTCAAAATCAAGACTTTAGAACTAGAAGAAAAGAAAACCGGGATTGTTAAAACTGGAATTTCGAGAGCCGAGATTTTGGGGGCCTGGATTTTGAAACCCGGGATTTCGAAAACCGAGATTTTGAAACTCGGGATTTTGAAGCCGGGATTTTGAAACAACGAATTTAAACTTGGAACATATTGTCCATCGTATTTATGCGCGATCTCTCAGGTGACATACGAATTCCGTCGCGAAATAAACTTGCAGGTTTCGACACGATAACGTCATCGGCGAATGTACGCACATCGTCCAGAGTTTTGAACTGTTTTTCCACTAACACGTGTTGCATTGACCGGAACAAATTGCAGTCGGATGGGGCCAAGTCTGGTGAATTGAAGAGATTCTTCTGAGTCACGCAAGCAACATGAGATCAAGCGTTGCCATACAGCAGTATGACTTGTCTGCTTCCTTGTCCAGTAAATGGCCTCTTCTGACCAAGTTCTTCGCTCAGTTTGTTCAATTGTCAGCTGTAGCGTTCCACAGTATCCGACTGACCAGTGTTCACGAGTTCGTAATAAAACACACTCTTCATCTCCCACCAGATACATAGGAGATACCTTATTTAAGTAGACTTTCTGTTTCGGCGTCGTTGCACTGGGCTTCCCGTGATCTGTCCCAGACTTTTTACGTTTGGGGTTCTCGTAAAAAATATACTTTTCATCACCAGTCACAATTTTCCACAAGAAGTCCTTTTTTTAAGTAGTAAAATGCACGTGTTCATACCCTGACCTAAGTTTTGTTCGGTCAAGAGATGTGGGACCCATCTTCGAAGTTTTTGAATTGTTCCCATTCGGTGCAATCGCTTGGAAATAGCTGTTTGGTTGACTCCTACCGGAAATGCAAGCTCTTGTTGCGTTTGTGTTGTCTTCTTCCAGTATAGAGCTTACAATTCTGCATTTTCAAACTTTCGTGGTTGTCTCGGGCGCGGGTGGTTACTAAAATCGAAATAACCACTTCTAAAACGTTTGTACAAATAATTACAAGTTTCATAAGCCACAACATCAGCACCAAGACACTGTAAATTGATTCCCGTACTTTATAGAAGCATTTTTTCTTGTTGGAATTCGTTTAGAATGCAGTGCCGGATGTGCTGTTTATCAGTTGCCACCATAAACTCTGCTTTTCTGAGGGGTTATGTAACTCACGGTGACTTGACACGCAATAAATTTTCAAGTTTTTTAGCTTTCGTAAAATCGGATACTTTTCTTTCGTACAATCGGATGTGGCAAAATCGGGTATCGTCTAATCGGAATTTCGTCAAATCGGGTTACACCTGTATTTAGTTTAATAAAGTTCATTTGAAATAAGAAAATTCTTTACCGAAAAAAGGCCTCCAACTTTTCCCTAACCCAATTTTAACTCTGAAAATTATTATAATTCATTTAGCTATAGTAAATAATACTACTCGTAGTTGAGACCCAACAACTTTGAAAATAAATCGAGTACAAAGGGTTAAAAACTTCTTTTCTTCTCATATTTTTCTCCTCCATAAAGCCGCAATTCCACTAATGCGGCTTTTTTTTGTGCAGAAAACCAGGAAGAGATGCAATCAAAAATCTCTATGTGTGTGAGCGGCGCAACAGGAAAATTTATTATACTTAAATTTTTTGTTGTTGTAGCGATTTGGTTGCCATAACTATAAATAAAAAATACAAATCGAAGTATTTTTTATGGCAACCAAAATGAAAAATACCCCCCACTCTCAGCAAATTTTAGTTTAGTAATATTTTTATGGTGAGCACTTGGCTCATATATTTTATATGTTTGGTGGAGTGTAATATAAATCGCGTTTTCATTATAAATTTGTATTAAAGTTCAAACTAAAATATTTCACAATATTTAATTTTTATTATTTATTCCGTATTACATAATTTTAATGCATGTGATATTTTTTAGGTTATGTTACAAACGCGGTCAAATATTCCCCTAACTTTTTTATAGGAAAGCGTTTTCTTAGTTTTTAATTATTGAAAGGAAATAATTAAAAAACATAATAAAATGGTGCCTACAAATAATATTTAGGTTTTTTAGTAATGTAGAGATATAAATGAAATTGATTTAACAATAATTTTCATTTTTCAACTAATTTTTGTTATAATTTCGTAGTTGTCAAATATTCCCCTTAAAATTTCACTATAAAATAAATATAGTCTGTCTCTGTCGGATTTTTGATATTATCTCTTTCTGGTTTTCGGCACAAAAACAAAAGCCGCAGTAATGGAATTGCGGCTTAATTTCTAATAAAACTTTTTTCTTTTTTTAATTCCTCTTTAAAATTACTACTTGATCTGGCCTTATGACATTATGGGTGGATCCGAAATGTGTATTTAATAAGAAGTGTGCACTTTTTAAACGGAGTGAAGTTATCTTTAAAAGCAAATCATGTCCGAATTTTATTTTAGAAAATGTGCATTTCTAAAACTGCATGCGATGTAGTTTTTTATGCATTTTGGTTGAATGACATGAGTAAAATTTGAAAAATAATCTTTTCTATATTAATTTAAAATTTAAATAACTAAAAAACTATTTTGATTAATTAAAATAAATTTGTCTAATTAAAAAAATTAATTTGATTAATTAAAATAAATTTATCGACGAAAATAATTAAAAATGAGTTACCAATGTAAGTAAAAATTAAAATATTCATTTGTATTATAACCTCAAAAAATTCAATAAAATTAATTTTAACAATTATTCTTCTACAGGGAGTAATAGCACAACCCACAAATTTATTGAAGCTCGCATATCCCGGAATCACACATTTTCAGGAACTCGAAATACAGCAGCAAGAGCTTATCAAAAAATAATCGACGAGTTGGGATTGCCAATTTCAGTAAAGCAAGCTAAAGGGAAATGTCAAAATTTGATCACGAAATATAAAAATTTAAAGAAGCCACCAAGTGGTAAAGGGATAGAAATGGATGATACTACTGGGGCTAATTGGGAATATTTTGCGGAATTAGACGATTTTATGTCCCCAAAACACAGGATTACACCGCCAATGCTTATATCAGCTACACCAAATGAATATAGGCTTAATGTAATCGTGAGCGATGACTCAATTGTTGCTGAGAATGAAATTGAAACTAGTTGTGATCATATAATGGAACCGATTGATTTAATGGATACTTTCGTGAATACCGCTTCACAAAACCCGAAACAGAAACGCAATAAGCCAAAAGATTCTGCGTTGGATGAGGTGACTAATCTTATGAAGAAAAATAATGAGCTAATGGAAAGATCTGTCGTTGCATTCGAAAAATATGTTGCCTTCAAAATGACACAGCCAAACTAATTTTTGTAAAACATTACGTGTATATTTGAATTTTTTGTTAATTAAACAAACCTATTGAATTGTATTTATTTCATTTATTATAAATTGCACTTTTATTTACTTGTGTTACAATTACAAACAATTATAAAGATTAATTAACTATATTCAAACCGAGGCAGAAATTATTAAAAATTTCATCCCTTAAAGAAGAATTTTCTGTGTAAGCTGCAATCACGTTATCAGGCTCCGACTCAGAAGAAATCTCAACACTTACAATATCGTCATTATCGATACAAATGTTATGCAACATAGCATATACAGCAATAATTTTAACAGATGTTTTTATATTCGTTTCTAGAGGACGTTTAAATAGCGTTCGCCATCGTTTTTTGTACATCCCAAAAGATCGTTCGATAATTGATCGCTATGACATTTATTAAATTGTTGCTGTTCCTGTGTTTGGATTTTTCACGGATATCCGGAGTCACCAAGTATGTAGAAACCAGTTGGTGGATATGTCGCGGTACGATAAAGAGGGCTATTTAACAGAACTCTTGAATCGTGTACTGAATCAGGGTAACCGGTAAAAAAGTCAATAAATTTGTGTTTATTGTCCACCATTGCCTGTGAATTGATTGATGTAAATAATTTTCTACAAAAATAATCTTGTTGTTGTTTTAATGGTGCAATAATTGCCACGTGACAACCTAAAATATAAAAAAATATTTATTTAAATTTCCCATAAGCATATCGAAATTTATTTATATACCATCAATGGCACCAACTGCCTTTTGGAAAGAGAAATTATTGGCCAGCCAAGAAAATCCGTGTCCTACCATTTCTATTTGATTTTCGTTTGGATATTTAATTATTAAATTAATATTGTATGCAAATGCATCCAATAATCTTTGCACTATATCAAAATTTGATGATTTGGGAACGTGAAACGTTTGTGATACGATGCGATATGATGCACCTGCCGCCAGCCAATACAAAAACATGTACAGCTCAAATTCGATTGACCAACCACCAGCATTTTAATTAAATTCTTGTTTCACAAAGCGACACAAACTTTCAAATGTATTTCTCTTCAATCGGACATGTCGCTCCATTTTAAATGTCCTATTAAAGACATATGATTTAAAAAAAAAATTCAATTTTTCATTACAATACGGCTGTCGCTATAAAAAAAAGAAAATATAAAATTTGCATCATCCTCGTATGCATTTTATACACACCATTTGTGTCTTTCTGCTTTCCAGAATATATCTAACTACACTAAACAAATTCTTATTATTTTGTTGGTTAATTTTATTTAATTTAAAATATATTACAGCTACTGTATCCATTCTTGAATATTGTTTTTTGACAGATAGGTATACAATGAAGTGTGGTTCATTTATATTTTTTTATGGTATACGGAAAAATAGAAATACGCATTTTTTATTCCGAAAAGGCACATTTTTACTCCGAAAATGCACATTTTCGAAATGTACACTAAAAAGTTACATTTCGGATCCACATTTCTCTGAGTTGAGAAATGTGCAATAAAAAAGTAAAAGGTGACTAGGGTAAAAACAACAAAAATAACGAGATAACACAATTTTGCCAATGTCATGTATATTTTGTTGGTAAACAAATATTTTGTGTACCAATAAAAATGTTAAGCATTATTAGAAATTGTCATCAAATCACTTCAAATGAAATATTTTTTGTTTAGTTCACATAAAAATATTCGTGTTGCCTGTATTTGATAAAAAAAAAGATAGAGATCTCATTAAAATGTATGCAGCATAATTCTAAACTGCTAGAATTGCTCGCTGGGAAGGTTTTTTGCTCAATTCATTAAGATCATCATCATAGTTTTGATGTGGTTCAAGTAAAAAAGAATTAGTTTTACAATCAACCACCTTTGATTACTAGTCAACGGATCTTAAAGAAACGTCATAACGAAATATCTTATGTTTAATACCCAGATTTCTAATGAAATTTCTTACATTAATTGTAATCATGTTCAATTAAATTTTTTTAATTTGTTCAGACATGAAACCGTGCATAAAATAAAGTGAAGTTATCATTTTTGGTAACCATCCAAATTCCAGTCCAATGTACTTTTAACGTCGTGTTCATAAAATAAAATTTCGATTACCTAAATCAATTCAAACATATTGCCAAACGCAATCATCTGCCCTCCTAGAACATCCAAAGTTGATTATATTTATCAATTTTGAGTCTGACAGGCACTGCAACTTGCTAAAAACATATTCCAATAAATAATTCAAACAATGGCAATTTAGTATGCTCGTATATGTAGTTTACACACAGTGAACCAAATTAATTGAGATCAATTCAATATGCGGAAAATAAGAAGAAAATCGAATGATGGAAAAAAATTATCCAATTTTCTTGATTTAATTAAATTAATTGAATTGAAAATAAAAATTGCAAATAGACTATGCAACTCTTGAATTAAACAATGAATACATTATTCAGCTATACTTTTTCGTTCTAAATAGAACATTTGCATATGTCGTCAATTCAATGTTGACGTATTGACCTGTAATCGCGTGTACCTACATATAAACACTTGTTTATTTTAAAGCGCACGAATGCTTGCGAAGCAGTGAAAGCATTCGCTATTCAAATAATTGAACCACGGAAATAGTTACTTCATTCATTATCACTATTTAGTGGGAGTATTATGTGTATTGCGCGATTAAATCATTTGACCATGACCATTACAACAATAAAGCGCGATATCGACTTGATTTATAATGTTTAACAGTGTAAGGCATTCATTTTTTTTAAAATAGAAAAAGAAATTTTCAAATTGTGTTTTATAAATGTCACACCTAAAATGACATTTTCTTAAGTCGGTGACAAAATAGTGTACGTGTGTGTGTGTGTGTGTATTTAGATTACGCGTTTTGCTGTTTTATTTAAAGAAAAT
This sequence comes from Nephrotoma appendiculata, assembly GCA_947310385.1. Taxonomy (NCBI): domain Eukaryota; kingdom Metazoa; phylum Arthropoda; class Insecta; order Diptera; family Tipulidae; genus Nephrotoma; species Nephrotoma appendiculata. The sequence goes on from OX371223.1 coordinate 288,253,525, forward strand.
TTCCGGTATTACGTTAATCGAATGAATTTAATGCGCATTCCGTTCCATACCCAATTATTGTAAGGTAATTAGGCGACTATAATCGTATATAATCCACTTTAATCGAATGTTGGTTTTAGGTTGGGTCACCGCACTGTGCATGACAACATTTTTTTAAACCCACACAAAGACACATGCTGCATGTACACATACATAACAAGAATGCAATCAATAAATGGAACAAAATGTAGTGTTTTCAATGTTATTTTTTTGTGATTATCGAACTGTTTGAAAAAGTGAATGGCTGTCTCAATTTAACTAATAATTAATTCTTAATATAATTTTAATTTGATCTGCATCATTGTGTTGTGTTCGTATTGATTTGATCTGTGTAAAAGTGTGCTACCTTAGTTGAGAAAATCTTGTTATAAATATTCATAAATTAATAGTAAAAAGCGTATAATTATATCGTATATCGGTGATCAGAAACGTATCAAATGATTATTGCCGACTTCGTCAGGTGATAATTGCCTATTAATCAATGAATTATTCTTGAAAATATGTAAACAGATCGCAGTTAGATCTTTAACGATCATATTTGAAGATTTGCTTTAGAAAGCTTCGTGATCGTTATCTCCATATTGCGATTGTTATTTGGCGTATGATCTACATGAGTTCGTATCACCTCGAAACAAATGAATAAGGAAACAGAGGCATTCAACTTAAATGAAAAAAAATATTCAATGGTTATGACACGAAAATTTGTATTCGATATCATCAGAAGTCTTTGATTTATCTGAACAGCATGTCGATTCTGGCTACCATAGGAATTCGGAATTTTTTTCCTACATAAGAATAAAAAAATATTGCAGTTTTTTCCTATACAATATTTCCTATAGTTTATTCTGGCATACACAGGAAAAAAAAATTTAGGAATTTTTATTTTTAGTTTTAGTACTCAATGACAAGGCGCTAATATCAGTTAAAAGTGGCTAAATGTTACGTATTATGTTTTTATTTGCCAAAGTGATTTGCGTGTAATACAATACATATGAGGCCGTGATTTGCAAAACTTGGTATATTCAAGACGATTGAAATTTGAGAAAATGCTAAAACCTTATCACTCTTTATATATGTCTTATTTTTATTGAACAAGTGTTTATGTCGACAATGTTTCAATTCTTGATATGTCACAAAAGAAACGGAATATTGCTGAACATAATTTACACACCGAATCTGAAGCACAGTCAGTGATTGAAAAATGGTCTTAGGTACGACTTTTAGTCTTTGGCTTGAGTTTAGTCTTAATTATGAGACTTTTCGCATTCTAAGTGTAGTCTGTCAGCAATAAGACTACCAAATTAGTATTTCTTATGTAAGACTTTTGACTTTGTTTTGAGTTTTGGCTTAATTACGACACGTTTCGTATTCTGCGCATAATCTTAGTTGACATTGGTCTTAAAAAAAAGTCTTGTATAAAACATACCAATTTGGTGGTCTTATTGCTCACAGACTACACGCAGAATACGAAAAGTCTCATAAATAAGACTAAACTCAAGGCAAAGACAAAAAGTCTTACCTAAGACCATTTTTCAGTCAGTGACTGTACTTCAGAATCGGGATGTTATAATATCGGAAAATAGTAATTTAATTTGGGTAAAACGAGTTTTGCAGAATAACTTTGGATGTACAAAGTTTTGTAAGTTACCCTTTTGGATATGCAGAGTTTTGCAGAATGAAAAATAAAAGAAACATTGTATTTCATTAGATGTTTAACTATTTTTATTGTAAAAGTTACCTTACATCAAATAATAAGTAATTAAAATTTTCATAATTCAAATGAAATAAAAGCAATTTAGGATATAACGAGTTTTGAAAAAATGATTGATGGATATAGAGTTTTGCAAATAATGTCAGTTTTTAACCACAATTAAACCAAGGATATCGTGAGTTTTTCCAAATTATTCCACCGAAATCTAATAGATTTAGAAATTATCTTTTAGAAGTAGCTGTCATCTTGCTTTTTATTAAGAATGGATATAACAAGTTTTGCAAATTATCTAATATTTTAATGGTGCAAAACTTTTCAAATGAAGGTGTATAATACGCAATTATATAACGTTTTAAGATAGAATTTTATACTGTTTTTGATAACTTTTTGAAATTCTTGAGGCGTTTTTGCATTTTTGAATATAAGTAAGGGTTCTAGATGTATCTTCGATCATTTAGATAAAATCTTAAGCGAAGGCTGCATTTTCATCGGAGTTTACGAAACACTTGGTTCTTTAATAATATTTCAGTAAACTTTAAGTTTTGTATTTAAATTAATAATTTTTAAATATCATGTAATAGTTATTTTAATTTATTAAATAATTTTAACATAAATCACATTTTAATATTATGTATTTAAAACTTAAAATTTCAATTCAAATATTATCTCGTTAACTCCTGCAATAAATGAATAGGAATTATTTTCCGTACCTCAAATAGGTAAGGAATTTTAAATGTCAAAACTGCTATAAATAGGAAAAATTAATTTCCTATTCCGTATTGCCAGAATAAACATTTAGGAAAAAATTTAAAACTGCTAGAAAAATGTCAAATATTTTTTCCTTTTCCTATTCCTAAGGAAAACCAGAATCGACATGCAGGAAGAACATTAAATAACATTACGTACTCCACAACGAAATGGAAATATTTAACACAAATACTTATCTAACTTCATAAACTTCTACTCCAATCCAATTGCTCTGCAGTGGATTTTTTTTTCAAACAATTTTATTTATTTATTGAATCTTTCAACTCGAAAATAAGGTAATTTTGTAAATCTGGAGGAGCAGAATCTACTTCTTATCAATAAAGAAATTTTATAATTTATGTTATCACAGCCCTCGTTTTCTTCTTTAATCGTGAAGACATATATCTTTTAGATTTCCCACCAGAATGAGATGATAGTTTTTCCCTGCGTAGCCGATGCGCATCTTTTGTAATTTGTCTTTGATAGTTACGATGCTAAGATCCTTACGTATATTTTTGTTTTTTACGAACCAGGGTGCTCCTGTAATCATTCTAAGAAATTTTGACTGTGTTCGTTGGACAATGTCAATAATCGAATTTGAGGTTAATTGCTATAACTGACACCAATACGATCAAACTGGTTTAATGATCATTGTATTATATAGGAGAAGTTTGTATTCTAGGTTCATGGTTGAATATTTCCCCATCAACAAGTGCATTTTATCCATTTTTAATTTGATGTGGTCTCGTTTAATTTCAATATGTGTTCGCCAAGTTAACCGTCGGTCTATAATCTAGATCAGTGATTTTTAACCGGGGGGCTGCGGCTCTCTGGGGGTCCGCAAGAAGTTTGCAACATTTCCTTCAGAATATAAGAAAAACAAAATTGATGTATCAGCGAATATCGAATTGAAAAATGAAATAAGGAAGATACAGTTTTCTTATTTAGTTATTTTACTAGGTACGCAACTAAATTTCCGGGTTTTTTTGAAAAATGAAAAATGGTAAATTTCAATAGAAATATAAAAAATGGTTTATTCAAAGTATTGCCGTTCGCTATCTACAAATTTTTGCCATTTCTCTGGCAATTCATGAATAACATAACGATAAAACGACGCGTCTTTGGACCGAAACCATTCATCCAACCAAGTTTGCCCTTCGTTGAAACTGGCCAAGTGTAGCCCTGCCAAGCCATGTCGTCGCCTCAGGACTAGAGTACGCTAAGCGACAAAACCACAGTTTTGAGAAAAATGAAAATTAAGCTTACGTGGTCATTACGTCGTTGTCTGAAGCAATAGTTCAAAGTTTTACAGATTAATTCTAATGCAATGATTATATGAGAATAGCAGTGAGTCACAGCCATTTTAATTTTCGGAAAACTTATTTAAAAAATAATAATTTTCCAATCAGAAGTTTGTTTAATATACGCTATATGACATTAAGAAACTGTGATATAGCGGAAAAGTGGTTATAGATTAAAAGTTAATCTTGCAGTTTGTAGAAAAAACTGCTCGTAAAGATGGTGCTTAGCGGAATTTTTGATAAAATTTAGTAGAAAGTAAAAAACAATCATGCTAATTCCAACTAATTTTTTAAAACAAAATTACTTTTTATTCAATGAACAAAAAACTTAAAAATAACAGTTGTTTTAAAAAAAATTAAATATTTTCATTAAAATTATTGTCAAAGGTTAATTTTACTCTGGCTTTAACGCATTACTCTAGCTTTAGCGCAGCTTGGTAGTAATTTTGGTCGGCTTTGGGCATAAATTTGAAAAGACTTATCAAATCCTTGCGTTTCTCCTCACTTATCGTAATTTTATCATTCTGGAAAATTGGTACATCGAAACTAATGTCTGTTTGAACCTCATTCAAGTTTCTTCTTGTCCTTCTGGAACTACTTGTTGGCTTTGTTATAGATTCCGTTGTAAAATTTTAATTAAAAGATCTCTTATATGAAACATTCGTTAAGTTTCGTGATTCATACTTTAAATGTTTTACTTTGGTATACGGAATACACGAGAAATTAAATTTTTGGGCCGCCTGGCTAAAGTGCATAAAATCAGTGCTTTTCATTTGTAATATTTTCAAATTAACTTTTGGAAATTTGGCATTTGCAAGTAATCTCACTAATCCAATTGGACTGTAGATTTCCATATGTTTCAAATATTTTTCTAAAGTACTGTGCACAGCATCAACTTCTTGCAAAAGAGAGTGTCTGTTTGGAAATTGGTCCCGCTGATATATAATTACCTAGTCAATAGTCATTTATCACTTTAGCACATCAACAACCCTATTATAAAACAATGTAAAAATCCATTATTATATTGTTCGTGTTTTTCGATTCCTATTCTATTTTGTTACTAAAAAGACACGCCTAATATAATATTTATCCCAATCAACAAAATGTATTGCAAGATGAATTTATCTATGCTTACTTCACACAGTTTCTTTATACATAGAATTTCGTATATGTATTGGTAGTGAGTACATAAGAGAAATAATTTTCAACTTGAAAGCGTTTTGTTTTTTGGTCATTCAGTTTTGGAATAGCAACCGCAATAGTATCCAAATAATTTATATAAAGTGACACAAATTTGTAAATAATAATAAAAATAAATTTAAACATAAAGCAATCGTCGTAATTTATTACATGGCCCTTGTTCCGAATATTTGTGCTCTATGACGATAATACCTGGATTTTTCTTCATGAAGTTTAACAAACTTAAAGATAAAATAGAATTGCGGTTCTGTGGAACACAAGAATCTGTCCAAATAATAAGTTTGTCAGTTTGCGGAAAGTCGGTTATAACAGCTTGCAAAATTCTTATGAAAGCACTTGCTAATTCATTTGCACCTCTTCCATGACTTGTCTCATTCCAGATACTACAATAAGTGCTTCGGCTATCCTTACAATATCCTGTTAGGTTAAAAGACAAAAGTTTTCGCTTGTAATAAAAACAGTTAACATTTGCTTTCGGCAACGCAAACACATTTTGCAGATCAATTATCATAACGCGGGTATTTGGTTCAACATTTTTCTTGTCGGTCTCTTTCTCCGCTTTTGCTACCAATTTGTTTTGCATGTGATTCGTGTAATCATTTTGTTCATCTTGAGTTAATATTTCGCCATTTTTGTCCTTTCTCGTGTGCTCCTCGCATTTGTTGCACAGATCTTTCTTTGGGATGAAAAAATCCAAGTTAAACTTCGTTTCAAATATATGTTTATGTGACCAAAACTTTACATGGTCATCTGTTTCATTGCAATACATCATATACATTTCTTTAAATTAAGCTGTGGTTCTAAAAACTTTTTATTGGTTGAAGAACGACAATAATGAGACTCTACTGTTGCAAATCTATTTATATGAGCAGCAACATCATCCAATTTACTTTGTGGTAGTTTATTTTTCGCGTGTTTGCCTTTAGCTGGAGATTTCGATGTTGTAGTGTTGGTGTCAATTAAATGATCAAAATAATAATGTACCCTAGTTTTATTAATATCCAAGGTGTCAGTAAAAATACTTGGCAGACCCTTTTCAACATACCGACTTTTAAAAAGTGATAGAGGTATGTATATTTTCTACGAGAGTTAGCATTGCTGGTTCTTTTTCTCTATAGGAACCTTAAATATCTTTTTGCCAAAAAATTCGCCTTTCGATTCAGGGTTTAATTGCCAAAACTGCTCAAATAAGTGTTTCCTCTCTATCAAATCAAATTGCTCGTGGCATGCATGTGGACAATTTTCTCCGCAACCTGTTCTAATATCTCGTTTTTTTCGAAGTATCCCCATGTCATCAGTGAATTCCTCCCCGCGTTGGCATTTAGCTTTTTTTTTATTTTTCTTCCAATTTTCGGGGTGTCTAAGTCTTTTACTTGTCAACGTTTTCGAGCATGATGATTACCTTCCCGCAACAAATCGATTACTCTCTCATCAGAAGCTGGTGGAACATATTCCGGGTCGATATCGGAATCATGATATGGTGAATCTATTTAAAAATTATTATTATTATTAAGTTGTTATTTTATAAAAATCAGCACAAAGAACTAGGAATAGAAAATACCTCCAGAATCCAAACATTCATTTGCCATTATAGTTTCGATGATTTTTTGGTGTATATTGGGCTCAAAATATTACTCTTATTTAATTGAGTGGGTGGAATTATGGTGCACGGACTGTGACTTGAATTATCTCTCGTTTCCAATAAGTTCTCTAAAGAATGATATGCTCTAAAAGTAACAAATTTATTAGCTAGAGAAATATAATTTTCTAAAACTTACCTGAGTTGTTCTTCATTAAATTCAGGTACTGGCGAACTATTCTTATCACTTTCTATTACTTGATTAATCATTGAGTCGTTCATTTTTAATTTTTCAATGATATACACTTTGGTACAGAAATATTTGCATAAGAAACAAACTAACGAAAACTAAAAATTACTTTAAATAAACGATTATTAATGACTTTATTTATAGGTCCTTTACTGGCAAATTATTCTCATATACTAATTTTCTAGAACTAATTATTCCCTTTATATAATATTTTTAAACGAACCGTTATAGAAACAATACTAATAGTGCATAAACAGTTAAAACTTTCAACAGTTGGATATTCTCATTTTTCTCATCGATTACTCTCTCAATTTGCAATGGTTGGATGAAAAATTCAGTAAACAATTTATGTGTAACTTGGATTTAGCGTTTTTTAATAAATTATAGTTTATTATAATAATTTGATTATTTGGATATAATGTTACAAATTGTTATCTTTCGTATTTTTTAAGATTATGACTTTTAGGGTAATTTATCGATAGTTTGTTTTTCAAGCAAGGGAGTAAGTTAAAAATACGTTTTATTTCGTTAAATTTTATTGTGAGGTTTTTAACTTTTGGAGTTAGCGCAAAAAAAATTGTATTGCATTTAGCGCTAAAATTAGAAAAAACCAAAGTGGAGTTAGCGTAAAATAGGATTTAGCGTAATTTGGTGGTAAAAGGTGTTGGAAATGGTAGATAGCAGAAAACATAAAACCAGTTTCCTCAGTAACAGGCAGTCTGATTAAAATGTAAATACGCGCACACAAAAGAGGATGGTTTAAAACCTAAGGAACCATTAAAACCCGGAAAATGTCAATTTGGTGGTTAGCGTACTCTAGTCCTGAGGCGACGATGTGTCATCGACCGGAACAAGTGATACACCGAGGAGGCCAGATGGTGTCCTGGACAATGTGACTGCATTGCATGGAGCATTGTCGTGCTGCAATATCACTCATTCGTGTCTCCTGTCCCATTCTAACCGTTTTTCGAGTAATACATGGTTCAGATTGGCGTGTTGTTGTCGGTAGCATTGCCCATTGATAGTTTCGCCCTGTTTCAGCAGCTCATGGTACACGATTTCTTTCTGGTTCCACCAAACGCAGAGCATTGTCTTGTTTCCAAAGCGATTTGGCTCTCATCTTCCGTAACAATTTGATGCAGGAAGCTCTTTCTTGCCATGAAAGCAAAATTTTGCAAGTGGCTCTTCGATTTTCCATCTGTCTCTCAGTCAACACATTTTTTTTTTAAATTATTTTCTTTATTTATTGAATCTTTCAAACATGAAAATAACAATAAGTTTTCAAATCTTAATAATTAAGGTAATTATGTAAATCTGCGGGAACAGAATCTACTTGTTTTCAATAAATAAACTTAATAATTTTATAATTTATGCTATTACAGCCATCGTTTTCTTCTTTATTCGCGAAGATGTAGGTATATCATGTAGGTTTCGCGCCAGCAAATTCGGATGAGATACCAGTTTCCCTGCATAGCTGGTCCGCATCTTTTTCAATTCGTCTTTGACAGTTAGGATTTTAAGGTCCTTATGTATATTTTTGTTTTTTACGAACCAGGGTGCTCCTGTAATCATTCTGAGAAATTTTGACTGTGTTCGTTGGACAATGTCAATATATGAATTTAAGGTTGATTGCCATAATTGACACCCATACGACCAAATTGGTTTAATCATTGTATTATACAGAAGAAGTTTGTATTCTAGGTCAATAGTTGAATATTTCTCCATTAACCAAAGCATTTTATCAATTTCTAATTTGATATGGTCTCGTTTCATTTCAATATGTTTTCGCCAAGTTAACCGTCGATCTAGATGGACGCCTAGATATTTTGCTCCATTTGATTCTGGGAATGGTATTCCATTCATTGTGACAGGCGGACAAGTCAGCTTATTTAAAGTGAATGTTACGTGGGTCGATTTTTCTTCATTGACCTTTATCTTTCATTTCTTTAGCCATATTTCGATGTCATAAATATGTTGTTGCAGAATTTCGGACGCCGTTTCTGAATTTTTATGGCTACATACGATTGTCGTACCATCTGCGAAAGAAGACGTCAGAATTTGCGAAGACGTTGGTAGATCTGAAGTGAAAATTAAATAAAACGTTGGGTCAAGCACACTACTTTGAGGTACTCCAGCCAGAATGTTTTTCTCGTTCGATTTAGAGCTGTTGTATTTGACATAATATCTGCGATTTGACAAATACGACATCATAAGTTGGTAAATTTCTGGCAATTTAAGATTTATTTTATGAAGCAGACCCTCGTGCCAAACTTTATCGAATGCTTGGGCAACATCCAATAATACGGCGGAGCAGTATTTTCTATCTTCGTATGCTGACCTTATTTCTGTAGCTAGTCGGTGCACTTGCCCAATGGTTCAATGCTTGACTCTGAAACCAAATTGATGACTAGGGATGATATTTCGTAGTTCCGGTTTAATATTTTCGTTAATAGTTTTTTCGAATACTTTCGAGACGATTGGTAGTAGGCTTATTGGTCTATATGACGAGACTTTGGTAGGATCCTTGCTAGGCTTCGGGATCATTTTTATAGTTGATAATTTCCAGCACTCAGGTATATATCCTGATTCGTAAATTGAATTGAATAAATGAGCCAGTCGTCCAAAGGCACACTCAGGTTGTTGTTTAAGCATTTCACCTGTAATTCGATCATACCCAGGGGCTTTCTTTAATTTAATTTGATGTGCAATAATAAACGTTACCAGTGGTTTCTTTATCTTAAATTTCCTCACAGTTCTGATTGCTATATTTTCTGTTTTAACCACCGATAATCCAAGATTTGGAGTGAATACACTTTCACGGTGATCAGCAAAGGCCTTAGCTTTTTCTTCATAACTTCTAGCCCATTCACCGTTTGAATGACGAATTGGCGGATTTAGTTTCTGAGGCCGTTTAAGATATTTAGTGGCTTTCCATAATGAATAGTTTGTGTCCGAATGTATTTCCCCATTCTTTAAGATAATTTTGCATATAATCCATCTTGTTTTTTTGTAGTAGACTTTTTAGTGAACACATGCGGTACCAATTTTCCGTCTTTTTAAATTTCTCCCATAGCTTGCTTATCATCTTCATACAATAACGCTTGGAGCTCGTTGTCTGTAAATGTTTTTGGTGTTTCGGAGCTTTTCTTGTCCTCAATGTCGAAATAGCCACTTCTGAAGCATTTAAACCAATCTTCACATGTATAATTTTCGATGGTGCATGTTTGCCGTAGGCCTCCTCAAGTAAATGACGTGCTTCAGCTGCATTTTTTTTTTGAGTTGAAGCAGAAAACCAAGCTTCCTGCATATGCTGTTTGTTTGGCGCAAAACTCGACATTTTCGTTCTTAGAATAAAAATTTTGGTGTTGCGATATGTGCTGGTACTACCACTGCTCACCGTTAACAACTGTCCACTCTATGATCAAAACGCAATTTCTGGCATAATTGACAATTAGATGTGTCGCTAGCACCATCTATGTGTGAACCCCGGAAATTTAGTTGCGCACCTAATATTTATTTTTTATTTCTTCCTACATATAACTTTGTTGGTACAGAAGAAATAAATGCTAATATGCTAATCCTAACACCAAATTGTGAAGTATGAAAGTTAAAATAGATAGTGAACTAATAGTTATTTTTTATATTCATTATATTATAACGGGTGGTGTAAAAGTCCCACTAACATTTTGATGGCGCGCCACCTTGGTTATGTGACGTTTAGCTCAGTTTCGCTTTAACCATTGCGTTGTGTAGACGCCCAAATTTTATAATGGATAAATATACGCCACAAGAACGAGCAGAAATAGTGACAATATTTATTGAAAATAATCGTTCCATTATTGCCACTCAGCAGAAATTTCGTCAAAAATACCCTAATCGTCCAGTGCCTCACAATCGTTTACATGCGAGTTTTCGACAGTTCGGTACGACAGCAGACAGACCTCGTTCTGGAAGACAACGGACGTCTCGTAACGCTGAAAATGTGGCTCTGGTGCGCGATAGTGTTGCAGAGTCTCTAGAAACATCAATTCGGAGACGTGGTTCCCAGTTACACATTTCTACACGCAGTTTAAGGCGAATTTTGAAAACTGATTTGAAAATGTTTTCGTACAAAATTCAATTAGTCCATAAATTGCTACCGAGAGATCATGATCAACGAGTTGAGTACAGTAATGCAATCCTAAGGCTGTTTGGTGAAATTGAAGATTTTTCGTCTAAATTGATAATGAGCGATGAAGCCCGCTAAGTTATAGGCAATCAAAATGGTAGAGGGACTTTTGCCCCACCCGTTATAAAAAAAATAAAGGTTATTAAAAAAATTACCAGGGCTGTAAATATGAAACCGGGATTTTTTTGTAAAGAGTACACGTTCATCGTATGATAATGATTAAGAGTAGTTTATTCAAAATGCTGCCCATTAGTTATATGAACCACGAAGCAAAATCACTTTGTGTTGCCTTTCGATTCAAGTCACAATTCGATGAAGAAATGACTTTCTTTTGAATCTGACGAGCAACATTTCGCAAGTGGTTTTTCGATTTTCCTGTTGTCTCTCATTCGTTTATGCGGAACCCATTTTCCCAGTTTTTGGATGTTTCCCATGGCTTTTAAACGTATGGAGACGGCTTTTCGTGACACATTCAATTAATCCGCGAGTTGTTTTTGCATTTGAGCGTCACCCTCATCCAACATTTGGTTGTATTCCACCTTCTTCGTGTCACGCGTCTAATTCATCACTTTTGAATTTATTAAACCACTCATAGCATTGTGATTTATTTAGCAAGAGCATACTCACCGTAAGTAAGCTTTGACAAGGCACAAAACTCGACATTTTTAACACGTAAAAACATGAGTTATTGTATGAAACTTGTATGGTTATGAATTGGGAGCTGTTGACAGAAGTCAAAAGAAAACATTAGCGCCGATGGCGTGGTTTGTCGAAAGGTACATTGACAGGTGGCGCCTTTTATTGGTAAATGCCGGTTTCACATTTACACACCTGTGCCCTAATTCTCTAAAAACCAAGATAAATTGTAAAGTGTAAAAGTAATAACTTTTACACACGAAAAAAATTATCGTAGAAGTCTAGATTTATATTGGATATCGTGATGTTTTAGTAATTTCGCATTCACTAAATTTTTTTCAAGATAAAATGTAAAGTGGCAAGATAAGTTTATGTCAAAAAGTAACACGAGTAATTTATCGTGGAATAACTTTGCTTGAATGAGTAAAACGCTTTCGTTTGGATATTATTAATAGTTAATTGCAATTTTTGATATTTTAGTTTATAGTTTTATTTTAGAATTAAATTATTACTAATTATTAATTAAATTTGTGTACTTATAATAATGGACCATTATCGTTGGAATTAAAATATTCTTTCAGTAAAGTTAAACATTCGAATATGTTCATCAACCGTCTTCACTATTACCTATACTTTTACTTAGGTTTATATCCAGTCGTTCTACAAATACAACAAAACAAATAAATTTATTATTAATAATTTTATGTTTAAAGTAGGGAATATATAATGTACCTATTTATATAAGAACAAGAAGACTTAAGGGGTAGAATATCCTAGAACAAGATGGTCTGTGGATTACAGCCAAAGCAATTTTAGTTGCTCAATTTTCAAATATAAATGTCAAGTGTTTCAAGTGTCTGATTTGACAACATCTAAAATGGACCCGCTCTCCACATAGCAAGCAAAGTTTTCAAGTTTGTGTGCACTTGCAATATTTTAGTTGATCATTACAATTGCACAGTTAAAAAATTGGCGAGCACAATAAATATGACGGCCTATAGAAAATCAAAATTAGTCAACAAATTTCAGGTTGTTGTTGTTTAATATTTCATTTAGAGGCACTAAGCCCTCTCAACAGTTTATAAGATCTTACAATGCTTTAACTCTAAACTATTTATTAACATGTTTGAGAAAAGTAACAATTAGGACAAATTTCGAAAAATAATGAACGAGAACAATATTTAATTATATTATGCATTAAAATTAGCTTTTAACTAACACTAAGGCAAACAAGATATATATTGCATAAAATCGATTTCTAAAGTGCAGGTAATTGATCAAAGTCTCACCTCCTACTCGTTACCGATCCTTAAGATTAACCCAAACATTTTACAAAGATTAAAAATTAACTCATGGTAAAAAACAAATCGTAACACTAAAACGTCCCTCCATAACTAGACCTACATCAAATACTAGAAATGGGTCCGATTAACAAATTTTCGGTGTTATTGGGGAGGCAAATAAAAAAATTTTGTATGAGGAACTCATGGAGTTTGGAAAACTCGCAGTGACTAACCAAATTTGATGGTTAAATGAGTATCGTTGCTTAAAACGCCTAGCTTTTTGTAGTTTACTCGAAATTCTAAAATTTTAATAAGACAATCCCGGGCTTTCCGAGATCCGACTATTATACTTAGGTATTTTCAAGTCGCATGTGCGGAAAGAACTAAATATGGCATCGGAAAGAGCTAAACATGTCTTCAACAACGAAATACACTGAAGTTATGATCTACTTAAGACAGATTTGATTGAATTTCAAAAACATATCGCAAATAATAATTATGTAGATAATAATGCGATTTTGTATGTAGTATAAAGAATAACCTTTAAACAGATTAGAATACACAACATTAATCAAAATTCAACTGATCGATCAATTGTAAATAAGACTTATATTGTACACGCCTTTACCATACGAAGTAAAGAAATGTTTGGCTGTTGTAATGTTCTTTTCAAACATTTGGTTTGTTTTATAAGTCTAACTAACCGTATCTTGATTTGAATTTCAAATAACTCCCGACTCCGATCATTTTTCAATATGATTTTGGGGGCTATGTATGATTCTAGATGGCTTTGATGTATATGCAACAATTTACGTTTCTAGAGATTATATTTTTTGAGTTATTAAGGATATAAAATAATTAAAATTTCGTTTTGACGTTTAATGTTATCTTGCTCGCTTGCTGTCAATAGGTTTATCTTGGGTAAAAAAACTGTTTAGAGAATGCGATTTAAAAATGCCAAGATAATATATTGTATAAAATTTTCACTTGTAAAATTAGCTATACCACAACCCGTAACAATTCGAACTATAAATTGTGAACAGATGCTACTTAGAGTAACTTATATCCATAAGAATAATGTTGAAATTTAAATGGGAAGGGTAGTTATAGGCCCTCAAAGTCTAAATATGAACCTACATACATCATAAGAGTGTGTTAAGTTTTGACATTTATTTATCGTAGCCGTATTAAATTTTATCTTTGAGTGCAATTACAGAATGCAAATATTGTAAAAAGGCAAGATAAATTATCGTTTACACGTTTACAAATTATCTTACTGTTTAGAGAATTAGAGCACTGGTATTATAGATAACTCAACAAATATAAATTATTATTAAAAAAAGGGGGCCAAAAAATTATGAATTATTTGGTGGGCCGCGAGTAAAAAAAAAGATTAAGGACCACTGATCTAGATGCACGCCTATAGGCATTTTGCTCCATTTGCTTGAGGGATTTTTATGCCGTTCATTGTGAAAGGCGGACAATTAAGCTTATTTAAAGTGAATGTTACGTGGGTCAAATCTCTTCATTGACCTTTATCTTCCATTTCTTCAGCCATATTTCGATGTCACAGATATGTTGTTATAGAGTTTCGGACGCCGTTTGTGGTTTTTTGTGGGTACATACGATTGCCATATGGGTCGCTTTACGCTTGAATAAAATTGGGAAATATTTAAAACTTACTTTCAAAGTGGAGAGTCGTCGGTGTTGTTTGCGTTGCCACCGATTTTGATTGAACCCTTTTTCCTTGCTTCGACTTTGATGGGGCAGATTCTAGTTCCGATTCTAGAACCGTAGCATCTAGCTCCATTTCGATTTGTTTGATCAACTCTTCGTGTCGGGCGTTGAAATCGCTGATAGTGGTAGTTTCCATTCTTTGAAAGAAATGAAAACCAAAAATTATGCTTGCTGAGCAGCAATCATTCGAATGTGTGGACTATTGTTGGCAAATCGAATGATTTTCTTGATTCCTGACGAATGATCAGGTGTATTCATTATCCCGTAGACTGGTTTGAGTCTTTCAATTGAGATATTAAAGAGTTTATCTTTGGTTTGAATTACAAAGTGTTTACGAAGTCTTCGTACCACTTTGAATGGACCTTCGTAGGGCGTAGCGAAACCTGTTCGGACGTTGTAAGCACGAATGAAAACGAAATCACTAGTTTGCAGTGATTGTTTAGTTTTGCGAGTGTCCGTTGGTTTGAGATTGTTCATAGTGGACCTTAATTGCTTTACCACTATGTCTGCGGTAATTTGGGGTGTAAATGGATGTTCCACAAAAAATTCCCCAGGAAGTTTGAGTGTCTGACCGTACACCAGTTCTGCTGGTGAGCATTGCAGGTCATCTTTGACTATTGCTCGGACTCCCAATAGAACTATTGGTACCTTCGAACTCCAGTTAACGGTATTTTCTCTTGCTTTAAGAGCAGCTTTAAGTTGGAGATGAAAGCGCTCAACCATACCGTTTGCTTGCGGGTGATAAGCAGTGGTTCGAATCCTGTGTGAGCCTAAAAGTTGCATAAGCTCAGAAAAGAGTTTGGATTCTAAGTGAGTGCCCTTGGTCAGTAGTGATGGTACTGGGAACGCCGAATCTAGATATGTAGTTTTCGACAAACATTTTTGCAATGGTTGATGCGGAGATGTCTTTTATACAGTAAGCTTCAGGCCACCGTGTAAAACGATCTACGCAGGTGAGTAAATGTGTGTATCCATTAGATCGTGGGAGTGGCCCCACGATATCTAGATGGATATGCTCAAATCGACTTGACATAATTTTGAAATTCTCGTGAGGCGATTTGGTGTGACGATGAATTTTGATTTTTGGCAAGATAAACAAGACTTTGCCCGAAGGGTATAATCTTGATTCATCTTGGGCCAAAAATATTTTGCTGAGACGAGCTTGCGTGTAGCTCGAACACTTGGATGTGAAACATTGTGGAGAGTGTCAAAGATGGTTCGACGTAATGTCTCCGGAATGTACGGACGATTGCGACCTGTAGATGATATTTCACAGTAAACTTTTAAGTCGTTAAGTGGCAATCCTTCCAATTTCCACTTAGCTGTACGACGAGTAGACGAACTTGAAAGTATGTCTGTAAATTCTGTATCACGAGCTTGTTGCTCCGCGATAGTAACGATTGTGTAAGGCTTTTCATCCGAGGCTCTAGTAAGTGGTTTGTGGTCGGTGTAAATGGTAAATTCACGACCTTCCACAAAGTAACGGAAATGCTTAATTGCTTGATAAATTGCAAGTAACTCACGATCGAATGCAGAATATTTCCTTTCCGCATCTGTGAGTTTCTTGGAGAAAACCCCAAGAGGTTCCCAGGTCTTGCCGTTAAGTTGCTGCAAGACCGCACCTGTTGCTGTACTAGACACATCCGTAGTAATGCTATATTTTGCATTAGCTAACGGATGCACTATAGTAGTGTTATGTCCTGTAACTTATTCTTGAGCTGAAAAAACGCCGCTTAACATACTTTAGTCCAACAACAGTGTTGAGGTGTTTTGGGTTTTTTAAGGAGCTCTGCCAAATGCGTGTGGATTGGGGCAAGAGTCTCCGCTAGCTTTGGAATAAATCGGTGATAGTAGTTAATCATGCCGATTGTTGAATTTGCTTGCTAGTTGGCGGTGCTGTGAAATCGCTAATGACATTAATATGTTCTTGTGACGGCAGAATGCCATTAGCGATAATGTTATAACTGAGGAAGTCAAGACTACTGGTTCCGAAAACACATTTTGCGATGTTAAAATTGATGCCAAAATTTGAAAACTTTTGAAAGAGTTGTTCCAAATGTTCAAAGTGCTGTTTTTAATCTTATGACGCGACGAGAATGTTGTCTATGTACACAAAGACGAAGTCGAGATCTTTTACTATCTCGTTGATAAAACGCTGGAATGTTTGTGCAGCGTTGCGAAGTCCAAATGACATTCGAGTGAATTCGAATAAACCAAATGGAGTAGTAATTGCTGTTTTGTATAAATGTCGTCGGGAGAAATTGGAATGAGATGATATGCTCTGACGAGATCGATTTTGGAGACAATTTTGCTGCGCGGCTTGGTGTTGCTTTTCTTAAGGTCGCCGCTGAGACCTTAAGATTTAGTAGTTTGGGGAAATAGTATGTGCAATTTCGCCATGTGGGGCGTTGAATCCACATGGTTTAGAGCATTTCGTTGCGCTAGTGCTAAACCTGTTGTGATACCAACACCAGTTTTGTGGTTGTCGGTATGATGTATTTGCTTGTTGCGTTGTTGCTGCTTGCTACTGGTAGTAGTTAGTGCTTTGATTGCTTGTTATCGGGCGATAATGTTGTTGTCTACCTGGAGAAAATGTTTTTCTCCTAGGAGACTTGCTGTGTGTATTTTGTGTGCTATGCCTGTCGATTACTCTACTAAGAGTCTGTTCCAAATTTATGTTATTGGAACAATGTTTGGTTGCTGTTGGTTGCTGAAAATAATTTTGCTGTAATGCATTTACACGATTTTGTTTACTGCAAACTAATTCGTGTAATTTATCTGCTATGCAAGCAAGAGCTTCGTCTTGCTTATCTTGCTGTGGAACTAGTGCTGCTTATATGAAATCAGGTAATTGCCTGATCCATAGCAGTTTAATGATTTTGGGCGAAAATTCCCGGTCTGCCAGCGATTGAATTTGATGCAGGAAATCGGAAGGACGCTGGTCACCAATCTCCACTTTGCTGAGGATAGTCTCCAATTTACGCTCCTCGAATATGGCGTAACGCTCCTCGGATATGGCGTAACGCTCCATAAGTACTCGTTTAACCGCCTCGTACTTATTTTCTATCGGCGGATCATGCAAAATAAAATTTATTTTGTCCGCTTGCGTTTCCGAGAGCGATGCGACTACGTAAGCAAACTTTCCTTTGTCACTAGTGATGCGGTTCGCGTCGAACGCGATCTTTGCTGACAAAAACCAGCATTTAGGACTCGTCTCCCAAAATTCTGGTAGTTTGATGATGTGGCCTGTTGTTGCTGCCACTTGTTCTTGTGCCGTAGTCTTGCTAGAATGTTGAGGTTGCTGCGTGGTACCGCTGGAACCAGGTTCGGACTCGTTTGCCGACATATTTTCCTTTTATTTTCGTCCGAAAATCACTAGACTGTGTGTGCTGGTTTACTTGTGTGTCTTATACGAGGACACAAATATTATTGTTTGTCGAACATGGTTTTTGGCCAGCTCAGTAATGTAGTGGGATCGGAGAGTGGTCAGAAGATAATTCTAAAAGTGGTTTAGCCTGGACTATTTCTCCAGGTTTATTTTACTTGTGACTGAAAAATCAAGGACGTCAGGGATTTTTCGACGCTCAGTAAGCCAATAAGTTGGATGGCCGCATGATGCGACATCTTAGTGGTTTGACATTCCCTTGGAGTAGTCAATTTTGAACTCCTGTATGTATATTTGGCATCTGCCGAAACGTTTTTATTAGGAGGACAATATATTGAAGTGATGACTAAGCTTGGTAAGACTTCTGCCCAAGGGAAGTTTTGCATCATAAACTTTGAGGCCATTTCTTTTGAAATTCTGCTTGTCGGTTAAGTGGTTTCCAGAAACTAACATAAAGTCAATTCCTTCTGCTAGGAAATGTTGTAATGATAGTTTGTGTTGGCTTATACCGTTTGCGTTCCAGTGGTATATTTTCATATTTTTATCGAAGCCATTCTAGTTTCTGCATATTTTGCATTGTTGTCATTAACTGCATCATCAGTTGCATGCAGTTATTCAAGGTTGGTTCAGCATTTGAGGATTCACCTTGGAGAACGCTTGTATATGTTGGTTTTGTGGTTGATATTCTGGGCGAGCGAGAGTTTTTTGGCGTATGCGAAGGTACATTCTGCGCATCTAGTGTAGATTTAAATTGCCGCCTGGGACGTGACAAGTGAATAATATTTCTGTAGACTGGGCATCCTCGGTAGTTTGCAGTTGGTGCATTTCTTTTCCACCGCAATTGGTGCATTTCTGTTTTGTTGTGGAGTTCTTTGGTTTTAGGCAACTTTTGGTTTGGTGTAGTTCCCCGCATACGTTGCACACTGAGATCAACTTGCAGTAAGTCCTTGACTGACCATATAACCGTATAGTTATGTGTCTATGTATGAGGTACTTTAGTTGATGAAAGGATGAACTCCTTTTTTCAAAATGTTTTTGGATCGATCCAGTTCAACTTTGATCATTTTTTGTGGTTGCTCTAAGCGGTTCACGATTCTATCTTAAATCCATCTTCAACAAACGCATTATATAATTAATGATTTATCAATAGTCGTTGACCTTGTGTGGTTGAAGTTTTACTTCGTGTATTTTCCAACGTATTGTAAATTTGTTACGTGAAACGTTTTTTCAATCGTTACCATGCTTGATTTTAGTTCTTGGAACACCTTGTGCGTTTTCACGCAAATATTTGAGTTGGCTTGTATTTTTGATTAGTCTGATCTTGAATATTTGCATTTACAGGTTTGGGTTCTTCCGCAACTCCGATTTTTAGTGGTATTTTGAATTTCTCCACGTTTAAATTCTTACTTGTTAGTAGTTTTTCTTTTTTTAGGCTATAACGTTAATCAGGAAATGCAAGTAACAAGTAATATCGCTTTTTCCACCCGATTTAAATTTTGAAATAATAGACGACGTTTTCCAAATATCAGGAAACACTCCGTTCGAGATGCCAACATTAAACAAATACGATAGAGTGAGCACATTCATTCATTTTATTCAAGATCAAGAGTGTGATACCATCAGGGCCTTCCCATACCGCTTTTTATTAAATTTTATTTTTAAGATCTAATTTGGTTGATTTTGTTAAAGATGATTTCAGATAAGATTTCGTTTACTGCCTCGGAGTTTTATAGAATTGTTAGGAGTAGTTTCGCATTATTTGTTCCGATGAAAAAAGCGTGCTCAACTTTTTCCGAGCCTTGGTTCAATCATCGCTTAAAAAATATTGCAAAGCGTAAATCTAAGTTTTCAAGATACTCATGCGTTCTGGGAGCCAAATATATAGACAAACGTAAATATCGCGAATTATGTAGAGTTTCAATTTCTTAATAACTTTCTTATAAAATGTATATTTTAGAAATTGAAAATGAAATTATAAAATTCGATTTTTTTCATTCAAAAATAATAAAAGAAAATCACAGGGATTTCTGAGGATTATGACATAATAATGTTTCTTTTTCGGGTGCGATTACTGCGTAAACTCCTTTGATCTTTTCGATTTATTTAAGTTGCTAGTTAATTTTGTTTCGATACCTCAGAGATTATAATTGGCTTAGAAGGTTTAAATGGAAGGCCATGTTCATATAACATTTCACCATGAAAAGACCTAGGCGAGAACAATGCTTACAAATTGTGGAAATTTATTTCAAAAATCAGTGTTCAGTGAAAAATTATTTTCGTGCCCTTCGACCATTTTGTTCATAATCGTCCAACTGAACATATTATTCGCGAAACAATCAATAAATTTCGAACCGCTTTTTCATTATTGGATATTCATCAACCGACTAGAGTGCGTACAAGTCGATCTTTTGTGAATATTGCTGCTATAGGTGAAAGTGTACGTGAAGACCGCAATCAATCAATTCGTCGCCGTTATCAAGCTCTTTTCGCTCGTATGGCACATTTTGGCGTATTTTAAAGAGAGATCTTGGTTTGAACGCATACAAAATACAGCTTGTTCAAGAATTGAAGCCGGTTGACCTTCCTTTGTGTCATCGATTTGATTTATAGGCGTTGGAACAGCTCCAAATGGATTTTTTTGTTTGTTGACGTATCCATTCAGCCAAAATTTTTGGCATATCTTTCTCTCTCTCCCTCTCTCTCTCTCTTTACCTATCTGTTTCTTCCTTTTTCTGTCTCACCCTCTTTCTATTTCCCTTACTCCCTCTCTTTTTCTCCCTTTATCTTTCTCTTTCTATATATCCCTCTCTATCTCTCTCTCTCTGTTTCAAAGCTTAATTACTTAATCATAATAAAATTAGGGTAATAGGTTACAAATAGGATTCTATAATGATTTTTAGCCATTTCATAGCCGATAAAAACGAAATGAAGGTTGTATGATGGAAATGGGATTCTTAAATGATGTTTGAAAGAAGTTGTGAAATATAGCCAACTGGGACGGAACTTGGCGATTTTATACCTTGTTATGATGAAATTGAGATTGTTGGATGGAAATTGGATTAGAAATCGAACATGTTGTATCGAAGTGGAATTCTAATATTATTTTTGGAAAGGTTTCTGAATATGTTCAACTGATTCAGAAGCGGTACATTTCTTTAACGTTGAAATCTTCTATTTTGGATGGACATAGACTTGTAGAATGTGATGTTGGAATGAGTTTTCATTCATTGAAGTGATTTCCTAGTGATAGAGGCTGAAAACTCTGTTACTATCTATTGTTATTTCAGGCCTAATTCACTCAGATTGTATCTGTTTCAGCAAGCAGGTGATTGAACTTCGTATTTCATATTTAAAAAATTATTTTTTCTCAGGTCCTGATAATATTACACTTGTCGCCATAATGAGCAGCAAGGCTCTCGATTCCCATCACCGCTCTTTTCAATTTATCCTTACAATGTGCACGGTTGAAAATATCAGTATAAAATTAATACTTTTTTGTTATTCATATAAATCCATAAATAAAACGTATAAATGTAATACTTGCAACACTTATAAAAATGTATATGAATTTATGATTTTTTTTTATACTGAAGGGTTTAGAACAATTATATAAGTCATCGTATAAAATTTTATAATAAAATGGGTATAAAAAAGTTGTATACTCCACTAGTGTCGATTTTCTCGGCTTTTTGGACAAAATCTTACTTTAATGGCACCCATTGGCCCATCGATGATCCATACATACGATACAATGTTACGACTGTTCCAGTCGTAGAAAACAACGAGGCCATTTACTCGCAATATTTCCACCACAAAAGTAGAAAAATGCACTCCTCCTCATTTCAACCCCAGGGTACTTGTGTATACAAAGATAAGTTACACAAACCCTTAAAAAATGAGAAATAAGGTCCCTTTTTGGCAGCTTGATTGCAACGACCAAACTACAAAATTTCAACTCTTGTTTTTATCTTTAGTACAAAATAAGAACTTATCGATTTAGCGAATTATATCCTTATATGAATTATATAGGCTACGATATTCAATATGCCACTTCTATAACTAATATGTATGAAACTCTATAACTTAACCTTATTAAACAATTTCATCATAAACACCTATATTCTTTCTTATAAAATGTATACTGGTATAGATATGAATTATATGAGTTACATTAAAATTATACTTTTTCCGGATACAAATATATAAGTTTCAGTTTAAACAGATTTTATATTATGGAAAAATATTAAAACTATATGTCAAATGGTATTGAAATGCCTTTACACCGATTTCCGTATTAAAAATTATACCCATTTTTTCAACCGTGTGGTATTTTCCCATAATTCTGGAAAAATTCCTTCGTAGTTTCTATTCATAAAAAGGGTACAGGGTCTGACATTTCATACTACAGGCCTGTCTCGAAAATATCTCCTCTGCCTAAACTTTTCGAACGGGTAATCTACAACCAGCTTAGTGAGTTTTACAAGCCAGTTTTATGTGAGGAACACCATGGTTTTCAACGAGGAAAATCGACCTGTACCAACTTAAAACGTTTCACGTAGAATCATAAAAGCTATTGAAAAGGTTCATCAGATCGACGCTGTATTTACCAACATAAGCAAGGTATTTGACAAGATTCTTCACAGTGTTATTCTCAGAAAGCTCGAGGCTATCGGTTTTTCTGCTCATAGTTCTACTCACTTTTCATTTGAGTGGCCAATTTATTTTCAGGTCCGTATTGGTTACATGTTATATAGCAACATTTTGAGTGCCACCGGGCTTTCAAGTGGGTCCTCTTAGTTTTATCGTCTCCACTAATTATTTACTTCTTGTTTCGCTGATGACTGCAAAATATCGCGGATTATTACTTCCACGTCGAATTACCTTTTACTCCAAAATGAGCGCGTTCTTGTGCTGTGGTGCAATAACGACCACGATCTGAATGCCAGGTAATGTCATTCTCATGGAAAAAAATTACACTACTACTGGTTCCGCTTATATACACTTAACGGTACACAACTCAAAAGAAGCGAAACTATTTCCGGTTTGTGTGTTAAAAAACAATATTCTCTTGTGATCAACAAAGTAAATTCAACTCTACGATTTATTAAGCGCCGGTTAAAGGAACATGATTCTTACTTTTCAATATTATTATACACAACATATGCTACTTCAGACACTGAAAATATCTTATATGGCCGCAAAAAATCAGAAAATTATATTGAAAATTAGGTATGATTTCAAAGGGCCGAATGTCGAAGGGCCGAATGGGTCGAAGGGATGAATTTTTTTTTTTTTTTTTTTGTGTTTAGAAATATATTTTTTTATTTAATTTAATTATTTTTTGCATAACAAAATTTTCCTTCACCAAAATGTTCCTTTCCTTTACCAAAAATGATATTTTTAAAACAAAAAAACAAAAAAAAAATCGGCCCTTCGACCCATTCGGCCCTTCGACATTCGGCCCTTCGTACCCATTCCGAAAATTCTAACCCATGAATTTTCCCCAAATTTTCCATGTAGTCTCAGTATGATCTTAGCTATTAGAAAAAGAACCGAAAGCATTGGTTACTTGTGGGAGTTTTTGAGATATCGACCAAAAATGATAAAATAAACTTATAGGGCCGCAGAAAACCAAAAAATTATAGTAAAAAATCTAATCGATAAATTTTATCCGAATTATCTATCCATGTGTGCGATGTGAATTTTACAATTATTAATTAATAAATAGCCAAGTTATATAATGCACAGACATCTTATTTCCTTCCAAATCTATATTTCAAACAAAAACCAACCTAGAAATCAAATTTCATAAGGATCGGTTATGAAAGCGCCAACTTTAGTCCAGTATGAATAGGACCTAAAATTTTGGCCGAATACTACTATTCAAATGTCATCGCAATTGGTTAAGAAATGGCGGAAATACGGAATATTTTAAAAGTAAATAATATCATGTACCAAGTTCCTTTAAGGATCCAATTTGACATTTTACGGATCAAATTTAATATTTTATTCTGCCGGAATATAAAATGAATAAAATATTTCCGCTGGTAATAAAGTAACAACAAAAAAATACCGCTTTTGTGACAGTGCTGCCACCTGTGGCGAGTAGTGTAATATTTTATTTTCCTTAGGCAAATTACGCTATCTTCACCGAAAACGAAACTAAATTAGCGTATTTCGCCCAGTCTCTATGAGTTAGAGTGACAGTCTCCATGAATTGAACTGTGATGCTGTATAAGATTATAATTTACCAGAGGAAAACAAGAGTTTACGCTACTCGTCACGAGTGGCAATCCTATCACAAAAGATAATTTTATTTAATAAAATAATAATTTTACTTAAACTACCTAGTTCCTGTACTTTCATATAATTATGAAAAGGAAGCAGACAAAGAAACCCTTGAAAGAGCGATTTTGATTAACTGAATTCAAATCATTTGAAATACATTTGCAAGTACGTAGGCTTATCATTGGCAATCAGATGCTGTATAAGATAGCAGAAAATTTCCAGCAGAAAAAATATGTTTTACTATTCACCGCTAGAGGCATCACTATCACAAAAATGAAATATTGTCTGCTGATATTTTTTTATACCAGCAGAAAATTTTTATATTTTTATGCAAATTAAAAATTCTCAGCAGAAAGTTTTATGAAAAATCAGAGAGTTTATGAAAAAGAAGAGAAAATGGATGTTTAAACGTTTTGAAGTGATGAAAGTTAATTTTCTTTAGAAAACGATTTGCGTATGTATAGTGTAAGGACTCTCAAAACATAATAAAATTATCATAATCATCATTATGCAAACACAGGGTAACATCAAAAAAATGGCCATCGTTGAAAGCGCTTCATACATTTTTGAAGTAATTTTAATGTGAAATGTTTTCAGTTTTTTAACAAACGTGTTAGAAAAACCCCCCTGTAACTACCCTGGGTGTATATTTTTATGGTAGCTGACATCTGGCTTTATATTATTATATAGTATATAGATTATGATCTAGGCTACCATAAAAACATACACCCAGGACCCAGGATAGTTACAGGGGGGTTTTTCTAACACGTTTGTTAAAAAACTGAAAACATTTCACATTAAAATTACTTCAAAAATGTATGAAGTGCTTTCAACGATGGCCATTTTTTGATGTTGCCCTGTGTTTGCATAATGATGATTATGATAATTTTAGTATGTTTTGAGAGTCCTTACACTATACATACGCAAATAGTTTTTTAAAGAAAATTAACTTTAATCGCTTCAAAACGTTTAAACATACATTTTCTCTTCTTTTTCATAAATTCTCTAATTTTTCATAAAACTTTCTGCTGAGAATTTTTAAGTTGCATAAAAATACCAAAAATTTTCTGCTGGTGTAAAAAAAACTCAGCAGAAAAAAATTCATTTTTGTGATAGTGATGCCTCTAGCGGTGAATAGCAAAACACATTTTTTCTGCTGGAAATTTTCTGTTATCTTATACAGCATGGCAATCAGGAAGTTTTTCACTGTTTTTCAAATATTAGCTATAAAATAAAGGATAGTTCGTGTGCCCCTGATATCCCAACCTCAAATTGAAATTTCTCATGATTTGAAATAGTGAAATTCTGTAGGCATTAGAATTTGTTAGATTTTAGTTTTATCAAATTTTTATATGTAATTTATTTTATCAGATTTTGTCACGTATTTTAATTAAGTTATTTATAAAGTATCACCCTTAGGTTATTTTAGAGTTCATCTTGCATACATTTCCATTTGCCCGACCTTTCAACCTTGCTCTATAATCAATAGTTTTAAAAACTACATAAAACCTAATTTTGATATTTAAACCATGAAAAATACCAGTCGAGTGATATAATATCCGCAGGCCCTGTTTCCGGTATCCAAGTGTAACACAAGTAAATATTGCTTAGGAACTAAACTGAAATTGCGATAGTTTAGGTCAAGTTTGTTTACAAAACACCAATTCATACATACGATTGTATCATCAATGTTTATTGGGGCGCAGCCAAACGATTTGTCAGACATTTCGACAATCTGGCGTTGCATGTTATTTATAGATTTCCTAAAAATATATCGCCGCTCATAAAAATCTTTTAATTACTTTAACGTTTTATCTAATATATGTGTATTTTGTTTAATTTTTATTTTTAGAATCGAGTATTACCACCTGTCCCTCCAAAACCTCCAAAACGTGGCATATTGAAGGGTCCGCGGCTTAGTGTTTCAAGTGTCACAGAAGAAATACTGGTGTCGCCCGACTCGAAACAAGTACTTATGAGGAATACACTACAAAATGAGTTGATGTCGTATCAAAATCTATCGATGCGCGGTGGCCATGAAACCATGTCCATGGATAATATTCGAATGATGGACTTGGATAGTAATAGTACAAATATGAGTAGTTTACACATTATGACGTCACCATCACCTAGTGCTGAAAGTTTAACGGACACCACTAATTCATCGTATGCCACACCACCATTTTCCCTGTCGCCGATCGGTGAATCGCAAGGCCTCAATCGATGGTCAAGAGTTCATGCGTTCGATGATCTTAATTTACCGTTACCTGTTATAAAATTAGTTAAATTACCGCCACCGCGCGAACTGGTGATCACCCGGCAAAAATCACCTCGCAACGATTTTGGATTTTCGTTGCGCAAATCGATATGCCTCGATCGTAGTGAATCACTGTACGCGCCCGTTTTTAAACCTGTTATATTTGCTGAACCGGGAGCACACGGTGGACATACCGGTTTGCTACCCGGCGATCGTCTCATCAAAGTGAACGGAACTTCGGTAGAGGATTTGGCACGTGAAACAATCATCGAAATGATTCGGACGAGTGGTGATAGTGTTACGGTACAGGTGCAACCTGTTAATGAACTAGTTGAATTATCGCGACGATGTATGATCGATCATTCGGTACAGCAGAATGGTGTGGATGATACGGATCGAGTGGGCAACAACATTCCAGATTGTAATACATTGCGGAGGAGTGCGAGTAAACGTTTTAAGCAAGAGGTATGTGCGGTTTATTATGTTTACATGTATAAATGTACGTGAATTTCTTAATGGTTTGTTTATTTAGTTTGGTCGACCAACGAAAATAAATAATAAAAATGAGTCGATTATTTCTTATCTTTCTCTAAATATTTATTGATAAGAATAATATTTTGAGTAGACAGATAAAAAATTGCAAAATTGTTAATTTTGGTATATACGATACGGTCTTTTCACAAAGTCATTGGTGCGTTACATTTTCTAGAATAGGAGGGAAGCAAAGCGTGTAGGAGTTGCATACAATATTTTTATAGATAAACCAGCAAAATGATTAGAAATATAATTAATTTGAGGGAAATGTCGACAGATATAACAATAAAATTCGATAATTAAAAATGTGGTTCATTAATTTCCCTCTAGGAAACCATAGGCATTCAAATTTGATGCGCAGAATACATTAATTTATAGTTTTATACTAGATACCCGGTGTTACCCGGGTAAATATTACTACAGATTACCAAATACCAACTAAAAACTCGGTTATTTTCCTGAAAATTTATTTGCTCATTTAAGTCACTGGCCTCTAGCGTTTTTGGTCTTCCCATTGGGAGCAAAAATATGACGATTTTCAGGATATCAAGAAATAAAGTTATCGATATGAAAACAAGATTCCTTCAAGTTAAGAGCAGCAACTGTAATGAATAGTAAATTTAAAACTGGATTTCAGTTAAAGGATTTTAATTAAAACAGGAATAAAAGTATCTTTTTCAACTGATTTTTATTTTTTTATTTATTGGAAAACGTGATGGTAAAAAATATTTTTTGTTTGCCCATTTGGCGCAAAAACAAATAAATGATATGGGAAACCCACCCTGGAATATGCAACGTACAGTTTGTCCATGAGAAAAGAAGGGATTTTTCAAATTAATCCATGCCACTTTTAAAGATTGCCATTGAGCATGCCATAGGTTACTAGCTGACCCGGCGAACTTTGTTTCGCCCCAAATTACTTTGTCCGAGCAAACACTTTTGACCAACCAAAATTGATTTTGCTGAGAGAAAAGTCAATCAACTCAACTCAATTCTCAATAGACGTTTGAGTTAGACGATTGAGTGGCCATTCCATTCATTTTTTCATCGAATTCAACACTAAAGGTAGGTTTATGGTTGAGTTCGTTCGTTCGGTCATTTGTTCGACCAATCATTTTTTGTACAAAAATCCAGAATCGTCATTTTTGAGCAATATGATTGGTGGAAATATTATCAGAATGAACGAACGAACGCAACCATAAAGGCGGCATAATGTATTGAAAAGTGAATAAAAGGTCGATTCAAACTTAGACATCTATCGAAAATTTAGTTGGTTTTTGCAAATTGACTTTGTGATTTGTTAATCGTCATAGCGAACGCCAAAAGAACGGGGAACTGAATGCATTTGTTTTTTTTATATATATATAGGAGATAAGATTGCCAAAATTCTACACAACTTATATTTATAGTAGTCCGCAACCAACGCCATCTATTGAAAATAATCCGAAGTGGCTATTTAAATGAATGGTCATTGTCGAAATACAATTTTCACCGGTGGTGTTAAGTGTATTTCCATACAAAATTCCTCTACAAAACGCAATTCTCGATTTTCCCATTTTTTTTTTTTTTGATTTTTCGGTTTTCCTTTAGGTTCCAATTTTTTTCGAGTTTACGGATTTTCCTTTGAGTTTTTCCGAATTCTTTTTAAGCCGCCACTGTATTGAGACGGACAATGCACAAAAAGAATCATTCAAATTGGTCGTGTCGTTCTCGAGTTTTTGCGAGACTAACGAACGCCAATTGATTTTTATTTAGATAGATAGATAGAGAAAATAAATAGATTGGATAAAACACAAAGTAGTAGTTTGGATGCAGCTTTCGGTGGGATTCGAATCCAGTACCTCCTAACCTTATCGCCGAAGCTCTAACCACTGCACCACGTCTCATAAAAATGTACACACAAAATTCATATAAAAATGGCTTTTTGTTGGATTTTTCGGGTTTTCCGACTTTTCCGGTGGATTTTTTTCAAAAATTTCTTCCGTAAGAACGATTGAATATACAGGGTGTTCGGCGCGTGGACCGATAAATTTTTTTGGCAAATTGAGAGTCATTTGGAAGCTTTCATCCCAAAGAACTGATGTCCTAAGTGTCACGGTAACTGAGATATATTTTTTTAAGTTGTTCTTTAAATTACTCAAAAGCTCGTCTTTAAATGGTTATAACTTTTTTGTTTGTAAGTTTGTAGTCGTAATGACACGAAATAACTTTTATTGTATTCTGCAATGTGATTTTACTCAAAATAAATCATTATTTAATACAATTGGTTTAAGAAAAATAACGTTTCTACACGACGTATCTATGTTTCTGTAAATGTTTGTTTGTAACAGTAGGACGATTCTGGCTTTCTTATAGGAAAAAAAATTAGGAAAAATATTTTCATAGTATTTTTGTGCGCCAAATAGTGTAAAAAAAACAGGATGAAAAATTGTTTCAGGTTAGGTACAATATTTCGACTCGTTCCTGGAATATACTCGCAGCGCTGGTTTATCTATTCCTCTTCATTCCTCGTAAGATACATTTGCAAAACTAGGGATTTTCATTGGGCATGGGAAAATAGAACCAAACCTGTGCTCTAATTCTCTAAGCAGTAAGATAATTTGTAAACGTGTAAACAATAATTTATCTTGCCTTTTTACAATATTTGCATTCTGTGATTGCACTCCAAGATAAAATTTAATACGGTTACGATAAATAAATGTCAAAACTTAACACACTCTTATGATGTATGTAGGTTCATATTTAGACTTTGAGGGCCTATAACTACCCTTCCCATTTAAATTTCAACATTATTCTTATGGATATAAGTTACTCTAAGTAGCATCTGTTCACAATCTATAGTTCGAGTTGTTACGGGTTGTGGTATGGCTAATTTTACAAGTGAAAATTTTATACAATATATTATCTTGGCATTTTTAAATCGCATTCACTAAACAGTTTTTTTTACCCAAGATAAACCTATTGACAGCAAGCGAGCAAGATAACATTAAACGTCAAAACGAAATTTTAATTATTTTATATCCTTAATAACTCAAAAAATATAATCTCTAGAAACGTAAATTGTTGCATATATATCAAAGCCATCTAGAATCAAACATAGCCCCCAAAATCATATTGAAAAATGATCGGAATCGGGAGTTATTTGAAATTCAAATCAAGATACGGTTAGATAGACTTATAAAACAAACCAAATGTTTGAAAAGAACATTACAACAGCCAAACATTTCTTTACTTCGTATGGTAAAGGCGTGTATAATATAAGTCTTATTTACAATTGATCGATCAGTTGAATTTTGATTAATGTTGTGTATTCTAATCTGTTTAAAGGTTATTCTTTATACTACATACAAAATCGCATTATTATGTACATAATTATTATTTGCGATATGTTTTTGAAATTCAATCAAATCTGTCTTAAGTAGATCATAATTTCAGTGTATTTCGTTGTTGAAGACATGTTTAGCCATATTTAGTTCTTTCCGATGCCATATTTAGTTCTTTCTGCATATGCGACTTGACAATACCTAAGTATAATAGTCGGATCTCGGAAAGCCCGGGAATGTCTTATTAAAATTTTAGAATTTCGAGTAAACTACAAAAAGCTATGCGTTTTAAGCAACGAAACTCATTTAACCATCAAATTTGGTTAGTCACTGCGAGCTTTCCAAACTCCACGAGTTCCTCATCCAAAATTTTTTTATGTGCCTCCCCAATAACACCGAAAATTTGTTAATCGAACCCATTTCTAGTATTTGATGTAGGTCTAGTTATGGAGGGACGTTTTAGTGTTACGATTTGTTTTTTTACCATGAGTTAATTTTTAATCTTTGTAAAATGTTTCGGTTAATCTTAAGGATCGGTAACGAGTAGGAGGTGAGACTTTGATCAATTACCTGCACTTTAGAAATCGATTTTATGCAATATACATCTTGTTTGCCTTAGTGCTAGTTAAAAGCTAATTTTAATGCATAATATAACTAAATATTGTTCTCGTTCATTATTTTTCGAAATTTGTCCTAATTGTTACTTTTCTCAAACATAAGTTAATAAATAGTTTAGAGTTAAATCATTGTAAGATCTTATAAACTGTTGAGAGCTCTTAGTGTCTCTAAATGAAATATTAAACAACATCAAACTGAAATTTGTTGACTAATTTTGGTTTTCTATAGGCCTTCATATTTATTGTGCTCGTCAATTTTTTAACTGTGCAAGTGTAATGATCAACTAAAATATTGCAAGTGCACACAAACTTGAAAACTTTGCTTGCTATGTGGAGAGCGGGTCCATTTTAGATGTTGTCAAATCAGACACTTGAAACACTTGACATTTATATTTGAAAATTGAGCAACTAAAATTGCTTTGGCTGTAATCCACAGACCATCTTGTTCTAGGATATTCTACCCCTTAAGTCTTCTTCTTCTTATATAAATAGGGATATTATATATTCCCTACTTTAAACATAAAATTATTAATAATAAATTTATTTGTTTTGTTGTATTTGTGGAACGACTGGATATAAACCTAAGTAAAAGTATAGGTAATAGTGAAGACGGTCGATGAACATATTCGAATGTTTAACTTTACTGAAAGAATATCTTAATTCCAACGATAATAGTCCATTTTTATAAATACACAAATTTAATTAATAATTAGAAATTAATTAATTAAGTTAATTAATATGTTAGAGCTTGATCTTATTTAATTCTAAAATAAAACTATAAACTAAAATATCAAAAATTGCAATTAACTATTAATAATATCCAAACGAAAGCGTTTTACACATTCAAGCAAAGTTATTCCGCGATAAATTACTTGTGTTACTTTTTGACATAAACTTATCTTGCCACTTTACATTTTATCTTGAAAAAAATTTAGTGAATGCGAAATTACTAAAACATCACAATATCCAATATAAATCTAGACTTCTACGATAATTTTTTTCGTGTGTAAAAGTTATCACTTTTACACTTTACAATTTATCTTGGTTTTTAGAGAATTAGGGCACTGTAGTAATTTAATAGCAATTTGTGCCCCACTTTGGGCGCCAAAATATAACGTGGTTTCTCAATGTTTGGAACGACGGTTGCTTGGGTAGACAAATTTTCAAACTCTTTGATTATTAGGGCGTCAGTCAACCGTGTAACCGTCCTTTCTAAGTGATAGCACGTTTATAAAGTATTCGGGTATGCTCAACGGCTGGGTGGGTTATTTTTTACCACTTAGATGAAGAAGGGCGGACAAACCATACGTGCAATTAAAATCAACCGTAACCACAGCGTTCTCTTATTAAGATTATTATACCACCCACATGATCATTCTCCATCTCCATATTACTTACCAAAAAAAATCAAATCACTTCATTTTAACAAATTATAATTCATGATAATAAATTGAGGATATATCGGGTTTTCATAAGAAAATCAAAAAAAAAATAAAATATATAGTTACATATAATAAAACGAAAATTTAAAAAACTCACCAAACCACCTCGAAAGAGTACTCCTTGCGTGTGTGCCTGGTCCTCCAAATGAAATGTATCCCAAAAACTGTATATGTTATTTTTACCCGATTCTTATGAACCCTTTTCATATACATACGAGTATAATTTTAACATATCCACTATTTTAATTTTAATTTTAATTAGATTTTTTTTGAGGATATTCACATAATTACCCTTGACAAAAAAACTATCCTACTTATTTACTATATTTGATTTTAAATTGCAAGAAATATCTAATAATAATAATTTGTGATTAGTACATTAATTTAATTAGTAATAATAATGATTATGAGCCATAAATTGTACGTATATATTTTATCCGTGTGTAAATAGCAACAAAAACGTTCAATTGATTTTAATTATTTAGTATTACTTAAAATTAAACTATTTTAGTTTAAATGACAATATAGTGTATAAAATTTTTTTAATTAAGCGTAATACTATCGCGATTTTTTACAACGGGTTAGCGTTCGCGCTTTAAATGCTGTAATATAAGTGGCATTTAGTAACCCGTTCAATCTAATACACCACCAAAAGAAAATATACCAACGATAAGTATACATGGTAATGCTTAATGTACTTAATATAATTTTAATCTCACAAAAAAAGAATGGAAACATTACTTTGCCTCTTATGATTTCCATAAAGTTTATACACAAGATACACTATAATTGGTTGAAAGTATGTCTTCTGCTGATGACACTCACTACTAGCAATTGTAATTATTTTAAGTACATAATATAATTTTAATGTTTATCCCTTGGGCTCTCACTTTTGAATGACACGAAGTGGAATTTATTTGCCAAAAATAAGAACTACAACATTCCCCTAGTTATTATACTTTTGACAAATACCCCTCTACTATTAATTGGTAACTGATTACCAAAATGTAAATAAAATACCAATCAAATAATACTATCATCTCGTTCGATTTGATCATTTAATATGAGTTTCCCGTTAACAGAGGTGTGTTTTAAAAATTATGTAATTTAAATGCCTTGTCAACAAAAAAATCCGTTTCAAACGCAGATGAGAAACAAGATTTTAGAACCAGAATTTGTATTATATATACCATTCGGTCATTGACCGAAGACAACAACAATGATAATTTTTATTGCTTTGTTTTTAAATTTCTATCCCCTTAACAAACCGAGGTGCAAATTTTGCACAAAATTTCTTTGATACATCGTTTTGCGAGTGTGTACGTGTAAACACTACTTCACCTACATTGTATATGACAGGCCGCGTTCTCAAGTTGTACCTGACCGCACATTTCTGGTATGCCTTCTTTATATTTCCTTTAACTATGAATAATCGAAAGTCGATCTGGCAACGGAAGAGGTATTTCACCATCTGAGATTGCTCCGAGTTGCTCGAGTATTTTATAGTGATTGATTTTATTGTATCCAAAACGCATAAAGAGAGGGGAAAATTTAACTGTTTCGTGACTTCCATTGCGAAGTGCTGATGCTATCTGAGGTAAATAGTTATCCCAGTTCGTATGTTTTTGTCCTATGTATGCTCTGATGGCCGATAATATAGAACGGTTAACTCGTTCCGGTTGATTCGACTGGGGCGAGTAAATTGCTGTCTTTGAGTCATCCATTCACTCCAAATTGATTTAACAAGTCCTTGTATTCAGAACTCTTGAAATGCGTTCCGTTGTCAGAATGGATAGTTTCAGTTACGCCATAAACAAAAAAGATTTCGATAATCTGTTGCGATTGCGAAGTACCCTTGTTTAACGACTTTAAAACGACGAATTTCGTAAAGTGGTCTATTACAATTAGGATTAAGGTTTTTCCTTTTGATGACCGAAGGGTATGGTCCAACTTTGCCATTCCTGGCCAATAATAATATCGCCGTAGCTTTTCCAAGTGTTTTTGCTATTCCACCATGTGATGATAACGGTTCACTGTGTTCTTTTTCAATTAATTTATGCCTGAGTTCGCTCTGTACCCACAATTTCCAAATTGACAGATCAGATATGAAACGAAATGATCGTCGATGTTTCATGAGTACTTATTTTATTATCGGTGCAAAGTCCTAATTCTCAGTCTACAATGTAGTTGATGAATTATATAAAAGTATTTTTATGGTCCTGCCATAAAATTCATCAAAATTAATCGATTCACTGAAAACTTGAAATGATGATGGACGTATCGTATAAGCAAATTAGTTGCATCCGATATTTCGTTGTACCAATATTAAATCAGTGCCTAAGTCAAAATAAAAAATAAAAAAAATCATAAATTGAAGTTTACGGTTTGTGTAAGTGCCTGTGAATTTTTGTTCAATATAAATGAATTAATTCTAGTGTTTTCTAATAGCACCGTGATTTGCATAGTCCTGTGTTTGTCAGGATCGATATAAATATTTACCCTCGTGTACGTAATTCGCAGTACGTAATTAAGGTGAGGTTTACTATCTGAAATTTAAGCTAAGCGCATATTAAGCTAATGCTAGTTTTGTGTTTCGTTTACTTTAGTTAAAGTGTGCTATTAAACTGTGCCATACGGATATCACATACGCTACGTAAAACCACTTGTTTAGTGCATTTTAGCTGATACCACCGTTCGATTCGAAAAAACAACAGTGGCCTTGATAGTGAAAAACTGATTATTTAGCGGACTTAATGACGGTGGTGTGATTTTGCGTACCGATATTTAACCACTGTCTTATGTATTTAAGTAGCATCTAAAAAGAAACTGTTACTAAAAGCAATCACCATCTGGGAAAATACCTCCGGATTGGAAAGCGATTCGTGCTACGGAGATATATGTGAAGCATTCACCAACAACAATTAAATACATCTAAAAATCGTACAAATCTACTTTGATTTAGTGTCATATTGTAAAATAATTATGAATCGTTGTTGTAACCTTAAAAGTACAGGTTACCTACCGATTACGTTAAGTCGCATGCACTCTTTTTAGTAGTTTACTTTAATATTATTAATTTACATTTATTTAAGTGCCTTAACTATTTATTTTGGATTGCTAGTAAATAATATTTATAGTTATTTAAGTAACGTATCGATTTAACTTTTTATTTCAAATAGCCTATTACAATTATTTAAATACCTACGTTTAATTTACGTGCATAGTTTAGCATTATTATGGTGTTTGTTATTTCTAATTAATTGAATTAAGTTTAAACTACCCTTCTTAGTATTTAGCCTAGCCGTAATATGCATAATATATATACAGTCGCCATCAGTAAAGCGCTTTGCCGGTCGGTGAATTGGTAAGTCATTTTAATTTTATTTCTATTATATTTGATCATTTGGGTATTTTAAGAAATTAAAAATTTAAACTAATTTAATTAAGTGAATTCCAATCACCTGCGTTAGAGTGAAAGTAAATATTAAGAATCTTTATTAACATGATACGTCTTTTTTTCTTTAAATAAAGTAAGTAAATTATAATGAATTAAAGTGTTTGTTTTTAAACGGGGTTAGAAGGAGGGTCTGAATAGGGAAGAATGGGTAGTGCTTTACTTGTGTTTTTTTGTATATTCATTTGTGAAAGCAGCTGATTACTGTTGTTGAACTCCCTTGACTCACTCCCATGCCGACTTCAGCTAGCGGGCTAATGGCTGCTACGGGATTAAAGTTCATCGACATTCTGTTAACGGTGCTATTTCACCATAGTTCCGTTACAGATACATAATTGATTTGTAGGTTTTGGTTCTAACCGTATGAATATTTTGTTGTTATCCACACAGAATGCTTCAAAGCTGTTCGGATCGTTCTCGATTTTAGTCCGTAGTTGTTTATATTCGTCATCTCCAAATTGATCTGAATTAATGTCAAGAATATAATTAAGTTTGGATATGCCAGCCAAATGTTCTTCTTTAGTATCGCAATAAATTCGTGACAACATATCTGGCACCACGTTATCTTTACCTTTTTGATGTTGTATATGGTAAAACGATAGCCCTGCAACTTTAAACTCCAGCGTGCGTGACGCCCAATCAAATCACGCTGTGTCATAAGCCATTTTAGGCTTGCATGATTGGTTATTAATGTGAATTCATGCCCTTCAATGTAAGTTCTGATTTTTTTTTTACAGTTATAAGATTGCCGCCAAACCTTCAAGTTCTGTAACTGAATAGTTTGTTTGCGCTCTATTCAGTTTTTGCGACATAACGCAATAGGTCGTTCATTTTCTTCCAAATCTTTCTGATATAAAACTGCACCCACGCCTTCCGTGCTTGCATCGCAACGAATAAAAAATGGTTGTGTATATGTCGGATTAACTAACACCGGAGCCGTAGTCAGTAACTTTTTCAGTTGGTTGAAGGCATCTTGTGCGTCTTGAGTCCAGCTAAATTTACCTTACCCCAAACAATTTGTAATTGGAGCCGTTATTGCTGCAAAGTTAAGGATAAACCTGCGGTACCAATCAGCCATACCGAGAAGTCGTCTGATCTGTTTTATATTTTCAGGTGGTGGTAGGTTTATTGTTCGGATCTGGTCTCAGTCCGCCTTCTCCAACCAAATATCCCAAATATCTTATTTCTCTCATGGCAAAGTGGCTCTTCTCTACGTTAATAGTCAGTCCTGCCGTCCTTAGTAAGTCTGCGACCAACTCTAACAATTCAAAATGGCTTCTCAACATGGCGGTGATGATTATCAAGTCATCCAAATACACGAACACTATCGTGTAGTTCATGCGGAATGATTTGATGCATCAGGCGACACTAAGATTGAGCTGCATTACACAGTCTAAATGGCATCACTTTGAATTGATAGAGCGGTCGCCCTGGTGCTGTAAATGCGGTTTTGTCACGGGAAGATTCTGCAAGCGGAATCTGCCAAAATGCGTCTTTTAGGTCGAGTCCAGTAATGTACTTTGTCTCTGAGAGTCTGCCAAGCAGTCCGTCTATTATGGGAAGTAGGTAAGCGTCTTTTTCTGTTACCGAGTTCAGTTTGCGTGCGTCTAGGCAACGTCGAGTCTCCGTTAGGCTTCCGTACTATAGTCACAGGTGAGCTCCATGTACTTTTGCTCTGCTCAACCACTCCTAACTCTAACATCCGGTCGATTTCCTCGTAAAGGCATTGCTGTACAGCGGTCGAAATGGGATAGTACCGTTGTTTAATTGCCCTTATGTTTTTTTCAATGATAATTTCGTGCTTGTACAACTTTGTTTTCCCGAGTCCGTCTTTCGACAATGCGAGGAACATACTAATTATCTTGTTGAGCTCGTCCTGTTCGGCATGATTTAATACATGACAGTTTGGCCTATCTTTTCCCATCTCATTTATTTCACTAATAGATTTCATTTGTGGAACAATATTGAATAACTCCCAGAAGTCAATACCAAGATACACAGGAGACTCCAAATTAGGCACAATACAAAATTTAATATTTTTAGTTATGGAACTAAATGTAACTGGTAACCAAACATATCGTACGATAGAATTACGCGAACCATCAGCAGTTGTAACGTACGAATTTAATTTACTGTATTTCATGTTAGCTTCCTCTAGAAACTGTATTGAATTATTCCCCAACACGCTGATAGAAGCACCGCTGTCTAATAGTGCGTTCATATGTTTTGAAGCTAAAATTATCATGACATATTGTCGAGAATCGTTTTTGAAAATATTAGTAGAAATAGATGAAATGCAAAGTTTTAAGAAAGATCGTAAATTGCGGAAATATCTTATAGAACGATAATGTTTTTTTAATTTTTGAGTTGCAATACAAATTTTGAGATTTACTGATTAAAATAGAAGAATCAATATGTGAATTGTTATTTACTGCAGAATTTATTATTGTAGAGTATATTTGGTTGTGTGGTTTGGCTTGATGCCAATTTTGCCGGTTTCCGCACGTTTGCAGCTCCACATCCAAAACAGAAAATATTTAGAAATTCTTTGCTACAGTCCTGGTATCTGTCGCCTAAATCCTTACAATTCCAACAGATTAATTGAATTGATTGATCTCGTGTGAAGTTGCGTTAGGTAGAAAAGTTGCGGTTTATTGCTTCGATCGAATAATCTATTTGATTTGGTGGTTCGTTAAAACTCTCAGATGCAGTTGGGATTATTTCGTGTTTTTCCAATTGTATGTGATCGCTCTGGAAACTGGATTGTATTTCATTGACATTAGGTCTTCGTCTAATAGTGTAGTCGTTAATACGTCGTTAATCATATCCCGTTTGGTCCCACATCCTTTCATATCGCTGGCATAAGGTCCAAAGTTGTTCCACTGTATTTATATTATTTTGATATGGTAAAGTGATGTTCTTCTGTGCTGGGTACATATTCTGGCACAAACGATAAATAATTTGTTGTTCTGTAAATCGGTGTTGTAGTCGTGTGTTCAAATTCTGCACTGCTAATGAAAATTGTGAAAATGTTTCCTTATGAGACTGAAATCTTCGCAGTATTTGTTCCTTGGTAACCTCTTCGAAATCGAAACTGCTAAAGAATGATAGCATTGCTGACTTCATTGAGGCCCAATTAGAGTTCGGATTAGTAGACCTGTACACCCAATACCTGTCATCTGCCTTTTTGGAGAGAAATAGGTGTACAATTTTTGTAAGATCGCGCTCACAAATGCCATCATCGCGCGCCATATTCTCCACCCGATAAATAAAGTCGTGTACGTTCGTTAAATCACTTCCATCAAATGACAGGTTCCATCTTTGCTTCAGTTTATGAAAATTATCCTGTCGAAACTGTTGACCTGGTGGTGGTGGTGGTGGTGGTGGACAGTTAAAGATTGGAGACAAATTCCGTTCCTCGTTGAAAGAATGATTCTGATAATTATGGTGTTGATTACATTTTTATTTGTTATGTAGATTGTTATTCAATTTCGATATAGTGGGCTGATTTACTGGTTTCTGGAAATTTACCACCTCTTGATTTCTCTGTTGACTTCGGAACCATATATTGTGTCGATACAAGTTCTACACCATTTTTCGTCGAAATCTTTTTATTGTTGTCTAACATATGTACTTATTTTTTCTTGAGGAAATTGAGTGTTGACTATGCTATCAATCTTTTCAGAAAGAGAACTCGACATCACCGTTGGTGATATTGTTTCATTACCTGCGGAGATATTTACAATATTTGCCTTTGATGGTGCCACAACCAGCTCTTCCCAAAGTTTGGCACACAACTTTACACCTCGGCGCCAATGACTACGCAATCCTAGAATTTCAACCGTCTCCCCTACTGTATTAATTACCCTCTCAGTTCTGGCTTGATAGTGAAGAGTCTTAGCATACGTCACGGTCAAAAAATCTATTGATGGGTTAGACCCCCCCTTGCAAGAAAGTTATAGCAAGTATACATTTTTTTCGGGCTAACTTCCCTCACATTGCATTTTTGACGTCCTTTTTTGAAGAAAAGGTTTTGCCGTCTAAATATTTTTGTAAAGACCGGAACAAGTACTAATCTGAAGGTGCCAGCTCTGGAGAATATAGTGGGTGTGGTAGTACATCCCATCCAAGCACACTATTTAACAATCTTTTATTTATTTTCTCTGGGTTTTGATCTGTCTGGTATCGGTTTTCGTCTCCTCCCAACAAACTATTGTTTTTTTTTCTATTTATATTTTTAAACGTCCCTTCGGCTGCCGTCTCCTTCTCCTGACAGGAACCTTCAAATGTGCTGAGTCATTATTGGATAGATAATTCAATTCGCCGCCATGGCTTAACTTTTGCAACACTTTCGCTCTCATTACATTGCCATCTGCTGTTTGGACACCATTAACTCTTGTACCAAAAATTTTCTGTTTTATTTTCTTAAGCGGTTTGATTCCTCGATATGTTATATGTGAATATAATAGTTCTGATGAGTTGCGAGGAAAGAGTGGTTGGATATTGGATTTTGTTATGTTAGTGAATTTGAAACGGGATGGGGAAGCTAGGGAATGTCTTATCGCTTGATGGAAGACGCGCGCATTCTGTGGTAGCCTCTTTAATACGATGGATTCATATAGTCTGTGCCACCTCACCCAACTAGAACTGGTACAATGTGTATTTTTCAGGGTCATGTCATTCAGAGAGAAACCATAAATAATCTCTTCGTAATATTTATTGCGATCAATTTGTCCATTCTTCACCATAAAATCAAGAGGAGGATATTTTTGCGTGAATTCGTGATACAAACGTTTGAAAAGTCATCTCTCCGACTAAAACTTGTTTGTCACCTCTTACTGTAGTGGTGTTAATGTCAAAATGCTGGCAATCAATCACTTCTCACGTGATATGACTAGTTGCTGGGACTGCTTCGACGTCCCAAAATTGACGTATAACTTTCCAATATTGTGACAGGAAGTTAGCACCAAGAAGTAGATAAATATTTCCAGGCTGTAAATAATTCGGATCCCCTTGTGTTAAATATTTAGACTTCTCAAATTTATCCAAATCCGCCACGTTCTATACAACAGCAGGACTCCAAAACGCTTCAACATGATGCAACATCTTACAACATTGTAGAACATGTGCAACATGACTCGATACTACGGGAGGCCTCTCCCTTTTCTCCAATTTTTAATGAAAATCATTAAAGCCGAAAACTTTCAAAAAAGAAATCAGGTCTCCATAGCAGGACCCCCCAAAAACGAATTTTTCCGACACGAACTCCTACAATCGCTGCTTGGCACTTAAAAACTTTCTCATGAATTTTCACCAAAAACGTGCGAGTCCAGTTAAAAGAAACATACTCTTACTATAGTGGTATTAATGTCAAACTGCTAGCAATCTATCACTTCTCGTCTGATAAATTGTTTTATCAAAATCGTTGCAACATCCTGCAAGATCTCACAACATTGGAGACCTCTTGTTCTTTTCCAATTTTTATGAAAATCATTTAAGTTGACACCCGCTCTCCATAGCAGGACCCCCATAAATGATTTTTCCAAAATTCGGGACCAATGACAATCGATTCTTCGTACCCAAAAACCTTCTCACCAATTTTA
The DNA here is from genome assembly GCA_947310385.1 of Nephrotoma appendiculata. NCBI lineage: Eukaryota > Metazoa > Arthropoda > Insecta > Diptera > Tipulidae > Nephrotoma > Nephrotoma appendiculata. The sequence goes on from OX371223.1 coordinate 288,295,079, forward strand.
ACCCGTTTGAAGTCTAAAAGAAATTTTCCGACATCAGGATCATCACAATCGATGCTGCGGTACTTAATAACCTCCTTTCAGTAATCTTCGTTGGGCTGTTTTTTTTGACAAAATAAATTTAAAATAAAATCGATTGCTGGTACTCGAAAACCCTCTTTCAACAATTTTCATTAAACCCAAGTTGGGAAACATCTTCGTTTTAATCATTGTGGTAGAATCCAATCAGATGATACAGTTTATGAGTCAGTGGTTTTTTTTGCCAGCATAGGTAGAGATAACCTAAATAGATAAATGCAATAGAACGCAATAGATAAACCGCACGATCATAATCATCACTTGATATTTTGCGCTTTCATTTTCATTATCTTCTAACACCTCTAACACTGTGGTTTATCTACATATTCGTTATTTTGATTAATCATCGATTTCAAACAACCCAAAATATTAGCAAACGAAAATCGAAAGTGTCATAAAACTGCGATCAATTGAAAGTCCGCGAAATCGATCCATCACTGTTCCGGTAAATTAAAATTATGCATTCAAATTTATGCAAATTTAATAAAATTTCAAGAAGTTGTTATAGGTATTTCATGGGTAGTAAAAACTGTTAGTGGTGAATAAAAAGTTGTATAAAGTTTCACTACTGTACAGTAGATGGCAGCTCAAAATCAAAAAAATATAAAGCTCTTACAGGTTTGAGTCGCGGCTAAATAAATTTAAAGCTTTTTGTTTGGATTGATTTTTTGTAGCTTTATATTTTAGATAGCTTATCCGTTTACTTAGTATTAATGTCTTAATTATTTTGTAATTAAAACACGTTCAATTAAAAAGATTTTACGGTTTGATATCGATTTTTTTTTTCGAAATATTTACGTATAAACGACTTGTCGACTGTATAACCACTTTGCAAAGTTATAAACTTGATTGGGATTATGTACAAAATGATAAGTGGTTTGGTGCAATTGATGATTTTAAATTTATTTGAAAGATAAGACATTATACTCGCGTTTGTCTGTGTATCTATGTGTTATAAAGAAAATCAGATTTTTTTTTTTGTTGTGGATATATACCGCGGAAAGTGGGTGTGGAAGTTGTTTGGTTTAATTGTTTGTGTAAGTTTTTTTTTTGTAAGCGGGTTTAAAACGACAATAATATACGAGTATGTAATAATTGTCATTTGTACTTGAAAAAATTTATTGAGATAGAAATTTTTGTGTTGTGTAAGTCTTGCGGGTATCACATTTAACACTCGGTTTTATTTTCTTATAATTGTTTGAAAGATTAAATGTAATTTGATCCATTGTTAATTGGTGTTCTGTATGTGTGTGTCTGTGTGCATATGGGTATAGAGGTTAAGCTAAGAATTTTTGGGATAGTACCCAGTTCTTTTGTTGGTTTAGCGTTTTGTTAAAAGTTAAATGTTATTTTTGATGTAATTGTCAATTTATTATCCGTGTGAGTTATGTGTTAGTTACCTTGTCAACAATCTTCTTCAAACCTTGAGATTAAATTTGTAACGAATTCTGTAAATGTCGTCATCGTCTACTTACAAGTAGCATTGGTGAGTTATTTGTTAAGTATACAAAATGTAACGTTCGGAAATAGTGTAAAGCTTCTATGATTTAGGTCGTTCAAAAGATACTTTCCTTTGAAAAATTTGTGTTCACAAAATCTACGAGATAGAGCCCTAGGCTGCTGGAATGTAAATTTATTGACCATCTGATCAATAATACTTGATCTCATTGATTTCTTCATGATCAAGAACAGCTATATAAATTATTTACAAAAAGACGAACGACGGATCTTAAGCTCTTACCTACCATTTTAAAGACCTTCTAAACTTAACAAACAAATTTTTTGAAAGGAAAACGGCCCAATGTAATTGCAATTATTTTACAAAGTCTAAAAACAGAAAAAAGGAGAAAAATTGTACTTCAGGTCTCCAGGATGTTAAAATCAAAATTAATAAGATGTGCATGCAGCGATGTACAGTATTTACCTTGGAAAAGTACTCCTATCTGCTAAAAGTACGTGCAAAAAAAGTGAGAAGAAAGCAAGAGCCTTTCTAGCTAAAACATGATAAGTTAAACAATCTCACCCAACAACTATAAATAAAAATAAAAAAATTGAAAATGAATCAATCAGTAACCATTTAAGAATGTTGGAGGCATATGGAGCAATTATTTGCCAAGCTAAGTGAAGAAACTGAGTATCTAAAACGAGAAAATGGAAAAGTAAAAATGAATCGGGATTCAAAAGAAGATTGCGATATAGGAAGCATTGAACGAGACAAATTCATCTATTTCACTGATGAAGATGAATTACAAAGAGAAACGAACTGGATCCTAAAGAAGAATAAACAGTCCAGGAAGAGTAAGAAAGAAAAAGCTGAATCATCAGCTGAGGCTGAGCAATTAAATGGTAAGGGACAATCTAGTCCAGATTCAAAATACCCAAAGCCAATCAACCAAAAGGTAGTACAGCTACCAAGACCAGGTACCCAGAAATTCAGTCACTGATGAAATCGGTTACTGACAGATTATAAGGTAACAGCGCTAAACAATGACAGCGCTGAACAATGAGGCCCGACCTATAAAAGTCTTGGCAAGAGGTTTGCATCACACTTGCTCAAGCAAAGAAATAATGGCAGACTTACAAAATAAAGGTCTTAAAATAGACTAGATGCTGTGAATATTGTTAAAAAAGAGAGAACAGAAATCCAGGAAGAGACTCCCTGTTTTTATGGTGGTATTTGACAACAAAGAGAATGTTCAAAACATTTATGGAATAAAAGGAATCCTTCGCATGAAGGTGAAAATCGAAACAATGAGGACAACTACAACCCGGGTTATCGTGTTTCAATTTAACGTAAACATTTTACAGTAGACACAATTTACCGTGGACACAATTTATCTTGTTGACAATTTATCGTATGCCAGTTTATCGTAGTTTGTAAAATTGACGATATGACAAAATGATTTGTAAATAAAAATAAAGTGTCTTCGGTTTATAAAATTTTATTGGATTCGGCCATTGTTGGATGGAAATGGGATTCTTAAATAATTTTTACAAGAAGTTCTGGAATATGGGCACCTGAGACGGAACTCTGTAATTTATTAACCGATTATGACGGGATTGGGTATGTTGGATGGAGATCGGATTCCTAAATGATTTTTGGAAGAAGTTCTGGAATATGGCTACCTGGGACGGAACTCGGTAATTTATTAACCGATGATGATGGCATTGGGTATGTTGGATGGAAACGGGATTCTTAAATGATTTTAGAAGAAGTTTTGGAATATGGCCACCTGATTGATTAGACAAAAGTCGATGATAAATTGCTGTACTCGATATTTGATGAAAAAGACAATTTCTGGTTTTTTATTTTTTCTAATAAATTTTCTAGTAAACTGTGAAACCATTGATAGATAAGTTTCTGTCCTATATCTTCCTATATCATATGTCACGCTAACATTTGGGAGCAACGATCTAAGGTTTTAACTCTTTGCGGTGCTGGCTGGTTAGTTCTAAATGAATATGGAAATCGAGAGAAAGCGATGCAAGACGAATTTTGCTTATAACCTTTGACACCACATGTCATGGCGAGTTATGGGCGCCACCAACCCAATACCACATCACCGTATGTTTTCCAGGATAGGGGTGGCTGAAGTGGGCGTCTGTCTTATAGTAAGGAGCTTGCTATGAACATGTATATCATTAGCATAACCCACACAGTAACCCACACACGTTTCAACTCAATAAGAGGGTTGAGCGGCAAGCCAACTACCTGCTCTCAGAAAAATCTGGCTATAAAATGTACCTAAAGGCGTCGGATAAATTTAACGTTTTGATAAGAACAACCTCTAAAAATACGAGAATATGAGGTGTGTAACGAAATTTCGGTTTTCAAAATCCCGATTTTCAAAATAAATGAAATAAATTCAAAATTACAAATTCCGGTTTTGTATAAAAAACCCAATTTTTAGAAAATCCCGTTTGAATTTTTAAAATTTGGCATATTTGCGTATCGAAACCGTAAGCCTCTACAATTATTGCATTTCAAAATGTTGCCTTAACAAAATGTTGCTTTTTTATTAATCTAGCAACTACAAAATGTTTCAATTACAAAATGTTACAAGTCTTGCAATTAAAAAACTTTATTAATTATTTTATGCAATTAATTAGAACTAGAAGAAAAGAAAACCGAGATTTTGAATATCGAGATTTCGTAATAGGTACACCCGGGAAAAGGAACATACTAAGCCATTTAAAATCTTCAGAACCTTTCAATCCAAGCGGAAATTTGCACTCTGTACGTAGTTATACTACAAGAGCTTAGATGGTCTAAGAGTTGGAAACGTAACTTCACCGATGGTTACACATTTTACTAGAAAATTTATTAGCAAAAATAAAAAATAGAATATGACTTTTTCATCCAACAGCGAGTACAGCAATTTATCATAGACTTTCGTTCAATCAATCAGGTGGCAACTTTTCAAGAGCTTCTTACAAAAATCAATAAAAAATGCGATTCCCTTCCAACATACCTAATACTTATAAGTTCCGTCCCATGTGACCATATTCCAGAACTTCTTCCAAAAATCATTTAAGAATCCTATTTCAATCCAACTAGGGAGTGCAAATTTACCGATTTTTCAATTTACCGGTAAACGGTAAATTTTGTGTAAGGTCGGTAATTTATCGAAAATTTACCGGTAAATTGAATTTAATAAATATGTTGGTTCTATGCCTTAGCTATTAAACTAGTGAAAAATTAATAAACCAGTGCTTGAAACAAATTAGTTTATGCCCTTTCCAATGTTTATGCCCTTTCTTTAGTTTATGCCCTTTCCAATGTATACCGACATGTCATAGAAATCACTCATTTCGTGGTAAAATGCGAAATATCAGGGTTAAGAAATTACCTTTTAAGATATTAATAAATTTGAAATCAACTTCATTTATTAGATTTATTTCAAAATGACCTCCTCAATTCCGTTTATACATGCACGGCGTCTTTTTTAAATCTCCACGGTTGTTGTGCGAAGTTGCATTTCATATTTTTGTGTCAAATTGAAATTTCTCTTGTGGGTACCTCTATTGTGTACACAAATTCCTTAGCACGTCCCCAAAAATCCAAGGGTGTGAGATCTCGGGACCGCGTGGCCAATAAAAATGAAAACCCCTACCAATCAGCACACCTTACAAAACTGGTAAAAACAGCTCAGATAGGTCATTCTGAACAAATCCGAAATAAATATTTTCGGAATGGCGTTCTGGCGCATAATATGGACCGATAAGGTTTCGACCAATAACACCAGCCCAAACATTAACGCTGAATTTCCTTTGGAAAGAATCCTGCCTTTTCTTGTGTGGGTTTTAGCCTTTACTGCGCCAAAGAAGCAGATAATGTAAGTTCACAATTCACTCACGATTGAAGTTAGACTCCTTTGTCCACAAAATCCATAAATCTACAAAACTTCAGCCGTCTAGCATTATCACCCTTTTCGTGTCCTAGAACAATTAACAAGAACAAAGTGAAATACACGGGCACTTCCGGTAGATAGCAGATAGTGACATATTGACTGAACAGCACAAAGCAATTAACACCCGGTTTACTTATTTTTTAAAATCTATCAATAACTTAAAAAACATTTTCTTAACCCTGGCACAAATAACTCTGACAAAATAATATCTCGTATTTTGACCACAAAATGAGGGTTTTCTATGACATGTCAGGGCATAAACTAGAGAATTTTTTAAAGCAAAATTAATTTCAAAATAACCATAAGTTTTATTTAATTTATTTAGATTGTGACGTTTTTCATAATACTACACATTTTTTTGGATTTAGAAGCCCATAAGTCATTTTTCTAGAAGGAGATGTGTGATGTACTTGCTTCAGTAATGTGAGCGCGCGACTTCGATAATCGGTAACGCACCGTCAGTTGCCGTCTTGCCGATAATGTTCGAAATGTGTTGTGTTTTCTCGACATAAACTCTCAACAGCGCGATCGCGCTGCTTGGGACTCAAACGGTTAAAACAAACTTAAAATATTATATTTCATTTACCGGGCTACTTAGAACCTGGGAATCATGGGATGAAAGCTTCCAAATGACCGCCCCTCTCCTTCTCTAATCTGCCAAAAAATGTTATCGGTTCACGCGCCCACTCTGTATAAGTTCATTTCGTTTCATTAAATAAAATTCATTATATAAATCTTCAGTAGGTATAGCTACTTTATTCTACATAATAATTAATGAGTGAATTCTTTCCTTTATATAAATCCTTTGTTCGATTAAATTTAAAATATGCCCTCCATTTTTTTCAATGAAATGCGCGTTATTAATTATAAATATATTTTTACCGAAAAATCGGTAAATTTGTAAAAATTTACCGATAAATCGTAAATATATTTTATACGGTAAAAACGGTAAATCGGTAAATCGGTAAACGGTAATGCACTCCCTAAATCCAACATACCCAATCCCATCATAATCGGTGAATAAATTACCAAGTTCCGTCCCAGGTGGCCATATTACAGAACTTCTTCCAAAAACCATTTAAGAATCCCATTTCTACCCAACATACCCAATCTCATCATAATCAGTTAAGCATTGGTCGAGTTCCGTCCTAGATATTGTAGAACTTCTTCCAAAAAACATTTAACCCGTTGCCGCACACTTTCAAATTGACGAGCGTGCTCAGAAACATACTTTTTTGTTTTCAATTGTTTATGACTGCCATATAAAATTGAGCGTCATTTATATGTTTGGAATTGAAAATTATCACATTTTCTCACAGTTTTTTCATGAAAACTCTGGACGGCTATAGCCGTCATTTGGTCATCACAACATTTTCTCTCTTTCCAGAACAAATGACGGCTATAGCCGACATTTGTATCTGTAGGCGGAAATATATCAAATTGTTAAATATGAAAAATCAAAACAACAAAAAACAATTGATATGTTATCTCAGTTATCTGGAATGATACATCTTTTTTATCTTCGATGTAATACTGAGTAATTAACAAATAAATGCATTAGTACACTTCGTACGAATGATGTTGTTTTTTGTTAATTAAAATATACAGGATGGCTAAGGCCGTCATTTGTCTACATATCACCAAAAATCCGACGGCTATAGCCGTCATTTGCGGCAACGGGTTAAGAATATCATTTCCATCCAACATACCCAATCCCATCATAATCGGTTAAGAAAGAAAACTGTTCTACGATAAATTGTGTCCACGAGAAATTGTTCTACAATAAATTGTTCTACGATAAACTGTTCTACGATAAATTGATTCCACGATAAATTGTTTCCACGATAAATTGTTTCCACGATAAATTGTTCTACGATAAATTGTTCTACGATAAATTGCTCACGATAAATTGTTCACGATAAACTGACAGTAAATCCACAACCCGCATACCCCAATGCAAGAAATGTTAGGCATTTAATCACACCAAAAGATATTGTAGCCGGTATCCAAGATGTGTAAAATGCGCAGGTAATCATATTACCCAGGCATGAACAATAGGGAGAAATGTGTCAACCAAGTGTACAAATTGTAAGGGCCAACATCCAGCTAACTATCGAGGCTGTGAGGTTGCTAAACAATTACAAAAATTAAGAGATAAGACAAGAAATCAACCGCAAAATCTTGAAAATCGAAGGGTTCAAATATCAAATCAGATGGATCAAAACCCACAACCAAGCAGCATAGGGCAAAGAAGATCATTTGCCCAGGTAGTAAAAGGTTTGGGTTCAACCAAACATATGTGGACTTCGAAAATAACCAAATTATGGAAAACATTATGAACAGCATTGCAGCTCTTATAAAGCGGCTAGATGACCAAATTATTCTGAACAACGTGATATTTTAATTGAAGCCATTTAGTTATTTGTTAAAATCTGGGGTTATAACTTACATCACTCCATTCATCCAGCGGAAAGAGCAGAGGTGGTTGTTACAGGCTGGCTACTGCCAACCTGCAGATATTCACTAAGCGCATGCAGAGGCCTCCACGGTGATTTTTGCCGGCTACGTTCTCAGGGAGAAGTGCGAAGGGTCGTGGGGTTTGAGGCATGCATGGCTCCTGGCTTACACCGTGAGTAAAACGAAAATTTAAATAAAAATAAAACGCAAATAATAATAATAAACCCGGAGTTCCGCCGAAATTCGTCGGCCGGAACCTGAGGAACGAACAACTCAAAAATTATAAATGGGAGAGAGGTGCCTTGGTGCGCGCATCCATTCGAATTCAAACAGGGCAAAGCCCCGGTTACGAAATTGGATGCGGGCACCAAGGGACCGCAAACACTAAACCGACACAGAGGGAGTCTCCGCTCCCACCACACCTACCCGAAAAAATTTAATAATTCATTTTATTTACCGAAAAAAACCAAAAACAAAAAACGAAATGAAACAACTTCCCCCCTCCACCCGCACCAAGATAAGAGAGAATGAGAGAGAGAGAGCAATATGCAACGAGCGTGCACCCGCTGTGCGGCGCTCGATCACAACAAAAATTTGAAAATTATGTTAAATAAAAAAAAATTTAAATATATATATAAAAAAGATCAAAAAATTAAAATAAAAATAAAAAATTGTACCTTGTTTTTTTAAATAAAAAAAAATTCTGTTGCGACCTTGCGCGGCCGTCATGCCACAGGTGGCCTTGCCCCACCCGGACCGTTGCGGCCTTGGTGCCGTTTACAGCGTGCTCCACCGGTGCGGCCCAACCGCCGGTAAAATATGCTGGCCTCAACTGGCCGCCGATATAAAATAAATTGAATAGCCGGTTGGCTACCCGAACGTTGCGGCAGACCACCGATAACCAAAAACACACAAATGGCCGGCTGGCCACCCGTGTCGTTGCGGGGCCTCTCCCCGATACCAATATTCAGGCCTTGATCGACCGCTAAATCCACTATTCAAAAACTATAGGGCGTTGCCTCGCCAAAATCCACAAAATTGTTGAGCGTCCTTCGCCAAAACCATTACCACGAAGTAAATAACCCCTGTGCCGCCGTTATTCGCAGAAACAGTAGTGGCCTCACCTGGCCACCAGTAAATATGTTGGGCGTGTCTTGCCAACAGTAAAATTCGGCCTTGATATGCCCCCAAACTGAGGCGTTGTCTCGATGTTGAAAATTAAGCACCCGTGGTTAATTTCGTTCCGATGTCTCAATCCTGATATTTTATTATCCACTATACGACGTAACCACCACACGCAACAATACCCGTCTTAGGTACGTCAATTAAATGGTGAAAAAAATAATCCAAAATAAAAAAAATTCGTTGATTACAACTTTCGATATTCACTCTATTTCCATACACAAAGTCTATATGGATTATCAAAAAAACATTCTCAAAAACAAAAAAAATTGCACAAAATTAATTTCAATCAAAATATTTTTATTACACTTCCAAATTGTTCATACAAAAAAAACAAAATCCAATCAAAATGGATTCCTCCTCACTAAACACAATTTTTAGAACAAAACTTGTTTTTCTTTTCTTTTCAACTGGACTCTATACAAATCAAAATCAATAATTGACTTAATAAAAATCAAAACTCGACTGTGTTTACAAAAAATCACAAACTGAATGTCATACCAAAAAAAACATTCGAGCGTCGCACAACTCATAAAACGTTTTAGAAGAAAATGCATCTCTCTTCTCTGTCTCTCCTTTATACCAAATTTTCGTTGGTACAAAAGAGAGACATACAAGGAAAAAACATTTTTTTCAAAACGTTTTACTTTGCACACACTCGATGCGCACTGCTCTCTCTCTCTCTCTCCCATTTTCGTTCCGTTGCCAACATAACAGAAGAAAACACACAAGAATCCATCCACCAAGAAACCACGTTTAGACAGCGAAAACCCGGACGCAAGAAACCACGTTTAGACAGCAAAAAACCCGGACGCAAGAAACCGTGGAGAATAGAAACACACAAATTTACAAAAATGTCTTGTTAAGACAACACAGTCGTAACATGGTTCAGCATTGCTAATAAAAGAAAATATAAAACACCATTTGCAATCAAATATCGAAGAGAAACAATGCAAGTCACTACTGTAAGGTTCCAAATTAAACAGAGACAGCTTACTGTCTCCGCAATATATTGTCCTCCCCGGCATAACTTGAAAAGAGAGGACTACCTTAAACTATATTTAAATCGCTTGGATGTGATTTTAGCAGTGGAGTAATGGAGGAAAAATCAATCTTCAGGTACCGATGAATTAGAAAAACGTAATGAAACAATTCACTATGCTGCTTTGGTAAGTATCCCCATTATAAAAAAATAAGAAGAAGCTTAACATATAGTTAAAGAGTTGGTAAGAGAAAAACGACGGGCACGTAAAACCTGGAGAGCAAAACAATTCTTAACAATGTAGGTTACAGTCTCAAATCTCTTCTTAAAGAAGTTGAAAATGCATCAATCCATAGATATCTAGTTATAGCCTAACCGATGAAAAAAATTCTGAGTATTCACTGTAGAAGGCGACGAAGGGACTCAGACCTAAAATGCAAGTGTCTCCACTTAAAAAGGAGGATGGAACCTGGGCAAGAGGTCATAAAGAGAAGGCTGATCTGATTGCGGACTATGTGTAGGATACCTTCCAACCACTACCAAGACAAACAGCTAATGAACATATAGTGTCAATTCACAAGCTTGATGATTTTGATATACGCCCAGTTAAAAAAGCCCCAGGGTATGACTTGATTACTTGCCAAAAAATCAAGGCTCTACCAAATAAAGGATTTCGTAAGCTATTACACATAATCAATGCAAGCTTTCGGTTAAAATATCTTCCGTGGCAATGGAAAGTAGCAGAAGTAATCATGATAGCAAAACCTGATAAACCACCTAACGATAAAAAATCATACAGGCCAATTTCATTGCTGCCAATTATGTCAAAACTAACCAATAATTGACAACCAACAACTAATTCCTCCACATCAATTTGGATTCAGAGAAAAACATTTCACAATTGAACAGATCACCAACTTTATTGAAAGAACCAAGCAGATTACCAATGCGGTTTGTAACTGGACTAAGCGCTAGACAATGAAACATAATGAGACGAAATTCACGCATATTAACTTTACATATCAATATCTTGACATGACTCTCGATGTCAAGCTCAAGTGGAGAGAGCATGTCAAAAAGAAAAAAGAAGAACTTAGCATTAAGTTCAGAAAAATGTATTGGCTCATAAGTCGAGGCCTGACCTTAGAATCCACAACAAGCTGCCGCTTTATCGGCAAATACTGAAGCCGATATGGACCCACGTTATTAAACTCTGACGTTTCAAAACAAGGTTCTTCGTAGCATCGTAAATTCTCCGTGGTACATAATAAATGAGGACCTTCACAGGGACTTACAGATGGAAAACATCAAAAATGAAATAAAAGAGCATGCCGCCCAAAACAAAATAAGGCTCCAGGAACATGGAAACCCCTAGATTCGCCATATGATAGATAACCCTGTCATTGTAATAAGACTCCAAAGAACGAGGCCACTTGACCTAGTAAACATACCCCAACAAATCAGAATCGTTTAAGAAATGTAAAATTTGTAAAAATTTGAAAGATAAATTGCTAGATGAGCACAGTCTAAGTTGTAATTAATAAAGGAAAAAAAAGTAGTGGTTATTATCTCTGGCGAGCAATCAAAAACTTGGAAGGTCCAGTTATGCAGGTTCCTTCAATAGAAAAAGCTAGTGTCTGAAATAGCGTGGATAAATATCGTACATTAGCACCAAAATTGCGAATAATATTCCAATCGCATGATAAACAAACAATTTCAAGGTTTTGTGCCAATATGTGACAAGATCTACACGAATATGTGACTCACACACGCAAAATGTGGGTTGAGCGGCGGCCAACTATCACAAGGTTTCACAAAAACCTTCAAGTTCACAGATAACACTGGGAACATGGAATGTGCAAATCCTCTTAAGAAAATACTTGCACTACAAGAGCTTAATGGTCTGTGTGTGTGATCCATAATACTACCAATGGCTACACTACACTCCACTACAGCGGCTTTCTGGTCCACCGGCGAGTGCAAAAGCATATCATTGACTATCCACCTCGCCAACACGCGGATATGCACCAACCGAACACAAATCGGATTATGTAAAAGATTTGTTCTTTGATAAGCTGGAAGAAATAATCAGTAACATCTAGGGTTTCCAAAATACTCGACTGAACCAGTACCCGAGTAATCGATTACTGATTTCATTGATACCCGGGTACTCGGAAATACTCGACAAAAAATAACCTTCCGACGATATGAAAAATTGACTATAATTTAATTTTTTAAATAACTTTTTATTCAACAAAAACTTTAAAATGAATTCATTCGGTACTCAGTATTCAGCATATTGTATAAAATAAAATAAAAATCATTAAAAAACAATGAAAACAATACGTTATACGACAACGAAACGAAAAAAATTCATTTATGGGTTCAGTTAATCACTTATCATATAGTATTGTATGCGAAATAATATTTTAAAAATACCAGGGCAGTTTCGTCATTATGTTGCCTGATACTGATTTTGACAATACACGCTCGCATGCTGTTGATGTTGGACGTATTGTAAGTAAAGCTTTATGCAAGCGTGCCGCCATTGCTATTCCTTCTGTTGGTTTTCCATTCTTCTCTATAAATTTGAACTCCTTTTCAATATTACCTTTATTAGACGAACCAGATGAAACTTCTGGCTTCGGCACAGAAAAGGAATTGAGGCATTGCCAAAGCTCGCTGTATGATGTAGGTGATGAAACGTCTTCATCAGAAGAGCTTATAACAGCTGCATCCTGCTGAGTCACTGAAAATAAGCGACTGTATAGCACTTTAGCTGATTGTTTGATTAATGTTTTTGAGGAATATGTAAAAAATTTGTTGGATTTGGAGTCCATGATGAAGAAAATATAAGAGTGATACAATTTCTACGTTTCGGCGTTGATGATTGCTATAGTTATCGCATCAAACAATTCCAGAGACAAGGGAGTATTCAATTTTTTCAGTTGTTGAAAAATATAGAATAGTGTACCCTAAGCAGACAATAGGTTTGATTCCTGTTTACTAAGTTCTTCAACTGCCAACGTAAGCGGCTCAATGACGTCTGCAACTTCCGTTAGGATTTCAATATTGCCTTCGGGAACTTCCTTAACACCGAGTTTATCTAAAGCAGAGTTAACGTATGTGTGTAATTTCAGGAAACGCTTGATAGATGTAGCCAGTGTATTCCACCGAGTTCTGCAGTGAAGTATTAGTTTTAATAATTTTCCCTCTTTTAAGGTTATTGCTTTATTTAAAACTTCCGTTCGAATCGATGATTTTTTAAAAAACTTAATCGTTTCATCCAAATATTTTTTTATGTTTTATCGCTAGTTGTTGAACGTGCATCATTTATAGTTAAATTGTCGTCATCACCAGGTTCATTATAATTGCTGGAGTCACTGAAGTTATCCTCATCTTCATATTCTTCATCTTGCGTATTGATGGTGGTTGCGTTAGGATTTTTATACATAACCTTAAGAACAGCCAAATGAATTGCGTGGTTGTAACACAATTGACTTTCAATATTTATTAGCCTGCCATATTTTACCATCACACTAGCACCATCATGAGTAAATGCCACGATATCATTGTCTAGATTAAGACCACGTTCAACTAAACGTTGTCTAACCAGTTCCTCAGTTTTCTCTGAGGTACAGCTGTCCGTTATGTGCACAAGCCCCAAGACGAACGATTCAGCGGAAGAATGAACCGTAACATTTAAGAATCGTCGCATCAAAACATCAGTCCATTCATCAACGGTTATACTAAATTTCTTACTTTCGTTCAATTGACTTACGAATTTAAGCTTAATTTCAGCACGCTTTTCATCGAAAAACTGCATCACATTGTTCTTAATTAATAGACGTATTACTTTTCGGCATAACATAATTACGGCTACTTACGTATCCGCTGATAGCTTCAGATTTTCTTATCGAGTTAAAAGAAAACCCATCTTTAGCTGCACATTTTGCTATAATTTCTTGTAAAGATTCTCTTTTTATGAATCTTAACATCGTTGAAGAAGATCTAGATTTAATTTTTTTTGACGATTCTAATTCCTCTTGAGGTTTTTTTTAATTCAATGTTGTGGATTTTATGAAGTTGGTTGATCATGACGGATGTATTGCTACCTTTGCAACTAATCATTGTTCCGCATTCCCGAAATGTACATTTTACGGTCTCAGACTTCTGTTTCTGAAAATAGTCCCACACTAGTTCATTTCCTGAATTCCTGCCAATTTTTTAAATATATATATTCAATGTTATTATACTTTTAATTATATGTATAATAATATTATAATTATAAAATTAAAAAAGCAATAACTTTGTTTTTTGTGACTGTGATTTTCATGAAAATCGTATTTTATCGACTTCACAGTTATGTATGACAAGTCATCGAGTACTCGACGAAAATACCCGAGTAGTCGAGTATTGAAAATTGGTCAAAAATTACCGAGTACCCGGGTACTCGATACTCGATATTGGAAACTCTAGTAACATCTTGTTATTCTGTCATGACGTATCACTATCGTGATAGTTTACTATCCCAGCCCGAAAAATGTCACTATCGTGACAGTAAACAGTGTCATGATACCCTGTCACGACATTTATAATATTCAGCACACAATTTTAAAATTATTTTTATGTATTTTTAAGTTATCCGCCTTTTGCTTGGTGGTCTAGGACTCTAGGTAGCTAGACTTAAACTCGGCATTTATATGAAGTTAGTCTGAAAATCCTAAAACCAACACTAAACTAAAAGAATATTAATATCGCGACAATAAAAAATTGTCGTGTTATCCTGTAATAACATTAATAACATTCAGCCCGAAATTATGAAATTATTGATTATTACGTGATTGACCTCCATGAAGATAGCATACATTTTTAGCTAGAAATTTTATTTTTTGGCTTATAGATATAGTCCTTTGAATCTCGCCTCATCCGCTTTCCACGAGCACTTGACAATTATATGTGTATTTTGTATTTTATGTCATGACAGAAGTGATATTGCCATAAGTAAAAAAATTAAAATTTCACATTTTACCTTCAAGCTGGTAAAGTAACGAGGCGATCAAATAATGGAAGAACGGAAAATGAAATTGACCACGTCATGATCTCGAAGAGACGTTCTACAACTGTAGCTGACTTTAAATCATATAGGAGTGCCGATATTGACAGTGATCATATGCTCGTAAATTGTCGAAGCATTAAAAGACTCTGTGTTCAGTTACCAATCAGCTGTTATTGAACTTCTAGACTGGCATAACGAATACCACGATCCTCAATCAAACATCCAAGAGCAGTGGCAAGTTATCCAGCCACTCATAACAACCGCAGTTGAAAATATAATTAGAATAACACCACTAAGATCGCGTAATGATTGATTCGACGATCAGTGCCCTCAACTCGTCGAGAAAATAAACGAAAACTTCATGAAAAATGGTCTCTTAACACTAGGAGCTCTCAAATAGAATATCTCCACGCCAGAAAAGCCACATCAGCTTAAATTTTACTAAAGACTTTCATCCAAGATTGATAGCCATCAAAAACATGAATGAGTGCTGAGATCAAACGTGACTGATGTTTCCTCAGTATGGCAAACCTACTACCGAAATCTACTAAATCCTGCAGACGAAGTGCCCCCTATCCGAGCTATTGCTTCAGCAGGAAGCTTCATATGCAGCATAATATATTAAAAAATGGCAAAGCACCAGGTCTACTTGCCAGAATCATTCCGCTCGCCAAAAATATCATTTTTGATATTTACACTGATATAGCACTGGTCAGTGCTTCACACTACGGATGATCTTGGAAAAATGCTTGGAGTGCAACATAATCATTCACCAATTCTACATAGAATTTCGACAGGTATATTATAGCATGAATAGCGAAAACCTTTGGGCCGCGCTGATATGTCTAGGAATTCCAAAGAAACAACAACTTTGAAGACTAACAACATCTGACACTTGAGTACCTTATACGGAAAAATGGCATTGAAACTTCGTGTTGTATATTTAACAAGTCCGGCGAAATTCTTGGATATGCAGATGATTTCGAGTTTTTTGGCCGATAAAATGATATCAAGGACTATTTAGTACCGCTTGACTACCACGCGGAACAATTTGGTTTCAAAATCTCTCGTCTAAGATCTCCGTGTAATGAGGCAGTTGGATAACCACCTTGCAGGCGGAAAAATTCGTTCGTATAGGATGTGAAAGCTAGAGATAAAGAGAGGGAACACAGTTAGGTATCTAAGGATTAGCTTACAAGCATACATTAAAAAGAAGCATAAAGCCCATAAACCACACGAAACCGTTGTTTGTCTGGATATAATGGTAGCTCTTGAACCTCTTCAAGTTGCTCCTCAGCCCAAATACTGCAATTTTGCTTATTAACGTAGTCATTAAGCCAGAAATGGGCCTCACCGCCGAACAAAATTTTGGTCGAAAACAGTGGATCTTTTTAAAGCTTTTCAAGAGTCCAATGACTGAAACGGTGACGATTTGGAAGATCGGCCGGTTTCAATTCTTGCACGAGTTGTATTTTGTATGCTTTTAAACAAAAGATTCTTACGTAAAATATGCCAGTTTGGAGCATACGACAAGCTAAACTGTTGAAACGGCGCCGAATCGATTCATCACGGTCATCGCGTACACTCTCAGCTACCGCCGTTATATTTTCTTCACTACGTTCTGAATGTGGTCTATTTGGTCGCGTATTATTCAATAATGAAAATTCAGGTTTCAAATTTTTCGATGGTTCGGTAGGCCGATTATGTGGGCGAAAAGTTGCCCTAAGCGCACGAAACACATTCTTCGTAGAACACTGATTTTCGTAATACAGCTGAATAATTTGTAGACGCTGTGCCGGGCTAAGTATTTCCATGATGAAATGTAAAACAATACTGAACAAAAGTACCATAACTGTTTGACTCGCCTCACACGTGATCTGTCCTAAAATCCCGACTGAAAAAAGTACTCCTAAATGAATCACCCGTTATTTAACTTTGAGAAAGTCACTAATTGGACAAACTCAACTTAGTCCAATGTGTCACCAATTGTTTGAGAAAGAAGCTTACGTTCTGACTTTGTCAACGCCTTGATTTGATCGGGAATTGCACCAGAATCCTGACTATTCCAATAAACCTTCGACGCATTCTTTAAATGAAGACATCGATGGCATATTTCTAGCTTTGGCATGCTCATATTACACGAAATATTTCGCGAGTTGATCTGGAAAATATTGCTTGCGTTAAATGTCATAGTTTTAATTACAGAACTTATCGATCGTCGTTCTTCTTCAGTCCTCTTCGATCTGGCTGATGCTGTCTGGGTAGCATCTTTATATCGACGAGTTTTCCTTTTATCCTCAGTTGCTGTCGCTCTGGCTAATGATGCGGCTCATCCTCAGTAAGTGTCGGTCTGGATGTAGTTGTCTGAACAGCATTCTTTCGCCCGCAGAGTTTGAGCTTCATCCGCGGTTACTGTTGCTCTGGTCCTAGTTTATTTCCGTTAGACAAAAGATGGTTAAAATTGGTCGATGTAAAACGTAATATTTTAAGGTTGGACATTTGTCATCAACATAACCTTAAAATATTAGCGATTTTGTATCAGCATCATATATTGTTCTCCTTTGAAAATGTCAAGTTTTGAGCCAAATAAGCGTCGTTTGTCGATGTACATCGATTGCTTGCAGAAGCATATGGTGAGGCTCCTTTAAGTGAGGGAAGTTGTCGAGAATGGTTTCAAATGTTTAAGAACGGTGAATTTGATATCGACGACAAAGAACATGGCGGAAGCCCGGAAGCGTACGAAGACGCGGAATTGGAAGCAAAAATTGGATGAATATCACATTGTTTAAAATCGAGAATGGTGCTTGCCAGTAATACATGAAAGATTTTTTTGCATCGCATAGTCAACATCGATAACAGAACCGCACCCAGCATTACTGCCTTACTACGTGGCCACTACTACTCCAGACACGACAAAATAATTATCCTGCATCATAATATTCGTCCACATGTTGCGGCGCCGGTCAAAATCTACTTGGAAACACTCAATACCGAAGTTTAACTTCACCCAGTGTATACACCAGACATTAGCCTGTCTAAATACCACTTGTTTCGATCGATGATGCCTGGCCTGTTTGAACATACCAACAATTAGGTTGATTCATTGATAGCCTCAAAAGGTGAAGGGTTCTTCCGATTCGTATGCTGCCAGAAAGATAGAAAAAAGTGGTAGGTAGCGATGGACAATACTTTGAATAAAAATAACTTACCGCTCTTTCACAATAAATGCCCAATTTTTGATAAAAAAACGGCGGAGACCTATTTACATACCCAATAATTTAAGGGATACGCGTTCGAATTTCATATTAACTGTCTAATATCAGTGATATTAAGCGTTTTGATAAACAATAATAAAAAAACACACGAAACAAAATTAATAAAAGTAAAAAAAACAGGGGCGAGATGTTGTATTTTCGACTGTCGGCTTATTTTATGACTCACTTTTTTAGAGTTAAATGATATACTATTTCATCTTTCCAATTATTATTTTTCTATTGTGGTCTCAGCAAGCTCGAATAAAAAATTATTCTTTTTCTATTTTACGCTGTCTAAGGTGACTCGATTTGTTTATTTATACATCACGTGAAATTTTTGTTTGTCGAACCCGTTTGTCGAAGTGTGAAAAAATAACAAAGAATATTTTTATACTGAAAGGTTGAAATCGCGATACTTTTTGTGTAATTGTTTAGATGAAAGCGCATTTCATTTTGCTTTAGAAAAATGAAACATAAACTAAGTCGAAAGTCAAAAATTGGCATGGTACAACATACCTCCCCTGCAAATTAAATAGTAAAACGGGCAGTGTGAAAAAACAACTATCGGTACTTTGCCTAGAATTAAAACTTAACAATTTATTATTTTACTTAGAAAAACAATTTTCCATAAACAAAAGTTTCTTAAAAATTAGTTTCACGTATCGGTCACTGTAAACGATGCTATAAACACATTAATTACAGTAATCAAAAAAATTCCAGCCGTTAGGATGTTATTCGTTTTCCCTAGGTAGTTATCTCGGCCGCTGTTCTTCATTTGTCGCTAAATAAAAACAAATGGATAAAGTTAAGCGAACCTCATGCTGAAAATGTATATTTTACGCACATACCTTAAAAATAAATCCGATTCCGACACAAAGTTGTAGTATTAGCGACGCTATAACTAAACACAAGCTGGCGTAATATGTCGGTGATGTCGTATTGTAAGTGCAAAGAAATCTCAATTGATTTGAATTTGCTGTCAGCAGCGCTATATCCATCATACTGAGTGCTGCAATTTTATTTACTTTGTATATTTTACTGGCCGCTGCATCATCCACTACGCCAACGTGTAACTCCATATTTTTTTCGGTACTGCCGAATGTTGTTTGTTGTGATTCAAGAATGTTTGATCGTGTTTGATTGAACTGTTCCAATGGAATTGATGGGTTTGCCATTTTTTTTATTTTTATCTCTTTTTAATGATGTATGATGCTGAACTGTTTTATAGTTGTGTCGTGTAAACTATATATTTATATTTGGAACGTGTATAATTATAAAATTTAATCAGAATTTGATAAATAGAATTTATTATCTGAATTATGATGAGAACTCAAACATGACAGACATTTATGAGGTTTCCAGAACTGGTTGTTGATATTATTTTTCCAGTCATCCCTTTATCTATAATTACTCTTGTGTTGAAAGTGAAAGTGTTGGAACGACACATTTATCCAGAAACGAGACACCATGTTTAACCGATACCCATATCGGTCAATGTCAATACCGTTGGAACCATTTTGTATATTACACGCCATGCATAATTTTTGAGTAGATAATATTTATTTTATCGTAATTCACATTAAATTCTATAGTTAGGTGTTCGTAAATAACTATTGCAGTCCAATTAGTACGTAGTTCAGTATTAACCGTCAGCTCAATAGGTTAAAACTTCATTTTAAAAATGGAAAATCCACCAATTAAATCGGAACAGATCGAAGAAGTGCGTTCAAGCATCTCGAAAGCGCCAGAAAAGCCAATCGAAAGTTCAATCAAAAACAACGATAAATTGGATATCGAAGCGGAAATGTCAGATGACGATGCAACGGCCACAAAGCCCAACCATGCATATCGAGTAAGTAAAACTACCGCACTCGGTATGATGGATATAGCGCTGCTCACAGCAAATGCAAATCAATTACGATTTCTTATCACGTACAACACGAATTCGCCAACGTATTATGTTAGTTTGAGTTTGGTTATCGTATCGTTGGTACTACAGCTCAGCGTAGGAATTGCGCTGATTTTTAAGGTATAAAATATAAAATATTTGGAAAATTGCTCCATCGCATGCAAAATAACCTAACCTGCACCCCTATTATATTTTATTAACAGCGACAAATGAAGAATAGCGGCCGCGATAAACATCTAGGCAAGACGAATAACTTCCTAACGGCTGGAATTTTTTTGATTACTGTGATTAATGTGTTTGTGGCGTCATTTACTGTGACCGAATCGTCAACGGTATGAAATGAGTGATTATATTTTGATTCTAGGTATTATGACTGATGTGTGTTAATTTAAATGAATTCAATATTGAAAACATAAATAAATTTTAAATTACTTGAAGTATCGGGCGGTTTAATATCGTCCTGGCAAAGTCATTATTTTTCCCCATAATTCCCCATTTAGATGTAGCTTGCACCATTTTTACGGTAGCTACGCGCGTAGTTTCATCGTTTGCAGTGTAAATTTAAACATTTATTTTGGCAACACACGCGGGTTCTCTGGTAAACAGCACATGTTATAGTAAAATTGTTGATCATTTTAAGATGGTGAAAATACAAAATTGCTTCACAGTAGATTAACATCATAAAGCAGATGTATCAACAAATTTGGGAATTTTTAGATGAGCATCAATCGACGAATACCAACTCGCAACGGTTACATTTGGAATAGTATCCAGTTTTTCGAAACGTCACAACAATTAGCGATGAAAGACCTGTTCACGCGCTTCTAATATTGTACACAACGAATTCTACTTTCCTGCGAAGTTGGACAGTTACGTCTTTGTATGTGGTTTTTCACTCAAGTGAAATATGTCCCCAAAAAAAATCCCAAATTTGTTGCATGCATAATCATTTGTTGCACAATCAATAGGTATTTGCAACAAATTTCAATTATGAAATATGTTCAAAAAATTTCAAAAGATTGACATATGGATAGGTTTTGTGGAATGCTCGTGATACGTTCTCTTAACGGAACAAACTAATAGAACGATTCGTATGGGTCGGCGATATACATAAATAACGGGTCTTTTACAAAAAAATGGTTGTAATAAATTTGTCAATTGAAATTCTTTGCAACAACCAATTTGTAAAAGACCCGTTCTTTATATCGCCGACCCCAGGAATCGTTCTATTCGTAATTCAAAGTAAGAGAACGGATCACCAGCATTCCAAAATACCTACCCACGTGTCAATCTTTTAAAATTTGTAGAACAAATTTCTTATTTGTATATTGTGGGAATGTGTATGTGTCTCTTAGAAGATTACTTTTGTTATTAGCATTTTGAAAACTTTTGCATATACACTTGGACTTGCCTTCTTTTTATATTTTTACTTTAGTTTTTTTCAATTGTAATGGTGTATTGTGATTGTTCCGTATATTGGTATATTTCAGCACTCTCGAATTAAATACACAATCGTAGGAAATTCTTCCATTTAGCGTCACAATCTGTGTGACAACAATTATAATAATCGACACCTACTTATACACAATCAACTTCCCAACCACCCCATACTTTTTCTAAAAAATTCGTGAATTAAAAAACGATTAATTGTTAAAATAGAATATACAGGGTGGCTGAGACCAAATGTTACTGACTTCACTCTGCTGTCATTTGTGTAGTTGTCATTTTCGCGCGTCAATTTTTTGCCAGATTGAAGTTTGGTTAGTTGTTTACATGTGGTCAACAAATAATTGTTCTAAATTAATATCTTCATAAAAAAATCGTAATGGAATTCAAACGTAATAGTGTAATTGCACTGTATTTGAGTCGAAATTCACAAACAGCAATAGTTCGTCAGCTCCAGCATTTGAATGTGAATAAAATGTTTGTGTATCGAACAATAACTCGATACAATGAAACTGGTAGCATCGCTAAACGCAACAGAGGTGGTCCTAAAAAGACAGCAACATCAAAAGAAATGATACGAAAGGTGAAGAAACGAATCCAACGAAATCCTCGTCAAAGTGCCAATCAATTAGCCGCACGTCTATATGTTTCACGATACAGCATTCAAACCATATTGAAAAATGAACTACACTTGAAGTCCTACAAGATACAAAAAGTTCAAGATCTTACGGAGGCACAAAAAAAGTTAGGCTTGAAAGAACACGAGCATTGAAGGCCTTGGCCGAACGTGATGAGATTCCAAAAATTCTCTTTTCTGATGAGAAAATTTTCACCATTCAACAGTATGTGAATAAACAAAATGATCGTGTTTGGTTAGAGCACAAGTCCAACGATAATTTGGACACAAGAGTTGCCATGCGCAAGCAATCACCAGCTTATGTTATAGTTTGGGTTGCAGTGACTGCAGATGGACGCACTCCTCTGGTTTTCATCGAACATGGAGTCAAGGTAAACCAAGAGGTGTACCGCCAAAAGATCCTAAACGATGCTTTGCTACCTTGGGCACGTAAACACTTTGGTACGAACCGTTGGACATTCCAACAGGACTCGGCACCATCACACAAAGCTCGAGCGACACAGCAATTTTTACAAAATTGCGTTCCGCGGCTGATTTCGTCGAAAGAATGTGTAACAATTTTCTTAGCGTAGAAATGTTCCGATAAAAAAACTGTTTCAGACTCTCCTACTTGTCGATTCCAGTGCAGCATGTCTCAGCCGGCTAGCAACAGTGGTTGAGGGGTGGTTCTTTTCTGGGACGAAGAAGAGCTTGAATTTGCTGCTTGTTGTTAGATAAGACATCCGTTTGGTTCCCTTATGAGTTGTTGATGTGTCACAAGTTCATCTCCAGTGGAAGCACAAAAACTTACTTACATATTCTATATCGCACTAAACCAGAAAAAAACTTAAAAGTAATACACTGCTTCATGAAAGTGAACTAGAATTTACTTAGCAAAATTCACACCGAACACGAGAAAAAAAATGAACGCAACTGAATATCATTTGTGAAACAATTTATTATTATATAAAAAAAACCGAAACCATTAAATATAGGCTGTCCGAATAATCTTACCCAGTCCTTTGATTCGCCTGCCTAGGTTAGTATTAGTGGTTAGTACCTTAAATTAAAAAAAAGGAAAGAAAAGAAAATTATATAAGTAAAGATTTAGATACAAAAGAAATAAAATTAAATAAAAAAAAAATTATGGCACCGTTGCGGATCCGATACTGCCGCCGAAGGAAATTGATGATTTCTCCGTTTTTTTTTTGTTTGTAAACCACCTGGATTAATTCGTAGCGTTTTCACTTTTTCCAATTTTTGTTTGAATTTTATTTATTACACTGGTGCATGAAGCAACAGTTCTTAGTTTTTAATGTTCTGCTCGCACCCGTATATTTTTTTCCAAATGTTTCGTTTATGTTTTTCACTATACAACTATTATTATATACATACACTCATGGAAATTACTATAAGAACAAAATTTGTTACTATCTCTTTCCTGAATTTACCGTAATCAAAATATTTTTGTATTTTTTTTAACATGTTTCGACAAGTTTTTTAAAATTCGTGTAAAGGTTTTTTTGTTTTTTGTGCTACATTTTAGTAGCTCATCAAACTCGATAAGAGCGATTGGAAATAATTATAAGAACAAAATTTATTTTGTTGGCAAATAATTATAAGAACAAAATTTATTACATCGAAAAAATTATAATTAAAATTAAATTAAGGTAAATATATTAAATTAATTACTTTTAAATAAACTAAAAATATCTACATCTTCGGATGAATAAATTTAAATGTTAGGCGCTGTTATGTTATAAAAAATATGTACGTGTTTTTTATGTAGATATGTCTAAGAGAAAAGCTTTAACGCCAATTGAACAAGGAAAAATACAAGTTTATCATGAGCAGGGCAAAACTTTTCGAGAAATAGCTCAACTTATGTATAAAAGTGTTTGTGTTGTGTACAACTGTATAAGATTGGAGTCAAATTATGGACAGAATAAACGATCGGGACGAACGCCCATTATCACTGAGCGGTGCAAAAGAGAAATTAAGCGACTTGCAGTCAACAAGACCCTTTTATCGAGTACCATAGTGCGTGAAATTCGTTTGCGGGTAACCACACGTCGTGTTCGTCAAATTCTTAATGCGGATTTAAACATAAAATACTCAAAACGGATGGCCCTTCCACGACTTCTATTGCGGCATAAAACAGCAAGACTTGCATTTGCTGAAAAATACCAATTTTTGGATGAAGAATGGAGAAAAGTCGTCTTTAGTGACGAAAAAAAGTTTAATTTAGACAGACCTGATGCCTGCCAGAGATATTGGGCCGATAAGCGATCAGAGAGACAAACTCGTAAATCTCGAAATTTTGGTGGAGGGTCGCTGATGATTTGGGCCGCCTTCAACTATACGGGAAGGTCACCAATATGTATAATTTCCACAAAAATGACGTCCAATAAATACGTTGAATTGTTAGACGATGTTTTAATCACATTTGGAGACGATTACATGGCTGAAGACTGGATTTTTCAACAGGACAATGCGTCCATCCACAGTGCCAAAACGACAAAAAAAATTTTGAGTGAACGAAACATACCGATGTTGGATTGGCCAGCATGCAGTCCCGATCTCAATCCAATTTAGAACGTTTGGGGGCTGCTTGCACAATGGGTGTTTGCAAATGGGCGACAGTTCGACACAGTTTTAGAATTAAAGAATGTAATTAACTTGGAATGGTCAAAAATAGACGAAACTACCTTAGAAAGGTACATTGATTCAATGCCGCGAAGATTGCAGCAGGTGATAATAAAAAATGGAGGAAACACGACGTATTAAAGGAAAAAAAAACATTTTTCATTTATAAACTAACTGTGTTCTTATATATATTTCCTTCGAACTATTTTTGTTTTTGCTTTAAATATGATACTGAAATCAAATGTTCCTATTATTTATTATTTTATGATTTATGAATACATTAAATACTGAATCAAATTATTTTTATTGGTTTTATATTATAAACTTATATAATACATTCATTGATTTCTTGTTCTTATAGTTATTTCCATGAGTGTATAATTACACGACTTTTTTTAAATAATTTTTATTAATTTTTAGATATTATTATTAATATGTTTATTATTTGGCATCGATTAATATAAATAATTAATTCCATTTATTATTTTTATATTGTTTATTAATTTTTGAATGTCGCCATTGGGAAGCTCAACTGTTCCACGTTTATTTTATTGGTTGGTCTTTCCATCTTCAATGTTAATTTTGAACTCCTCGTCTTCAATCTCATTCTCCATCACCACATCTCTTGTCGAGCCGAAATATATTTTTTTCGCGAAACCAAATAAATTCGTAACTAACGCTAAGTATGTACAATACAATATTAATACTAACAAGATATACAGTACGTGAAATAAAAAAATTGTTGCTGAATAAAAAATTGGGAAAGTCAGCAGATTTAATTGAGATATAAATAATGAATTTCATTTTCGTTGAATTTTTTTTTTTTTGTTGTTGTTTATTGGTTGTGTATTTCCGCAGGAATTCCCTCAGCTCTCATGAAAGCATCATTTCCCAAGTTTACTTTCTTTGTTGTAACCGTCACAAATGGCCACCATATTCACCAGACTTGAATCGCATGGATTTCTCCATATGGTCCATTTTGGAGAGTAAGGTGTCCACTAAAAAATACGAAAGTGTTGATGCATTGAAGTCAGCTTTTGTTTGAGAATGGAATAAAATTCCGCAAGCCTACGTTCAGTCAGCATGCAATGCATTCTATGGAAGACTGAATCAAACAATCAGAGCCAAAGAAGGTCATATCGAGCAGTAACATGTTTTTCATAAAACGTAATAGGTTTTCAACATATTCCACGAAATTTCAATAAAAAATAATCAAAATTAAAAAAATTTCAGCGTTTTCATTTGGTAACACTTGCTCTCAGCCACCCTGTAGATGGACATGTGAAATAATCAAATTTCGTACGCTACGCAATAATTCGCTAGTAGTACAACTACATGGTATTGTTCTATATAGACAACATTTCAATGTAATAAACAACATCATTCGTCGCGACCTGATGAGAAGACTGATTTTTCAAATCATTAGTCTCATCTGTTCGAAACTGATTGTTGTGATTCTTACACATTAGCCATCTATAAATCAAAAATTCAGACTTCTTTTTATAGTTTAGTGGTATGAGTTTTTATTTCGCATTCGAATACGAGTTTTTATTTCGCAGTCTTGTGTAATTGATTAGATTATATTGTATATTAATAACTAATTAAACTAATGAAATAACAACAATAATAAAAAAATTCCTTAGAAACAATCATTTATTATTACATATTTCAAATCAATCCATATATTTTTTGAGATTTCTGCGTAACATTTGTAGTATGCAACAAATTTGGGATTTTTGTTACGTATAAAAGATCTCGCACTTTACAGCTTTCGAGGTCAGAGAGGCCGTCAAGTGAACAAGAGTCTCTTCCTCCTCCTCGTCCCTGCAGCTTCTGCATAAGTCATTTGCATCCAGACCTAGCCTTCTCGCATGATCTCCGAAAAGGCAGTGTGCGGTAAGTACCTTTACGATTCTACCTAAATTACGCTTCCTTAGTGTGATTAGAATTTTAGAGCGCTTCACAGCACAGGTCAACTTGCTTCGCTACCATACCAATTGGACTAGCAAGCCATCTAGCATTTGCAAAAGCAACTGCTTTCCTCTGGATTGTCGCTCTAAACATTTTCTCCTGGTTCCAGTTGAAGAGTCGTACCGTACCTTGCTAATTCATCTGCCCTGCAATTCCCCTCAACGTCAGAATGGCCCGGAACCCAGACCAACTAGGTATTGAAATGTTCAATCATCTCGTTAAGAGATGTGTGAAAATTCAACGCCACCCTTGACACCAGGGAAACTGAATCCAGTGAAAGAATGGCCGTCCGATTGTCCGCATAGATAGTGATATCAGTCAACGATATTACATTATGGTTCAACCAGTTCATGACCTCTTCAATCGCTATAACTTCAGCCGGGTACACACTGCAGTACTCGGGCAGACGAAAGGATAAAGTTACATTTAATTCCCCACAGTACACACCAGCTCCCACTTTACCATCGAACTTGGAGCCGTCGGTGAAGAAATTAACGGTCCCGGTCTTGATAAGTAGACCACTATTCCAATCCTCCCGATAGGGGAGAATCACCTTGAAAAGCTTGTCGAAGCACACACGGGGTGTTTTGTAGTCAGCCGTGTTAACCGCCATTTACTTGACGATAATAACCAACGAGAGAAGGTACAGCAAAACCTTTTAGGGCACTAGTGGGGGTCATTTTCAGCGCCCCACTAATGAGCAAAAAGTCTGCGCTCTGCACCTTCGTCATCATGTTCCTATATGATACTTTCTCCAGAGCTGGCCACCATACACTCACATCACGCAGCAGTATGGGCCTTACAACTTCCGTGTAAAGCCAGTGCGCCAGCTCTGGTTTCAACCCCATTTCTTTCCAATGGTATTTTTACACGAGTAGAGTACCATAGTGACCTTCTTTACTCTTTCTATCGTGCTAAGTTTCCAACTGAGCTTACTGTTCAGAAGAATCCCTAGGAATCTCGCCTTATCAGTAAGGACCGTCATAGTACCATTCAGGCTTCGTAAAACCATTGTTGGAATTTTATACCTCCTAGTGAAAAGGACCAGTTCTGTTTTAGATGGGTTAATCCCCAATCCACATCTGCTGGCCCACCCCGCAGTTATTGATAATGCATTTTGCATCACATCCCTGATTGTACCCAGGTGCTTTCCCGAGATAGCTATCGCCACGTCATCGGCATAAGCAACCACACCAATTCCTTCCCCGTCCAGTTCCAATAGTAGTCCATTGATTACTACATTCCAGAGAAGGGAAGAGAAGACACCTCCCTGGGAGTTCCCCGAACAACCCGTCTTCTGACGGAAGCTTTCCCCATCCCCGCTATGACCCTTCTGCTACCTAGCAAATGAATAATTAGCCTGGTTACTGGGTCTACGATCCCAAAAGGCAGCAATCCTTCGATAATTGCTTCCACCTTCACGTTATTGAGCGCGCCCTAGATATCGAGAAACGCCACCAACCAGAATTCCTGAAAATCCAGTGACTTTTCAATTCCCCGAACCATGGTATGTAATGCCATGTCCACGGACTTACCCTTATAGTACGCATGTGAGCTCAGTGTCTGGGTACAATTTTTGAACGAATATAGACATCCAGTATCCTTTCCATGGTTTTCAGCAAAAAAGATGACAAAGATATTGGTCTAAAATTCTTAGGGTTGCTGTGAGAGCTTCTTCCCGCCTTCGGGATCATAATCACCCGAGCCTCCCTCCATTTCTTGTTGATGTACCCCAGCTTCATACACCCTTTGAGGATAACTTCCAGCCAAAAAGCAAGAGCACCGAGTTCTTCTGAATTTCTGCTGGTACAATCCAATCCGGACCAGCTGACTTTAATAGCCCATTTTATTCTACGCGTATTCAGAATGTCTTCTGTACACAACAGTTGGACACCGCAGTCATCCCTAGCCCCACAACCATCCAAAGGCTCCACAATTGATACATGGGCACTTCCCGGGAAGTGATTTTCCATCAAGAGGTCAAGAGTCTTTTTACTAGAAACCGTCCATTCGCAATCCGGTTTTAACAGATAGCCTGGAGCAGCTGGACTGGTAGAGACTTGCATTCTATCACAAAGCGCCTCCACGAATTTCTTTGCACCTTCCTTAATTCTCTATTGTATACTCCGAGGCATTCCTTATAGAAGTCCCAGTCTTGTCTATCTCTAGATCTTATCGCTCTATTAAAGGTAGATCCACATACTTTCCGGCACTCCGCAAGTGCCGGGTTCCACCAAACAGGTTTTCACTTCCCCCTCAGCTTTGTTAAAAGGCAGGCCACCCTCATAGTAGTATAGCAAGCCCTAGTCAGAGTGTCCATCATTGAATCCAGTTCACTACCCATATTATGGGTAGTGTCAGGGAGTCCTGGAACTCTAGATAGAATGATGCCCTCCAATACCTCCCTATACACATGCCATATTGTCTTCCTGGGATTTTTGAACATGTACTGTTTTGTAATATTGAGATTAACTTTAAACGTTAAGTAGCGATGGTCGAAGAAAGAATGCTCCTTCGCCATCCTCCATTCCCTGATCATCGGTGAAACAAGTTCGGAGACCAGAGTAATATCCAGAACCTCATGTCTATTACTAATAATAAAGGTGGGTTCCTGGCCTATATTATCAATAGTGAGGTTAGTTCTTAAGAGAAAATCAAAAAGTAACTTACCCCTGTCATTTATATCCAAGCTACCCCAGATGGTATGGTGTGCGTTGGCATCGCACCCCAGGATAACTTCCACCCCAGGATAACTTATCTGCGTCAGAAACCAGTGCCCCTAGTATATGCACTGGCATCTCCCGGTCCATGTATGTGGCTGCTAGCCAGAATGTTCTCCCCTCCGTCTCTAGACAGACCGCAGTAATGTCCCCATTGCTTTACTGTGGAAGTTGAAAAACATTTATATTATTTCCCACCAATATACATGATCTGCTCTTTTCAGACCCACAAGCGTACAATAGTGTGTACCTCTTCGCTCGCAGACCGCAGATCTTGTTATTCTTGATCCAAGGTTCTTGGATCAGAACTACTTCCTCGCCTGACTTAGCAAGTCTGAGAAGTAGTGCCGTCGAAGCAGCCTTGGTGTGATGTAAGTTTATCTGTACAAACCTAATAATTGATAACAGTCTTCACTTACCTTAATTGCGACAGCAGTGCTACTTCAGTTAGTTGGAGCCGACGGTATCCTCCGTCCCACTCCCTCCGCAGTCCCTAAAGTTAAGGAGGTCCACTTCCCTCCCCTCGAAATTCGATGTATCCCTCATCCTCCTGTCGAGGGATGGTCGGTCCTTAAGGTCGCTAGACAACCACTCACTCGGGTTCGCTACTAGCTGTGGTGTCTCCAAGTGCAGTGTCTACAAGAAGGCCGAAAAGTTGATCAGTGAACGCGGTCAGCTTTAGCCGTCGCTGATATTAACCCTCGTTCCTGCATATTGGCGGTGGTCCCGGATGTTGTCCAAGGACTCTGAGGAAAACCAAGGTTCAGTGCATTAAACACCTACCTCCATTTTTCCCCGGTGACGACGGCTAGCACCACCTCCCCCTCCTTCACAACGTCGCTGAAGAGCTTAGGCCCCTTCCTCGACTGTGCCACTTGAAGCTTGGCCCGTTTTCTTTCGGTATCCGAACCCTCCCGTTCCTCCTCGCCAGATCTCTGTCTTTTCGACCCAGACCCTCCTTCTGAGCTTTGCTAACATTGGCAATACAGTTCTTCGCCCACTTAACCTTTTGCCTCTGTACCTCTTTAAAATTGAATAATAAATTGAAAAATGATACATTAGATTCTTAGGAGAATTCTCCGGATTCCCGGGGGTTCCCTGGAGGACTCTCCAGATTCCTCGGGGGATTCATCGGATTTCCCGGATTCACCGAGGGTTTTCCGTAAGATTTCCCAGATTTTCCGGAGTCCCCAGGAGATTTCTTGGATTCCTCGGGAAATTTCCCGGATTCTCCAGATTTTCCGGGTTCTAATGGTATTTTCGTTTGCTATAAAATCTATTTATTTTGGGTTGCGTATAATTGTTTAATAATGGTATTTTTCGATTGTATATCGTTTTTTTTTTTTTGGATTAAAATAGAATCTTAAAATCAATGGTATACCGGGTTTTCCATTTAGGACAAATTTGAATTTCCACTGTGAACGCACCCTTCTACAAATAACCAAACTGTCAATGTCAAAACATTCAGTAAAGACAA
Organism: Nephrotoma appendiculata; assembly: GCA_947310385.1. Classification (NCBI taxonomy): domain Eukaryota; kingdom Metazoa; phylum Arthropoda; class Insecta; order Diptera; family Tipulidae; genus Nephrotoma; species Nephrotoma appendiculata. Next base: position 288,326,284 of record OX371223.1, read on the forward strand.
CATTTTCATCATGGCGAAATACACGAACGAACAACGTTTACAAATAATTAAAATTTAGTACAAAAGTTCCGAGTCGATGACTGCAACTGCAAGAGCGTTAATTCCAATTTTTGGTCGTCATTATCATCCCAGTAGGACAAGCAATTCATAGTCTAGTGAACAAATTTGTGTGACAATATTCGCTGCTGAATGTTCCCGTGCCAGCTAGACAATGGGTTGGTTGAAGTGCCGAGAATATTGCGTCCGTCGCAAACGAACCAAAATAGTCGATTCCACGGCGTTCTCAAGTATCGGGCATCGCTCAGACCATACTTTGGCGAATTTTGCGAAACGATCTTGGCTTGCACCCTTATAAGATCAAGTTAACATAAGAACTAAAGCCACTCCATCATAAGAAGCGACGTACGTTTTCGGATTGGGCTCTAGAAATGTTGGAAGAAGATGACCACTTTAAACGGCTTCGTCAACAATCAGAATTTGCGTTATTTGTCAGGTGAAAACCCACATGTGCTTTAAGACATGAAGACTTTTATTTTATCTCTTTTGTTATTTGGGTATGTTGTTTGGAATATATCAGAAAAGTATTTGCAAACTTTAGTCAGAGAAGCTTTTTCTTCTGAATTAAGGTGCTCAATTCTAATTAATTTCATGATTTTATTTTGAAAAGTGTGAGTCGGGTCAATAATATCTAAAAACCTGTTGGGTTTTTAATGAGTTAGAGGCTGAACTTCGATAGGTTTGTCGAATAGACATGTCTGTTCTAAATTTGAAAAAATTGATCACTTCCATAGTTCCATAACAGCATAGTTATTATTTGACATATAGACTCCTTCTGGTATAATGAGTTAATCACGAATGATGATTGGTTTAGTATAGAATTCTCCTTGAGATGAACTCACAGATATTTTGAGTAATTGTTTTGATCGGCGAAGCGGCCCAAAACGGCGTCCAAACAGAATTGACGGCCAAGAAGATTTTGCTGAATATTTGGTGGGTTTGAAAGGGAATCATCTACTATGAGCTGCCGCCCAACTTTCAAACGCTTTCAAACCGGGAGCTTGGTTGGGACGTTATTAAGCATCCACCTTATAGTCCGGACCTGGCACCAAGTGATTATCATATTTTTGTGGCAAACGCTCCTGGTGGTGTTGAAATGGTTTCAGAGAGGCTTGTAAAAACTCAGTTTTATTTTGCTAATAGGGACAAGGCGTTTTGGAAAAGCGGCATAATGAAATTGCCTTCTAAATGGCAACGGGTTATCGAAAAAAATGGCGCATAGTTGATCCAATGATTGTAGCCATGTTAAATAAAGCCCCGAAATAAACGTAAAAATAATGAATTTCTTTTTCCCCAACCTTATAATAAGCCGGTCCGGTCCAGCTTTGTTATCGACGAGAGTGAGATTTAACAAATTTAAAAATATCTAAATCTGCGCCATCTGTGAAGCACAAGAATTATCGGATCACATGGAATTACAATTAAAGGCAAATAGCAATGGATATTTTAGATGAAATGAAATTTTCGTTTAGAGCCACACTATCCGTACAATTTGTAAAAATTTGGGTGACCACATGGGAACGCGGAATGAAGTAGAAACACCTACTCCCCGCCATGTAGTATGCCTTTTCCAGCTACTCTGGAAGCGGATTCATATTTGTTTACTTTTTACTTCAGAAATTTTGATCCAAGAAAATTTGAATCTCACCGCTTGGTAAACTTGTTACTATAATATTTTGGTAGGTCCATAGGTGTACTAGGTTAGATTAGGGTGATTGTCCTACAGAACTGGCATAGACACAATCAGGTCCGTAACCAATTAACCACGCCACATTTTCTCCCCTTACCTACTCATCGAATCATGCTGCCTGGATCTTCACAGGGCATGTTGCCCAGATCGGTCTAGGTATTACGCATGAGGTACTACATGACAATTTCTCGTTCGTTGTTCTTCCAGCTTTCTCTTAAAGTAGTATACTTTGCACGTAGCGAGCGGTATATCAACATCCGCCAGCTTGGTTATACGAGGCAGGTTGTGCCTTGAGAGATCACTCTGCGCTATTTTCGACGTAAGCATATAGGATTCGAGCATCTTAATTGAAGCCGGACTGTCCGTAAAAATTCAAATATCCCTTGCAGATATTACATTATACCTCACTTATTAGTTCAACTTGAAAACGTCGCAGTAGTCCGGGAGACGAAAAGAAAGGTTTACATTTAATCTTTCACATAAAACCCCACCCAACCTTCCCATTCATCTTCGCAGCATCAGTGAAGAAATCAACACCTTCAGTATTCAGAAATGCTTCTTTCAACCAGTCTTCTGGTGGGAATATCAGTCCTAAGCCTCTGATCAAAAGATGATCTTTATTGAAATAAAATCATAATTTGACAGTTTATATTGAATATGTAATGAGGCTTTCGTAAAGATCCACTCTTTTTGGTTCCAGATGTTTCCATTTAATACTATTTTTGCACATTCTTTTTGTGTTCCCATGTGGCCACTCAAACATGTATTAACCATAGCAGTGCTTGCTTGACGTCGTGATGAAGTTGTTGACGTGATTTTACTTTGTCGCACTCCTATATGTGTACTTTACTATTGCTAACCTGACTCAAATTGTAATAGAGGTCGTGGACCTAAAACGATATTCTTATGAAGCTCGGCATTTTTTTTTAAATTTTTTATCCTAAAAAAATTCATATCTCCATGGCAGTCTTCACTACACACAGATGTTAGACTTGGTCATCGGATTGTTAAGGTGTACACCACCAAGTTTAGTGTTACCATCCAAAAGGTAGATCATTATTCTTAACAGCTGTGATAAAATCAAATACTAAAGCGTCCCACTATGCATATACCTCCTACAGTCTGTATTAAAATTTTCTATTCAATTGTACACCAGTTACCAGTTAGCGAATATGATATTATCAAATTCCAAGTAAAATTAGTATTATCAGTGCAAAACTACATGAAAACTACTCCAGTTCAGTACTAAACCTAATTTTATTGCATTTGGTTGTAAACCAGAAATGGATAATTCACAATTTGAATCGGAACAGATCGAACGGCCAGATGGACCAAATAATTCGGACGATAAAGTGGATAGCCTTGAAGATTTGATAGAAAATATCGACGAAGATATGGTTACTGTTGAGGCCGCGAGAGAAAAAATAAGAAGCCCTTACGCTATGGGCAAAATAACCGCAATCGGTATGATGGATGTAGCACTCCTAACAGCAAGCGGAGATCAACTTCGATTTCTCATCACCTATAACACGAAATCGCCAACATATTATGTGAGCCTGATTTTAATAATTACATCCCTGATACTTCAAATTTGTGTCGGGATTACGCTAATCTTTAAGGTAAACTATATACGCGTATTTTGTATTTAGAATGCGAAGCCGGTAATATCATTTAATATTTTTATTCAAAACTCTGCAGCGTCAAATGAAGAGCAGCGGTAATGAAAATCACAAAGCCACAACGAATAATTTGCTCACAGCTGGAATATTTTTAATTGTCGTGATTAATGTGTTTGCAGCATCGTTTACGGTAACCGAATTTCCAAAATCGGATCCACCATCGAATTTATAAACTCAAGTGCTTATAATGTTTGTGTGCGGTTGATTTTGTAATAAACCGAAATACAGTTTTCCATTTACAATTACATAACATAAATTGTACATGAATCTGGTATAGATACAATGGTTGTTTGATAAATCTGTAAATGCCTTTTCGTCTTGATTACATTGTTAATATATTGAATAGCTGAGCGTCACTGGATTTTCGTAATTTGATTGAATATTTTTTTTGTATTTTCATATATGCATGCATTATCTCCTTATTCGTCGTGACTACACAAAAAACCAATTATGAATTGTACAAAAATCACCGCCGGTACTTTTGATTCATAAATTATAATACCTGAAGACCGCGTCGAGCAACATATAATACAGAATCGTATATACGGTAGCAATTGTCTAATACTTAATTCGTATTATGTAGCCGCAATTATGCCGCACCTCCTTTCGTCAAACACAATTGTGCTGGAAATTGTGAAATTTATATTTTATATATTTATCTACATTATTGTGTCTAGGGCTAATTGCAAGAAGTGATAAGTATGGTGGGAGATTAAATGTTTTGTCACGTTTTGATATTTTCTCATGGGTTGGATTGCCTTAGGCAGACTGGAAATGTCTATATATAAACTAATTTTTTAAATTGTTTGTGCGTGTTATCTTCTAATTAATCTGGAAACTTTAGGAATGGTTGGTGCCACCGGAAGATTACGTGCTTTGTATTTGTGTATCTAAACTTTGAGTTTCAAAATAAGTTCTCAAGTAAAATATCTTGGCTTTAGTAATTGAGTTTAAAAACCTTTGTATTGCTTTCTATCAAACTTCGTGCTTTGCTCAAATAGCTTACAAGATCCTCCATTAATTCATAATCGTTTTCTTCGTTAGATTGTAATTGTTCTAGGGTGAAAATATGGTAAGTATCACTTCCCGAAATATTCTTTCGCAATTTTTGTCGCTTTGATTTACTAATACTAAAAATCATTCACAAATAATTTCGATAATTATTTATTAATCGACTTTACAGACCATTTACTATTTTTTAATCACACTTCTATTTTCACTTTAAAACCATTTACGGTTTTCCCGCTACTCACTTTTATTCTATCGCGGTGCGCGTCTTGACCAATACTCACCAAAGATTATCTAAAGATTCACTCACTTTGTCCATCACACTCCTATTTAAAAATAGCAACTAATCTGCAATACCACTAAACTGTTATAAAATTATTTCTAATGCTACTACTTAAACCTAGATGTCACTAAATGTTATTAATGTCATTAAACTCTTAACCCTTGATTGGCTAATTTACCTTGAATTAATGTTTCGGGCAATCCACGCGGAATTTATACCACTGCATTTATACCATAGGCGATATCGCAACATATTGTTTCGAATTTGCCCTGTCAAATTCCGTTAGTATCACCGGGTTGTGAATTCATAAATTTGATAGTTAAAACACAAATTCTCTTGTCACACCGCTTCTGGAATATTCCCGAATATATCGAAAATAATCTTAGAATAATTTTCCCAAGAAATATTCCCACAATATTTTTTCACTAATAACAAATAATTTCATACTGTTAAAGTTAGCCGAAAGTTTCCAGCTGAAAGAAAATGCAGGGGTCTATTATGAAACTTATTCGATTTCAGAAAATTCGATTCGCGGCGCATTTTAGTATTATCAATTTTTTTTTCTATCGAATAGAAAAAAGTGTCAATGTTGTTTTAAAATAATAATTTTTTTTATCGTGCAAATAAAATCGGTCGTGTATTTTTATATTTTTAGTTAAGGCAATTATAATTATTGTTCTTAAATATCAATAGATACATTTATCAACAAGTAAATTGTAAAATAATTTACTACAAATAACGTATGTACATATTTTAATAATATATCAAATTGTTTTGACAGGTCCACAATAAATGGACGATTCGCTTTGTTTGATAATAGCAATATTCGAAGCGTATCGAACTTTTAGATATCGAACTTTTCGAAAGCGAATAATGTTTCATAATAGACTCCCAGACAGTGAATTTGCTATTCCAGTCGAAAGGTGGTAATGCAGATTAGGGTGGTCCACGTTTGTATGGGGAAAAAGAAGGGTTGAGATATCTAACGGGACACCCCGTAGAAATGTGAGGTTATGCTAAAAACCTAAACAGAAAAAATATTGGGTTAATCGAAGGTCGTTTTGAGGTCGCGACTTGATCGCAAAGTTCGATAAAAATTGTATTTTCTTTTTTTCACTTTCAAACGAACAAAAAAATTACATAAAAATTTTTCTCTGACTTTATAAAAATTGTGGTCAATAGAGGAGATAATTATCTTTCCAAAACATCAAAGATAAAAAAAATAAATGATTTTTCTTAAATCCTGGAATTTATATTCAAAATTACAGAAAAAATAAATAAATAAATAAAAATGAGGTTTAATGAATTAACAATGGAATGTTTTATGGTGTCATAACTAACCGTATGAGTCATTAACAGTTAACATAGTTGTGTTTTTTGATTCCATTATCATAAAACACAACTATGTTAAGTCCGTATGATTCGTTCGTCATTAGTTATTGTATTTAAAATTTAAATCCGCCATCGCATTAATTATGACCTGTTATGGCCAATAAATTGCAAATTAGTTTCAGTTTAAATCCAAATCTCTCGAGAAAAGGACACAAATTTGTAATAATTAAATCTAGACCGTTTAACAGTTTTATTAATATTTTTAAGAAAGTTGATGCGGCAGCTACAGTTGATTACAGTATTACTTCTTGATAAAATGGCAGCTTTTTTACGCTCCACTATAGAAATTTTTCTTCTTCGGCATGAGTACTGTCAAATTATTGGTGCTCTAGTTACCATCAAAAAAGCAAGTGTTGTGTCTTTTTTTACAACCACCGTACTGTAATATTAACTATTCGTGAAAGTGCAGCTCTGACAATCCAGGCAGTGTCTATATTTTGGTCAAAAGCACGAATTTCAGTGAAAAAGGAACCACATACCATTGAAAAATTGGAACAATTGCATGATGAGTGGAAAAATCTTCTAAAGAATAAAAATAAACCTTCGTTAACCTTGAAAACTAAATTGCTTTTAATAGTAAACTGGATATTTTCGATATCGCATACACTAATGCCTTGTCCATGATGGCCAGTGAAGACGATAAGCGATTCCTCTTGTCACAGCGTGAGAAAGGGCGTTCCGGATATTTGGCTGGAGCCGGTCGATATGAAATTGAAAAAGAAAAACGGAAATCGGAACGTATGAAGGCAGATAAAAATTGTACACGAAGATATCTTGAAGAAAAAGTAAATCAATGCCAATAGACTCACAAGCATTATTTTCGTCATCTGAGAGTGACAGCGAAAGGATATAATATATAAGTCCACGACTTTGGACATTCTATTGATGAACTGGTTTTGAATCGAACACCAGCATCAGTTAAATCGATTTTCAAGTTTACAACAGGTGTAGTAAATTGGGATGGAAAAACACTTCCGCAATTATCTGGAACGAAGACCGTGGATCATTTACCAGTGATTATTTCCCATATAGATGGAGAACAGTTACTGGGCGTTCACAAAATATCAAGATTAATTGGTTTGGAAATGGCGGAGGCTGTTTTCTAATGCTTATTCGATTAGAGAGCAGCTAACGGTGTCGTGGCGGCTTGCTTCGATACAACTTATACAAATACAGGAAGATTATATGGAGCAGCTATTATTTTAGAGCAGAAGCTGGATTGAAGCTTATTATATCTTCCTTGTCGACATTTCGACAGATTTTGTTGCCAAACACTGGCGATTTTTTAAAACGGTTCAAGATTTCCACAGATTTACTTATACAAAATCCGGATATGTGGTCTCAAGATGATAATTTCAAGAACGGAATAAAGATTATCAGTTAAATAAAAGTCGCAAATGATATCGCAGAACGTGGTGTTAAGTTAATACAAGATTAAAATAAGAAATTAACAAGAAATGAAGATGACATGCAATATTTTAAACATCCTTAATGAGTAGAAGGTCATCCTAGATTGATTATTTTCATCATAAAAATTAATTCGTAATATCATTGTATAGAAGAAACATTATGCATTAATAATAAAAAAAATATAATAAAATTGGTCTTGTTTTTGTATTTTGGAAATTTAGCAATAATCTAGCTATTTATTAACCGAATTTCGTTATCTTTAATGTTTTGGATCTCCTCTATTGACTACAATTTTTATTACGTCTGAGAAACAATTTTAAATAATTTTTCTGTTCGTTTGAAAGTGAAACATTGAAGAAAATACCTTTGAAGAACTTTACGCTCATGCGCGACCTCTAAACGACCTTCAATCAACTCAATATTTTTTCTGTTTAGGTTTTTACCATAACCTCACATTTCTAGGGGGTGTCCCGTTAGAAATTGGAACTTTCGAAAATTTGGTCCACCCTAATGCAGATAGTGTTTTGCTATCACAGCCGAACAAATATTTTATAGCCGAAACATATATTACTTGATACATCTAGTCCTTTTGTCCTCCAAACAATCAGAATACAGCAAAAATATGTCAAGCTATAGGCGTTTATATTTAAATATAATTTTACCAAATTGATCCAATTTGTATGATGTAAATTACAATAAATTTAGAAATTTTCTAAACTAAATTAATAAAATGTTCTGTAACTTTTGAGTTACCCGTTTTCCCATCGATCATTTTACCATAGAGTTTTTTGAAAAATAATTGAATTTTCTGATAAATTTACTTAAAATTGATTTTTACCTGACTATTCGGAAACAGGAATTATACAAAATTGCACCGCCCCTCCCCCCTCCCCCCATGCTTCTGCAGACTTTCCCAAAATTTCGTTTGTGCTGACGTAGGATTATGACCTATCTAATAAACATAGTGGGATTGATGGGAAAGTGGGAAACTCAAAAGTTACAGAACATTTTATTAATTTTGTTTCGAAAATTTCTAAATTTATTGTAATTTTTACGTCATACGAATTGGACCAATTTGTTAAAATTATATTTTTCTTGACAGATTTTTGCTGTATTCTGATTATTTGGAGGTGATAGAAGAACTAGGTGTATCAAGTAATATATCTTTCGACAATAAAATATTATTTCGGCTGGGATAGCAAAGACACTATCTACATTACCATCTTTTGGCTGGGAACTTTATCCTATTAAAGTTAGGCGAAAGTTTCCAGCCGAAAGATGGTAATGCAGATAGCGTCTTTGCTATCCCAGCAGAAAAAAAATAAATTATAGGTGAAGTTAAAGTTAGCCGAAAGTTACCAGCCGACAGATAATGCAGATAGTGTCTTGACTATTTCAGCCGAAAGTTAAACTCTCTTTATACTCTCGCTTCTATCGATTTTTAAATTCCTATAAACTGAAATAGTTTCCCCTTCACCCGAATGATATAACCCGATCCTAAAGTTCATGACTTATTTTTGCTGTATTGAAGACACTATCTGCATTATCTTTCGACTGGAAACTTTCGGCTAACTTTAGCAGTATACATTACTTGATATATCTATATAGTTCTATATTATTTCTACTATGCTTATTGGTTAGGACATAATCCAAATCCCCGAAATTTGGGTCAAGTCTTGGGGGTGTAAATTTAGTATAATATACCAGAAAGTTCGAACATATTTTTAAACTAAATTAGTGAAATGTTCTGTAACTTTTGAGTAATCCACTTTATTATCGATCCCACTATGTTTATAAGAAAGGTCATAGGCTAAGGTAGGCACACGCGAAATTTGGAATAAGTCTGAGGGGGATGGGGGGGGGGGGGGGTGTTATTTAGTATAATGTACCAGAAAGTTCGAAATTTTCGAAACTAAATTAATGAGATGTTCTGTAACTTTTGAGCAACCCACTTTACCATCGATCCCACTATGTTTATTAGAAAGGTTATAGGCTTAGTTAAGCCCAGCGAAATTTGGATCAAGTCTGAAGAGTATAGGGGGGAGGGGGGGGGGGGGGGTGTAATTTAGTATAATGTACCAGAGAGTCCGAAATTTTCGAAACTAAATTAGTTAATTAATAATTCATTTCAGACTTGCCTCAAACTCCATCTGGGATTAATTAGGATTATTGTTTTACCTCCATATTTTTCTACATTTAGTTGAGACCACATCATCTTAAATATATAACCAAATGGTCATATCATTGTATGAACACTTAATCGTAAGACCAGTTAATCGTTTTAGGTCAATTAATTATTACCGGCATAATTAAAAAGTAGTCCGTGGAATTTATTTCAGACTTTCTGGTACATTATACCAAATTGAGCCCCCCATCTATTCCCCGATCTCCTTCTTGCAAATATCGAGTGGGCTTACCTAGTAAAGTTACAGTACATAAGTTCTGGTACATTATACTAAAATACCCCCACCCCATCCCCTTCAGACCTGATTCAAATTTCGCGTGGGCTTACCTAAGCTTTGGGATCGATGGTAAAGTGGGTTACTCAAAAGTTACAGAACATTTCATTATTTTGTTTCAAACATTTCGAAGTTTCTGGTACATTATACCAAATTGCGCCCCCCCCCCCCCCCCCACTTGATACATCTAGTTCTATATTATTTATACTATGTTTATTAGTTAGATCATAATCCTAATCCCCGAAAAATGGAGCAAGTCTGAAGAGAATAGGGAGGCCCACTATCCCCTTGCCCCAAATTTCCAGGATTAGGATTATGACTTAACCAATAAACAAAGTATAAATAATATATGGTATGTAGGTATACCAAGTAATGTATCTTTCGGCCATAATTAATTTTTTGGCTGTGATAGTAAAGACACTATCTGCATTATCTTTCGGCTGGAAACTTTCGGCTAACTTTAACAGTATGGAAACTTTCAGATAACTTTAATAGGATAATAATTTGCACTTTTAATCATCCATTTTTAATTATACCACTATTTTCACAACACCATTTCTAATTTTCCCGCTACTCTCTCGCTTTTATTCTCTCGCGCACCTTATCTCTGAATATTGTAGATTATCCAGGAACAATTGCAACCATTCTGCTATAATCTGCAATACCACTAAATTGTTTAAAACTGCTTCTAATTAAATCTAGATGCTACTAACTGTGTAATACCAAAAAAACCAATCCACGCGGAATTTATGACATCCAAACCAATTGGTGAGATCGTAACATTACCATTTACTTAAGCCTATTCGTCTCGAACTTGACCCAGACCACCGCTTCTACAGTTCGGTCTGTACAGCGTCAACAAATTCAATTTCTCTTTTGTCACTCGCCATCCAACCTTGCAATCACCATTTATATGGTACATTTTGTCTCAGCCTTACCTTGATAACAATCCGCTCCGCCATCGCTATAAAATTAGTCACGACACGCGTGTCCGCCACACTCGAAAAACACCTCATCTCTCTTAACTGCCATCTCATCGGTGATCTTCTCCTCCTTCGTCTGACCCCTCCAATTTTAGTGACATAGGGTCGAACTCGTTCCCCTTGATATCGCTGTCGCTACTCCAATTCCTTGACCGTTTGTACATCTTTTCTATAGGTTGTCCTTAATGTCGATCGTCCTCCATACGGCTTTTACTCGCCATTGCCCTGTGGCAGTTTCTATAACAAAGTTAGGAGACGTGTATCACATGGTTGTATAATGAAATCCCGGTTTTCAAAATCCCGGTTTTGTATAAAAAAAGTCCTGATTTTTAGGAAATCCCGGTTTGAATTTTTAATATTTGACATGTAGGAAAATGGGACTCTTAAATGATTTTTTGATAAAATTCAAAAATGAGTGTGCGATACAGTTCTAGAAAATGGCCAATAGGGGTGAAATTTGGCCATTTCTTAACGGATGGAAATAGTTAAATAGTTTTTCTGGGATCGATATAAAATATTGCATTTAAAATGTTGCATTAACAAAATATTGCTTTTTTATTAATCTTGCAACTGCAAAATGTTGCAAGTACGAAATCTTGCAACTACAAAATGTTGCATAACAAAATGGTGCAATTATTTTTCTTTTTAGTAGGTGTCATTAACAGATTCTAAATAATCCGTGCCTTCGTGCGGCACGCAGTGCGACATGTTTGCTGATCCCGGCTCCTATGTCCCCCGAAGTTCAAATTGAAATCCCCTCGGAGAGAGGCCGTGAGAGTTATCGATCCCGGGTGTCAATATGTGACACTGTTGTTGTAATTTGACAAAAAAATGGGAGTTCATTTTTTTCCGACTCCGACAAAATAGCACCGACTTCACGAAACCGACTCCCGCCTCTGACTTTGCAGCCTTGGTTTTTTCTAGTAAATTTTTGGGCAAGATATGTTATGTTAAAATTTTATAAGGGCCGACCCAAATTAGTAAAAAATTAGAAGAAAAGAAAACCGGGATTTCATAGCACACCCGTTTTACAATTATATTCCAACTGGCGGTATTCTCCAGCTGATTCTCTTTATCTGCTGTCTCCTCGTCACCACTCAATTCCATGAAGTCCAATGGTTATTACCAACAGCCATTTTAAAAATCTGTTCCCCACCATTATTGAAATGCTCATCCTCCCGCTTCGTATCGTCTACATAATCATCTCGTTTACTAAATATTATGTCTATCATTTGATTCAGTTTCTTCTCGATGTGTTTGTTGCCGATTTTTATTTTTTTTGTTTTTTGTGTCGAATCTTATATTATTTGTCACCTCCATATGGCCCAGGAACTGTCTCCGCCTTCTCCCCTCTTCTATCTCAAAAATCCTGGTCTAACCTTTGCTCCATCATAGCCCGTCGGTAAATTACGCTGCTTTAACTGGAATTTTAAGTCCGCACCCATCAAATCTTCTGCACCCATCTTCTGATATTCAGAATCTTGCCATTGTTACCAGTTGATACGAATTTGTCGTGTCAAATCTGGTTCGTATCACTGGATTGTGAATATCGCTATGAATTTTACGGTTTACAATATTAATTCTCGCAATTTACCCACTTCCGGAATATTTCCGAATATATCAGAAATATTATCTAAATAGTTTTCCAATATTTACTTATTATTTATCACTACCAGAATATTTCCAAAAATACCGGAAATATTTCCACAATAAATTTCCCACAAAACACAGCGACAAATAATTTCCAAAATTATTTTCAGATTGTCCGCGAACAATCGCTGCTTATCTGCTATAATCTGCAATACCACTAAACTGTTATAAAACTACTTCTAATGCTTATACTTAATATGTCACTAAATTTTATAAACGTCATTAAACTCTTAATTAATGTCTCGCCCAAGTAACCAACCCACACTTAACAGTATTTTATTTTATTAGTTTGTGTCTGTAGGCCCAACACTTTGGAATCCTGACAAAAATGGCCTAGGTTCAAAATCACTTTTTTCGACGTTGTGCGATTTAATTTGTTCACCAATTTATTTCTATTTCTCTACATAAATGCACCATAGCACTGTTGGCAAATTATTTAAGTTAGCTGAAACACCTTGTACCCACAACCACCAGTATGGCGCAGGACACGGGTACATTTTTTGTACTTCCGATATAATCAGTAGGAATTTCATTTAATGGATATGATTTTTATAAAATTTTAGTCCACAATCCACCGTAAATACCTGCACTTTAAACTGCCGCTATGACGCTGTGGACAGATACAATTTTTCATTCTGATATAAGTATGTGGCTTTCGTTTGAAATGTCTTTAGTATACCTAAGAGACGCATTATTTTGCGTATAGCCCATTTCCCCCACTTCAATTTCTCTTGGTGATCAGTTCAAGATGATCGGGTATCTAGAAATGGTTATATAGCATAAATATTTCAGTTAGCACAGCATCACGAATGGATAACGATTCAGACTGTGGCCACTAAATGGACGTTAAAAATTAAGCCGTGAACCGGAGAGCGATACGCATACGTTATATCCAAGGATCTCATTTCATGGCCGTTCAGTAATACTATGGGCAGGAATCTCAATAAAAGGCTGTATCAACCTTTTATACGGGCGCGACAACACAATAACTGCCGAATTTTATGTCGTTTACTGCTTAGCCAATCTTAAGGTTCCATTCGCTCCATGTCCATCATTTGAGCTATGCAATGTGCAGATGGTTACAAAAATTGAACCTATAGCCGTGCGTCCTCGATTTGGTAGGTGACGCCTAAGGTAAGAACGTGAAAAGCAAACTGGAAAAGAGTTTGGAGTGCTGCAGTCCCAGAACAGATTGCAAATATTAAATAATAATAATAAAAACAGTTTCTTTTAAATCTAGATCAATCCAAATAGCTGGAATAATTGGAATATGTAGTAATTTTATTATTTGCAAATATATAAAAATAGTAGTGTTCGTTTTTTAACGAGCAATGTAAAACAATGTCCAATTTTTCCGATTATTACTTTCGTTTTATTTTTACTTTTGTGTTGCTTTTGTTTGTATTTCATTAGAAACGCCTAAAAGTTTTCTACAAGTAATACATATTTTGAAATAATAGCTGTATTTCATGACAGCCCTTGATTCGGATCAGTTCAAATTTTATATGGAAAAATTGATCTAAATTTTATTTTGGATCATAAATTTTGATTTGAAATCTAGTAAGCGTCTTAGCCCGGTTTCATAAAATTTGAACTGAACCGGATCAGATCAAGCTTGAAGAAATACGGTTAATGTCGTGTTTTGATCAGGTTTACACTCAGCGATTTATGTCGTAAAGAAGTCCGCGTAGGGTTTAACAAAAACTTTGTAGGTGGAAGAAAGATACACGGAAAGTAATTGGAAATAGTAGTAAAAATCTCTCACAAATCTTCTTACTCGTACTTTTAGTTATATCTCAAAATATTTCTCTCTCTCTTTCTCTCTCTCTTTCTCTCTCCCTCTCTCTCTCTTTCTCTCTCTCTCTCTCTCTCGCTCTCTCTCTCTCTCTCTCTCTCTCTCTCTCTCTCTCTCTCTCTCTCTCTCTCTGGCACTCCCAATCCCATCAAGGGATTTGGCTGCCTCAAATGAGGTTTCATAATCATATTTTCAATTCAGGTAATGAGTGATTAATTCATTGATCCTAAAACTGCCGTGAACTGTTTTCCTTGTCACCACCGGGAATCGAACCGAAAACCTCAGGTCGCTGAAGCAAGCATGCTGACCACTTTGCCACCGGGGCGGCATCTCAAAATATTAGTATCAGAAAAAATATCGTTTGTGGGATTGGATAGGTGCGGTTTCCACTGCATTCGATGTCGTGTAAAGAAGTGAACAACTCTATCTTAAATAAGATATAATAAGACACCAGTTTATTGCGTGTCCCTGAACCCATCTAATAATAATAGAAGACACTTCTTATCAGTTTACTATCTAAAACGAAGTTCGGTTAAATAGAGCAGAACGCATGAAGCAGTTTGCAAATTACTGATACATTTTATTGTTAGCGCCGTGGTTAAAAATAAATGACCCAACAATTAAAATTCTACAACTTTTTTATTGATTTTAAAATATTTGTAAGGCATTTTTCTTTATCTATATTCTGTAACACCAAACAAGATTAAAATAAAAATTTGCATAATTTTCTTGTGGCGAAAATGTTTCGTTCGTTTTGCATTTTTAAGAATTAAAAATCATAATTTCGCGCAATAATTTTTTATGTTTATTATTTTTTGGTATGCAGTTGTTGCACAATTTCGCGATTTTAATAAATTGTATATTGACAAAATGGGTTGTGTGGGGGTGGATGCGATATATAGGTACGCGAGATTTAACACAAAATAATAATTTTTTTTTTTGGTTTAAGTGCCAATTGATTTTATTGGTGGCTATAAATTATAAAGGGGCCCGTGCAATTTTACAGAATCAATAATCTCTGTTTTTAATAACATTGAAATTAATTATTCTTATATTTTTCTCGTTTCAGGTATGTTGTTGATTTGATTGGGAGATTCTTGGATCTGTGTAAGTATATCTTTTGTATTATTTTGGTACATCGCATACAGGTTTCGAGCAAAAAAAAAATATCAATAAACTTAAGAAATTAAGATTACGATCTTAATTTTTAATGTAACACATCTATGAAACCCTGTCGGTGTGCAAAACCCATGGACTGACATCTTCCATGCCAGTATAGGCTGCCATGGAGCTTGTAATATGCAGATGGTCTTTCGAGTTGGCTGAGTAGGCGTAAAGTAAGGACATAAAAAGCATTACCACGAAAGAGCAGGATGAGCCTTGAGCCCCAAAACAGATTGTAAATAAATAAAAATCGGTTCGTTTCTTCCTTCACGAATGTCTATCATTTTACAAATGATCCAATCTCATGTAAAAACTTGATGTTTTGTTTTATAATGTGTAACTTAAAACTTGTAACAACGGCGATAATATTATAAAGCACTCCAAGTAAAGATTTTCATATTATGTACTAAATTCGTGATCGTAACTTGGTAAAATTGTTAAGAAGATAAATGTAGATTAGATGAAGACAGAACGAAGATAGGCTTGTTGGTCATCCTATTGAAGTTCCTCAAATAATTTAGAAGTATGTAGTTCAAAAATTTCGTTCAGCGCTAGACGAAGGCAATTGTGAAGAAATTAGAGCAGTTTATTCTTCGTTTAAAAACTCTAATAATATCCAAAACCATTCTGAAATGGCCCTATCACAAAGATATCAGCCGTCTAGATCTTACACATAGAAAGCGATGTTTCATCATTTGCTCTGCTTAATGATTTGAGGTTTATTGTATTTCGGTGAACAAGTTCATTTTCTTTAAATTTCTCATAATAATGGAGTGCCTTGGCCAATTCTGGATTACTTTCGTCGCAAGTACATTTTAACGTTTTAAATAAAGCCAGACAGCCCTAAAAAATGCATTGCACAGAATTTGTTGGCCTATCAGTATCAGACAACTTCCAATGGTTGAATGAGTGTGTTCGTGACTGCTCCACCATTACACAAAACCGCAGTTCCCTATACTTTCGTCAAACACGTTATATTTGAGGGTTTAATAGTTGAAGTCTAAAGGCAATTTCCGACGTAGGACGGCAAACCCCATCTGTTCTAATTACTATATATAGTGGCGGCTACTATACAGGGTGTCCCAAAAGTGGAGAGCCAAACGAAGCAGGGTGATAGAGGAGATCTTTTCCAACAAAAAAAGCCAAATAATTTTTTTCGATTTGTTGATGGTTAAAAAGTTTTTTTCCCACAAAGTTTTTTTAAATATCCAGTAAAAATTTTGTTTGAAACGACATGGCTTCACAAAACCATGGTTTTAATTTGACTAAAGATATCAAAGTTAACAAAAATTACTTTATTTGACAGGCACACGTTCCAAGATCATATTGAAAAAGTAAGATAAACAAAAGAACTGTTAGCTTTTTTTAAATTAATTTTTTAGTGCATACGTATACGATTTCACCAAAAAACACTAAAAGTGGAATAACTTTTTGACCATCAACAAACCGAAAAAAAAATATTTGGCTTTTTTTGCTGGAAAAGATCTCCTCTATCACCCTGCTTCGTTTGGCGCTCCACTTTTGGGATACCCTGTATATAGTGGCCTTCTTTACTATATTTCCTAGTAGTCGAGGCAATGAAGCAAAAAAGTTCGAAATTTTTTAGAGCAAGACGGATCGGGATGCGGTTTTTTGTATTCGCTTCCAAAAATTATTTGTAAAAATCGCCCCTGTTTTTTTTAAACAAACCGGAAATTGCATTGCTGCAGCCAAAAATGCATTAAAAAAATGCATTTTTTGAGACGGCTTTTGGAAGATTAGAGAACTTTGTAAATAAGAGTCAGAACTAACTCCACTCGGGAGCCCGGGGGTTTTCGAGGTTGCTGATCACGATTATGATATTCAAATTGATCCACAGCCGATCTGGAGCTCAGGAACGCCGATGAACGTCATCTCCGTGGGACTCCCGAAAATCACGCGGGGAAGGAAAGAACCTCGGTGCCCGGGGGTTTTTTGGGTCGCTGAATCCAAATATGGCATCGGCGAGAACCCCCCGGTCAAATGATGCGCCGAGATTTTCCTGACAATATCGACAAAAACAACCCGAAAATCATCGTGGGGGCGTTTTTTAGGGCGTTGAATCCGAATTTCCCGTCGAAAACGATCCCCCGAGCGCCTGGTGCACCAGAACCTGGCCCTGAACGGCATCTCCGTGGGGCTCTCTCAAAATTCACGCGGGGAAGGAGAGAAACTCGGCGCCCGTGGGTTTTTTGGGTCGCTGAATCCAAATATGACATCGGAGAAAACCCCCGGACACTTGTTGCGCCCGAACCTGGATGCGGACGTCATGCCCGACAAATTTCCTGACAATATCGGCAAAAACAATCCGATAATCATTGTGGGGGCGTTTTTTGGGGCGCTCAATTCAAATTTTACGTTTAATTTCAAGTATATTCTTTGCGTAGCTTTTCTGATATGCCAGTAGTTGAGGATAATATTTTGTTGCTCCATGCAATAACGGGGTGCGATACCGTTTCAGCAACATACTACCAGTGAAAAACAAAATTTTGTTTTTCACTGGTAGTATGTTGCTGAAACGGTATCTTCTATCTACTTAAGAGTTTTTTGTTTGCCAGAAGCTGGTTTGTCAAGCTAAGAAATTTTTGAGAACGGGGCTCAGCTAATCCTGGCAATGTACAGTGCTCCACTGGTGTTCAGGAAGCGGAATGTTCCTGATGAGGACAAGCTAAAATGGGACCAGTTACTAGTACAGTACAGGTCCAGTATGTATATAAAAACCGCTGTAAAGGGGAGAGTAAATTTAGGGAAAATTCTCCCCACAGTAGACGCCATTCAATAACATCTAAAGAGGGTTTATTTTCAAGTGCAACATTGGCTGCAACGGAGATCAGCTAACCATGGACCGAACAGAATGGGAGTGGAGAAAGGAAGGCGACGCACTGATCCCTGTGGAAATGACACAAAAACCTGCGCCCAAAAATATTATGGAACTAATAATCTGTGGATGCGCAGGAGATTGTAATCTGAAGACCTTTAGTTGCAGGAAGCACGGCCTCCCTTGCAATCTTGCCTGTAAAATTTGTGAAAGCTCAACTTGCACCAATACTGAAAGATATTCAGTTGAAAACGTTATTGCGGCAGAGAGAGAGGCCTTAGATGAGGAAGATGTTCTATTTATGAATACATCAGTCGATGACGAAGAAATTGAGCAGACTAGCGATGTGTCACATATCTAACCTACATAAATATTGACTTTCTATTCATTCGATTTCTTCCCTCTTCACATAATTTAAATAGAATCAACAATTCCACTCACATATTGCAGTATTGATGTCCGTCTTTAAAACATCATGTTTGGTTGACATTCATGGGAATGACATCGATGTGAAAATAAAGGTGCCAATGCACCAGGTGTTCAAGGGGTCGTTTTCGACGTGAAATTTGGATTCAGTGGGCCAAAAAACGCCCCGCATCCAGGTTCCAGGGCACCAGGTGCCCAGGGGGTGTTCGCCGACGCCATATTTGGATTCAGCGACCCAAAAAACCCCGGGCGCCGAGTTTCTCTCCTTCCCTGCGTGAATCTTGGCAGAGACCCACGGAGATGCCGTTCAGGGCCAGGTTCCGGTGCACCAGGTGTTCGGGGAGTCGTTTCCGACGGGAAACTCGGATTCTGCGCCCCAAAAATCGCCTCCTCGATGATTTTTGGGTTGTTTTTGCCGTTATTGTCAGGAAAATTCTCGTGGATGACGTCCGCGTCCAGGTTCGGGCGCACCAGGATTTTGGGGGTGTTCGCCGATGTCATATTTGGATTCAGTGACCCAAAAACCCCGGGCGCCGAAGTTCTCCTTCTCCGCGTGATTTTCGGGAGAGTCCCACGGAGATGACGTTCATCAGCGTTCCTGAGCACCAGGTCGGCTGTGAGTCAATTTGAACATCATAATCGTGATACAAAGTTCTCTAATCTTCCAAAAGCCGTCTCAAAAAATGCATTTTTTTAATGCATTTTTGGCTGTAGCAATGCAATTTCCGGTTTGTTCAACAAAAAAAAAAAAAAAATAGGGTCGATTTTTACAAATAATTTTTGGAGCGAATGCAAAAAACCACATTCCGAGCCGTCTTGCTCTAGAAAAAATCGAACTTTTGGCCGTTTTAGTGCTTCATTGCCTCGACTATAGAGTAAAGGACCAATTCAGTTTTTAGATATAGAGATAGAAGAACGGAGTTAATTTTCTAAGAATGTGGCAAACCTCTTAGTTATCTCCTTGGTGGTAACTCCAAGCCAGTGGTTTGATCGACGTACGCAGTAATGAAATCGTCAGATTCTTCCGGCTTATAAGGCTGGGGATTTTTAATTGGTACCAATTGGTGCCTCGGAGGTACCATCCAACTTATTAATTGTTCTACACGCTATGCGCCGATATAGCTTTAGCATTTCTTTGAAACGGGTATTTGTCACATTTTCGAGCTCTTACAATCGTAATTGTGGTTGTACTAATTCCGGCTTAAGTGACTTCATTCACGATTAGAGGTGTTACCCCTACCTTTAAAGTTTTAATTCTTAACTTTTTAGTTAGCGCCGGTCTTGGTTTCAGTTGTTTTTCCTTCTTTATGTTACCATATTATTCCCACGGCCTGTCTATGGTTTTATCTCTTGGCTGTTCGGTATCCTAGAGCTCTCGACCGGTCATTGACAAGCGAAAAAAATGATATTTTTTAAGTTTTCGCTCAAGTATATCCTATGTAATGGCGGGGAGGTAATTTGATCTAGGAAACATTACTAGAGGCGTTAAAATGTTTTTAGCGAATTTGACAAGACAAAGAATGAAAACTCCCCAATTAAAAATTCAGGTCGTTCAACTTTATTGAAAACAGCCAATTCAGTACAAATTTTTAAATTTTTAAAATTTAGTTCACAATTTTTGAAACAGCGAATTCTTTTTGAGTCTCTTAGAGGCTCCATTGTCCCCGTCGTCTAATAAAACAAATATTTTTTAAAATTCACTTTCTAAAATATGTTCCTACATTCATTGAAGTAGCTCTCAATAAGAGTTAGAGGTAATCGCTGTACCTTAAACAAACACGGGGCATGTCAAGGCTGTGTGATTTTGTAAAATAATGAAACGAGTGACTAATTTCTTGTTCAATGATGTGTTCTATCGCCTACACCCTACCCAATAAATCCAGTTTAACATATTTTGAAGACAATAGAAATATTTTCTTTCTCAGTGTAGCGTTTACGCATAACTTAATTATTTTCTCTACCTTTTTAGGTGTATAACACCGGAAGTTAAACAAATTATTGTCTGTGAAAATGTTGATTATTCCAAATTGATAAACGAAATTTAAATCAATCTTGCGCTTGTTAAAAGGCGCATCTGTAACAGATATCTATCCATCTTATGTGTTATATATGTATAAACTATAATAGAGATGTATGTAAATTATGGTTTTTATATTTATAGAATCTTTGTTGAATTACAAAATTGTAAGAGTGTAGAAAAAATATGACGAAATTGAAAGATTATATTTCCATTTAGTTGTTATTTTATCTCGGAAAACATTTTGTGAATAAATTTAAATATAAAATTTCATTGTTAGTTTACGACCCGGCTCGTGTTTAAGGAAATGAAGAAAACTATGTCCATTTAAACCACATGCCACGCCCCAATTTTTGTAGCCGCGGATATGTTTCATGCGTCTTCACCGCACTGTGTTCAAATAATTAAATCAACAATTACAGACGATATTCTAAAATTATATAAGAAGTTACATTTTAGTGATATGCCGAAGTGCAAATCATTCCGTATAATGTATCCGTCGAACAGAAATCAAATAAATAACATTTTAATTCAATCATGTATGTAAATGCATTTCATTAGGTAATTGTAATTTTATGTACATTTTTTATTTTGTTGTTGTTTTTTTTAATCGATATTGTCGTTGCATCATATTCATAAAGCGATGTCAATACTTGATATGTAAAATATTAAGTTGTACGAAAAGTCGTGAGTAAATGATTGTGTGATCATTAATTTAAAAAATTGAGGGATGACTATGCTTGGCCAACGCCCGATTTTGTTTTACGACAAATTATCCATTGACCTTTAATCGACCACACTTTCGAGAAATTAAACCTACTGGATTTTTGTTAAAATCTGGGGGCCTACTATATGGAAATTGACCGGCGTCGATTTTTGTTTGTAGTTTATATTCAGCAATAGTATTTACTACTGCTGAATATAAACAACGAACAGAAATCGACGGTCGTCGATTTCCATAGTAAGCCCCCTGTCTTGCTTAATAAAAAATCATTTTTGTTGAAAATTTAATCGTCACTGCAAAAATTAAAAAAGCTGCTACTTCCGGTACACAGATGTCCACCACATTTTGCATGGATCTACCAATTTATGTAAGAAACTTAAGTATGAATTTTGATTCCGAATACTCAATCCGCCCTGGCTGTAGAGATGCCGAATTTTGGTGAAATATTTTATTTTTATCAAAACTCCTCACTTTCGTAAAAATTAAAAAAATACTATACTTACTATATACTTGCAAAAAACCGAAAAAGCTCCTGTGGAAGCTTCCACTTCCGATGAACCGACCTCGACCAAATCTTACTTGGATCTCCTAATTTTATGGAAAAAGCATAATTATGAAGTTTAATCTCGATGAATCAATCCGTATGTGCTGAACAAACAGTTTTTTTTCGAAAATCCTTGTTTCCGGTTAAGTTTTGAAAAACTTATAGGGGCTTTTATTATTGCAAACTTAATTTATAATCTTTTAGTTTAAAATCTGTTTCCTCGTAAATGGTACAATTTTCAAAATACTTACAAAAAAATGAAAAGCTTTTATGGAAGCTGCGACTTCCGATACAAAAAACGAAAAGCTCCTTTGGAAGCTTTTACATCTAGTGGATCGATTTCTGCCAAAATTCACTGGGATCTCCCAATTTGAGGAAAATCTTATGCATGAAGTTTCATGCCGATCGATTAGTTCATCATAGGCTGTAAAGGGGCCAAAAAACGGTTTTATTCTAAAACCGACCATTTTGGATTTCACAATTTATGGAAAAAAACTTAAGTTTGATGATTGATTCCGAATAACCAATCTGGCCTCGCCACACTTTAATTCTTTCGTCGTGATTCTCTGATTTCAAAATCAATCGTTCACATTTGATTTCTTTGCGCATTTCCTTGTTTATGTATGTGTTTAAATTTTTTTTTTTGACGCATTCGTTTTGTATAGTACGAGGGCTGCCTTTTATATTTTGGGATTAGAGAACAAAAACAAATATTAATCATCGAAAATTGGTTTATTGTTTTACAAAATATTCCCCATGAAGATCTATACACTTTTGCATGCGTTTGAACCAATTGTCGAAGCACTACTTTTTCCACTCTGATTGAGGTATCTCCAAAACATGCATTCTGAACGCAGCAACCGCTTCTTCAGGTGTCGAAAAACGTTGACCTCTCAATTTGTTTTTTACGTACGGGTATAAAAA
Organism: Nephrotoma appendiculata; assembly: GCA_947310385.1. NCBI lineage: Eukaryota > Metazoa > Arthropoda > Insecta > Diptera > Tipulidae > Nephrotoma > Nephrotoma appendiculata. The sequence continues at coordinate 288,349,325 of OX371223.1, forward strand.
GAAGTCATTTGGTGACAAGTCAGGACTATACGGCGGATGACTCATCAAATCGATGTTTTGAGTGCTCAAAAATGCAGTTGTTTGAGCCATTGTGTGAGAGCTCGCATTGTTTTGGTGAAGTGATCCGTCTTCGGCAGTTGGTTTTCCTGATTTCTTGGAAGACAACTGGCAAACAAATGGTTGTGTACCACTCAGAATTGACTTTTCTGCGTTGTTCTAGTGGTACGGTTGCGACATGTCCATTTTTTCCGAAAAACAGGCGATCATTTGCTTGCAAGTGCTTCGTGCGCGAACAACTTTTGTTGGATTCAGCTCATCTTGTAACACCCATACAGTCGACTGCTGTTTACTTTCGGGCTCATACGCGTAAATCCACGATTCATCACCTGTCACTATGTCATAGACATGTTTTGAAGCACCGCGATGTTTATGCAATATTGAATGTATGCTGGTCCCACTAATGCCTAAGGTTGTCTCAATCTCACGGTAGGTCGCATGACGATCTTGCAATATCGGTTCGCGCACAGCATCAATGGTTTCCGGAACAACAACTGATTCTGGACGATCTTCACGAAATTCGTCTTGGAGTGAACCACGACCTCGATTGAATTCACCATACCATCGATAAACACTGGTCCTTGATGGAGCTTCATCGCCAAAAATTGAATTAAGTTCATCCATGCACTCTTGCTGCCTTAATTCACGGCGAAAGTTGTAAAAAATAATCGCACGAAAATATTCACGATTTAATTCCATTTTTTCGCCGAGATGTTGAGTTAATGAGTACTGTAAACAATACAAATAGCGCTCGAATGTCAAAACGTTCTGAGTACGTATAATTTCAAAAATGTCAAACTTTACGATAGAGCTGTCTGTTGCCAGATTGTAAAACTAGGGTTGGCCAATCTCGAAATATAAAAGGCAACTCTCGTAACATATGCGTAATATATTTTTTCACTGACAACTCGAAACTAAAAAAATTCAACAAAAACAAATACAAAAAACCCGCCAAGAACACGATTAATTCGTTCCGTGTTCTTTAAAACCATGTGGACCATGAAACCGTGTTTTTTGAGCAAATGGGTTTCCGTGTTCTTCAAAACCGTGTTCTTCGAATACCGTGTTCTTGGAGGGTTACCTGTAAATAAAATAGCCTTGAAATTTTTTATCTTCATAGTAGTGCGAAGAAATCAGTGAATCAAAAAAAAAATGTTGCTGAAAAAAGAATCAAAAATTTCCCCGCCAAAAAATTAGTTTGTTGGTGAAGGGGAAAGAAACGACGAAATAATTAAAGTGTGAAACCACGGATCCGCTTGATTGAATTTTGACGAAATAAAGCCGAATTTTGACGAAATAAAGTTTTTTGATCAAAGATCGCCATATCTGACCAAATAATCTGAAAAAATTTCATCAGTCCGCTTGAACTGTATCTTGAACCAAATCAGTCCGCTTGAACTGTAGAGATGCCGATTTTTTGTAAAATAAATTTTTTTTGATCAAAACTCGTCGTTTCCGTTAAAATTTTAAAAAATAATTTGAACGAATTTTTTTTGTTCAATCGTATCGAAAAAGCTCTTATGGGTATTGCCACTTCGGTCAAACCTTACTGGGATCTCCCAACTTAAGTATGAAGTTTAATCCCGACAAATCAATCCGTATCAGAGAGCATGTTTTTAATAAAACCAGTTTTTCGTCGAAAATCCTCGTTTCCGGTTAAATTTTGAAAAACGAATCTGGGTCTATATTGTTGCTACATTAATTTTGAATATTTTAGTTAAAATCGTTTTTCTCGCAAATGCTACACTTTTCAAAATACTTAAAAAAAATTAAAAACTGTTATGAAAGCTGCCACTACCAGTTGAAAAAGTAAAAGCTCCTTTGCAAACTTTCACATCTAGTAGACCGATTTCGTTCAAAACTCATTGGGATCTCCCAATTTGGAGAACATGCATATGTAAGAAGTTTCATGCCGATCGCTTAGTTCATCTAGGTTGTAAAGGGTCTGAAAAGCAGTTTGGTTGCAAAACGGTTTTTGCCAAAAATCGTTATCTTAACCGGAAATTTTGGATTTCCTAATTTATGGAAGAAACTTTAGTATGAAGTTTGAATAAATAAATTTTTTTTGATCAAAACTCGTCATTTCTGGTAAAATTAAACAAAAATAATCTGAACAAATTTTGTTTGTTACTTAATTTATATTTTTTTTTGTTTTAATCATATTTGCGTTAATGGAACACTTCGCAAAATATGTATTTGGAAAAAACCGAAACCTATGGGTGCTGCCACTTCCCGTGAACCGATTTCGTCTAAAATTCACTGGGATCTCCCAATTTGGGGAAAAAGCTTATATTGTATGAAATTTCATACCGATCGATTAGTTCATCTGAGCTGTAAAGGGGCTGAATTTTAATGAGAAACGGTTTTTGGTCAAAAATCGTCATTTCCGGTTGAATTTTGGAAAAATTGTTGGAGATCCCAATTTATAGTAAAAACTTTAGTATGAAGTTTGATTCTAAATAATCAATCCGCTTAGAGATTAGAGATGCCGAATTTTGCTGAAATAATTTTTTTTTGATCAAAACTCGTCATTTCCGGTAAAATTAAAAAAAAATCAACAAATTTTGTTTGTAATTTAATCTAGATTTTTTTTGTTTTAATCGTATTCTCGTTAATGCTATGTACTTGTCAAAATATGTATTTGCAAAAAATCGAAAAAGCTCCTATGGAAGCTGCCACTTCCGGTGAACCGATTTCGGCCAAATTTTACTGGGATCTCTTTATTTATGGAAAAAACATAATTATGAAGTTTAATTTCGATGAATCCAATATGTCCATATGTGCTGTACAAAAAGTTTTTAATCGAAATCCTCGTTTCCGGTTAAGTTTTGGAAAACTTATAGGGACCTTTATTATTGCAAATCAATTAATAATCTTTTAGTTTAATATTGTTTTGCTCGTAAATGCTACACTTTTCGAAATATTTACAAACAAACGAACAACTCTTATGGAAGGTGCCACTTCCGATAGAAAAACGAAAAGCTGCCAAGGTTGTTGTCATTTCTAGTGGACCGATTTCGGCCAAAATTCACTGGGATCTCCCAATTTGGGGAAAAAGCTTATGTATGAAGTTTCATTTGAATGTATGAAGTCTGCATTTTTTTTGATAAACAGTTTTTGTCAAAAATCGTCATTTCCGGTTGAATTTTCGAAAAATTGTTGGATCTCGAAATTTATAGAAAAAACCTTAATATTAAGTTTCATTCCGAATAATCAATCCGCTTGGAGATTAGAAATGCCGCAGTTTGGTGAAATAATTTTTTTTTGATCAAAACTCGTCATCTCCGATAAAATTAAAAAAAACGGTCTGAACAAATTTTGTAGGTAATTTAATCTACAATTTTTGTTGTTTTAATCGTTCTTTGTTTTAATTATTTTTACTTTACTTTTCAAAAATCGAAAAAGTTCTTATGAAAACTACCACTTCCGGTGAACCAACATCGGCCAAACCTCCCAATTTCGTAATTTTCAACCGGATTTTGGAAAAAGGATTCGTGCCTATATTTTGTTGCAAAATTAATTTATAATGTTTTAGTTCAGATCATTTATCATATTTACAAAAACGAAAAAGTTCCTATGGAAACTGTCACTTCCCGTGATAATATTTAATGGAATCTACCAATTTGGGGAAAAGCTGGTTTTTGTCAAAAATCGTAATTTCCGCTTAAATTTTGGAAAACTAAGACCGTTCAATATTGGTATAAATTTTATTTAGAATCTTTTCGTTTATAGTTGTTTTTTTCGTAAATGCTATACTTTTCAAAATAGTTACAAAAAACGAAGAAGCTCCTATGAAGCTGGCACATCCGGTGGACTCATTTCGGCCAAAAACCACCGGGATCACCGAACTAATGAATAAAGCTAAAGTATGGAGTTTCAACGCGATCGTACAATTCGCCTTAGCTGTAAAGAAGACACATACATTTAGTATGCATGGATTCATTCACGCACAAACACATACAGGGAGAGATCCACTATTAAAAAAATGACAAAACAATTGTTGTGATAGACGTTATGGCTCTATACTAGGAAGCCTCTTTGATCATTAAAACTTTCATTACGAATTTGTAAAAAAAAAAATTCAAGACAATTTGCGTATTGTTTTTGTCAATAAAGCCCAACACATGAAAGCGTCTTTTGGAAAAATTGATTTAATTTTTTTTATTAAATTGATGAATCGTCGGAACAATGAGCCCCGGCGTGGAATCTAGGTTCTCGACTTTCTATGGCGTCTAGAACTTGTAAAAAAAATGTCTAGATAGCCACAATAATGATGAATACGGCATCTGTGGTCAGTCTTTGATTAGATGAGATTTATGCGAAAGCTATGCGTGGATGTAATAAATGGAGATGACTTCTACCTGATAAATTTGTATCTGCGGCTATGGAAGAATATTACTACATATTTACAAGTAATTGCTTGTAGCACTTGTGCAATCATAAATACACCACTAATGCTCATATACCGGAATTAAAACATAAATAAAACTTATTGTGATTTTTCACTCTTAATTAAAACTACTCAAACAATTTAAACAAGCAAATAGAAAAACTTTCATGTGAAAACAACTTCATCACCTCTCTAGGAAGCCATCGAGAAATCACAATAAAACACACAATGTTTTCAATGAAATGTTTTAACACCGCGCGCGCGGGAATTTATGAATTATTGATGAAAAATCCAATTCTTAGAAAAACAACAAACCGCATGCATGTGGGCGCGCACGCCGCACACATTATAACCGACATATATACGAATAATAATAGTTGTAATGATAATTTTAGTTTTTAGTTTCCAATAATATGTGTGTTGCTGTAGGTAGGCGATAGTAAGAGCAGTTTTACGAGATTTTTAAATTTAACACAAAAAAAAAATAGTCAGCTTCATAATGTTGCAACGCGATAATTTACAAATTATATGCGACGATGCCTTGTTTTACTATTTATATGTATTATGTACATATGTTTATGTAAGTAATTATTTTATATACAAAAAAATATGCTACGGCTTAACCCAAATTAATCGTTTTTAAATTGCTTGCACATGTTTAGGTCATGGTAAAGAATCGGTGCCACCCCACATCATATAATTTTCCATTTCTGTGCGAAATTTAATAATTTTCAGGAAATTCAAAATGTAACATGCGCTCCGCGTTTCATATACCAAAAAATCATACTTACAACAACAATTACGATTAATTTAAAAACTGTATATCCAATTATCCAATTAAGATGCATAACTATAGAATTAACTGCTTTAGTCCACAAAAATAAAAAATAAATGGACTTGCAGTGAACATAAACCATATACGATAATTTATTTCAATTATTTGGGAGAGAGGAAAAGTAGCGCATTTCCGTTTTCCAGTACTACACCACATAACAAATAATTTTAGATATTTGGTTACAGTCACTTTCGATTTTTCGAACAACCTATTTGTGTAATTAATTGCGTTTTATTGCTTGCTTTAATAACTCAAGATCACTTGAGCACAATCAGAAATGATATTTTTTTATTTATCGATCATATTATCACCACTTTGTGTTATAGAATTTAAATGTAGTAATTGAAATAAATTAATATCTATACACCACATTGATCGTGTGTGATCTTTCTATAAATCAAATCTTGTGTATTACTGCTGATCAGGCAAAATTCATTATTTTTAAATGTGGTTGTTGTAAAAAGAATCGTGATTCGTATATAATTTAACCACTTTGATACTTTGTACTGTTCAGCCAAATACTTGTTTTGCGTAGTTTAATTTTTTCGATCGGGCAAACTGCCAAAGCGAACCTATAGATATATAAATCGAGCTTTCAGTAGGGAGGGCTTTCAAACACGAGAAGTAAAACATATACAAAAAACTAAATTTTCGTACATTTTGTATTGGAGATAACATTCCTGTTGAAAAATAAAATATGAATTAAAAATATTATAAAATTAAATATGTTTAACATAAATTACATAAAATATTGTTACGAATTTGCTCAGTCAAATCCGGTTCGTTTCACTGCTATAGAATTTGACGACGTTTACAACAACAGCGTATACAATTCTCGTAACTTATACCGCTTCCAGAATATATCCGGCAGTCACTAAAACACAACAATAAACAATTTCCACGCAATTATTTATTAATTCACTTAACACACCATTGACAATTAATTTTAGTTACTCTACTATTTTCACTTTAACATCATTTATAATTTTCCCGTTACTTACTTTCGCTTTTATTCTATCGCGTACCGCATCTTTAATCTGCTATAATCTGCGGTACCTTTTAACTGTTATAAAACTTGGTATTAAACCAATTTAATTTTGGTGCCTCCCCCATCCACTTGAGCCAGTTCATCCCGAACAGACTCCAAACTACCACCTATGCAGTTTAGTCCACACAGCTCCAACAAATTCTTTCCTTTGCTCGAAGATAACGCTCCCATTGCGAACGCCATCTTTAACATTATTTCATCGATACTCTTTTTTTCCTTCGCCTGATTCTCACGAATATGAAAAACATATAATTCACCCCGTTCCATTTAATGTCGCGGTCGCTCCCCCAAATCCCTGGCCGTGTGTGCATCTTTACAATAACGTGTCCTTAATATCGTTCACCCTTCATAAGGTTCTAACTCGTGTGCAGGATCTTTTTCCGGTTTTTGCAATGTCCGCTCAAATATTCCACGGCTGCCGTAGTTACTATAGGAGTGTTCTTTGGCACGTACAATGACAGGACAACATCCAATTGGTAATATCCCAATCAAATTGTTGTAGCAGACATGTTGAAAGAGAACTTAGAGGAGAGTGATATTGTATATGATACCTACGAAGCGCAACTGTTGTTCGTATATAGCAGAGGTGAGCATTAAGTCGATCGCGATCGGCTTGTCAATTTTTTTAAATTACGAGTAATTTGATTGACCAACTTTGACTATTCAAAAATTAATGGACACGCCTGGAATATAGAGTGCATGTTTGTTCATCGATACATAGTAAATTAACTTTATTTCTGATAAAATGCTATTTGACACTCCGTCTAATTGTTTGTATTGCTTTGAACAAATTTGTGAAATTCTAAGCTTTATTTATTTATAAATAGTTAAATTTAACCGTTAATGTCGCCAAAATGGATGTAATATTAAAGGAACTACTTTACTATTCACAATCTAAGCATATCCCATATAACTTGTCTTAGCCACCTGCCCGGCGCATTTCAATTTTTTCTTATGTTTTGAATACTCGCTCAATTTTTAGATTTTCATATCTCTTCTAAGAGCTCTTTTCGAAAATCTAGACTAATGTTTTTTTATGTTTTTCAAGGTATTTATTGATTCTGTACCAGAAAGAGAGAGTCGCCCAAAAACATTTTGCTCAATGTTCAGAAATGAGGTTTAAAGTTTTCTTGAGTTACGATGGGAAAAACAGATAGTTATGTGCTTATCTTGCAAACATTTTTAGGTCGGTTTTGACTACCTACCTCAATAGGGCATAATAAAATTGTGAAAAAGCATATTATAGTTTTGAGTAAAAACGTGTTTTTATTACTTAGGCGGTACACATCACTGTGTACATCGTTTTATAGATGAATGTTTAAAGAGCACGTTTCTGACTTCTATGGACTATACCTTAACTCCTATGCATAGAAAAATTCTAAAAAAAAATCTTGCATGCTCTTTCACCTTTAGAAAAGCACTTATAGAAAAATTTGTGTAAGAGAGTTGGCGAGAGACACATTTAACACAAAATTTATTTCGAAATATTATTTTTACTCTCAACCCCGAAAATTTCGATTGTCATAACAGTTTTTAACTATCGTGATAGCAAAAATTTTCTTGACTGAGAGTAAAAATGTGGAGATTTTTGGGCTGAGAGTAAAAAATGTTATGATAGAAATAATTAGTGTTGCCATCGCATTTTTCGGGGATAGAATTTGCCACGTCGACGTATATTCAGTGATTTAAATGGTTCGTCTTCTGTTGTAATGTGTGTGTGAAAGAATGTGTTCTCTGTTCTGAGTTTTTATATTCAACTGCCCCAAGAGCTTGTGTGCCGAAGCCATTTCACCTTGTACCACTTAAACTTATTTCGTTTCGAGCATTTCGTTTTAACAAATTTCACAATATCAAAAAATTTGTTTTGTGTAATTTCAAAAAATTTAAATTCTTAAACTATAGGGATAAAGTGTGGAACATGACTGAGATCTCCTAATTATGGAAAAAGCTTAAGTATATGAAGTTTTTTAAAATTCAGTCTCTCCGTTTGGGTCGTAGAGAAGGCGAATTTTTTATTGAAAAGCAGTTTTTTGGAAAAGCGATGCGGACCATTCTCTAAATGATATATGTAGTCAAAATTGATTGATTGATTGATTGATTGGACTGTAAGACCAAGTACTTGACAAATGTCCCGGATAACGCCGGGCCTACTCCTACAGCCTGTTTACACATAACAATAGGAAGGATAGGAAGGGTTTTTTTTTGGGACAGAACGATCCGGTTTCAGACACCTAGCGATCGTACGACACAACACAATCTAATCTACTTCTAATCTACTAGAGGAAGGATAAAGGCTTAAGAGGTTTAATGGATAACGATGGTATTGGTCTTCAACAATTGCTTCTATAAATCAGCAACTTGAGGGAAAATTTTTATTATTTCACGTACATCTGGAAATTTACTGAAATTTAATTCTAAATTAATGCTTTCCGGCTGCGTAAACGAAATTGATTGATTGAATCAGCGCGGTACAGACACCTAGATAAAGTCGATAGTTAGTAACATTGACAACACAATTCTAATCTACACAATCAACTATTAGATGCTTCATTAGCCAAAAGGATTAACGCCATAAAATAAAAAGGTGAGAAAAATGAGAAAAACTGAGAATTTCTTGTAATATCAACTTTAGTTAGTTTTAACTTTGTAATTTAGTGGTGTTAACACTTAATATTACAGAAATTTGTTTTGAATATGTATATATAGTTAGAAGCCAATCAAGAGCGTTGATATTAAAATTTAATAAGAATCCAAAATATGGAATTAATCGGTTTGGCTTGTGAACCATCCAATTAATATTTCAAAAAAATATTATTTTACCTACATCTGTAAATTTCCTGAAAATTAATTCTAAATTAATATTTTCTGGCTTCCTAAATAATATAAACATTTATTAATTTAATTCTAATGCAATTCCACAACTTACAGTAGAACTACCTGAAACCATAATTATTTAAATTATATTAAAAATTACTCTCAAATTTATTAGTATTTAACAAAAAATAAATGAGACATCCCAAAGGCAATGGCTCCCGGACAAGTATCAATCTTATTCAATGCCAGATTAACTAACGCATTGGATATTTCACAAAAATTTAAAATCCAAAGAATATTCAATTAATTACCAAGTAAATTATACTGTACAGGACATATTATGACATGCTCTACCATTGGAGCTTTACCATTCCACAACCAATCACTGTCAAATATGGTATGCAGAATTGGATGAGTGACAATCATTAACATTATGCTCAATAGAACTAGGCCACCTCTCAACAAATGATGGTCAAATTCGGTTTGCAGGCTGAATTTGACGAAATTTTGGGATTCGGATATAATGAATGAAACCAGGTTGTCTCCCAACCGACAACTTTAAAATTCATTTTGCAAATCTGTCTAAGTTGGACACTCACGATACCCTAAAAAATCACCAACTTATAGAGGTGGCCAAGTTGTGAATGTTTCACATGCAAATGAATTATCTTGATCATTCTGAATACCAATATTTCTAAGAAATTTTATTATTGTGCTTCTAAAATAGATAGAAAACAAAATTTATTTAAAAGTAGAACTGCTATCGGCAAAAAGTTTGGCGGGCTTCAGCCCTAGGAAAAATTGGTGATAACTTAAATTTACAAATACCTGAATAATAATAATAAATAAAAATAACAATTTATTTCAATTCAAAATAATAATTCGAATACATTTAAAAAATCCCACATTAATGTATGTCTAACAATAAAAAATATTCTGCACATAAATCATATAGTGCTGGCGATGTTGGTGCCTGAAAAAAAAATCGGAGATTGTGGTTTGTTTCTGAGTTACGCCAGCCCATTTTGTCTCTATATCCTTAACTACATTTAATAGGTTATTTACACAGTCTACGCTGTGCGCAGCTGCGAATTTGACTAACAGGTGCGAGTAAGTTAAGGCTTCTTTAAATGTTGGGACTAGCGTGAGTTCTTCAGTAAATTCTTCCTCATCACTTGAAAGTTCACACAATTCATTCCTTTCAGTATAACTTTCAATAATGTCGCTGACTATTTCATCAGACGAATCATTTATTTCTTCATAATGAACTAGTTGGTTGTCATAATCAACCAGACAAAAATATATTCGAATGTATATTCATATATGCAATAGAAACAAATAAAAATACAAAGAATGTATGTGTAAAAGTATACGTTGAATTTTTGTAATGTCCAACTTTGGCAATGTTCGATCCAAGAAAAACAGTTTTCAGGTGCAAAATTTTCTGTCCAACTTCCAAGATAGGAAGGTGTCTTATTTTAGTAAGGTTTGAACACTTGGAAAAATTGTTTTCTTCTTGGGTTATGTATTATATGACCAAGTTAATGAGTTGTCCAGTTTGTGGAGGTGTCCAACTTTACAGATTTCACTGTAAATAGTTTTATTATGCTCTCTCGAAAACAAAGTTAAACCAAAATGTACATGTAAAAAATAGCCTTGAATCTTTTATCTCATTTTCGTTTGGGTTAGTGTCGATTCACCAAAAAAAAAAAAAAAAAAATTGGTTTATGAGTTGCTATTAAATCCGATTTTATAGGCAGACGGGGAAAGAGACGAAGATGAGGCCACTTCTTTGAAGCATCGTATGAAAGCGCCCATTGTTTGGCTCTTATTTACAAAAATATTCCGCTTCATTTACACACAATGCCACGATACAGTCGAACCATATAATATCCATTTACAAAATATGTATATTCATGTATAGTTTATTACTACATTCAAAAAAACACGCTTGACAAGGAAATACATAAACCACGTAAATATACATACCATCCACACATGTATACATATGCCTACATCCAAAACCAACAACAATTCGCATTTCAAATTTATTCATCCATTCCATCCGGGATTTCAAAGAAGCTCTGGTTCGCGCTTTAAAATAAGTCGTAATAGATTTTTTATTGCTAATTTAAAACCTTATTTTATATTTAAATCAAAATGTTTTTGTATTGTTTTATTCTAATTTTTTTTCCTTTCCCTTTCCTAACTAAAATTTTCTTCTCAAAATGGATGAAAAAAATAGAAAAAAAAGAAAAAAAGAAAAAGAAAAAAATTTGAATTTTTAAAATTAAATTTTTAATTTAAATTTATATAAAATAATATAAATTTTTTATAAACACTTCTATTTGCGTTAGAGCTGCTTCACCGAAAATTTTTTTGTTGAAAAATGCCAATGAAACCGATTTCATAGGTATACGGGGAGAGATGAAAAAGAAGCTGCTTCTTTGACATCCCGTGTAACACGGGCGATTGCTGGTTCTGCTACATCCCTGCATATACACACCATTTAATACATCTAAACGCACAGAAACACACTCATAAACCTATTATTTAAGTAAATTTTGATGCTACACACAAATATATATACGCAGTATGAAGAATAAATAAAAATAAAAGCATGTATATATGTATATAATATAATATATATGTATAAAAAGGAAACTTCTCTGATTTAAGTTTACACAAGATATACGTCACGTTTTTCAATTAATCACTACTGTTTATTTGAAACCCACTATGTATATTATGTATACCTAGTAATTCAAATATAAATGTGCATTTACGCTTTCATGAAAAGGTATCAGAACACATACGGAAATATTTATATATATTATACATATATACGTTCTACCCAATTTCACGCGGGACTATTTACAAATTAATATTTAAAACACTAGGTGTACGTCACATCTTTTAATCACTTATTTTATAATGTAAAAAAACACATTTTTTATTATTATTAATAATTATTTTATTTATTATTTATTTACATACAAAAAAAAAAATATTTAAGTTAAATGAAGGAGCGACAACAAAACACGTCTACTCCGTTTCACATCACTTTTCGTCCCTCTAAATGATATATGTACTAGTCAAAATGTTTACAAAATACGAAGAAGCTTTTTTGAAGCTGCTACTTCCGGTGCAAGGGTTACAGCTAAAAATCTCTGCGATATCTAAATTTATGGAAAAAGCACGACAATATCCACACAGACATACACGGAGAACTTTATAAACAACACTTTTCGGACTTCAGCGATATAGCGAATGGTAAATCTGCAAAAAATTCAGTAACAATTTCATGGTTTCCATGCTTTATTTAACTTCGAAAAAGAATATGTTTGTTTGTCAAATTTTTCTAATAACAATGTTAGAACTTAGCAGAATTTTGGTAAAATAACAGATTTTTATGAAAAATCGACATTTTCGCTTAAATTGGAAAAATTGATCTATTTATCGATTTTTCGTAATTGCTACCTTTATTAAAATATATATAAAAAACAGCACCTTTCTATGAAGGCCGCCGCGGCGATGTGCTGATTTTCTCCAATTTTTATGGAGACTTCTCAATTTTGGCAAAAACTTCGAGGTCGAAAATTTTCATAATTACTTTACTTCATTTACTTTCTAAAATAAATTAAAGCAGTCATAGAAGAGCGAGCTTCGATTTGCAACTTATTTAAAAAATTAGTTACCAGTTTGTTCTTTTTCGTATTAGTCAACGTCAATTGACAAACAACAAGGTCAATTGGGTACAGAGATCGTACGCTTTGATATCCTTGAACTTAACTTTGCGGTTAACTGGAAAAAGGTCTGTACGAACAAGCCAGCAATAATTCAAGAGTTAAGGGCGAGATAATAATATTCTAAATTTTGACAAACAGATTGATATGTGCCGCACAATCCGTGGTGAATATTAACCGATAAAAACAGTTCACACATAATTTTTATCGATCAATAAGCATGATTCAAAAGTGAGATTAAAATTCCAACGCGTGAATCTCTTTTCAGCCAACATTTTGCATTGAAAATATCCTTCAGATTATACAAAAAATAATTATAGACTTTTGCAAATCAATCTTAATTTTTTCCTAAAACTCACCTTAGTTTTTAGAATTTTGTCCAAAGTTCAATTATTTGAAACCAAACTACATCCAATTTAATCAAGTTCCAGTAAGAATTGACTGAGTTTCATTTCAAAATACGTACGTTTCAAGTCGTAATCCAAATCAAGTGACACATACCGCCATAAAAACTGAAAACCACTATTAAAGGTCTAATTTAGTCCGACGGGCGTTCTTGTTTAGTCATTTCGAACGTAAATCAGTGGAGTGTGGGCTTTTCGTCCAACTATAGTTTGTAGTATGCACCCAATGAAAATTTTATCAAACATTAAATTAGCTTACAAATTTAAAACGTGCTTTTTATTTTAATTACACACACCTTTTAAATTTATAATAGAACACCAATCGTGCAAGTAAATTTCAACCAAAATTTGTAAAGAATTTTAACTGAATAATCAGAAGTACAAAAATGCAGGGTTTTCTCAAAGCTATTGAGACTACACAAAAATTTGTAAACCAAAATTTATTCTTTTTTTAAATTGATATTTCGAAATCGGGGATTTTCTCATGACCCGAGACTTTGATTTCCGGGATTATGGCTGCCGGAAATTTGATTTCCGGGATTACAAGTTTCAGGATTTTGGTTTTCGGGATTTTGGTTTCCGGGATTCCAATTTTCGGGATTTTGAAATTCGGGTATTTCGATGACAATCACTTATTTATACATAAAATGTCTACTGTCTAAACAGTGGTTTGGTAGTGATAAGGCGAACATTTTATAGGCGAAAAAAAATCCCAAAAGACAATCCCGAAAATAAAAATCTCAAATCATAAAAATATGTACCTAAAGAAAATTGAAATAAAAAACCAAAAAATCAAAATCCATCAAACAATTTTCTAACAAAAACAGTTAAACACGATAAAATTGTGATACAATTTCTCATATTTTTATATGGAGCCATATGGAACTTTGCATTTTCCAACTCCACTTGGCATTTTTCAAAAAACTGTATCAATCATTTCCGGTAAATCATATTGTTAGGAGAATGGCAATTATTAATTTTTAGATTGAGCCATATGGAAGCTGGCCGATTGCGCGAATCCTACTATATGGCTGGTACTGTCCGACTGGCCACAGTTAGTCCGTACGGGAATATGGTCTTCTTTTATCAGAACAATGTCACCAACATTGAAGTGTTCGTCTATCCTTTTCCATTTGCGACGCTGTTGAATAAAATCACCTTAGTCTGACTTCTGGGTACTCAATTGTGAGTTCGGAAATAGACCCTGCGGATGAATTTATTAGGAAATGTGTGGGTGTTAGTACAAGATAATCGTCATCTATCGAGGTGGCACATAGTGAATGCGAGTTTAAATTTTCTGTATCTGACAAAGTACGGTTGTCATTTCCGTTGCCGCCTCCCACAGTCTATAAAAATGACGAGCTTCCGGGGGAATGAAATTCCACTGTATCCGATTTCGACTCAAAAATTCTGATATTGTTTGATCAGCATTGATGTTGCTTATTGCGATTTACGCGCTTTATCTAGAATGCGTTTTGTTGCCATGAAATACGACCCAATATGTAAAGCCTTTATTGAAAGAGAAACGAAGATCGCTCATGCGTTTAGTGGTTGTGCCGGTATATCTGTTATTAACGACTCACTGCTTTAATAAATGTCGTATTTTGCTGCGGTTAAAATGAGTCCGGAATGTAGATTCGAGATTTGTGTATCCCATTTTACTCAGCAGGCGGCCTCTTGCTCTCAAAATGCCGTCGTCATTCGCAAATCTCTTGTGATACCGTAGACTATGTATATCTGCTTCGGACATTTTTCGTTCTACCCACACATTCCTTGTTCGCATTTTCTACTTCTATCACCGTTAGTTAAGATATGTTATTCATAGATCGGCCTTGAATATTTTTGATAACCTGCATTGCTTTCGATATATTTTGGCCATCCAGGATTCGTCCTCTTCTTTAGTCTCGGTACATCCCGTGATTTTATTTTTCGACATTCCATCTCGACGACTTAATCTTTTATATATTGTCTCGTTGCTCGCTGGCCACAACTCTTGCGGCTGGTGTACCAGTCTGATCCTTCCCACCATTGTGTCAGGCTGGATAATTTTTCGGGAGTGACATATCTGGAACCGTGATACATGAGATTAACTTTTGATTTTACGTGCGCCCAGTGTTTTCGATGAATGTTATCAAGTGTTTCGCTCGTCCGATTAGCAATAAATGTCTTCCAATGCGTAGGATGTGTAGAAAGCCACGATGATACATACGATCGTTGAATCGGTATACGCAAAATAATGTACGTGGTCCGATAAGGTCCTTTTTACTGCCAACATCAACTTTGTTAGCAGATGAGCTGCACATAACTCCAACCGTGGTATTGAGATCTGCCTAATTGGGGTCACTTTCGTTTTGGACGTCAGCAACCGGCCGTAAGCCATTTTACTCGCGTCTGAAAACCATGGCAATTTATCATCCCAATTTACCTTGACGAGCCATAGTTTCTGAAAGATTTTTAAAAGAATTGTAGATGGAGATAAAAACCCAAGTGGATCGAACAGTCGTGAGAATTATGATATTATTTTTCGTTTGTTAATAGCACCATTTCTCTCTGCCAGTACCTTGAGAGTCACGGTATCTTTCCCTGGATGCCACTTTAGGCCAAAAGTTTTGGCCACGGATAAGATATCATCCCCTATGTTAGTCAAATGCTGATTAACATAACAACTTTTCTTTCACGGCAATGGCTTCCTTTGTATCACTGCTGCCGGTCAATAGGTCGTCTATATAAATCTTCGAGAATGCGTAGTTTTATGTTATCTTCGCCTCATGCACATGATGCTTCGATAATAGACAATTGAAACATATGGTTTATTTTTCGAAACCAATTCCTTCCTCTTATCGATTGGCAAATAAATATCTGCTGCATTTACTGATATAATGAACACCTGAACGCAATATGCACGGTATTATTGTAGTTATTATTTCAGAAACCATCACTCCGACTCATTCGGGACTACCTAGCTTAGATCGCTGAGTGGGGTTGAGACACTCTAAGACATCGCTTCTCTAGCTTAGAAATCCAAAAACTTTCTAATGATGAGTAATCTGCTTCCACAAACTCTTGTGTCCAAGGATCTCTTTTGCCTGTGTGTTTCCCAAGTACATGTATTTGCCGTATGCCTTCATCTGATGCATCTACTAGTTAGCGAAATGCCTCGGCTGAATTATGATGGATCATTGATTGCTCTATAAATTGTCTAAGTAAATTGTGAATCAATATTGTCTTGGTTTACCATACCTCTCTTTTATGTTATCCCATGATTGTGTATAATACGCCACAGTTACCGTTGAATGCTTTATTAAACCGTTTAATCGCTTTTCACCGTTTAAATATTGTAATTTATGTCTAGCGAAATGTTTCTGTTGTTATCTATGCGGACGCCTCAAATAGGTGTTGGTTCTACCGGACAAGTGGTGCAGTGGTTAAAGCTTGGCACTTGGACCGGAAGGTACTGGTTTGGAGTCCCACCAGAGGCTGGATGCAAAGCAAATTTTCGTCATCGATTACGATTAGTGATGTTAATAAACACAACTAAGACCTTCTGTTGGAGTACAGAATTCAGCGCCAACCCACCATGTCAGTTTACAGGTTGACATGGAGCTTGGAATGTTCAGGTGCTATACTGTGCGAATGGGTGGTCTGTGAGTGAATGAAGGGAGTATTAATTGACCTTTAAAGGACATTAAATCCACTGGACAATTAATACTTCCTTTTTATATTAAACAAAACAAAAAAAAAACAAAAAACAAAAAAAAAAAGCTTCCCGAAAATATTGGTATATTCACTCGCGGTAATTTTACTTCGCTATCTCGCTTGTTTAATGATGATAACTCACTGATAAACTGCGATTGATTTCCCAAAGCTCCCCCAAATTTACCGCGCTTTCTCGCGTGTTCTCGGTTTCATATACTTTGTCACACGCGTTCAAAATTAATTTTACATTAAAATAGGCAAATATTATTTTATCACCAAATTCAATAGTTTGAAAATTTTTCCACTGATCGCTAATCATAGACGATCGCTAATCACGAAGAAATGTTCGTACCAATTCTCTTAAGCAAAATATCATGTTTGTAATTAAAATTAAAAAAAAAAAATTCTAATTAACAATCTATACCAAATACAAAATTGTTTCGCTGTCACCGGTGACATTAGCACTAGTATTGTTCACATAAATCTGTAGTTCTAAAATATTCCACCAGACGTCAGAAACTGCTATAGGTAAATAAGTACAGAAATGAAATCATCCCAGTATGCGGGTGTTATCTGTTTATTGGTTTTGACTCTAAACTCTGGTCAAGCATTATTTTGCACCTTATATCATTTAAAGCCTTGCTCAAGACAAACTTAAAGCATTATACATTTTATATATGATATGTTTCAATCGTGCAACACCTTTGAATCAAAAGCAATAAAACTATAGTCAAAATATACGTGATAATCGCGCGAAAACGATATTGATCATTTCCGCGATAATTTCTATACAAAATATTTTAAAACTGTTATTAAATACAATATACCGTTAATAAGTTATCTAATATTGTGATTTTGTTGTTGTCTCTAGCAATATTATCTTGCCATTAATTTATTCACAATCAATAAATCAAAATGGATAAATTGAATTAAAGAATGTTTTTCTTATATTGTCAAAAACACTATAAATTATTAGATTTGTATAGCGCGTTGTTAGCTAAATGTAAATATCGCGAAACTTCTTAATATGGCGGTTTCTACATTATGCATGCATATAGTGGCCGAAGCGAAGGTAATGCGGTGGGCACTATGGATAGGTGGATATGTAAACACGTACGTTAGTTGTTTGACTATTTTGAGTAGTTTCGATTACCGGAAGTTTTATAACGATCAGAAAAACTGTAAATATTTTGCATATATGTGCATACCGATGGAACTAACTATCTACTTGCCATAGCGATGTAAGTACACATATTCGAAAGGTGCGCGATATATTGAAAAATTAATTTGAAATTCAAATGGTATTTCGTAATCAATTCACGATGAGTGTATATAGAGGAGACCGTCGATTTGGATATTAATTGAACGATTAAGCTTTTTCGGTGAAACTTTTTATTGTTTTGACTTGATGAGAGAGAATTGTTTTGTGTAAGCGCGCGCGCCATTACCATGATTTACGAGGGGATTTGAATATGGGTGGGCTGGCTCGATATATTTGTGAGTCTACCGCGATAAATAATGTAATTAAGGCTTGATTATTATGATAATAATATGATTATGTTGGATTGATTTATGTCCACCTGTGTCTATATTTCATATTTATATATACGAACATCAACCTCGATCTGCTTTCAGACCGCGATGTTGACAAGTATGCGCACACATTTTATAATCATTGTATAAATATTTGCGATGTCTAATGAATGCTAATTACATGTAATGTATATTCTTGCTATTCTCCACATAAAGCAAAAAATAATAATTTGAAAGGAATTTTTTTTTTTTTGGGTAAATTACGTTAATTGTGTTTGCTTATTGAATATCTTTACAATGTTGATAGAAGACCGAGATTCGATTATATAAGTCGTTATGACTTCTTGATTGAATTAGTTGAAGATGTGAATTGAATTAAATTGTGTTTTGGCGCTTAAAATTTGTGCGATAGTTTTATTGCTGTTCAGCTGAATTATTAAATTTGATTGGTTTAATAATGTTGCATTGTTATAACGCAACTGACTTTCGGTTTTGTCGTAAAAACATTTTTATTGAAAGTTAATTTAACTACTGTATGGCAAGAATCCATCGAAAGATTCCGGTAGCGTCCTCTAGCAGGGATGCATGATGGCATCAACGGCGTGTAAAACGGCTTCAAGCTATGGTCAGCGATAAGTGTATTTCCATTCCTTTCCTTGAAATCCAAGGGATTATCCGAACCAGCAATCCCAATCTTCCGACCAGTAGTTGGGAGATCAAGAAGCAAGCCGATAAAAATACAGAGGCCAATCTGAGGAAGTAAGAAACCCACCAAAATCAGCAGAGATCATATAGGCAGTCGATAACGATGATCGGTCGAATGAATAGATATTCTCAGAATTAATAGAGGGTTGGACAGCCTTCTTTATCAGGTTTCTAATGGGTAACTTTTAATCGGATTCGCAGGAAAAGTACTTCACCAGACTGAAATGGTGGGAGGGCTAGAGATTTCTGTTCTTGGAAATTCCTGGAGTTTCTTTTCGTAATTTGCTCCACTTGAATTTTATACGATTCAATTGAGCCGCGACTCATGGGGAAACCTTTACGTTACACTCAGGATATCGATGATACAAAACGGATGATATGTGCGATAAACGGATTTAAAACATATAAGCCGACGCGGACCGTATCTTTTCTTTGAAAATATATAACAATTGGGAGGTTAACCTCCCTTGATTGAAGGTAATCTTCAGGGTCATTAGAGCTGGTATTGATCCCTAGATAATAGACGACCGACAAGTTGGATCTTATCTCAAAGCGGGTGATATATATATATATATATATATATATATATATATATATATATATATATATATATATATATATATATATATATATATACAGTCCTGTGCGAAATAAGAAATAATAGTAGTGATCGAATAATTTCGCTATATTACGAAATTTTTAATTCATATATGAGATATTTTGGAACATAGATATGTTTTAAAATTATTTGTAGTTTAGAGAATCTAATAGTTGCTGTGTATGGCTCATACATGTCAGATTAGGTAAACATTTTGCACCGCTTATATTTTAATGGGATTTTGTGGTGTGCGAAATAATAGTAAAAATTTATAAAATTCATTTTATTTGTTATGTATACAAGCTAAAATTAGTATTTAGTAGTATAGCCTTTGGCTTTTATTACAGCACTCATTCGTCGAGGCATTGAGTTTATTAAACTTTGACACCTTTCAACGGGAATGGACAACCATGCAGATTTGGTTATTTCCCATAATTGCTTCGAGTTTTTTGGGTTGGAGTTGGAAATCTTTTTTTTTTATATCGGCCCACAAATTCTCAATTGAATTGAGATCAGGTGATTGAGCAGGCCACTCCATAACGTTAATTTTATTTCGTAAGAACCATTCCTTCGCCTTTTTAGAGGTATGTTTCGGATCATTGTCTTGTTGCATGACCCATTTAAGCGGCATTTCGTATTCTGCATAAGGTAGCATAACGGTTTCCAGTATTTCAACATATTTATCCGCATTCATAATTTCCTTAATCCAATATATCGGACCAACGCCGACCCACGAAAAACAACCCCAAACCATTATATTTCCCCCTCCATGTTTAATGGTTTTTGACGTGTATTGCGGTCGGAATTCAGTCATCGGTGGTCTTCGGACCTACTGGAGACTACTACCGCCAAAGAGAACCATTTTGGACTCGTCCGTAAATAAAATATTACGCCATTTTTCAAGGGGCCAATTTTGATGATTTTTGGCATAAGTTATACGCGCCTTCACTTGTCGCTTATTTAAAAAGGGCACCTTCCTATTTAAAACAAATCTATTTAAAACATCAACGCCAATTTAAATATCTTTTATTCTCTTAAATAGCAATTTTCCCAAATTAAGGTATTTTACAGTCAGGCGGGCCTACAAACTACAAAATATGTACGTGACTTTGGCGTTCTATTCCTAGGGATTTGTCACCAAATTTCAGAAAATTGGACATTATCTTTATAAAAATTTAACCTGGTGTTTTGCTAATAGTGTTGGAAAATATTCTTTTACTCCACCAATATAATACAATAATAAACATTATTACATAATGAAAAACATACACTGATTTCTGGAAAGCCATGATGAGTTTTTTATTGAACTTTTTCAGAAACTATTGCCTATTTATTAGTCTTTTGAACGTAGGTTTGTGATCCGACTCCCTCCGCAGCATCAAAAACATATCAATACCTTTCGAGGAAACATAGCTTAAATAGGCTCTTGGATATTGTGGAACGCCAGTTCCAGTTTCTAGAAAATAAATAGCGAAATTTTCAGCATTTTTATCAGCCACAATATCTCGTAAGGTCTCTAATCAAATTTTAATGGTTTCCATTTACAAAGTTGAATTTAAGAAAACATGTATCTTATCTATCGTCGTCGATTTAACAATGATTGGAATGTCTGTCTGTAAAAGTGTAACAGCGTTTAAGTGTAAAAGTGTTAAAGTAAAAAAGCGTAACAGCGTTCAAGCATACAAGTGCACAAACGTAAAAGTGTCAAGCACACAATCATAAAAGTGTAAAAGTGCACAAGCGTGATAGTGTTAAAATGTAAAAGTATCAGTGTTGTAAAGGTGAAACATTGTAAAAGTACAAAAAAGAAGTGTAAAAAAGTAAAAGTAGAAAACCTTAAAGTTTAAAAATGCAAAAGTTTGAAAAAGTTTTAAACGGTTCAAAAGAATTTTAAAAAAATTAAAATTGTATTGTAAAATCTTATAAGTGTAAAAGTTTAAAAAATTGTAAACAATTTAAAAAGTTAAAAAAGGTCTAAAAAAGTTTTAAAAAGTTTAAAAAATTTAAAAAGTTAAAAAATGTTTAAAAAAGTTTAAAAGTGTGAAAAAGTGAAAGAGTAAAAATGTAAATGTAAAAGCTTAAAAGTTTATAAGTGTGAAAGTTAAAAAAAATTAAAAAGTTAAAAAATGTAAGTGTAAATGTCTAAACGTGTAAAATATGTGTAAAAGCCAAAAATTTAAAAAAGTTAAAAAAAGCTTAAAGGTTTAAAAATTAAAAAGTTAAAAAGCTAAAAGTTTAAATGTTCAAAAGTTTACAATTTTAAAAGTTTAAAGGTTAAAAGTTTAGAGCTGAAATTTTAAAGTTTAGGAGTTAAACAGTTTAAGAATTTAAAGTTTAAAAGTTTAAGAGTTTAAAAAATTAAAAGTTTAACACTGAAAAAGTTTAAAAATCTAAAATTTTAATATTTTAAAATTTTCAAAGTTTAAAAGTTTAAGTTTAAAAAATTAAAAGTGTGAAAGTGTAAAAGAAAAGTATAAAAGTTTTTAAATTTTAAAAGTTTAAAAGGTAAAAGTTTAAATGTTTAAAAGAGCCCCAACATCGCGTTGGCCAAGTTTCTTGTAACGGTTTTCTTCATACGATACTGAAGTCATCTTCGCTTGTTTCGGTAGGTTCCTCTTATGAAAGAAATGCTTCATTTATATAAGCCATTGTATAGAATTTTACCCACATCTGGTCTGGTATTGAAATGCCTTTCTCATCCTATAAACAGAGTTTCAGTTCAAACGAAAAATAAATGGTTTAGCTTTATTCAGATATACCATTTTCATAAGCAATATCAGCAACTTTATACTGGAATCCCATTTTCATAATGCAAACACAATTTTATCCTAATCAGTTGAGAACTAGCTTAGTTTCGTTCGAATTAGCCATTTCCAAGAACCGAATTCAGAATTCATATTAGAATTAAATTTTCATTATACTAAACTCTGTCCATTCAAATATTCATCTTAAGTGGCAATTTCCAATACTAGGTCTGAAACGCATAAATGAATCCCATATTCGTCAAATGGTTTAGTTATACTCCCTTTTCAGAACCTAATCTGAAACTCATATTGAAGTAAAACAGTTTTTCAAATCTACCTTTGGAACTGATATTACGGAACCCTATTTTGCTTGCACAAAATGGGATTCATCCTGCAAAAGGCCGATCGATCTATTTAAATCAATTACATATTTTAAAATCGAGGATTTTGTCAGTATCCGAAATATTGATTTCTGGGATTTTTTAAATCAGACCTTTAAATTTATAGAAAAACAGTCATATTTAAAGTTTTACATGTTATTGGAGTTTGGATGTTATCAAAAATTTTCAAATACAGTTTAAGTAGATCACAGTTCATTTCCTCGTACCATTTTGCATGCCATTGATTAGGTATCGTTTCAAAAGGTACAAGAAAACAAGTTAGCACCATCGACATAAGTTGCAACCTTCAGGTGAATAATGATCGGTGAGATGTGAGTTATAAGATATTTTACATTCAAACGAGGCAGCGAAGAAAATACAATTAACAACTATCGTTAGAAGTATTTGTAAACTAATCAAAGAAGGAAATGTAAACTTGTAATTTATCCGCAAATAATACAACATATATGAAGGCCAATCACAACATCGGTGATGTGATAAATAATCGAAAAGAAAGTAAAAATAATCCATGGGAATTTTGATATGTTTGGTAAGCGATTCAAATCAACACAATCGCTCTCTATACATTCAAAATGCTGCTGATGTGATATGTTCACCGGATCGCGAATTGATTAATGACACCGGTTCGCTGATCGGTGAGAAATAGCACAACATAAATTTATTATGATTACTACTATTACTGTTCAGCGATATAGTAAAGTTATACATGAATGCCATCATATACTACATATCCTATTATTATAATATTGTATTCGATCTATAGTCGTACAACAACTTTATGATTTATGAGAAGTCATTTAATGTAATGATGCATCATAAAAAATCCAAAAATTTCCTTAATTGGAAACTATTAAGAAATTGAATTTAACGAATTAAATGCTCTATTGTTGTGTATTGTTCTGGTTCGTTGTATGATGTATGCGCGACATGATGGGGTTAAGTAATTCGACCTGTTTATTTTTTGGTGGGGGACTACTAAACGGTTTACACATATTCAAGCGATGGTGGCTTGTGCGAATTATACCGTTTTAAAACTTAATTATTATTCGAATGATTTCATCCAAGACAAATACAGCGCCACACAAAACAATAAACTAATCAATCGTCCAATCCAAATGACATTTGACACCTTTCTAAGAAATAATAACAACGTTATACACTCGGCGATCGTATACAACAACGAAAACAAATTATTTATTGAATAAAGGTGCGGCTTAAGAGCCGGTCACAAATTCACAATCGTTACGTATAAAATTTCTATACGGTTAGGTAGTTGACACAGTTTTTTGCAAACATTTCCAAAGTAAAACACATTTAGACCGAAAGGTCACATTATGATTTTTAAAAGACGCGCGTGATCGTAATCGATCGTTGATTTTATTTTCTTCTCTATAGAGGTACACAAGAAAACAAATCGCGATGATTAATTTTATTACATCGTTGCGATGGTGGATTTAATAATGCGAAACGATGTGAATGCAAAATGTAAATATATTTAAGATTTTTATCTTAAATGGCAGTATAAATACGTACAGCGAATATCTTGCATATGCTATTTACGCGGAGAACTTCGGCATATTACAGATAAATTCATAATTTGTCAAAAAAAAAATTTTGTAGTTGATAATTATACATTAAACTAACCTTGGAATATTCATTAGGTTCAAAATATTAGGTAGGATAACTTGTCAACTATAAAAGCTTTCCGTATCGAAAATAGATGTTTGCCTAATTCAAGAACCATACCTCCTTGATGGCACTACTTACCTGACGCCCTTGCTATTAAGGAACCTTCAACTCTAGAATTTAGGAGTGATGCTAATGCACATCACTCCATTTGGTGGATCGGAGTGTAGTTTCTGCCAAAATAACAAAATATACACTGTGTCCTATAAGTACTTAGAATTGAAAAAACACTCAAATATTGAACTTTCATAATAATATCTGAAATTTTTTAATAAACACAAATATTTTTACACTAAGTAGCAAAGATTTAAGTTTTGAGAAAAGTTTTGAGTGAATTTTATAAAATGAATTCTTTTACAACAAAACACACTAAGAATCGCACAGAGAAGGTCGAAGTGGTTCTGAACTAGTAATTGATGTAAGAAACAAATCTTATTTATCCACATGCTCGGAAATCTCTGAGATTTTTATTAGTTGAGCCACAACATCATTGAGTGTAAAATGAAAATTCATAAACATTTGAAATTATTTATCTCGGCCCCTACGGATCGCACAGAGATGATCGAAGTGGTTTTGAACTAGTAATTGATGTAAGAAACAAATCTTATTTATCCACATGCTTGGAAATCTCTGAAATTTTTATTAGTTGAGCCAAAAAATCATTGATTGTAATATGAAAATTCTTAAACATTTCAAATTATTTATCTCGGCCCCTGCGAAGTGGTTCTGAACTAGTAATTGATGTAAGAAACAAATCTTAGTTATCCACATGCTTGAAAATCTCTGAAATTTTTATTAGTTGAGCCAAAAAATCATTGAGTGTAATATGAAAATTCTTAAACATTTGAAATTATTTATCTCGGCCCCTACGGATCGCACAGAGATGATCGAAGTGATTCTCAACTAGTAATTGATGTAAGAAACAAATTTTATTTATCCACATGCTCGGAAACCTCTGAAATGTTTATTAGTTGAGCCAAAACATCATTGAGTTTAAAATGAAAATTCATAAACATTTGAAATTATTTATCTCGGCCCCTGCGGATCGCACAGAGATGATCGAAGTGGTTTTGAACTAGTAATTGATGTAAGAAAGAAATCTTATTTATCCACATGCTCGGAAATCTCTGAGATTTTTATTAGTTGACCCAAAACATCATTGAGTGTAATATGAAAATTCTTAAACATTTGAAATTATTTATCTCGGCCCCTACGGATCGCACAGAGATGATCGAAGTGGTTCTCAACTAGTAATTGATGTAAGAAACAAATCTTATTTATCCACATGCTTGAAAATCTCTGAAATTTTTATTAGTTGAGCCAAAAAATCATTGAGTGTAATATGAAAATTCTTAAACATTTGAAATTATTTATCTCGGCCCCTACGGATCGCACAGAGATGATCGAAGTGGTTCTCAACTAGTAATTGATGTAAGAAACAAATTTTATTTATCCACATGCTCGGAAACCTCTGAAATGTTTATTAGTTGAGCCAAAACATCATTGAGTGTAAAATGAAAATTCATAAACATTTGAAATTATTTATCTCGGCCCCTGCGGATCGCACAGAGATGATCGAAGTGGTTTTGAACTAGTAATTGATGTAAGAAAGAAATCTTATTTATCCACATGCTCGGAAATCTCTGAGATTTTTATTAGTTGACCCAAAACATCATTGAGTGTAATATGAAAATTCTTAAACATTTGAAATTATTTATCTCGGCCCCTACGGATCGCACAGAGATGATCGAAGTGGTTCTCAACTAGTAATTGATGTAAGAAACAAATCTTATATATCCACATGCTCGGAAATCTCTGAAATTTTTATTAGTTGAGCCAAAAAATCATTGAGTGTAATATGAAAATTCTTAAACATTTGAAATTATTTATCTCGGCCCCTACGGATCGCACAGAGATGATCGAAGTGGTTCTCAACTAGTAATTGATGTAAGAAACAAATTTTATTTATCCACATGCTCGGAAACCTCTGAAATGTTTATTAGTTGAGCCAAAACATCATTGAGTGTAAAATGAAAATTCATAAACATTTGAAATTATTTATCTCGGCCCCTGCGGATCGCACAGAGATGATCGAAGTGGTTTTGAACTAGTAATTGATGTAAGAAAGAAATCTTATTTATCCACATGCTCGGAAATCTCTGAGATTTTTATTAGTTGACCCAAAACATCATTGAGTGTAATATGAAAATTCTTAAACATTTGAAATTATTTATCTCGGCCCCTACGGATCGCACAGAGATGATCGAAGTGGTTCTCAACTAGTAATTGATGTAAGAAACAAATCTTATATATCCACATGCTCGGAAATCTCTGAAATTTTTATTAGTTGAGCCAAAAAATCATTGAGTGTAATATGAAAATTCCTAAACATTTGAAATTATTTATCTCGGCCCCTACGGATCGCACAGAGATGATCGAAGTGATTCTGAACTAGTAATTGATGTAAAAAACAAATCTTATTTATCCACATGCTTGGAAATCTCTGAAATTTTTATTAGTTGAGCCAAAAAATCATTGAGTGTAATATGAAAATTCCTAAACATTTGAAATTATTTATCTCGGCCCCTACGGATCGCACAGAGATGATCGAAGTGGTTTTGAACTAGATCAATTACTAAGAAACAAATCTTATTTATCCACATGCTCGGAGATTTTTATTATTCGAGACAAAACATCATTGAATGTAATAAGAAGATTCTTAAATATTTGGAAATATCTAAGTCGGTTCGCAATTAGATTCCGTCGATTTGATTTTTCTGTTTAGAAACCAATCCTTTTAGAAAGTTGTTTGATATTTCATAAAATTTCTAATTTTAAGTGATCTTATCTTGTTAAATGATAGTTTGAGCATGTTTTGAAATTTAAAATTTCAAAATATGTACAACTTTCTAGTGGTGCAAAAGGTTTACAAGAAAAGCTTTGGTCAGGTCACAGATCTTCTTGGAATAAATTTTGTGAGGAAATCACTAAACTGCCGGCTGTCACTAGGCTCAATAAAATCTTGATTAAGAATGGTAATTACCAACTTAATTCTCTTCGATAACTAATAGTGGTTTACTTCGTCATCAAGTTCGAATTTTCGTCCAATCAGTCTGTTATCGACCTTTTTGAAAGTGTTAGAAAGAACCGTTGACGTATGAATAGTATAACTGGTGGACCATCCGCCATCTCCATTTGCCACGGTAAGTACTTTTCAATGTCGCAATCAACGGACTCCGACTCGATCCTAAGACCACTCCACTAGTCCCAATTTATTCTGGCCTGTATTCATTCATGTTACGATTTACTATGCTGTCAACCTAGATCAAGATTCTCACTTTTCTTTGTCATACTTACCAACATCATCCATTCGTTGAAGTTGAAATCCGTGTTTCATTTCCTTGCACGTTTTCTTCTGCTTGCTGGCTCACAAGGCTCAATAGTTCTTTACCAACCCCCCCCCCCCCACCCTTCTTCCCAACATCACCATGCAGCCGATTTTGAATTCGTGCACCCACTCTTAAAACATCATATCTTAAAAATAGAGTTAATATCTTCAGTTTGCTCTTATTTGCGATACACTTTTGATATGTGAGGTCGCGAACTTCATTCAAGAAGTGTTTTCTTGACATTTTTATTTCCTTTGCCGCAGGTGTTGTTTTCTCTTCAGTCGTTCCTTTTCGCTATTTACTGATGAACCCCATTACGTACACCACAAATTTTTTTATGATGTTAAAATCTGAACATTTCAGATTCAGTCGGTCGAATATGTGTCCAACTGTCGCCGTTGTAGTTCGTATACTACGCTAATGCCAAGAGTGTTAAACATATGGCATTCTTAAAAACTAAATTTGAACCGCTCCACCATAAATCGATGCCTCTGGAAGCAAAATCTGATTTGGTAAGGTTAACTTATCGGTGCTATTCTTGTTTTTGATGTCAACAATGTTGCCTTACTTCTTGACCTATCATATAAGTATATTACTGCTGCGTAAGCTACTTCAATATTAATCCATCTTAGAATTTGTATCTCTTCTAGTTTCGGATTTCTCATAATATTGCTGACATTTGCTTTCGGTATCTTCTGGTAATCTTTAATCCCAGTCTACGTCAGAGATCCATATAAATTACATTAAGAACTTAATGGATCAAATACTTTGAATAACTCAGACAACATTTTTCGTTTGGTCATTCTTTCATCTTTGTTTTTGACGTTCACCTTGAATTCAAAAGTAACAGTACCTGGACTTCAAATTAATGCTTAATGCTTTTACTGCCCTATCGTTAAAAATAATTGGCCCGAATATTTTTAATTCTGGATCGACACCTACGAGTATAGGAGATTATTAGAAACCAATTTTCTTAGGTTGAATCCTCCGTTTCGTAATAAGCTGGTAAGTTGGATTTGCGCTTCCTGAGCTTTCTCTGAGTTGTTATTGCACCATAATATATCATCTACGGATAAACCGCTCTTAATTAATTTTGTCGCAATTGAGAAGTTTTTCCTTTCTCATCGGTCGAAAGGTGTTATAATGTTTTGATGGCTAGATAAGATGCTGATGCCATCCCAAACGTTACGGTTGTTAACTTGTATGGTTTTAATTTTTTTTTCTTCATCGAAGTAAAACCGACATCGGAACCTCTTGTAATTTGGGATTTAAGCTGATATTATTAATCATCTTATATACACTCCCAATATTCATTCGAAAAATCACTGTCCATTGAAAAACGTCGTTCCAGTTGAATGAATTTAGCCAGGCTTTCTGCTTAGACGATCCAAGTGAAGGTACGTTTTACGTACCGTTAAAAGGAATTTACACAGTATAACGGCCGTTGGTACCTCGGCGATAATTCTGCTGATAGTGTTCTTCACGTACCTTTTCCTCTTATGTCATAAGCTTCTTTGTATTTTTTCTATTTCCCAAAAGTTCTTTAATTAGTTATCGATGTCTGTCTAAGGTAACCAATGACTTGATCCTTAGATGACTGCAGTATTTCCAAAAATAATCCATCCTAGCTCGATCTTTTGTACGATTGGTTCCCCACAAAATTGTGGGATTTGAATTCGTTTTAATTTAAGTGAAGTCTCTTCCCTTGGTTGGTTTCGGTTCGTTCAATATTTTGACTATTGCGACTCTAGAGTTTCACTACTCTTTATTACCTCTGAGTAAACATTCCTGATAAAATACGGCACCGTTGTTTCCTCAATACTAGTGGCATTCACCAAGAAGTCTTCGTGCAGTTGTTTGATTTGCGCGATCCGGGCATCTAACTGCTTCAGCTTGTTGTATTTGCACTCGACCGCCTTGGCTACCTAGCACCTTAATGCCATCAGCTTGTATTGCAGGTATGCGCGTTTTCACGCCCAAAAAAAATTTAGAATTGTTTGCAACGAAAATGATCATACACTTAAAGTACGATCCTTGATTTTTTTTAAATCATTTACATAAATCATGTTTCATAATTATTTTAATAACGAGTTGGTTCTTGTTATACGGAATGATTCAACACCATTCCGCAGACTCTATCTAAGCACGCAGAGACCTCTCTCACGGTGATTTTGCGCACTAGATCTCACGTTTTTGGGTTGTGGGGAGGAACGTAATAAATAAAATAATAACCGAGTGTGCCCAACCAGAGACGGGCGGATCTCCCCGAGTGACGTCTTTGAAGTGAGTCTGCAGAAGAGATCCCCCACGAATGACCCATCGACCGCGAAAAGCCGACGTCTAGCCACAAAAAAGCAGAATTAGAGGGTAGGGACATCCCTTCAACAGACCGGGCCTCTTTTCATCCGGAGAGACCTCCAGCTAATCCCCCACAATTCACACTTCAACAGCATGAGACACGGGGAAACCGTGTTGATTTTACAGTCGTCCCCAAATGGACGACATATATTCTGGATCCGCCGCTTCAACCCTCTGGATGTCCTGTCAAGGTAATGACGGGGAGTGAAAAGCCCAGCCTGTAAATATGGAACCGGCACATAATGAGAATCCCTCCCCCACCATACCGACCCGAACAGATAGAGTACTTCATTTTATTATATATAATAAAAAAAATACGAAAAACAACAACAATACTAACCGGAAAATAGATCCGGACCGACGAAAAAAAAAAATAAAAAATAAGAAATTATTGAACAGAATGGTTAAATAAAAAATGAGGATGAAAGCAAACAAAAGTAGAAATCAAAAAATATTAAAAAAATGAACGCCTCAAAATTCTGAGGCGAGACCAACGTGTACCCCGTTATTCGGTGCTCGATTACAATATAAAATATTTAAAAAAAATAATTAAAAAAATGAACAATGGAAATTTAGAGTTAAGTGAAAAAATTAAATTTAAATAAAAAATAAAAAAATGGTTCCTTTCGTCCTTCGGTTGGGCCCCCGAAAATGTTGGGCGATTCCGCCTTTGGATCAAATGAGTTGGGCGACTTCCTGCCGTAAACCGTAAATTTGGCCTTGATAGGCCACCAAAAAAATGTTGGGCGTCTTCCCGCCGTAAACTAAAATTTCACAAATCGCCGGCTGACCACCTGCTCGTTGCGGTGCCTTTCACCGATACTAAAAATTGCAAATGGCCGGTTGGCCACCGGCACAGGTGCTAATGCCCCTAAAATTTAAGTGCTACGACTCGGAAACTCGTAAAATATAATTGCTGCGATGAAGTATAGGGTTACGGTACCCGATGATAATAGTGGTACTGTTGGTAGTTACGGCAACCGCTATGAAAATCGAAGCACCCGTTATACCGCGCGCCTCATTTCGAAAATATGGTGCACGTAACAAATGCCCCCGTCGATAATAGAAAGCGAACGAGGTTATGTCGGCCGCCCTTAAATAAATTGTTAGGCGTTGACTCGCCGAAACACTATAAGCACCAAAATAATCTAGAAGAATATTTTTCCGTTGTGCCACTTGTTTTGTTTTGGGCGCGTCACTACCCTACCCATTCCTACCGCGCATCAATCGCACACACCAAAACGAGAAACACACAAAACAAATACTCCTCTATATCTCACCAATCGCACACACGCACACAGTACACATTGGTTTCGCTCTCAATTTATTATAAATTCAAACGACGCGGCGTGTGAATAACGAGGCTAATTTCCATAAAATCAAACTTTTAGCGTCTATTCAACAACAGATGTCAATGCCGTCGTGAAAAGGCATAAAACATTCCATTACCATGGAACTAAAATTCAAGGCGAAAAAAGGAAAGGAAATAATGTTATAACCATGGAGTCGTAACATCCATCTTTATTTTTTATGACTTATTTCATTCTTCTATAGGCATTGATTCTACTAACTTTTTGATAACTTCTGGTGAAATTTTATCCCATTCTTTCATTATTGTTTCTTGCAACATCTTTTTGTTGGTAATCCTGTATTTGATAATTTGGCGTTCCAGTTGATCCCATAAATGTTCATTGGGGTTTAGGCCAGGCGATTAGGGTGACGAATGTAACTAGTTTGGGACGTTATTTAGAATCCATTTTTTTGTACAATGTGAAGCGTATGCTTAGATCGTTGTCTTGCTGGAACATCCAAGATGGCACGAGCCCTAATTGTGCCACGGATGATTTCAAATTGTCCTTTAGAATACCTTATCAGCGATCTAAATTTCCATTTATAAAAACAAGTTTACCTACCCCACTCGCCGACATTAAACCTCATAGCATAACCGAACCACCATCTTGTTTTTGGGGTCATGTGTTTTGGCTACAGGGCCGTAGAAGGTTTTCTCCAAATTGTACCTCCCATCGGCTCCGAAAATGTTGAATTTACGTTCATTCTTAAAAACAACCTTCATCTAAAAGTTGGTCTTTTGTTTTTAATTTTTTTGCAAATTCAAATCTTTTTTTGAAATTATCATTCGAAATGATTCTGATTTTAGCTTTCAAAGAGTGAACATCAAATTAATAATTTGACAAATCATTGTTAACTTGCACACCCATGTTTAAAACATGTGTAAAGTGAATAAACTAAAACGATATAGTTTGTATAGAAAATCAAATGCAATCATGACACTTGATCATAAAAATTTGGCTACATCTCAAGGCCGATATAACATTCCAACCAGTAGCAGGTTTTCGCAGCTAATCGATGGTCGAAAGTCATCAAATGTTAGCAATGTCAGTGACAGTAATAATAATCAAAATAAAAAACAAGAATTCCACCTGTTGCTTGCAACCTGAATGGCCAACAAATACATGAAATAATGAAAAAAATCAATATTAAAGAGTTTAATATTCAATATATTTCACTTGGATGTAAAATTTTTGTTTACTGTTTCAAAGACTACAAAAAGTTAGCAGATGAACTAAACATCCGTAAAAGTGAATTCTTTACCTACACACGAGATGAAGAAAAGTTAGTCAAATTCGTACTTTTTGGCCTTCCGGATATTGATCCAAAAACCGTTGAAGATGAGCTCAAAAGCTTATATGATCTTACTCCTAGCAAAGTGGTAAAAGTAACGCCTAAAAAACATCGTTAATGGGATGAAGTTATATTTTTCGTCTCATTTAAGAAAGGTACAGCCAGTTTAAATAAATTAAAGGAATGTAAATCTATTTACCACACTATTGTCAAATGGGAAAATGCCAATCCACCTAACGGTCCAACCCAATGCATCAAATGCCGCATGTATGGTCTTGGAATAAGTAATTGTCAAATGAAATCAAAATGTAATTATTGTGGTGTCGATCATGATGACATGCCGTGCCCAAATGAAAAAGATGTCAATAAACATGTATGTGCAAATTGTAATGGAAATCATTGTGCAAATTCTGTAATTTGCCCAGAAAGGGGGAAATACCTACAGTTAAGGAAAAGTTTACAAATTAAAAATTTTGCTAATCAAAAAAATCAACATCACTTCAATGCTATTGACCTCGACCGACAGCGGAACCTTTTTCCAACTTTATCA
Organism: Nephrotoma appendiculata; assembly: GCA_947310385.1. NCBI lineage: Eukaryota > Metazoa > Arthropoda > Insecta > Diptera > Tipulidae > Nephrotoma > Nephrotoma appendiculata. The sequence goes on from OX371223.1 coordinate 288,382,922, forward strand.
ACTGCAGCAATTCAACAACAACAGCTAAATAATTCGTTTTTAAATTCAAAATCATATGCTCAAATTGTTACAAATAATTCTATTGGTGGTGGTACTAATCTTAACAATGAAAATGTAAGTTTGAATAATACTAGTGATTTATTTCATATGCATGAATTATTTCAAATATTTAATGAAATTATTGTTAAATTAAAACAGTGTAAATCTAAAGATGAACAGCTTCTTATTATAACGGAAATTGCTATCAAATATGGCACACATCCATAATAATATAATTATTAGCACTTGGAATGCACGTAGCATCAAAAATAAAAAAATTATTTAAACAATTTTCTTGAATATAACAAAATTGATATTATGTTAAACATAATATTCCATTTTTCATACCAAACTATAGATTTTATAGAAGGGACAGAATATCACAACGAATGGGAGGCGTTGGCATGCAATTAAAAACACTATAAACCATTCTACTTTACCTGATCTAAACCTAAAATGTATTGAATCTCTAGGAATTTCTATTAATTTGACTGGAAATCTTAGTACTAATAATTTGAAGATTTTTGTTTGCTATTGTCCCTATTCACATGATGTAAACTTCCGTAATGATTTAATTAAAATAACTAACAGAAATGAATTTTTCTAGTTTGTTACGATTTTTCGAAATAAAACACTTACTGAAGCAAAAAGTAACTGTATTGTCTGTCCGGCTATTGTTTTCTAAACTCAGTGCGGTCGCGGATTTATCATTACAACTCCGACATTAAATAAAACACCCTTAATTTAATTTATTAACTTTAAACGTAATTTTTTTATTTATTTTAAAGCACAAAAAAAATACAAAACAAAACTTTATTTATGTACTTATTATTTATCGAATTATATAAAAAAAAAAATCTTATTCCTCCTTACAAGTTCTATTTTAAAGAAATTGAGCAATAATTATTGAAACTTTTACCTATGTTTTAAATAGGTGACAAAAGACGACAAACCCACTATATTTATCACTTAATGCTATACATTATCTAGGATCTAAAATTTCACTTACATAAACTTAGAACTAAAATACAATAAAAAAAAACTTACACTAAGATGGATACGATGGTGCTGTCATGATGATGATGGACTCTCGGCTTGGCATATCCTCCTGCGTTTATCTCATGATTTTATTTGATTATTTGGGTAGGGTGAAATATATGTATGTACATACTCGTATTTGATTATCGTACAAAATACCGTTATTATCGTACAAAACAGTGTCTATCGTACAAAACACTGTCTTTCTTTTTTTTTTTTTTTTAAACTTATTACATTTTTTTTTTTAAGGTTTTATTTTTTTACTTTCCTTTACTTTTCCATTCACTTATGTTTGTTTATTTTTTTTTTTCGAGCTCCTTTCACGTCAAATGTCCAACTTCTAATCATCCTTTTTTTTATTTTTTTTTTTATTTTTTTTTAATTTTTTTTAAAACTAAATCCATCATCATCCCTACCATCCATCTTATATACTATCTTATATAATATGTTATGTACTTATATTTATTTTATGTATATAATGCCTATATCTATAAATAGCCTATGCATATTTAACTAATTAGGAATTTTGTGTTTGGGTGTTTTTCTATTTTTTTCTGTTTTATGTTTCATATTATGGTTTATTGCTATTGGGGAATTTTTTTTTTGTTTTTTAATCGTTTTATGATATCGTATTATTTTGGCGTATGGTTCTTACGGAAACCGCTTTTGCTAATCAAAATGCTCGTTTCAAGCTGGTGGTGATTTTAACTGTCGACACCAAGAATGGTTTTGCCTTCGATCAAATAAGGGTGGACGAACATTACAACAGTTATTGGTTAATTCACAAGCATTTTCTGTAGTTGCTCCTACTTCACCAACATATTATAGTTCTAGAGGCACGCCAAGTACATTGAATCTGTTTATTAGCAATGTTCCGCAACACTTTTCCAGTATTCTTACACTCAATGAGCTAAGTTCCGATCATTTACCAATAATTTCTACGGTTGATTTAAATTTACAGCAAATTTGTTGGCAAATAAAAAATATTCATATAGAAATGCTAACTGGTTAATGTATCAACATACCATTGATTCGCAGTTGGCTAACGAAAATCTGACATCACATTTGAATTCAATTTCTGAAATTGATGTCAGTATTGACAAATTTACTAAAATGTTAAGCTATGCTCGTGATAAAGCAATTCCATTAAAATCTATTTCCCACAGTGATAATTTAATTTTGGACGATTTTACAAAATGTTTAATACGGTTGCGTAACACACGAAAGAGTCAATGGCAAAGGTACAGATACCCATTTCTTAAAATTATTATAAGAAATTTGAATTTTTCCATCAAATCTAATATTCTTAAGCTACTTAATAATAAATGGAATACTAAATTAAAAATGCTTATTAAAGGCTCAAAACAATTTTGGAAAGTACCAACAAATCTGAAATCTAAACGATTAACAATTCCTCCTCTAAAAACTAACGATTCGAATAGTCTTATATTTGATGGAAAACAAAAATGTACCCTAATAAGCAATTGCTTCCAAAAATGTTTTTCCCCTAATTCATACAACTCAAACTTTGAAAATACTATCAAAAACAAAATTAACGATATTGACATGATTGAAGAATTTACGATAGATAGGGAAATCACTTCTGGGGAAATTGTTGACATTATAAGCCATTGTAAGCCTTTTAAATCGCCAGGAACTGATAATATCCAAAATATTTTGTTAAAACATTTGCCAAATGCTGCCTTTGAGTTTTAAAAAAATCTTTTTAACAAATGTTTAAACCTATCTTATTTTCCTAGTCAATGGAAAACTGCAAAAGTTTTACCTATTTTAAAACCAGGCAAAGATCCAACTATCGGTGATAATTATCGCCCCATCAGCCTGTTGTGTACGTTATCAAAAATTTTTGAGTATTGTGTAAAAGATCGTATTAATGACTTAGTGGAAGATTCTAATGTGATCATTGATGAGCAGTTTGGTTTTCGATATCGGCATTCTACAATTCAGCAGATTGATAGAATTATAAGGTTCATTATAAATAAAAGAACTACCTAGTCGGCACTCTACCGGAATGGTATTAATTGACTTAAAAACTGCTTTTGATACTGTCTGGACTGATGGCCTTATCTCTAAATTAATTATTCACAAATTTCCGGTTTACATAATTAAAATTTTAAAATCTTATTTATCAGATGGATTCTTCTATGTGCAAATTGGTGATCAATGCTCTGATTTTAATCTAATTACTTCTGCTGTGCCTCAGGGATCAATCCTTGGGCCAATTTTATTTAATTTATTTATAAACAATATCCCAAAAAATAACAAATGCCAGTTAGCCCTATTCGCGGATGATACTGCTATTTATTCTAGTGATGAACTTTCATCGGTGGTTATTGCGAACTTAAAAGAATATTTATATGAATTAGGCAGTTATTTTAAACTATGGAAATTAAAGGTTAATTATTCTAAAAGCCAGTCCATATACTTCACTAGGTGCTGAGCACCGAGGAAATTACCACAATGTAATTTAGTGCTTGATGGGAATTCAATAAACTGGGAGAGTTATTTGAAATACCTAGGGATTTATTTAGATTCAAAATTAACTTTTAAGAAACAAATTGATAGTGTCATTGATAAATGCAATAAATTGTTTTTAGCCTTATATCCAATCCTAAATAGAAATAGTGGCTTAAATTTGAATAATAAGTTGTTAATTTACCAAGCTGTTGTCAGACCTATTATTATGTATGGGAGTCCTATTTGGTGGCAATCCGCAGATACGCATAAAAAAACTACAAGTTGTGCAAAACAAATTTTTAAAAACAATTCTCAAAGTACCTAAAAGATTTCGGTCCCTTGCTACTACATAATATAACTAATATTAAACTTGTAACTGATTATGCGTTAGAATTGAACGCTAAATATTTAGAAAGAGTTATTAATCATGATAATTTACTTATTAGGAATTTAATCAACTAATGTAACAATTATTATTATTATTATTATTTTTTTTATTATTTTAGTTTTAAGGTATAGGATGTAGTTTTAGGTTAAGTGTTTTCTGGTAAAAAGCAATTTTTTTTTGTTTGTATGTCATATAATTAGTTTTAACCATTTCTCTTTGCCATTAATCTGAAGTAATGCTACATATTATTAAGCAGATCTCAGTATGTAATTTCAAACAATTTTGTATATTTATGATTATGAGTTACCAATAAATTAAATTAAATTAAATTAAATCATTCGAAATTAATACCTCCTTGCGTGTGGACACGGCCATGATATCCATATGTTTCCACAAATCCCTTATAATATTTTGGGGGTAAGTAGCTTTATAAAAATCTTTAATCTTCTCCACTTCTGAAGCTAGTTTTGGGGCGCTTGTTTTTGGATTTTCTCTCACCAAATCCAAAATCTTTCGCTCGTTCCAATTGGAAAATGTTGCTTTTACCCTGCTCGCTGCCCATTTTCAATCGATTGTGTGATGTTGAATTGATGTGATTGTGATGCTTGTGTGATGTTGAGTATTGATTCCATTTAATTTCACTGAAATAAAATACATTGAATTATTTTGAATTCCAACTGACTTCAATTCATTTCCACACTGAGAGAAAAAATCGAAAAAACAACTCAAATTTCTATAGATGCCTGAGTTTGAATCGACATTTCATTCACTTTTCAATACATTTCGCGTGCCTTTATGGTTGCGTTCGTTCGTTCGCTCTGACAATTTTTACGACTTCAAAAATGATGATTTTTTTTCTTCTTGATTTTTCCACAAGAGATGATTGGTCGAAAAAACGACGGAACGAACGCAACATTAACTTGCCTTAAGTGTTGAATTCGATGAAAATAGAATGGAATGCCACTCAACTCAATCTTCTATTGTGAATTGGGTTGAGTTGTTTGATTTTATCTCTCATCAAAATCAATTTTCGTGAAGCACGAAATTATTTGCTTGGAGCGAAAAAATTTGGGGCGAAACGAGGTTCGCCGAGTCAGCTAGTATTATAATAGAAAGAGATGAAAATAGGCACCACATTATTTTTATATTCGGAAAATTTCACTATGTCCAAATGTTAGCCTTGGGTTGACACAATCAAATAAATTTAGAGCCATTTCCATATCTAGGAGATAGGTGTCATTTTTTGCTCTCGCAAATCTAATCATTTTATGGCTTTGAGTAGTTTTAATTTAGATAAATTCTGGATAGCGTAGAGTTTTTTTACCGACCTAATGGCACAGTGGTTAAAGCTTTGGCGTTTTGATCGGGAGGTACCAGGTTCGAATCCCGATAGGGGTTGGATGCAAAAGGAAATTTTCATCAACAGATTACGATCTGTAATTAAAAGGAACACAGGGGCCGACCCGTCTTCCATGTCCAGTATAGGCTGGCATGGAGTTATGCAATGCGCCAGGGGCGCTAGGCCTTTTTGCGCCCCGAGCACTTTTCAAAAATGCCGCCCTAAGGAAAGGTTTGCATTAAATAATCCGTTTCCACATTACCCGTGAGGTAGGACTTGCAATGCATTTTTTTTAACGAGGTGTCTATACGTAGGTATAGTCCTCAAAAATATATATTTAAAAATAAATAAAAATGTTAAATATTACTATCGTACTAATTCAGCGTACGAATACACAACAAAATATATACAAAATATCTATAACAAAAAATAAACTAAAAATATTTGTACAAAAAGCACTAAAATTCACGGGTGCATTTAAATACATAAAAAAAAAATTTTTTTTTGTAAAAATAGATTAATTAAAGTTTATTGTCCGTGCTTTAAGTTTTGCAAAATCGTCTATCAAGTCAGTATAATCCAAGTTGCTCAGAAAATCGCTTTTTATAGATATTCTAGCTAAATCTACAAGGCTTTCTTGTCCCGTGGTACTACGTAAATAATTTTTAGCTTGGAAAAGCTACGTTCTCCAGAAGCTACTGTAACTAGTATTGTCAATAAAATTCTAAGCGCTATTGCTAGATTTGGTAATATTGACTCTAATTTCTTATTAAATATAAAATCTAACGATTCTATAGGACTTAAAAAAATTCCTGAAACTGTACTTCGAAATATTTTAATTTCGTCTAATAGTTCTAATCCTGCTATATCGGAATTTGAGTTGAAAGTTAAATGCTTTTCTAGGGAAAGGCATTTACGTAAAAGATCAGGATCATTTAATGAAACTACAGAAATATCATGCAAACATTTGAAAATATTATTGTGTTCCGAAATTTGTTCAAACCGTTCGCTAACAGATTGAATAGCCCTATCAAGGATTTGGAAACAAAATTCAACTTTAAACTTTCGTTCAGGATTTGATATAGTTTCGTCTCTACCTTCGTATGAAAAAAGTTGAGGTTTTCGACTGGGGCGTCTTGGAGCATCAGGGAAATGTGGTGGAGCATTTAATTTTAAAGCCATTTCTTTAGCTTGAAGGATAAACCCCTGAAATTTTTCCTCATTTCTTAAATTTGTTAAAAACTGATTTGTATCCCGTAACATATTTACTGCCGTCGTTAAGCAAATAGCAGGTGATTGTAAATATTTGCTAAATATATTAATTTTTTCTAAAATACTATACCAAATAAATAGGGAACAAATAAATTCAAATTGAATAATTTTAAGAGACAAACTATTCGCGTTAATTCTTGTTATTCCGTTCTTGTCCGTGTCGTTTCCTATTTCAAATAAAGCGTCATAAATATTATCTAAACTATATATTAAGGGTTTTAAAGCTTCTATGCGACTTCCCCATCTTGTCGTACATAATGGCTTTAGAGTTAGTCTTTTGACATTTTTTTTTAAAAATTCCCCATCTTGAAACAGAACTAGAAAAAAACACATATAAACATTGGATAGTATCAACAAAAATTACAGCTTGAAGTGAACATTGAACTGAATCCAAAAGAACTAGGTTAGCTGAATGTGAAGCACATGGCACAAAAAATGCTCTAAGTTCTAAATTCTTAATTTGAGCTTGCATTCCAATATTTTTTCCTTTCATATTCGAGCCATTATCATAACCTTGCCCTCTGCAGTCACTAATTGAAAATCCTAGAGAAGTTAGTCGGTCTAAAACTAAATTAGTCAAGCCCTTACCCGTTGTGTCTGTAGCTTTTAAAAAACCCATAAAAAGCTCCATAATTTCAAAATTATTTTGATTTCTATGAACAACTCTAATAATGAGTGATAATTGTTCATTGCGACTCTGATCTGGAGTACAATCCACAATTATCGAAAAATATTTTGCTCCTTTTATGATGTTCAGAAACGATCGAAATAAGCTCATTCTAATTGCTTTTATGCAAATATCTGTTTTGCGTCTCACCGTTAGTTATGCGCCGTAGGTGTTCTGAAAGACCAACGTCAAATTCAGCTATAGCCCGTATAACCACAAGTAAAGATTTTTATAAACTTGTACAGCATCTTTAGTTGTTTATCTGTACAGGAAAAAATTTATTGTATCTATGCAGTTTCTGATAATATATCCCTATAAAGGAACTTCAACACAGTACCAGTAAATTTTCTATACTTAATTATTTTTATTGGTTCGACATAGAAGTTATCTACAGTACATTTAAAGACGATCAATAAAGTATCGATTTCAAAATAAAATAAAGACTGTGTACAGAATATTTATAAACCACCTATGTTTCGGTAAAAAAAAAACACAACTACTTTAATATCGATACTCTATAAAATATATAAAGATTTCTGTACAGTAACTTTACTTGTCACTTTACTTATAACTTGTCACTTTCTCTACAATAAAGTATTTGTGATAATGTGATCATGCTCATTTATGGTAAATTATGTATATAAATTATTGTTATAAAGATTCTTTATGGAAATGTTTATTAACCCTTTATCAAAGGTGATTCTTAACTATATATACTACTAACTAAGTAATTGTAAAGATTCTATATAGAAGCTGCGGTTTGACGAGTAAAGATACTTATAGAGATCCTAAATAGAGTCTGTAGATAAAGAAATTTGCACTACAGGTATGTCTTTATTCCAAATCTACAGTACCTGTACCATGTACATACAGCATGTTTCTTTATCCAGATAAAGTTTTCGTTGCAGATTATTTATAGGAGTGGTAACTTGTGGTTATACGGGAGCTTCCACTAACTTTCGAAAATTACCATTATTTTTCTCGTATAATCTGTCTGACCCACCCCTGAATGCCAAAGATTGCACTGAAAAGAATTTAACGAGAATAATAAGTCGTTTCAACACGTCTCTCCAATGTTGAACTTCTTTGGACATTGTATTTTGAAAAGTGCAATCAATTGTGGAGTTTTTCGAAAGTCTTAGTTCAAATTCCTTTTTTTAAAATTCTCTATGTGAACGACCTCATGTTCTTTAAGAACCGTATCTATATGATTCCATTTGTTGAATCCTATACTACTAACTGGAATAAGAGAATTTTTCTTAAATAACCTACAACAAAAACAAAAAATGGAATCACTTGAAACTGAATACACTAACCACGATCGTACAACTGTTTCCCCATTTGACAAAATGTTTGTTATTAAATTTCCTACCGGACGTCACAGGATAACAAATATCTTTGATTTGTTTGGGGCCTTTTTCAACAAGGTAGGTTAAAATTCTATCATTTAAATCTGGCCAGACTGCCGGATCAGTTAAATCTAATTTTGAACTAATTGGCATTTTTTTTTTAAATCGTTTCAGAAAATGAAACCTCACCAGCGTCTTCTGATCTACCTAATACAGATCTATCATCACAACTTGAATTATGTTGTGGTGGTGGATCATCAATAACATTGATACTTTCAATGTCATTGGCAGTGTTGATTTTTGTAGCTATTGTTTGTTGCTGTATGTTTGCATTTCCTGCTTTAAAAAATTTATTTAGAGCATTTTGTTGTTTTTTGACAGAAAGCGACAATTGCTTTTTTTTTTGTCTGTTAGATATAAAAATGCACCAAACACAACAAAAACAGTTCAAAAAATGAATAAAAATTTAATTACAAATCAAATATTTACCAAATATTATTTTTTTTTGAAAAATCACATTAATAATTGCATATGCACCACTGAAAGTCTCACTCACTGAACTGAACTGTCCGTTGCTTTTTGCTTATATAAATATAACGTGAGTATTTTTATTCTGTTTCGCCAATCGCCTGTTTCTAAATTGTGAAATAGTAAATGTATGTGTAAGGCCGGATTTAAAAGCAAATAGTACGTATAAGTTCCTTTCTCTTTCGCACAGGATTTTCATATGATTTTATTGCGAATCAAACTCATTTCGTTTGTTGTTTTTACTTCGTTTTTAATTTTTTTGTAATGAAATGAAACAAATGATTTCGCTACTCGTTAACCGTTGTTAGTATGTAGTTTAGTACATTTTTGATTTTGTGCATATTTCGGTTTATTTGGTTTTATACTTTATTTTTGATTTTTCTTCAATTTGTTTTAGTTCATTACCAATAATAGAAGGAGAAGTATGATTTTCGCTGCCCGAACATTTTTTTCAGATTTACGTAAAAAATATTTTTCTGTTTTATTTTTTTTACAGTTTGTGGGAACTAGGATTCTTGGAATTAAGTTTTTGGAATTTTTATTAAATTATTAAAATAATTTTACTTCTTATATTTATAATAATAATGATATAAAAATTAGTTATGTATTTCCAATTTTGTGAATGTGATGAATATCTTGACGACATCACAAAACTTAACTTTTTTAATACAATACTTTTCCTCCAGACAATCATGAACAACAATCATATGAAACTTATTTATTATTTTATAAAAAATATACATAATTAAAATTTGCATGATTGATTCAGTTTTATTCAATGCGTCTCTTTTGAATTAAAAATAAAAATTATATTACAAATACAATATTTTAAAAATGCAATGTACCACTCAAAAATTTTTCAGCACAGAATTTTAACACTGTTCATAGTTCATATGCAAAGCAAAAATATCAATAAAAATTCCCCACTATTCCTTATATAAAAGAACTCGCTCATGAACAGTATTTTTATTCTGTGCATTGTGCAAACGGAAAGTGTAACCCTGGAGATTTACTCGACGCGACCGACGTGACTAAGTAAAAATAAAAAGTTAAACTATGAGAATTTATCTAAAGCAATTATACTCGACGCGACTCAGACGTGATACCAAAAAAGTTGATTTAACTTTAACTTTTTGTTGTTGTTTAGTACTAAAGTGACATCTTACAGAAATTTTAAGAAATAATTAACCAATTTTATTTTATTTTTGTTACCATTTTGACCTTTTGAAAAATCAACTGCGCATTTTTCTTTCAAATATGTACTAACTTTTAATATTTTAAATTTTTATTATTTCGCAAAAAATGAAATAAATATAAAATCAAAAAAGAAAGTCTAAAGTTAAATAAATGTCAAAAACGTGAATTCATATATTGAGTTTATTTTGGGTATACACGAAAGCGCGTTTTTGACATTTCGAAGCTTCTGAGAAACGTCGAGTATATCTCCAGCATAAACACAAAATTGAGAGAAACCGACGTGGAAAAAATGACTTGCTGTTTTTTTCTATTCCCCTTTTTCTATATTGAATACTCTTTATTCGCTCTCCATTATTAGGCATATTATTTTTTAATTATCTATGCCTGCGTAAAATTATGTTCATATGCCACACGTAAAAAAAAAAATGCCGCATTTTTCTTCGTTTCTTTCCCCGTTTACCTATGATACAAGTTTTAATTGCGACTTAAACAAATTTTCTGTTCAACCACACAACTCAAACATAAATGAAATAAAAAATATTTCAAGGACATTTTTAACTCATTTTAGTTAAAATTTTATTTAAGAGAGAGCAGAACAAAACATTGGTAGAAAAAAAATGCCAAAATACAAAAAATGCTCGTGTGGCATGGGTATATAAATACAAGCCGTTGCACTTGCGCACAGAATAAAAATACGGTTCATGAGCGAGATGCTTTTATATAAGGAATGGTGGGGAATTTTTATTGATATTTTTTCTTTACATATGAACAACGTTAAAATTCTGTACTGAAAATGAAAATATTTTTGTGTATTTGGTAATGTAATGACTAGGGCAACCAAAAACATGCTCTTAAAAATAGGTTTTAGGGGTATATCCCCTATCCGGTCGCAAATTATTTAATTGCGAGGCGAAATATGGTTACTAGATTTATGTTGCCTTGCCGATTGACACATTTTTTTTAAATTTAAATTTGTTTTTCGATTGTAAAGTAGAAATACACGAAAAGACTGCGACGCGTAACAGTCTTTTCGTGTATTTCTACTTTACAATCGAAAAACAAATTTAAATTTAAAAAAATGTGTCAATTGGTATGGTAACATAAATCTTGTAACCATATTTCGCCTCGCAATTAAATAATTTGCGACCGGATAGGGGATATACCCCTAAAACCTATTTTTAAGAGCATATTTTTGGTTGCCCTAAATGACTGTAAAGCTATTCTGCAAATTTTAATAGAGTTGTGCAGTATAGTAAAATATAATTTAAAATTAAATATTTTCTAATAAATAAATTTTTTTTTAAAATATATTGGCGCCCTGAAATGTTTGCTCCCCGGCAAGCTGTTCATACTGTTCTATGGGAGGGCCGGCCCTGCAATGCGCAGATGGTATCTTAAATCGGCCCTATAGCCGTACGTCTTCGATTTGGCAGAGATGCGCAAAGTAAGACGGAAAAATAAACAGTGAAAGAGCAGGGCGAAGCACTCCTGCTCTTTCACGGTTTATTTTTCCCAAAACAGATGGCATTGATTAAAAAAAAAAAAATAGTAGAGTTTGTCGGAAAATTTCACTATGTTCAAATTTTAGCCTAAGGTTAAGACAATCGAATAAATTCAGAGCCATTTCCATATCTAGGGGATAGGTGTCATTTTTCGTTCTCGCAAATCTAATCGATCTTATACTAGATATAGAAATGACTTTAGATTTATTCCAATTTGGACATAGTGAAATTTTCCGACAAACTCTACGATATCCAGAATATATCTAAAATAAAACCACTCAAAGGTATAAAATCGATTAGAGTTGCAAACTCTAATTTAGCAGAACTAAAAGGATATTTGGAAACTAGGTTCATTTCATTGTGTTACCTTATAAGCATTTTCCGACAAACTCCACGATTTTAGTAATATATTTAAACTAAAACTACTCATACCTAACGAATTGACTTAATTTGCCAGCAGTACTTCTTTTTTGGAAATGTGCTTTAACTCACTTGATTGTCTTCTCTGTCTCAATATTCTCTTATCGTGTAATTTCCACATATTGGCTTTGTACATAAATTTTGTATACCCGGCATTTAGATATGTATATTGAAATATTATCTTCTGTAAAACTACTTATAAATAAGGAAAATGGGAATGATTTTCCGGGCTATTATGAAGAATGTAAAATAACTTTTTTGAGTTTGTTTTCTAATTTTCATTCAAAATTCTTATAAGAATTTTTTTTGACAGTGTATTTACTAATTTCTCTTATTTGGGACCTACTTCACTGTCATCATTTTCATAATCGTCTATTATCTCAATATTTCCAAGATTTCTTTTGTACACTTTGTGACGTCACATACATATTTCATATTTTTCATCCGAAAATCATGATTAATGAATATTTGACTGTCACAATGGTTTTTGTGTCTACTTAGCCCAAACTATTTTAGTTTTCTATGAGCGGAAACTAACTGCATGTAAATTAGTTTTGTGTGTGTGTGTGTGTGCATGTGTGACTTGAAAGGATGTAAAATTTTCGACAACAAAAAGTTAATATTAATTAAAAGACAACACTTGGAAGAAGACAACTACAACTATTTATTAATAAACTTATAGAAAATGTGTAACCTTAAATCGTGTCGTTTGCTGCGTCTTGACAATTTATTTTTCATGATGAGATTCATGAGACACAAACGGTATATACTCGTATATGTAGAGAGGGAAACACAACTATTTTTGTCTATTTTTGTTGTTATGTAATTCAGAAAAAAATTTGGGAACTTTGAAATCCCAAACAATGGGGGGATCCAAAATGATAAAATAAAAGCAAAAAAAAAGAAATAAATCTATGAATTATTAATTTCTTACGTTAGCTATGTGTTGTTGTTGTTATAAGTTTATTTATTATTCCGAACCGCGATGTTGGCACAGCCGTGCTGCCATGCCACTATTGTTTGTTTATTTTATTTATTTGTTTTATATGTTGTTAAACGGTGTTGATACTGTGTGATGACAGTTTTTTGGAAACAAAATCGCGTAATTTATAGATATTTGCATTTGCGGCGATCACACTTTCGATCTTCATACTGTGTGGCGGCTCGGCATATATTTGTTTGGTATGGCGCTAAACCCGAGGTTACCAAATCGTTCAATTTATTGAATTTTTCATTTTAGGGCTTCTTAGTTTATTAACTATTTGAGAGATATTGTTGTTTTTTATCTCTGGTACAAAGAAATGTATTAATTTGGAATGTGGTATGTGTTGTTGCATATTTCGAGTGGGTTGGAACTTTATTTTTAAATAAATATATTTTTTTTTAATTATTATTCTTACTGGAAATTTTGCAACTAACGTATTTAAAACCACATACATAATAATATTAATATTGTTGTCTTGTATTTGATCTTATTTTTTTCTAACACGATATGTTTTTTTTTGTTCCGTTTCAGGTAAGACTGGTGTAGTGGCGATCAAAGTGTGTATGCAGATTAAAAATGTGTGGTATGTGTGAAAATTAGTTGGCAGTGGCGTTCAACGTCATTGCCTTGAGTTCATCAATCCTAGCATCGGTTATAGTTTTTTAAATCATTTGTTTGCAGTTTAAAGCCGATTGTGTAATCGATAATTTTTTGTAAGATGTTAAATTATCATTATTACTTAAAATGTCAAAGATGTAGTATTATATTTAATCCATATTTAACCCAATCTCTGTTGCTTTTATTTTCATGGACGATTTGGCTTATTCCATTGAAACTTGAAAATTAAAGTTTGATAATTTCAACATAATTATTTACCTATTTACAATTTATCTTATTTCTGGATTTCAAATGCTAGCATTTTACTGGCATGTTGGACTATGTACTTGATTATAGGTTAACATTAGCTCGAATAATATTTAATTTTCTCCTAAAATACGGAGTGTCCGAGATGCTAATTCGTAGGGTATGGAAATCTTATATCTTCGCAGGGTGTTGAAAAATTTGGTTCAGAGATTTTAATAAAATTAAAAATAATTGCGTGTTTTCGAGAAAAATTTAATTTTCCAAAAAAGTGTTTTGTACTCATTCGATTCTTGAACTCAAACGATATGAAAAATTAGAATTGGATTAATCATCCTGAAACAGATTAGCATTTTTAATTTGGGCTCCCTAGTTAGTTCGAATAGAAAGTTGTAAACTCAACGAAATTTGCATTTAACAAAATACGTACGTTAAACATTATTGAAATTGTAATTAAATTTTCATAATTTAAAATAGTTAAAATTATGAAACTAAAAATTCATGTTATCATAATAGAAAATGTTCGAAAAACTAAATGATTTTGTAAAAAAATATTATTGAAACCGTTTTTGATGTAAATGGCATAGACAATTTTCCTAAATCTCTCCTAAATTAAGCACAAAAAATTGAAAGCAACAATGACCATTTAAGTTACATAAATATTGAAAATTTGCTTGTCATTTAAAATTTTAAAAACTAAATGATAAATATCGACGGAATCCAAATAGAGAAAAATGAAACAATTAAAACTAGAGAGCTTTCCTAAAAAAGCCTTAAGAACATTAATAAACAAGCCCTACGTCAAAGTTGCAAACCAATATGCAATAGTGCCATCCTTGAAATCACTTTAAATCATGGTTGGTCCATTCATGAAGCTCACTCAGTTTGAAAAAATTTCCTTGGCATTAACAGGGTTAAATAAAACATAAACCACTCCAGGTGGTCTTACGTTGAATGGCAAAATTTGAATATTTCGGCCCAGAAACCACTAAAGTCTCTTGGCCATAGATGATACTGATATTTTTATATTATGCTTAGTCCGTTCAAGATGCGCATACAGTTTGAAGGAATTCTCTTGGCATTTGTCACCCTCGATAGGAAAGTAAATACAGCGCTGTGCATTTCGAGGGTGACGGGTTCGATTCCTGGTCGTGACAAAGAGCTACGACTGGCCGTTTTAATTTGCCGTCTGTTACCTTGTGCATTTTCTATATATCTCAAGTTGTAATTCTCAGCATTTAATTAAAAATAAAGAAGAAGTCCACCAAAATGAGACTAATATTTTTAAATTATGCTTGGTCCATTTAAGATGCACAGTTTGAAAATTCTCTTGGCATTACCAGGGTTAAACAAAACGAAAACTACTCCAGGTTATACATTGAACAGCTAAATTTTGTCTCCGTCAGCCGGAATCATATCAGCATGAACCAAACCTTCTATGTCACAAGTAGCACGATCCATTGTGCATTATATGATTTTTCAGCCGGAACCTTATAATTTCATCCGAAACGTTATAAAGCCAGCCGAAACCATACCTTCTACAGCAAACTAACTGAGGCACAATGGATTGAACATCAACATTATGTACTATGGTTTTCGACCCGGAACCTTATAATACTAGCCAAAACTTAATAAAGCCAGCCGGAACCCTACTACAGCAAAACCAAGTATAACACTAGAAGCACAATGTATTATGCAAATTAAGCACTATCTGAATTTTTGGCCGGAAGCTTATAATTCCATCCGGAACCTTATAAAGCCAGCCACACCATACTACAGCCAAACCAAATATGGCAAAAAAAGCACGAAACATGTATTGTGCAATATTGTCCACTATATGATCCCAGCTGGAACCTTATACGTTCAGCCGGAATCATGTCAGCCGGAACCGAACCACCTATGACACAAGTTGCACAATGCATTGTGTATTATTGTACACTTTTTGATTTTGCAGCCGGAACCAATTATAAGGTTCCGGCTGAAATATCATATGGTGCCCAATGATGCACAATACATTATGCTTCTTGTGCCATAGTTGGTTTTGCTGTAGTAGGGTTCCAGCTGGCTTTTTTATGTTTCTCCTGGAATTTTAAGGTTCCGGCTGAAAAAACCTATAGTGCACAATGATTCACAATGCATCGTGCTACTTGTGCCATAGCTGGCTTAATTCCGGCTAATATGGTTTCGGCTGGCGTGATGGACACTAAGTTTCAATGTTTTCGATTCAAGATGATTACGTAGTTTGAAAAAATCCTTTTGATATTAACAGGATTAAATTATACATAAGCCACGCTTATTTTATAGATTGAATTATCAAATTTTAATATTTTCCGTTGAGAAGTTATTTCCGTCGCTTAACTGATCAATCTCACGTGCCTGAAAAAGAGTCAAATAGTTTGATGTTAGGCGTATTTTTTTCGGCAAGCCAATTTCTCGTCGAAAGTCACAAACTAAATTTTGCGCTCTTTTCATAAGTTCCAAATTATTTTTCTCCAAGATATACAGGATCATACCTAGATATGTAATCTTCCTCCATATTGGTAATCAAAAGAATCCAATGATTGTTATTTTTGCCGTTCATTATATGACTTGGAGTGGTCTGTGGCTTATTTAACCCTGTTAATGCCACGAGAATTTCTTCAAACAGTGAATCTTGAATGGACCAAGCATGATTTAAAAATATTATTTCATCTACGGCCAAGAGACTAGTGGTTTCTGGAACGGAATTACTAAAATTTTACCGTTCAACATATGATCTGCAGATGGATTCTAACTTTCCGTAGGTTTTTGTCAAAATTTAAATGTAAAATTCAAAAAAATTAAAATTCCCAATTTAATTTTATTTTTGAAAAAATTTACACCAAAATGCTACGTAAATATTTTTCTTAGTTCCTTTTTCCTAAGGAAAGCCAGAATTGACCTGCTGTGGTGGTATTTGTCTTACACAGGCATGTAAATAAAATTTTAGTCTTATTTATGGCCAAAAGCTTACAGTGGTTTCTGGAACGGAAATATTGAAAACTCGCCGTTCAACATATGAACTGGGGTAATATTTGTTTCATTATTGAAAGTATGCTCCATCTTCAGCTATAACTTTCCCCATCTTACAATTTACGGATTCCCTCTCTGAATAAATCCTTCAATAAGCCAATTTTCAATCTCTGCTATGTCTGACTTATACAGCGGGTGGAGTAGAACTTCCCAGTCCTGCTCTTTTAAATAATTTTTCACATGTGGGTTTGCATAAACCATAATATTAGTTTTTACCTATACTCCCGAAAAATGTTTAAATTCTCAGTTCCTACGGCGCTTCATTGGGTTTTGTTCCCTCCCCCTGCATGCCCGTGTTGTTTAAGCCGTTGCCTGCACAATTTTACACGAACTTTTGATAACTTTAATTCAAATAGTTAACCATTTTAATAACCACTCAGGTGTTATTGAAATTCGAAATAATAATCCTGAAAAAATATCAAAAATTTGAAATCCTTAAATTAAAAATAGTTGAAAATTAAATCCTTATATTTTCCTAAAAACTGAAACATATTCTTAAAAATTATTACTGAAGCGGATTACGAAAACTGGTTACGATAACAGGTTCGGCTCCGACGAATTGGTATTCCATCAAAAGCGCGAAACTTAAAATCCCGAAACAAACCCGAACTCCCGAAAATAAATTTCTTGAAATTCTGAAAAATATCAAGCTTCAATGTACAGGGTGTCCCCGATAAGGATGCTAATCCGTGAAGGGGTGATTCCTTGGTTCGTTTCATGAAAAAAATCGTATGGTAGGGGGGGGGGGGGGTCAAATTTTGATATCCTTTGAGATACAGGGTGTTTCAAAAATTTAGTTCGGGAAAAAAGTACAAGCGAATATTAAACTGTAACTTACAAATTATTTATCGGACGGCAACCAACAAAGCCTCATTTGACGGACAATTGAATAGGCTATATTTAAGATCTGATTGGCTATGTTGCATCTGTATCCATTTAAGAGCTATGACGTTTTAAATGTCAACCTTGGTTGTTTCGTCATCGCGTTGTCTGCAATTCTGATATAAACTTTATTTTCTAGAAAGCACATATTTTGTATTTTATCTTGTAAGCTCAGGGAAATGATGGGAACTTAAATCGAGATACAGCGAGCTATGGTTTAAATCTTTATAATTCAGTATTTCCTCTGAGAAGCTTCGAGACAGAGGGTCGGTGACGACATTATCGTTTCCTGTAGAATTAGGCATCCAATGGCATTGGGTTCACGCATTAATATGACCTTTGTGAAGTTACCCCGTAAAGTCATCTCGGAAAATGATTATAGTTAAGTATGGCAGCACCATTATATATTTAAGAAATTATAATGAAACTATAACTATCACGACATAAAAATATAACGATAGTAAGAAAAATTATTATGAAAAATAATACACGAAATGGCGGCCATTATAAATAATGGCCGATTAACAAATTTTAACTTGCGCTATATATAGCTAAACACTATATGACAAAATAAAAAATTATATAATTTATATTTATATGAACGATTGGGTGTGTTTTAGTCCGGTCAATCTAGACATTCGAAGGTACATAAATTCGCTTCAAGCTGAAAATTGGTAGAATCGTTAAAAATGTGATTATAAATAAAACTTAAAAGTTCCCCATTATTCCCGTGTATGGAAAAAAATTTACTCGAGGTCAAAGGTCAAAAAAATGAGTTTTTCGCGATTTTCAGCGAAACGGTAAGTCTTATCATAAAAATATTTTAGACAAAAATTGTAGGTCATCATATTATCTATCAAAAATGTATCAGTGTTTTTTTTTCTACGAGCCACCCTTTCTGGGATATAACGATTCAAAAAGTTGTTCAAGTTGTTATGGGCATAATATGCACACGTTTCCACGCCACCTATGAGGTAGTGTACTTAGCGCGTTTTTTTTAACGTGGTTTCCCCAGTAGGCCTACTCCACGGGTCAGTTGTGATCCTGTTTAATTTAAAACTATTGCAAAATTAAGGAAATTTGTAAATATTGTAAAAGATAAAAAGCGATGTAAATTAAAAAAGTGGTGAATTTTATTCGTCTGAATTGTAACCGTCAAACTCTTCTCGTTCTTCTTGTTCTTGTTCTCGTTCTTCTTGTTCTTGTTCTTGTTCTTCTTCATCTTCATTCTGCGTGCAAGTAAATTGCGTCAAATATTGAATCCAAAGTTTGGCAGTTGGTCCTCGTTCCTCATATTCTTTCAGTTTCTGATTCAATTTATGAAGTAAAGCTCCAGATACTTCATCATCATTTTCAATGTCTTGTATGAAAGAGTGTTATCTAATATATTCTCGATATTTATGATTAGATCTGCATCCATTAAGTCATTAATTTCAACTTCTTTTAATATTATAATTGCCAAAGTAAGCTGAAGTAGTGTATGCGCTCGAACAGCTCTTGCGTAAGCATGACCATTGAGCATTTTTTCTAATGATTTTACCGCATAGATCTCTGCGAGTACTTCTTTCATGCCGCTTCCTTGCATAATATGCCCAATTGCTCCCAGAAAAGACATCAGTAGATGAAATCCTCCGAGTCTGATGATGATTTTTGATACTTCAGAGCCCTCAGGTGCGGCTGATACCATTTCTCGAGCTTTTGCATACAGGGGCTGGTCAAAAGTCTTGATGCATACAGTGTGGCCATACCGTTTTGCGTTCTCTAATGCGCAAAGTAAGGTCGTATAGATAGTATTATAGCTGCTGGCTGGTTGGTGAATAAATGGTAAAAATGAAATTTGAGATTTAAAATAATTCATATGATTTTTTGTTAAACGTTCAATAAAACCATTCCAACCGGGTAAACACGCATTTTTCCATTTCCCATAAAACCATACTACATCAGCTTTTTTGAGGAAAGATACCATTTCAGTTCCATAAACAAAATCTTTAACATTTATTTTACTCTACTCTACTACACCGTCATTTTGATAGATCTGTATAGGCACATGAGCTTTTGCCTTGAAATCTTTTGTTGAAAGAGCTTCTTTTATTCGTGGCATAGGTTCTTCTAGTAAAACTGAATTTTTTGCAGTAACAATTTGAATAATACCCATTATGTGGAGCGTGTTATTGCCGTCTAACGTATTTACATTAATATCAGCGTTGTCTGCAACGTATTGAATAAGAGTGCCGCTTTGTGGTGGTAGGACATGAGGAGGACGATGAAAAACTGCTGCTGCCTCGTACATTATTGTATCATTATAAGATGCGCATAAACCAAAAGCCGAAAAGATTTGTATAAGACGTTTAGACCCGAACCTTCGATGAAAAAAAACTGCGAGGCCTAGTTGTTATTTAGTCTTAAAAGACTTTGGTCGAACAGCAGTCATGATACAATGGCAAATGTTTGTACATATTAATTTTAAATGATCTAAATTTGATCGTTTATTCTTTAAAATCACTCGTTCCACAAGATATGTCAATGATTCTGGGATATCATTATTCAAATCTTCAAACATGCGACTTGGTGGAGGGTAATTAGAATTATCAAACACTTCTTTTCGTACCAGGCTTGATTCAAAATATCATGATGATTATCCACTAAGCATATGAATGTTGATGCTCCCGATTTCTCAGTGATAATAAGTTTTTCACCATACTTTAGTTTGAGTCGTAGCTTAATCGTTCTGTAATCTAATGTCGTAGTTTTGCAAACATTTTTTAATTCGTTCAAAGTGAACTGACAGTCATCGCTATTTTCAATGTAAGTGAATATTTCCTCCATTGCCAGATTCGCAGCTTCTTCTTTAGGGCGACCGACTTTAGTTCCAGTGGAAAGTTTTACGAAAGAAATATAGCAATCACGATGATACTTAGCTTCAGCAGCAACTAAATCATATTCAAATGCGACTCGAGCAAAAACAGCTTTTGTTATAGTAGCATCGTCACGAGTCCGAGCTACTTCCAGAATTGAATCTTTAAATTGAAGTGTACTTACTTGGCTAATTCAACGGCGAAAATCTGAGGATTTTCTTCTTTCATACTCTTCATTCAATTTCTGGCCACAAAATAAGCATAGTTCTTTAAAACAAAAAGCTGATTCACTGACACGTGATCTAGTACGAGGAGGACTTACTGTAGATGTACTGGCTTCTTGTTCTTCACGTTGTCTTTTATTAGCTGCAGCAATAGAAGACTTTCGAGTATAATTTTTACGACAATTTTCATGTATTATCACAGATTTCTGATTTTTGAGAAATTCTGAAAATTCATCTGCTCTTTCGATACTTGCATTAATTAATGACTTCATACCACGTTCAACAGTAACAATTTCACTTTCAGTTAAAAGTTTAGCACAAATAAAACAATATTCAGACATTTTTGTTATAAAAGTCAAAACAGCACGATATAGGTTAGGATAAACACGTGATTTCACTACAGCGTGTCGCTCAAGACTAACGGTATTTCATTTATTATAGCAGGTGTAAGACCCTAGCCACGCACACAATAGAACAAGAGACAGATGTTGTCCTCGAAGTTACACTGGCGTATGAAGTAAGGGACTGGGTTTCATTTGACCTGATATTCTTCTAGTTATGTATATTTTATATTTTAAGTATAAGTTACAATCACCGATAGAAAAATATTTCAAAATACATATATAACAACTCTAGATAAGAGATGTATATACGTGGCGCACTCATGCATATTATGCCCATAACAACTTGAACAACTTTTTGAATCGTTATATCCCAGAAAGGGTGGCTCGCAGAAAAAAAGCACTGATACATTTTTGATAGATAATATGATGACCTACAATTTTTGTCTAATATAGTTTTATGATAAGACTTACCGTTTCGCTGGAAATCGCGAAAAACTCATTTTTTTTTACCTTTGACCTCGAGTAAAATTTTTTCCATACACGGGAATGATGGGGAACTTTTAAGTTTTATTTATAATCACATTTTTAACGATTCTACCAATTTTCAGCTTGATGCGAATTAATGTACCTTCGCTCTCATTTTTATGTCTAGATTGACCGGACATATAATAAGTAATAATTAAATTTGTAAACAACAACAATGTCACAAAAATTTTTTTGCTTCTAAAAATTGTCAAAATTCCAGATTAATTAGTTCAGAGATTGGTCTGTTTATACTACATGTGGCAAAAAAATTCTACTGTTTATTCAACAAGTGGCAAAATAATTTGATGATTTAGAGGTTCGCTATAGTCATCTGAATTCCTAGTAGATGTCCATTACCAGAAACCGGACTATGTAGTTTTTTAGTTCAGGTATAAAGGTTAAAAAGTTCAGGGATTGATCTGTTTATACTACAAGTGGCAAAAAATTCTATGATTTTCGCTATAGTCATCTGAGTTCGTAGAAGATGTCCATTACCATTAACCGGACTATAGCGAGGCTCTAAATCATAGACATTTTTTGCCTCTTATTATTTAAACCGGCCAATCCCTGAACTACAAAACCTGTATAGTCCGGTTTCTGGTAATGGACATCTATTAAGAATTCAGACGGCTATAGCCGAGCTCTAAATCAAAGAATTTGTTTGCCACTTGTATTATTATTTTGGCTTATTTTTTGTTTTTCTACTCGCTTAATTTTCCTTTATTATTAACTTTATATATTATCATTTCATGTTTTTTTGATATTATACACGTTTTTTAGTTTTCAAAAATTGTTTATTTTCTTGTTAGAAAATATTGTGACATAATCTTTTCCGGGTTGGCATCAGTTTTCAATACAAACTGTTTATAAATGTTTATGAATTGATATAGTAAAAAACTGTCATGACATATTTTTAATCGGAATGACATTCAAAAATATCGTGATATTTGTATGTTAGTGTTGCCATCGCATTTTTACGGGATCGTTTACGGGCTAACTTCACAGACATATTAATATGCGCATTAATATCCAAACTGTTATTTTTGTCACAAGAAATCAACCCCTAAACATATCTGTTGATTACGGTTTGAAGATAAGGTACAAGTTGTTCCTTGCACGGTGGTAGGGAAACAAACGTATTTAATTTTTAATTAATTTAAATATTGCTCCAAACCTTTGTCGAGGACAGAAATATTTGCTCCGCTATCAACCAATCCCAGATATTGTTAGCCACAGGCCATGACTTCAGCATAAGGCCTGTCATCCCAACAAGCGAAAATTATACAATCTGCGTCATGCATGTGAAGATATTCCAAATTACATCCCAGAAAAATGCGATGGCAACACTAATTATTGCTATCATGACATTTTCTACTCTCAGCCCCAAAAACCTCCACATATCACGAAATTTTTGACCATCAGCCACGAAAAATGCTACACTTTTACTCTCAGCCCAGAAAATATTTACTGTCATGACAGCTAAAACTATCACGACACAAACATTTTTCGGGGCTCAGAATAAAAATGTTGCATTTTCATAATAATATGAAAACAGAAAAATTTTCGGGGCCAAGACAAATAAATGATTTTAACTATTTACCCGTCCTCGATTATGTTCTTAAGAAATTTTGCGTGATCTATTTTATGATCGAAGTATCAGCTTTAAGTCTGGTGATTCAAAGTAATTTCTGAGATTTTTTGAAAATGTCTCTATGGGACAGAGATGAGATACCTTCAACCAGAGCAAATATTCGTCGGCCGGACTGACTAGTGGGTTACATCGGGTGAAGGAGGAATATTTAGCATATTTAAAATAATTTTTTGAGAATTTTTGTATGTTTAGTATTGGAGATATAGTCCACTGAACTCGAAAACTATTCATTGGCTGGACTTGTGGGTTACATCGGGTGATAGAGGACTACACCCAGCGCCATGAAAATGTACGATTTGAAATTTAAAGGAACATATTGGAAAAAATATTATTTACTGCATGGCACAACTTTGAAATACTGGTTAAAAATAAAATATTTGTAATATTTTATATATTTTTAATAATATTTTTGTGGTCGGATGTTTTAAACCTACTAAACTAAGGGTACCGAATATTTTCTAGGTTTGCCATATGAATGTTGCATATTTTTCAAGTGCTGTTTTAACAAAAACAAAAAGCTACAAAACAATTTATTTATAAAAATGTTAAATTTTATTAAAGTTAAGCACTAAATCATGTCTAGATTAAAAAATACATTAAAAAAAAATCCCTAATCCGAGTCGGCATGGAATTGTATAATTTGGTCAAATATTCGGTTGAAATTTCTTCGAACCATGCTTTCTGAATTAACTCTTTCAATTCTTTTACAGTTTTGGGCTTGTATATCCTAATCTTTTTACCCAAAAATGCCCATACATTTTCAATGATGTTCAGGTCAGGACTATTTCCTGACCATGGTAGTGACTCGATCCCCAAAGTTTATTTAAATTCTGTTACCTAAATGAAAATGGTATTAAAGATGAACGTTCTTATATTACCAACAACTGCTATATCTTACAAGGCGTGATCCGTGGCATGGAGCCGAATCATTCTGAAATATTGGATTTTCAATATGTTGCGTCATATCCTCAATAGTCGGCAAGACGCAGGTTTTAACTATTTGTTTATATTTTTCTCCATTTACACAACCTTCTAGAAGAAGAATATGTCCCATTCCAACTGCTGTTATGGAATCCTAGACCATAAAGTATGGGGAATGTTTTACTGTGGGCAAAACGCATTCCGTTGAATATCTCTCTCCTTTTCGTCGTCGAACTGTCATCCTTTCGCCGGGCCCAAATAAATTAAATTTGGACTCGTCCGAAAACACCACTCTCCACCAGTCATCAGATGTGCAATTTTACCGCTCTTTGGCAAATGTAAACCTTTGAGCTCTCATTTTTGAGGTAAGGAGCTGTTTTGTCGCCGGTTGACGAGCTTTCAGACCCAATTCATTTAGCCTCCTCTGGACAGTAAGAACTGAAATTTAGACGTTAGTGGTTCCTAACAAATCTCTTCTTACCTCAGCAGCCGCTATAAATCTATTCCTTAGTGATAAACGGTTTATTACTCGATCTATGCGATCGGTGGTCCTTCTCTTTCGCCCAGAGCCAATCTTTCTCGCAATTATGTTGTTTTCACTATATCGCTTTAAAAAACGTCTTACTCCGGATTCACTACATTTTATAATTTGCGCTATTTTCACGTTTGCGTAATCTTAAGCTCGAAGTTGCAAAATTTTAGCTTTTTCGTCAATAGTGAATTTACGCCCATTATAAACTTTACACATTGATTGCTTAATTAGAACTAACTAATATTTATGACAATTACCGTTAGAAATTATTCACAACAGTTGAAATAAGAAAGCAAAATAAATGAGCGAAAAACAAAAACAGAGAATAAGCAAACGAGAGAAAGTGAAAATAAATCAATTCGTACATTCTTATAGCGCTGGGTGTATATCTCAAATACATTCTTGAATACTTTCAGTGGACTAAATGTTCCTCCGTCCCCCGATGTTATTTTTTGCTCTTTATGACTAAATATAATAAAAATTCTCAGGCTAACTGAGATATCCCTAGAGATCTAAACACAACCTCAGGGCCCCTATTATGAAATTTTTCCGACAACGTAAAATCCGCCTCGCGTTGGATATTCATATTATGAAACTAAAAAAATCCGATCCGCGCGGATTTTATACTATTATGAAATAAAAATCCGAGTTAGCGGATTTTACGACAAAATTCAATTGTCAAATCCGACAGCTAGTTAGGTGACGGATATTGTAGTATACGCACGGAAAATATATTGTAGTTCATAATTTTTACATGTTATTTAATTATTTAAAAGTTTAATAAATTTTTAAATGTTAGTACATATCTCTATGAAATTTATTTTAATCAAATTTAATGTGACAAGTATATACTGAAAATTTCGAGTTTGACTGTAAAAATACATGTTTCATAATACGAATATCCGCCGCGGATCGGATTTTACGACGACGTATTTTCCGACGGTGTCGTATTTTCCGACCAATTTCATAATAGGCCCCCAGGTATATGGGATGTTAATTGAAGATCATTTCACTTAGACAATATATTCAGTTGCTCACCATCCAGGGGAGGGGACAGTTTATAAAGTATTATAATATGTGAGAGAGAAAATGAATAGCGCTGATCGTTTACCGACTCTCGAGCACGTCACGTTCAACTGCCCCTCGGGAAAACACTGCAATTCAAGGTCAAGTCCACATACTTCCAACGGTTGGACTTGCGACTTAATAATCGTCATTGCGAATGCAAGGCGAACCGGATACAGAACACGCTTATATTGAGACGGCAAGTCAGTTGGAATCATTGGTGGTCTTGGAATTAGAACATCCTCGCCTTTGTACTTTCCTATGATTATCGTTGATTGCATCACGTTTTCCATCATAGCTTAACAGCTAGTCTTGTTTCATTGCATAGCGTTCGTTGGTTCAGGTTGCGCAACATGATTATCATCGAATCGACTTTGAGATGCAAATTGTGCGACGGAATTCCTGGCAAATCCAACGAATTCAGGTATTCAATTGGATAATTGGCGACTTCATCTCGATCTGTGATGGAACTTGATCGACTTAAATAGATGCAATTGGCCAGCGATTTTACGTGCTTATGTTTCACTGCCAAAATGGCTCGTTCGAAACATGGTTTTTGTAATTTGCACCAATCTGTGTTTTTTTTTAAACAATCGAGTAGAGTTTGCAATAGTTATTTCAAATTTGTCCAATTTAAAATTAAAGATTTAATTTTTATTAAATTAAATAAGTTAGATTTAATTGGTTGTATAACCTAAAAAATCCATTATAAAAGTTGTATGGTTTTATTGTAATATCGTTCTTCTGTATAGCTCTGTATAATAACGGAGTAGTTCAACGATATTACAAGAAAACTTTACAACTTTTATGATGGATTTTTTTGGTTATACATAGATTCCTATTAAATCTAAATTATGTATTTTAAAAAAAAATTAAATTTTTAATTTTGGACAAATTTGAAAATAGCTATCGCAAACTCTACTCGGAAACACTTACGTAACCAATTTCTTTAGAGATTGTGAATTGACAAAAATTAAGTGGAAATAAAATGAGGCCAATTCGCCAGAAGCGTCGACCTGAATTAATATTTTCCACTGATAATTCATTCGATTGGTCCATTTAAAGCTAACCCTCACAAATATACCACCTGCAGCAAAATCTAGCTCTTGCATCGTTCCACAGAAAAAAACCCACATCCGTTGAATGATAATCTGGCTGAAAAATGCTGCATGGATCAAACGATGTTGAGTCTGGGACAGGTTTTTTTATGCTATATTTATATACTTTGAATACACGCTGTTACAGTGGCGCCCAAACGTAATTAGCCCAATAAAAAGGTTAAATAAAATAATAAATTTCTGTTCAACATGGTTAAAGGGAAATTTTCTTATTTTTTTGTAGTTTTTACTATTTATTTAGAGTTGTTTAACATAAAATCTGTTTTTTCGAACACTTACTTTAAGGATTGAATGTTTCTTCTCCGCATAATTTTAAGTCTCTCTAAACGAACAGTTGGCGCCCAAACTTGCGGGACCAACAAAAATAGTAGTAGTATATATTAAACATACGATAAAGCAGACGCAACGGTTATTACAAGTAGCGTCTGAAACACTACGGTTTTATTTCCCCTTCCGATTCTTCCAGTTAAATTCTGTTTCTCATTTTATCTCTAGTTTTTTTTCCACACCCGCATTTTCATCCTATTTTTGTTGATTATGGAAATGTTAGAAACGGTATGGTTATTAATCACTTCTCCAGTTTACTTTTAGTTTCATCATTATTTTATCTTCAGATTTTCATAATATGTAAATAAACCAGTTCATGTGCACAATATCCGGTTGTTGAAATTAGTTGCCATTATGTTCTGTTTTATTCTGTTATGATTAGTATATCTTAAATTTTCGCGAAATTACCTAATACTATTAGTCGATTTATTTTGTCAGTCATAATTTTAGATATACGATTTTCCTTACTTATTCCCTACTCTATCTAGTATGTATTAATCGCAGATGACTCTGATTTAGTTTTACCATTGACTCATCTGCTCCGTACTATTAATACTTTACCTCTTTTCTTTCCTATCATCCTCGTTAGTGAAAAGGCTTATGCATATTGAAGAAAAAGAACATTTTGAAATGGTTGCCATATATTACTCCGTCTTTTGCTGTTGTCACATCTTCACATATATTTCATGAATTAAATTTGAATTTTGTAATATTTGCATTATTAATTTGTCAAATTGTTGAAAATTAATTGTTATTTTATTTTATTTCGGTATAAGTATAAGTTGATATCATAGTAAATATCATTATTATATTATATATTATTTCGTTAGGTTTGGTGTATGTACTTTTGGTGAACGGGTTTACATTAATTTTTTTTTCTCATTAATTTTATTCATATTTTTCCACTTCACACATTTTGTCTATATTTACATTCGAACAATAACCTTCGGTGGATAAATTGCAATTTTGTTTATATTAATTTGTGTCTGGCGTTAAGAGCACAATACTTAATTGAACTTCATTTAAATTTTGAATTATTTAGTGTTAAATTGCAAATATGGATTTACCTTGTATAAACCTAGACTACCTAGATATCGACGAAATTAGAGTAGAGTGCGAACTTCGACAAATCGTTGGGCCTCTTCGACACCAAATGAAAGAGTTGGCTGAACACATTCAACTCGAATACAAGAAGTCGGTCGATGCACCACAACAACCCCATTCGGTGGCATTAAAATATCCACATACGGAAATTTCATTTTGTGTTAACCAGGTACAAAAGTTACACAGTACCTTTAAAAATTTATTTTAAAGTGGAGAGGTCGATAACGCGGATGTTGTGGAGACCGTGTCCAAGTTGCTGCACATTTATTACCGACTTGAAAGAATTAAAACCTTATCGGAGTCCCCTGACACGATTAACAGACTTCTCAATATAAGCAAAACATTCATAGAATTGGCTGTCAAATTTCAAAATAAGGAAATTCAACACGGACAACTATTAGACGAAGTTAAGACCATAGTTATTGATCCTCAGGATATTTTGGATTTGACCGGCATCTTTTTAAATGACACTAATATAGATGAGGAGACTACCCAAACTAGCTCTACTCCACATCAAAACATATCCCACATTAAGGACAATACTATAATAACTACAATTGCAAATGAGAATACTGTTGCAGTAAACCTCGATGGACGGCCGGAGATAAAACCCAGTGGTCATAAGCCACAGGTTCCTCTGCCGCTGGTCGGCGAAAGACAAACGGCAAACATGCAAATGATACAACCACCGATAGGTCCGAACCAGCCGCACATAATTCCACCAAACTATGTCCCACCTAATTTCGTTCCATTTAATCCCTATATGACATTTTATCAACCCCTACATTCTTCACTGGCTCATCCGAATGAACCAGTACAGCTATCAGCTCAGCAAGAAACCAAGGCTCAGTCGAGTAATACGTTTCGACCAACCAATTCCGCCTTAGTTACCCCTATACACAAATGGAACCTCAAATTCGATGGTTCACCGGCGGGAATTTCTATTGATAAATTACTTTTTCGTCTAGAGCATTTAGCAAGCTCAAATAAAGTAACGTTAGACCAATTAGTAAGTAACATTAATTGTCTCCTAGAAGGACCGGCAAAGGAACATTACTGGTTGATCCTAGAACGAAACCGGAAACTAGGTTGGGGCGAGTTTCGTTCCCAAATGCTTCATCGATTTCAAGAAAGGCAGACAGATCTTGATATTAAACTAGTCCTAGAAAGCCGGAAACAAAAGTTGAAGGAGCCTTTCGTTGACTTTTATTACGATTTACTCAATCTTGCGATGCCTCTTAAAATCTCACTATCGGATAATGAGCTGATTGAACTTATTCAAAAGAATATGAGGAGTGGGTTTAGAGTGCATTTTGCTGGTCGTTCATTTGAGTCATTGACCAGTTTAGTCAACACTTGTATTGCTACCGATGAAGTTTGGAGAAGGATGAACTACTACCCGGAAATCAACATGAATTTTCCTACTAGAACAATAAAGGAGGTGTCGTTTAACTTACCAGAGTCTTCCGTACCTTCCAACCAATTTATATATAATTCTATAAACCAACCTGGAGTTGCCGCCATTAGTCATTCTGCTGTACCTATTCCTTCGACCACTACTCAGGCTACGGTTGATAAAACTGCATTTATTCAATGTTGGAATTGTCAACGCATTGGTCATCCATACACGCATTGTGGTGTCCCATTGAACATATTCTGTTTAGGCTGTGGAGCCCCTGGCGTTCTTCAAGCACATTGTATGACGTGTAATACTTTTTTACGGGGAAATCTGAAGGCGGACATGAGGAGTTCGGGCCCGTCACATTATCGAGCCGAAATCCGCCCAACCAATACACCCAGATTCTCCCCAACCAAAACCAGTCCTCAAGACAAGACGAATACTCAAAAGTATTCTCAAATCTAAACTTAACTCATGTTAATCAATCCTCGCCTATTCCTCTTATAAATCGTTCAGAGAAGAATCGTACTGCAAAATATTTCAAAACTTATTTATATGTATTATTTCAAATAAATACTTATTTATAAATATTTCAAAACTTAACAAAATATTTCAAGGTTGTGGAGCCGCTGGCGTTCTCCAAGCACATGAGGAGTTCGAGCCCGACAAATTTTCGAGCCGAAACCCGCAAAACTATTACACCCAGATTCTCCCCAACCAAAACCAGTCCTCAAAACAAGACGAACACACAAAAGTATTCTCAACACTAAGCTTAACTCCTGTTAATCAATCCTCACCTATTCCTCATATCAATCGTTCAAAAAAGAGCCGTACGGCAAAATATGTCCAACACCGTAAATATTTTTTTAAAAAGCATTGCCGAATCACGATTTTCATCTGCAAAAGATCTTGAATCTGATGCACGCCCATATGCTTTAGTAAAATTAAATGGAGCTACGTTACGAGGATTACTGGATAGCGGAGCAAATGTCAGTGCACTATGCAAAAACTCGCTTGAATTTATTAAAAATAATAACTTAAAAATTCTTCCAATATCGGCTTCTGTACAAACAGCAGACGGTTCTCATCAATTAGTTTCTGGCTATGTTAATCTGCTAGTCGAATATAAATATAGTTCTAAACTAATGAAATTTTTAGTAGTTCCATCTCTGCATCAAGCTCTATTTCTTGGTTGTGACTTCATACAAATTTTTAACATTAAACTTACATTTTCCTTGGATTCAGAGCAGAAAGTTTCAATTGATAACGTTACAACGGCAATTTTACCTAATCTTAACCCGGACAAAGGAAAGCAACCAGCAAAACACCATACGCTAACAGGCGAACAACAACTTCAACTCCAAAGCATAATCGACACCTTACCCAGTTATGAGAAACTAGGTCTCGGCCGCACTCATGTATTATGTCATACGATAGACACCGGGGATTCTCCACCGGTTAAGCAACGATATTATGCTGTTTCTCCAGCCGTCCAGGAAAACTTGTATCGAGAAATCGATCGCATGTTGGAACTGGACGTCATTGAAGAAAGTAACAGTGCTTGGAGCTCTCCTATGGCCATCGTCAAGAAGCCCACCGGTAAGGTTCGATTATGCTTGGACGCAAGAAAGCTGAACAGTGTTACTAAAAAGGACGCTTTTCCACTGCCACTAATTGAGAGGTTGCTTTCTCGGTTGGACAAGACGAAATATATATCTAGCTTAGATCTGAAGGACGCCTTCTGGCAGGTACCTTTAGATCCTAAGTCGCGAGAGAAAACGGCATTTACCATCCCGGGACGTCCATTATATCATTTTAAAACTATGCCATTTGGACTTTGTAATGCCCCTCAAACTATGAGTCGCCTTATGTCTCAGGTCATTCCGCATCACCTTCATGACGGGGTATTCGTCTACCTCGACGATCTGCTAATCACAACATCCACTTTTGATGAACATCTGTCTTTGTTGTCCGATGTAGCTGATCGAATAGCAAAGGCAGGGCTTACCATAAACATTGGGAAGAGCAGGTTTCTTCTCCTAGAGATCGAATACCTTGGTCATGTTGTTGGTGTGGATGGCCTTCGAGCAAACCCGGATAAGGTGAGGGCCATTACAGAGTTTCCTACTCCGCGAAACGTTAGGCAAATTCGGCGATTTTTGGGTGTAACGGGGTGGTATCGGCGTTTTATCAACGGATATTCAACTCTTTGTGCTCCTTTGACCAACTATCTGAAGAAGGGAAGGCGGTTTCAGTGGACTTGCGTTTGACTCTTTGAAGTCAGCTCTGGTCTCTGCTCCTGTATTAGCATCTCCCGATTTTTCAAAGAGATTCTATATACAATGTGACGCCAGCTCCTCTGGAATAGGTGCCGTCCTGTTTCAACAGGATTCAGAGGGTGGTGAAAGACCGATCTCTTATATGTCCCAGAAGTTAAATGCGGCTCAACGCAACTATAGTGTGACCGAAAAAGAGTGTCTGGCAGCAGTTTTGGCTATCAAGCGATTCCGATCCTATGTGGAAGGATTGCCCTTTACGGTCATCACTGACCATGCCAGTCTTACGTGGTTAATGTCATTAAAAGATATAACTGGCAGACTGGCACGGTGGAGTCTGAAGTTACAGGGCTTTCACTTCGACATAGAGTATCGGAAAGGTAGTCAGAATGCTGTTCCAGATGCTTTATCTCGCGTGGATATGGATACTATAGATTTCTCTCAACTTCCTTTACATATAGATTTGAGTTCGACTGCATTCACTTCTGGTGATTATAATGACTTATTACAATCTCTTTCTACCTCTTCTGCACGTTCAAATATTGCAGTTTCCGATGGCTTAGCATTTATAAACTTAAAACCGACCACGAATTCATTAACTGACAGCTCAGATCTTCCTGATTGGAAACTAATTATTCTCGTCGATCTTAGAGTTCCGTTAATAGATTCGGCTCACTGCCCTCCAACTGGAGCGCACTTAGGAATAGACAAAACCAAAGAGGTCCTGCATCGTTACTTCTTTTGGCCAACATTAAATTCGGATGTTGCCAACTTTATTAAAGCATGCGAATCATGTAAATGTATAAAACCAATAAATTACACAGCCACTCCTCCATTTGGTAGCTTTTCGTGTACTTTTCGGTCATTCCAGAGAATTTACATGGACTTTCTTGGACCGTACCCACGGACACGGAAAGGAAATACCTCGATATTGATCGCTGTGGATCACTTCTCGAAATTTGTGATTACAAAATCATTAAAGCATGCCACTGCAGAAGAAGTTGTTCAATTTCTTGAAGAACGCATCTTTCTTATGGTCGTCGGAGCGCCAGAAGGTTTGGTAACGGATAATGGTCCCCAGTTCAACTCCCGAATAGTACAAGCTCTCTGTTATAAGTATGGCGTTCAGCATATATTCACAGCCAAACACTCGCCCCAAGCTAATGCTTCGGAGCGAGTAAACCGAACGCTGTTGTCTGCTATCCGTGCTTATATAACGACCAATCAATGTAACCGGGATCAATCTCTTCCTGCAATAACCCACGCCTTGCGAAACGTTGTGCATGGGACAACGGGTTATTCACCCCACTTCGTTGTATATGGGCAGCATCCTATTCTCCACGGCTCGATATATCGGTTACTAAAGGAATCCTACAAACTTACTGGTAATTTCGCGTTCACTGAAAACAAGCCTCACGCTTTGCATAGAATTTACCTCAATATTCAACAACGACTTGCGGAAGCAGCTAAGAAAAATTCTCAACATAACTTGCGTCATCGGCCGCTTAATTTAGTGATAGGTCAGAAGATTTTTGTAAAGAACTTTGTTCAGAGTAAAGCAGTTGATAAATTTTCAGCAAAGCTGGCTCACAAATATGTGCCAGCAATTGTGTCTAAATTAATAGGGAGGGTAATGTGTGAAGTCGTGTCTGGATTCTTAAAAGTAAAACTTAAAAATAATACAAAAAAATAATACAAAGTTGGAAAGTTAAAAGTTAAAACTAAAAATCTAAAAAAAAATCAAAACTTAAATATGTGATAAAGTTAAGGCGAACATAAAATTATAAAATTTGTAAAAACTGTTTGTGTGTGAAATGATGAAACTGGGCACATGGTGCAAGTGATACGAACTGTTAAGGCCGTATAGTTGTGTTAAGGCAAAAAAAAATTGTTTACCTTTAAATAATGTGGAAAGAAACTACGAGAAAGGTTTAATTAATCTAGTGCTAATCTACGATAATTTAATAAAATCGTGAAATTCAAAATTGCATGAACAATAAATGTAAGTGAATTTTGAACACACACCCAACACATATACGGAAAATTTTAAAAACGGGCTGGTGCTTGTGAAATTTCCATTATGAACAGTAATGATTACTTGCGCTATTTTAATAATAATATAATTAACTAATTGTAAAATAATTGCTGCAAATAATATTATAATAATTAATATCTAAATCTTAAATTAACTAAAAACCGTAATAATACGTTTTTATAATACGTGCGCGAAAACAAACTACGAGTATAGTTATTCTTCGCCTGATGTCATGTCCTACCACCGTCATCATCTTCCGTTGTTCTTCGATAAACGGCGCCCAACGAAGTATATTTTTTGTTTAGATGTAAGTTTGTAATCTTAATATTTCTAATTTTAAGTATATCAATCAATGGTTGAATATTCTAAACATTTCAAATTAATTAATTTAAAAATTTCCTGTTATTTCTAATTGGTTTAGAATATTCAATGACTAATTAAGATAATATAATACGTCTTGAATTATCATTTTTTGTTGTTTATTACCAATGATTTCTATTGTAAATAATTATTTTGGTACAAATATGTAAAAGCTGAAGTATTTCAATTTTAATAATTATGTTGAAACAGTCTAAAAGTCATGGTCTTTTTATTGTTATTATTACAATTATAAAAATGAGAGGATAAACCTTATTCTGTGTGGAGATGTGACAGCAGTAAGGGACGCGTATATGATAGCAATGGCATCCGTGATGGTAGCGCGAAATTCTATCTTTGAATTTTGTTGTGCGAGTACTTTTTTTTTTGTACGGGTAAATTTTTTTTTCTTCTCTTTCACTTGTCTGCCAATTTATTTACAGGGTTCTTATAATATTTTATGTGCGGTCTAGCAAGATCGGAACTGAAATTCAGAAATCCCCACGACCATTATCCATGAGCCATAGCCGGCCAGAGACGACCGCCTGAATTTCAGTCCGGTAAAATAAATATTCCGTACCCATGCGAATGGTTACAGATGGTTACATTTATTATAACTGCCCTCTCCGCTGGTTGGGAACTTAATATATTTTCTAACTGAAATGTTCCCCAACTAACATCTCATGGTTGTGCTAAGATCTCTAGGAATACCTCAGTTGGCCTAAGAATTTTGATTATATTCGGTCATAATACAAAATTTTATAACCTATCCCCTTCCCTGGATGGTGAGCAACTGAATATATTTTCTAGCTGAAATGACCTCCAACTAACACCCCATATACCTGAAGTTGTGTTAAGCTCTCTAGGGATATCTCAGTAATCCTGAAAATTTTTATTATATTTGGTAATAATACAATATTTCATTAACTGTCCTTTCCCCTGGATGGGGAACAACTGAATATATTTTTTAACTGACATGGTCCCCAAGTAATACCCCATATATCTGAGGTTGTGTTTAGATCTCTAGGGTAATCTCAGTTAGCCTTAAAATTTTTATTATATTTGGTCATAATACTAAATTTCATTAACTGGCCCCTCCTCTGAATGGGGAGCAACTGAATATATTTTCTATCTGAAATGTACCCCAACTAGCACCCCATGTACCTGAGGTTGTGTTTAGATCTCTAGGGTAATCTCAGTTAGCCTGAATTTTTTTATTATATTTGGTCATAATACTAAATTTCATTAACTGAGCCCTCCCCTGGATGGGCAGCATCTGAATATAATTTCTAACTGAAATGGTCCCCAACTAACATTCCTTATACCTGAGGTTGTGTTTAAATCTCTAGGGATATTTCATTTTCAAGAATTCTTAATATATATTTTTATCTACTATACTGTATAATTTGTTGTTTAGAATTATGAATACGACTTATTTTTACTGTCTGAATATGAGCATGTTTTCCTTATCGTTTATCATAACAAGATACAATACAGATATAGATATATAACAAGAAGAATTTTTTGCTGTGCATTCCTTATTAAGGCAAAATTGTACAATAAGTTTGATAATTAGTAGTGTAATGCTAGTTTTTGGAGAATTTTAATTATAATTTTTTTGTCAAACTAAACATTCATGTAACTAGTCGAGATAAAGTAGTTTTATATTATTTAGTTATTTTTATTAGGATTTAATAATTACATCCAAGAAAACTCTAATTTTCAATAATTTTCCGTCTTACCCAGGTAATATCACTAACACAAACACAATTAATGAAATTAGCAAAAGTTTAGCAATTTCTTCACACTCGTATCTTGAACCCCTACCAGGATTGAATGTATTTTTTTAGTTGGTAATTTTGTGGAAGTTGTACATGTGGGTTATCGGTCATGGTTTGCCCTGCCGTTGTAGGCGTTTGTGAAACTCGGGATCTACGTTGGTGTCTTCCCGAAATAGAGCAACTTGTGAAATTTGTCTGGGAGCCCTTGTGAGACGTTATGCCAACATATCCAAACTATCAATTTGGTCTTCATGTAACCTTCCCTGCAGATCTGCACACATATTACGGTGTAAAACGTAAATAAGCTCAGGATCAGAAATAGGATGTTCGGCATGAAACGAAATAGAGACCGCAACTAACGTTTCCGTTACGCTGAATGACATCCCAACCCAATACCAATTATATGCAGTTCCTTGGAGAATATAACTGAAATCCCCGTACTAAATCTTCATTCGCTATGTTCCACCATAACAAAATTTGTTTAATATGAAGGCCAGTAGGAGATCCCGAGCATTAAATCTATTGTAGATTCATTAATGTCATCACATGTCATAAATCATTCGAAATTTGATTCAAATTACAAATAAAAAATTTTACTGGACAAAGTTAACTCATACTAATCAAATTCCAATCAGGTTTTAAACAACGTACTTTTAAACTTTTTTCGAATTTTTATCTATGTATATAAAACTTTGATAAACAAAGTTTGAATTTCGAAATTCAGCAAATTACTAATTAATTTCATAAATTAAACAATCCTATCTAGTATAAAATGCGGTCGTTTTCATTACTCCTAAATCCCCCGCAGTCTTAATATTTTCCGTTTAAACCATTGATCGATTTAATCATATCGAATATAAAAACTCGATCGATTGAAACAATATACATTCTAAAAGTATTTTAAAATTTTCTCTGAATTTCCCCGCGATCATTTTTGTTTGAACCACCGATCGATCGAGATTGTAGACACGCGTGCTTATATGTACGATCATCTCATATACATATTTTCACTTTAATTTAATTTTTTTTTTCATTGAATTATACCATTAAAAGTAATCATTTCACTGCACTTTATAGATCACAATCGATCTGCAGCTACTTAACAATCAGTAAACAAACTTTTTAACAATTACTAACAACAACAAAAAATAGTTTGAAAAATAAAATGAAATAAAAAAATAAATACAAAACATCGATCATAATAAATAACATAACAACCGCGCGCCACTTTAACGTACACAGCCAAGTTAAATAAAACAAAAAAAATTCTTTAGTTTCTTATGAACGGTGATCGCGATCACATGTTTTGCGTACTATTGGATCGTGTACTTTTATTTCAAAACGCGCTTATTTACGGATTATATTAAATAAATAATTAATTTGTGTTGAGTAGTTAAGTTTATGATCAATTAGTGATTTGGTTTTTTTTTTTTTTTTTAAATAAAAAAGTGATCTTTAAAAGCAAAAGTTAAATAACAAAAAAAGTTGTTTCATAAGTGTCAGATTAAAATATTATTAAATTGTTATTTAACAAAAAATAAGTTTTAAAGTGAAATACTTAATTGTGAAATAAAAGTGTAATAAATTTGGTGATCGCAATTTTATATCACCCCATTCAAAGTGATTTTGTGTGATCATGTAATTTTTGTTTTGTTTGTTGATTGATCGATGTGCTCGCTTTTTTTTATATATATAAATTGAATTGATATTGATTAATGGAAATTCAATTAAATGATGCGCGTGTCAATTGATCACAATGCCCACAAATTTATGTGATATCGCCGTTTGTGGAGGGGCATTTTATATGTTATAAATGAGATTTTAGTGGAAGTTGGATTTTAATTAACCGAAATTAATGATGGAAATTATTATTATTTACGATCGTTTTGGGTTTATGTGGAATTTTTATTTTTATTATTTTATTTTATATGTTTCTGTTAAGAAATAGTGTTTCTCAAGAAAAGCATTAAGATGTAAATTAGATTAAATTTATTTTTTATAACAGGTTTCTGGCGAATTATAAAATTAAATATATTTTATTTAATTGGTTCGTTGGGGTTGTTGTGTTTTCGCGAATTTGTGCGATAAGTTATGTAAATTTAGTGGTATTATAATAGCGATATAATTGTGACGTTTATGGGATCGTGATGGGTTTCTATTCAATGGCGGAAATAGTTTCGATGTGGCGGTCATTCGACATGTTTAACGTTATTTTATAATTAATTTGGTTATTTATTTTAAATTGATTAAACACGAATAGGTTTCTTAATTAGTGCCATGCTGGGTTTTACTAAGAAATATTGTATTTAATTAGCCTCGGAGTATCTTCTGTCATCAATTAGTTTGTCCAAATCATTTTATAATAAAATAATGATGTGAAGCATTAATTTTTTTTAAATGTTGCACATTATTCAAAATTTGAAAAGGAGGGTGAAAGCAGACGGGGTCAATTCTGGTCAAATTTTAAAAGTTAATTTGTGATTAAATATTGTATCACTATAACATTAATCTGACTGCTCCGGTATATTGCAAAATCTATTTCAGTTAATTTGATGATAATTTGAATGCCGCTTCAGTACCATCGATCCTTAAGATTAAGGATTGTGGTCTATATTAGATGAAAATCGCAATCATTTAAATTTTGGCATTTATGAAATGTAATGGTAGACTGATTGGAATTTGAATACCATCTAGTCTACCAATGATTGAAATAAAATTGAATTGAACAATGTATTTTAAAATGTCGAATTATTTGAAATTTATTAAAATTGTAGTAATTATTCAGTTTGATTATAATTTGAAAACGCGTGAACTTGGGAATATATATAATTGAACTTGTAATATTGTCAGATCTGTTAATACATTTTTTAAATTTTATACAAAGTTTAATTACAAGTTATACTACCGTTATTTCCTTAGTAGGAAACCGTTAATAGAATATTTGTACATGTTCAATATACCCAAAAATCGGTGAACTTAACCAAACTTGATTATGATCGGTCAGATATTTTTTTTTGAGAATAAATTCTGAACCACAATTGGAATCTTTAAAAATCTGAGATTGATTAAATTACATAATGATCAAACAAAATGGTAGATAATGTGATATAGCAATTTGTATTTTAAATTTTATTTCAAGAAATAAACTAATCAAACTAGATTTTGAATACAACTTCACGACATTCAATATTTTTAAAACCGAGTTTATACAATGCTTTGGGGACTGCATTGCTTAATGCTTCCTAATCAAACTAAATGTAAGTATCATTCAAATGTTGGAATTTCTAATACCAGTTTAAAATATAGTGTTTGAATAAAGTTTGAATATTATTTAGCCCGCAAATGTATTTAAATAAATTGTCGAACATAGTTGTCCATTAAAATTGTATTAATTGAATTTTATTCAGTTTGATGATAATTTGAAAGTGTATTGAATTTGGAAACGCATAAAATTGGACTGATAATGTTGGCAAATCTGTTAGTAATATTTTTAACATAATTTAAAGATTAATTATTAACTATACTAGCGTAATTGTCACAGGTTTGATTATAGTTTGAAACCGATAATGCGTTATTTTTACATGTCCAATACGATCGAAAACCGGCGACTTAGCCAACTATTTGTCAATTATTTGCCTGTTTAACAGTAACATTTTTTATAGATTGAAAGCTATTTGTTTTCAATTTAAAATTTTCGAAAAATTCTTACCATAAACTTTGAACTGCTTTAACTTGAATTCCAATAACACTAAAAGCTGGTTACTCAATCAACTTGACGATGATTTGAACAATCTGGTTAAGGAAAATAAGTTGTTACTTTGAATATTTTGGTTTATAACCTAATACGATGTACATGTAAAGAATATTCAACTAGAATAAATGATTATTACATAATAGTTTGAAAGCTCTGGGTAAACAACCCCAATGAAGTTGGAATATTATTTAGCCTGCAAATGTATTCAAATAAAGTGTCGTACATTGTTATCTAAAATGTCTAATTATTAAAATTGTATTAATTAATTAAATTTAATTGAATTTGATGATAATTTGAAAGCGTGTTGAATTTGGAAACAGAATTTTGGGCTGGTAATGTGCTGACGAATCTATTAGTAATTTTGTTAACATAATTTAAAGTTTAATTATTAGCTATACTACCGTAATTGTCACATGTCCAATACATTAGAGAATCGGTCAACCTAGCCGACTATCTGTCGGATATTTGCCCTTTTGGCTGTAAAATTATTTACATATTGATCAATAAGTTTGATTAGTTTGATTATAATTTGTATATAACGGCAACAGCATTGGTTGGACCCTGAACTCGAAGACGTCTATCGAATTTAAATTTCATTTCATTTGAATCAAACTAATTCAAATCTGTTAATAATGTTATTTCACTTTATTTGGAGTTGCATTACTTACCGCACTACCGTAATTCTTCCAAGTTTGATTGTAGTTTGAAAGTGTTAATGCATTATTATCAAATTTCAGTACGACCGGAAATCGGCAAACTTAACCAATACGACTATGATCACAATAATATCAATTTAGACTAGAGAATTTATATCGGTTTGACTAGAATTTGAAAGCTCATTGAATTTGGGAACATTTAAAATTGTACTCATAATTTTGTTAAAGCTGTTAGTAATTTTATTCAAATTTATTCAAATTGTAATAATTATTTATACTGGCGTCAATCCCCTGATTTTGATTATAGTTTGAAACCATTAATATATTTTTATCATATAGTCAATTTATTTATTTATTGAAAGAAATTGAGCCCATTTGGTGATCAAAATTTTAAAAATGCTTACCAAAAACTAAGCTGAAACTGAAGTCCTAACTGTTACTATGACTCTCAATATGATTTCGCGATGGTGTGAATTATTCTTGAATTATGATTCAATCAATGCGACTCCATGCGAGTAACGAGTTTGATTTTAATTTGAAACAATTTCATCATTTTAAATTAATTATTTTCATCTAAATAAATTATGAAATCAAATTTGACAACTGTTTGTTCTTAAACAAACCAAATCTAATTATATATTAAGTATTTACATTCCCCCCCCCCCCCCCCCCCCCCCCACCACGATGAAATCCTATCTTCAAACCTAGTTTCCGAAATAAAAAATATTAAATTTTAAATATATTTCTGTATTGCTTGATTCAAATTTGATCAGATTTGGTTTAAATATGCTTCATAATTTTTTAAGTTTGATTATAATTTGAAACTGTTTATAAATGTTGCCAATTGCAAACTAGAGGCTGCTAATCTAACTCGATCCACTTGATCATGATTTGAAAACAATGTGTTTGAGGAAAACTAGTTTTAATTTTGAATAATTCAAATTGGTTGATTTAAAAATGACCGATTAAAGTTTAATAGTCTATTACGTTTTACATGGACAAAATATATTAAAATCCAACTAGAGTGGAGGTTTTAACATTTCAGTTTTTAATTTGAAAGCGCATAGTCATAATTAATTATATTGGCATCATTGCCCTGAGTAGGATTACAGTTTGAAACCGTAAATGCATTTGTCTAATGCGCCCGAAAAACATTTAACCTTATTAATCTGAACGATAGTTAGCTTTTGAAAGGGCAAATCAAATTAAATTCAGTTTGAAAGCTATTTGATTTTATTTCAAATGTAATCTAATTTTAAAAATACTTACCATAAAAGGAAAGCGCAACTGCTGTCCAAATTTGTTTGCGTGCTAGATTCATCAGTAATTGCATTGAGTTTGATTACAAGTTTTCAGATTCTCTTTTAACTAAAACTGAATCTAATATTTCTATTGAAACTAAATTTGGAAAGAGAAATAGTTTCCATTTTGAGTGTAATTTGACTGTTTGACAGAATTTGCTGTTAGTAGGTAATTTGTAACTGGTATGATAGAAAATAGCATTGAGTTTGATTGAGGCACCTAATATACCATTATATGTTGGTTTGCACTAGCGACCTAATTATTGGTAAGAAGATTGTCTTGATTTTAATTTGAAACGTAAATAAAAATTATTTTCACTTGCAATTAATTTCTGTTTGAAAGCGTTTTGTTCTTAATAAAACACAATTCAAATTCAAACTATGAAATACAACTAAATTTGATTTATGAAATCACAAATGCAATTTGAAAGATATTACTTGTTTAAATCAAATCCAAATCAAATTTTGAAATAGTTTGAAATAAAAATGAGTTAGTTTGATCTTTATTTGATAATTTTTAGTATGACTTTACGATGGTTTGAATGGGATTTGAATAAAGTTCCGAATCAGTGTTAGTAATTAAACTTTAATTAAAAATTAAGTCACTGGGTAGGTTTGACTTATGGACGAAGGTTTGACATTTGACTTATGAAATTTCAAATGATTGTTTTTAATCAAATCCAAATCAAATTTTGGAATAAACCTTGAGTCGAAAGATTTTATTTAATTTCATGGGTTTGAAATAAATATAATATGATTTTGCGATGGTTTGAATGAGATTTGAAACGAGTTGTGAACTAGTGTCAGTGGTTAAATTCTATATAATTTACAAAAATAAGTTGAGGCGAAATTGAATTTGATTAATTAATAAAAAATTAAATTTTATGTCGTTGACTTTGATTTTTTTTCTTTGATGGTATGACTTTGAAAACACAAAATCTAATTAAGATTGTTATTTGAAATTAATCAAACCCAATTCAAATTGTTCAAACTTGTTTTCGAAATAAAAAATGTTTCAGTTTGATTATAATTTGATGATTTTTCAATGATTTTACGATGGTTTGATTGATTGTATAGGAAGCTGTATATTAGTGTTCGTTGTTAAGTTTTTTATAATTTCCAATTTTAAGTCGGGCGATATTAAATTTGATAATTTTAGACTGGTTTGATTAATAAAATATAATTTAGGTCGTTGTAAATTAAAAGCTATTTGTATTTAATCAAACTTGAATCGAAAATGTGTATTAAACTTGCTTTTGAATTATAAATAGGATCAGTTTGCTTGAGATTTGAATTAATTTTTAAAATTAAATTAGACGAATTTTAGGCTTTTACCAATTTTAATTGAATTACCAGGCCAATTAGGTCATGGACTTAAGTTTAACATTTGACGTATGAAATGGCAAATACAATTTGAATTTAATCAAACCCAATTCAAATTTTAAAATGAAACTTGCATCCAAACATGTTATTAAATTTGGCTTTGAAAATCAATAGTTTTAGTTTGATTGTAGTTTGAACGATTTTAAAACGATTTTATGATAATTTAAATGGAATTTAAGTATGTGTTTTGAGTTGTTCGGTTAAATAAACGGACCAATTAACTAAAAATTTTAAGTAATTGGGTAGGTTTAACTAATCGGACATCACCTTGTTAAATTCTATTTATCTTACAACACACGGTAATTAAAAAAGCTATAAAATTGTAATGCAAATCCCAATGTGTAGATAAAATTTCCCAACAAAAAGTATCGAATTTAATTTTACCGGTAAACTAAAACATAGATTAGTAGAAACCCATAAAACTAAAATTTATACAAAAAAAAAACTAAACACACAAAACGTCTTTATCGAAAACTTCAACACTTGAATTCTTTATAACTCAATTTTTCATTCCGAATTTTATGGTTTATTTACTTAACCCATAGGGCACAGCACAATGATTTTTTTTTTAATTTACGAAATTTATTCAATTTTATTACCATCGCTCAGTTAGAAAAACCTAAAACCCATAAAACAAAAACACGCGCTCTGCACACACAACACATAACAAAACGATCGGGGCCCTTTCATAATCGTATGCAATACACAA
Source organism: Nephrotoma appendiculata (assembly GCA_947310385.1). Lineage (NCBI taxonomy): Eukaryota > Metazoa > Arthropoda > Insecta > Diptera > Tipulidae > Nephrotoma > Nephrotoma appendiculata. The sequence goes on from OX371223.1 coordinate 288,427,235, forward strand.
AAACAAAAACAGACGCAGCAAAAAAATTAATGTAAATTATGTAATTTTCATTAATTTATTTTAAACTTTCCAAATTTTCCAAAAAAATTATACCACACACCGCGGTATCGATATCATTAACACAAACACACCATGTGCCCGCGTGCGTCCACCATCTAGTGTTAATTGGCAGCTTGCATTTTATTTTTTTTTTACTTAAATTCTGTTTTGGTTCTTAACGGAATCATATCAATTTCGGATGCTTATCATTGTAAACCGTTATTGAAACAAAAAAAAAAAATCATCTTATAATGGACCAGTCGTACGATCTTCTTTTAGGTAAAAGAATAGCTAATTAGTTATAAACCATAAAGATGATATGGTGTGGCGCGCATACCGAGGGCAATAAACTGTTTGCAAAAATATATTGATCGGTTTGGTTTACAAAATGAATGCTTCACCGCACTACAATGTGTAAAACTGGTAATTTGAATATTGGTTTCTTATAAAATTATCTTATACATATGTAAAAAATAATAATTCTGCGAATCATGTTCTGCGCGCGATCGAGTTATTGTGATAGGTTTTGTATATAGTGTGCGTACCGAGTATGCGTCACCCACGCGATTAAGGTGTGTTTTAAATTAGTATATTATTGATTTATTGTCGAGTAACTTGAGGGGACTTAACATATTTTAACATGATTAAATTATTGATATATGACGATCAAGTCAGTTAAAGTTCAGAACAATAATTTATGTACGTGTCATTTTATTCAAATTAATGTTTCGAGATATTTTATAATTGAAGTAATAACAAATTTTCAATCAAACTTCAATCAAACTTTGGTCAAACTGCTATCAAACTTTAATCAAATTTTGTTAAAATGATGTATATGATAAAACTGATACGCTTTGCAATTGAAAGATTAATGAATATGTCAAAAATCAAACACGGTTGAAATGCAATTAATAATCTTATTTGACGTCAAATTAATCTGAATTAAATTACATTGCGATTTATGAACCCAATTTAAATGAGAAATTATTACTAGGAAGTAAATATACAATTTTCTCATTTAATTTATGTCAAGTTCCAATTCAACACTTAATCAAGTTTTTATTTAAAATCTGAATAATCAACATCTTCATTGTTAAACATTAGTTTGAACGATTTGTACATTAGAAAGGACAAGTAAAATAAATTCTGCACTCTGCATTTTTCGATTTAAACTTCATAGAAACAAAATCGTATCCACTTTGCAACCCTGCTGCAAGGGCTACCTTGATAATAAGCGTTAATAGCCATTACAGGACTACTCTTTTAAGTTAAAAACAGTCTTCAATTGTTAAATGGCCAATATCATTCCTTACCAAAATTGTTGACTTAGGTTCCGAATGTTTATTTAATTCCTCATTCGACTGGCTCAAATATCAACCATTAACCAGGGTTACAAAATGCATCCGATTTTTTCTATCAAGTCCTAGCAATGCCATTAACACTTTTTTGTGGAGGTTTTGACTGAGATTTTGAAATTATCTACAGTGGCTCAATAAATTTATCAACAGACAAATATACGTCTTTTTACAATAATTCACCGAAACAATAATTCGCCTAAAATATGTAGCTAAAAGGAATAGCACTCGGGGTTTATTTTCTCAGTGCGAGATTATTAAATTTTTCTTTGAAAGATTTTCGGTAGAATGCTGTTGATTTCGATAGGGCAATAAGGTGTCATATGCTGCTAATGAGAAAACTGCAGAGAAAAACGTATTAATTCGCCCTGAGCATTCAAGCAAAACAGAGATTAAATGATTTTGAAGGGCAATAAGCGATTGCGATGAGTTAGACGGAAAAAAAACTGAAAATACTAAATGTTCAGTTTAGGGGTTCTCGACTTAGGCTAAGATTCTCATATATTGTCGTTGCTTCCTTTTTTAGTCCTTTATTATTATTTCAATTGATTAAATTTTTATAGGATTCCAAAATTTGTAAAATGAAAATTTGAATTAAATATTGATTTATTAACCAATTTGTTGAATACAACTCGTGTTAGATCATAAAAATGGAATTACATTGTGATCCTCAGATATAGTTCTTCAGTAAACCTAATCGCTCAATTGTTTCGAATAAAATTAGTTTGCATTATGAAAATGGATTTCATATTTTTTGGCATTGTTCTAGTAATTAACTAATGGAAATAAACCGTTATTAACTTTTTGGCCTTAGTGCCATTCAAATTATTTATTTTGTATATTTCGTCTAACGATTGGCTGGATTAGTTGGATTGGATTAGTTCCATTCAAGTTAGTCATTTCGCATTCAAGTTACTCATACTGGAATCCCATTTTTATTATTCAAACCAATTTTCATCTCGATTCGCATCCGGGATTCACCTGAGAATTCTATTTGAATCATTCGAACAGAGTTTCACCTGAAACGGGGAGAAATAGTTTATTTCCTAAAACAAAATAATTTTTCCATTTTTCGTTTTTCTGTTTTGCAGAACCATGACGAAGTTTTAATTAACCTTTTTGTACAATTTCTTAGGCGGATTGTAGTGTTCGATAAATTATCGTTCTCGAGGAATTGCCTTTTTCGGTGAATTATTGTTTTCGGTAAGTTTCTATTTTCCGTGAATTGTTTTTCGGTGAACTTTTGTTTTCGGTGAATTGCTGTTTTAATGAGCTGTCGTTTTCAGCATGTTGCTTTCTGGATGTATTACATTTTCGATTAATTGTTTTTCGTTGCGAATACGATAAATTGTAGTGGAACCAGAGTATTTGATTTTTTCTCTTTGAAGTTTAAATCAACCTGTAACTGTTAAAAGGCCATTATATGGTAATTCCTTGTTTTGTTTAGGCTGGATTAATCCAATTAGACTTTCTACAAACCATTGAATGGTATTCCATGCCTAAATGTAATCATCTGGATTAAAGTAATGTTAGTCAGTATCATTTTTTTATTTAAAAATTGAGTGGTTTTTTAAAATTTATTCAAATTGTACTCATTTTTCGATTTAAACTCTAAATAACATGAAATAAATATTTGTATTACTTAGAACATTTGATTTCGAATAGTTTTAACATTGAGTGAAAAATTATTAGATTCTACTAATCGTGTATTATTTATCGCAAATTAGAGTAAAGGTATTCTACTCGATTTTGTTGAAAATTTATTTGTGGCTAAGTTAAGTTGAAATTTATTTATCGTTTTTACTCTAAATCGAGTGAAATTTGATTTAAATGCTAATAATAATAATCAATAACGGAACAGATTCTCCATCCCACTTTAACTATTCAATTGTTTTGAGTGGAAGCTTTTTCATTATTAGTGTCTAGATGATTTAGTACTACAATCTGTTTTAGTGGAATCCACTTAAACCCACTCGGATGTTCGATTTAAAGTCATTTCGCTCATCCGATCCAACTTTTATTTACAATTATTTGAGTAGTACTTTACATTAAGTGGTATTTTTCTTAATGTGTTTCCAATATTTAACGGATTATTAGGTTAGATCCCTAAATAAATTTATGAGCCATTTTTACAATTTACTACAAAATCCTTTCTAATATTACACCCAATAATTTTTAGAGAAGTTTTATATTGTCTAGTGATTTAACAGGGTGTTTAATTTGAGGGGAATTTTCTAAATACAGGAAACCCTCCAAGAAAACGATTAATTCATTCAGTGTTTTTTAAAACCGTGTTGTTCGAAACTACAAAAAAAAAATAAAAAAATCTTTTTTTTTGTTATGGTATACAAAAAACAAAAAACCAGGTAACCCTACAAAAACAAGGTATTCGAAGAACACGGTTTCGAAGAACACGTATGCCCATTCTCTCAAATTACACGTTTTCAAGTAACACGAATTAATCGTGTTCTTGGAGGGTTTCCTGTAAAAGAGAATAACGAAAATCGTGTTATTTGTAAACGTGTAATTTGAGAGAATGGGTATACGTGTTCTTCGAAACCGTGTTCTTCTAATACCGTGTTCTTGGAGGGTTACCTTTAGTTTTAAATTTATTTTGTTGCAAATTATAATTCTTATTTTATTACTAAAGTTAAATTTTATTTAACTCTCTATTTCTCACTCGATAATTTAATTCCTGTATCAGTTTTTGATTTGAGTGAAATTTACTCAAAAACATTACAAGAAGCAAAAATTGGTGATACTTATTTAAATTTTCATTTTACAACTTATTGTTAAATGATTTTGAGTGAAATTGTACATTGATTTGAGTTAACTTCTAGCTTCGTTCTTAATAGTTACAATCAGAAACTATGCAAAAAGAAGGATTAAGTTCTAGACTACCACCTTAATTAATGGTGTTAAACAGATTTGAAACACAGACCATATATTATAAGACAAATTCACTCAAAAGTTACTTGATTGAACTAGTCTTTCTGTCCAAAAGGTTTTGAGTGGTACCATAACTTAAGTGGAATATCATCTAATTTGTATCCAAAATTATTGGATGCTTAAACGCATTGACATGATATTTTTATTAAATTATCTTATCATATCAAGGGTGATTTCATTTTAATAAAGCAAACAGTCCTATGTTGTAACTTTCACTTGTTTATTGAGTAAATATATATTTTGACTGACTGATTTTTTTGCTCTAAATTTGAGTGGAATTTATACTATATAAGGAAATGAGCTATTTAATTAGACATTTACAATTAAAAAACGCCTTAGTGGAGATTTTAATAGAATAAATCATGTGAGTGAAATTTTGAAGCCCTTCTAAATGATGCGGTAGACCACGAGATTAATTTCAAAATTGGAAACTTTAATACAGCAGAATGAAAATTTGTATTCTATCGTTCCTCAAATTATGTGACGATGAGTGATATGAATAGTTATTTTTTAAACATCCTTGGTTAGAGTGGAATTGTGCATTATGATATGGGTGGAAATTAAGAATAATTATTTCTAAGTTGAGGTTTTGGTATTATAAGTTAAATTATTTGGAATATTATTCTTACCAGATTCCGCTAACATATTTGTTATTAAGAAAAAAAAATTGTTCTAGCCTAGTTTAGAATTTGTAAAACTGAGTGGAATTTTTATCATTCTATATCGAAAGATCTATAATCATTATCAAATTTTGATAAATGTTACTAACTATTGAGATTATTTTGAGTTTCATTTAACTTTCCATAAGGGAGGGAATAAACGCCTCACCTCGCCGTACCTGTTTTGTTGATTTTGAGTGAAAGTTTTGTTTGACTGTAAACAAAGTGTGCCTAAAGTAACTTACTTCTGTTTTTAATCAGGCTCATCTTTATTTTGAGTGGAATTAACACTAAAACACTTCAAGAGACAAACAATGACGGCGTTTATTAAATTCTGCTTAATTGAGTGCTTTTATTGTGAAATGCAATTCATTTAATAGCTTTTTGTAGAAAGTATCACTATTGAGTAAAAATGTATTGTGTAAATTAATTAGATTTTTTCTCAAACCAACTTTATATTTTACATTGGCATATGTTGATTGGGGCATCAATATATTCAGTTTAATTTTACTGAAAGTAATTTTACTTTAAGCACTGTAGCTTTTCACCTGACAAGTTTTTTTTAAAACAGGTAGGGTATTCAATACGTTTACAGTAATTTGAGTGAATTTTGAATTTCAGGAATGAAAATTAAGTGAAATTAATATTTTTCACTTGAACGTGCGTAAATTGAGTGACTTTGTGTTTAAAAGGTGTTTTAAAATTCGGGTAAAATTTGGAGAGTACATAATTTGAGTAGAATTGTGCCTTATCAGACAAAAAAGTTTTACTCAAATTTGAGGTAGTGAAACTGAGTGAAATTCATAAATAATGGTAAACTGTTAATAAAAAACTATTAACTGTAGATATCGTAAAGTAATTTCAATTTTACTCTAGTTTAGAAAGATCTCTCTCTTGCAATTTAGACACTTTACCCCTAACGGGATTATAAAATGGCCAAGTTGAATAAACAAAAATGAAAGATAAGGCTTCATCTCAACTATTTCTAGAATTAGTTTTTAATTTAATCCGCTCAAACTCTTTAAAGATGATACTATTAGTGACGTTTATTTCAACAAAGTTAATGTAAACGGTTTTGGTTACTGTCAACCCTTACGTGACATTGAGTTAAAATAAATTTAAGGGCTTTTAGAATTTCTTTCAAACGATCGTTAGATTTATGTGCTAGGGTTAATTGCCCTCAAGATTATTTAAACTTCAAGTTGTTATAAATTTGAATCGATGTTCCAATGTATGTAGAAAAAATTGGTTATGTTGAGACAAAAATGTAAAATAATTTTTAGAAATTGATTTTGAGTGAAACCTAAACTATTTAAGCACGAAAGAAAAATATTCAACTTTTAATGTTATTTTATTTAATTTAATAAAAATGTTTTAATTTGTGTGGATTTTGAGTTAATAGTAAACTATTCAATAACACCATAACCAAGCCTACCTTCACTTCACTAAATGATGTGTGTTTAAAGAAAAAAAAAACTTTATTTTACAAGTTTGTAGAATTTTATTCGACTGTACCTAAATTATTTCGAATTCAGTGAATAAATAATCGTTTTCCACTTAACATTTTCAAAATTGAGTCAAAATTTATTTTTAAATTTATTTTTAAATTTATTTTTAAAATTGGTAGTAAATGATTCTTAAAATTATGAGTTTTTTTTTAATTAATTAAATTGTGTGTGGTCTGCGTTAATCTCGTAACAAAATTTATAAATCAAAATGAAATGGTCGATTTACAAACTCAAGCAATTTATCTGTTTACTACACATCGTTAAATTAGCTTATACTTATTATAAAAATTGAAAGTGGAAATTTCTTCCACAAATTTTTTTAACGCATAATTTCACTCAAATTATTTTTCCACTTAATTTTACCTGAATTTTAAAATATCTTAATATATTTATGCAGAGATGTTTAAAAACCAATAATTGGTAAATTTTAAATAAAACTACTTAAAAATTTCTAAATAAATTTCACTCAATTTTAATACTGTTAAGGTGAACAAAAATTATGCATTTTACTAAATTTCAAGCAATTTAATTAATGTTCTAGCAACATTCTAGATTCAACAATTTTTCAGTGAACACTGATTTTTGAAATAAATTTCCACAATTTGTAAACGTTGTTCTCGCGTAAGTCTAGTCATGGTGAAATGTCAATAAATTCTGAACACAAATGTCATATGAAAAGTACCTCCTATTGGATCACTCTTTACATTCTCATTAATTTAAGTATTCACGCCTTATAGTGAAGTCATACATCATTTAAATTTTAAGTGAAGTGGTTGTTGTAATTGCGTACTATTTAAAATTTCACTCAAATCTAAATCCCAAATTATAAATTTCCCTCTTTATTTTTGACTCACAAGCGAATGAGGTTTTTCATAATACAAATTGAAGCTCAAATTGAGGCATTATTTAAATGATTTTGAGTGAGAATTTACAATCTTACTTTTAAAATCTGAATCTTTATTAATTTTGAGGGGAAGTTAAATAAATAGAAATCAATATTTTTTTCATAAACGCATCCAGTATATTCCTTTTAATTTTACTAGTAAATTTAATTAGGAAAGTAATTTTGTTTTGAGCAATGTAACCTTTCTGATAATAAGTTTTTAAGAAACATTTTTTAAATTAAATTTCAGAACTTAAGCTACGTAAACAAATTATCTGAAATTGAGGGAAATTAATATTTTTTGGTGGTTAAATTGAGTGTTGTATGAATTCGGAACTTTTACTAAATTGTGTGAATCGTTAAATTTTAAATAGCCCTAATATTGAAGAATTCTATAGTTCGAGTGAAATTTAGAGGGTAAATAGTTTGAGTGAAATTGTATATTATTAAGCAATTTTGACTCAATTTTGAATTAGATAAATTTTCTCTGTTTATAAATGTTCTCTCGTTATTTAGTCAAATTTTTTTAACGCATAATTTCACTCAAAAATTTGTCCACTTAATATTACCTGGATTGCAGAATATCTTAATATATTTCTTCAGAGATGTTTAAAAACTAATAGATAGCATAGCATTTGGATACTGCTAAATGAATAAAGATTATCCATTTTACTAAATTTTAAGCAGTTTGATTAGCGTTTAAGCAAAATTCTTCATGCTGATAAATTTAGGTATTCACTTCTGACGATAAAGTCAGACATCATTTAAATTATGACTGAAGTTTGGTTATGCTTTATTGCGTATTATTTAAAATTTCACTCAAATTATCCGTACCTGTAAATTTTTAGTATTTAAAATTTTTTCTCTAAATTTTGACTCACAACTAGTTTTAAAAATTCCTAATAATTGATTCACTACGTGTCAGTTTTTATAAATTATTTTGAGTGATATTTCCAAATCGTTCTACCGAAAAAATAAAGTTTTGGATTGTGTCACTCTTGCAGCAAATGAGCGAAACAGTTTTAGCAATTGGATTTGAGTGAAACTTAAACTATTTAAGAATCGAATCTACGTGCAGAGTATTCAATACAAATTTATAGTTAAATGTCTCAGCGATCTCACCAAAATGATCTAATTTGAGTGAAATTTTGAATAAATACTAAAGATAATTGCATTCTTCAATTCATTACAATAAAAAATGTACGTGTCTTTTATTTAAGTTTGGTTATTATTCATTTAGGTGCAAACAATTTTGAGTGAGATTATGCGTGATAAAAAATTTGTGGAAAGTGTATCCCTAAATTAAGATTGTGGTAATATAAACTATATGTAAATTATATTTTGGGAAATTATTTAATTCAACACAAATCCATAGATAAAATGCTTTAGCGCAAAACTAGACGTATCGATTTGAGTGAAAATTTGTATAAATACATGCTAAACTATCAGATAAATCTTACAATTTCACTCAAGTTTATGACTTTCTGTGAGTTTTATTCACAAAATTAGAATTTAATTTGAGTGAAATGAATATCATGTTTTATTTATTTTTTTTAATTGAGTGGATTTTTACACTTTAATATACATATTAGAGTTTGTAACTTTTATTTAAATTTTTTGTAATATTAGTTTTTAAATATTTATAGATAAGCATATTGAGGAAATTTAAAATTCGAGTGAAATTTAGAGGAGAAATAATTTGAGTGGAATTGTGCGTTTCACAAATTGGGCATGACGATTATTCCTAAACCGCCCCGGTGGCAAAGTGGTTAGCATGCTTGCTCCAGCGACCGGAGGTCCCGGGTTCGATTCCCGGTGGTGACAAGGAAAAAATTTCACGGCTGGTTTAGGATCAATGAATTAATCACTCATTATCCGAAATGAAAATATGATTATGAAACCTCATATGAGGCGGCCAAATCCCTTGATGGGATATAGTGCCAGAGAGAGAGAGAGACAGAGAGAGAGAGATTATTCCTAAGTCTTTACTTACGCGTTTCGGTATTGTTATTCCTCTAAATCAGGTTTTTGAGTTTTTAAAACTGAGTGAAAATTGCTATAAAAATTGTATTTTTAGCTAAAAACTCAAATTGTGGGCTAAATAAATTCTAATAAGTAAATCCTATAATATTTTAATATATTTATCCAGGGATGTTTAAAAACCAATAAATAGCATACTTTAAGTAAAACAACTTATGTATCAATAAAATTTCACTCAATTTGGACATTGCTAAATGAATAAAGATTATCCATTTTACTCAATTTCAAGAAATTTGATTAGCGTTTAAGCAAAATTCTTCCTTCTGATAATTTTAAGTATTTACTTCTGACGATAAAAATTTTTCTCTCTAAATTTTGACTCACAATTTAGTTTTAAAAATTCTTAATAATTAATTCACTACGACTAATATCTAAATTTTGAGTCAAAATTTCAAATACTCTCAAACAAAGAAAATACTCTCTATTTAACAACTTAAATAGTTTGATTAATTAATTAATAACTTGAACATTATTGAGTGACTTAATATGGCAATTAATTTGAGTGAAGTTCGCTAAATGCCTCTTTTCACTTTCTTCGTAAAAATAATGCAAACTGTCTTAAGTGGATGATGTTCATCTTAATATTTACTAAGTAAAAATGTATTTTGAATAAACCTTAAAGTATTAATTTAACAGAATTTTAGAATTTTGTGCAAACTAATTTTCCATTTGAGTGTAAAACCGATACTTTGAGTGTAAAACCGGCGCTTTTCAAAAGTAAATATAAATACATTCTGATTAGTAAAATAATTTTTTTTCTGTTCCTACATCCTCTATTGGATCTTAACTTTTATAATTCTTTAATATTTTGCAAATTTTACCTTATTTGCTAGAATTAACTACATAAGAGAGTATGCTTTGACACAAAATAATAAAAATATGAATTATTGGTTATCGTTTGATTCGAATATCTTAGAAATGAGTGAATTTGGGGTTATGCTACTATTGCAGCAAATGAGAGAAATATTTAAAAATGTATACATATTACAAAATATTAAAGTGTAATACATATATTAAAGTGTAAAAATCCACTCAATTTAAAAACTATTAAATAAAACATGACATTCATTTCACTCAATGTTGGAACTTAAAATGAGTGAAATGAATGTCATGTTTTATTTAAAAGTTTTTAAATTGAGTGGATTTTTACACTTTAATATATTAGAGTTTGTAATTTTTATTTAAATTTTTTGTAATATTAGTTTTTAAATTTTTATAGATAAGTATATTGAGGAAATCTAAAATTTGAGTGAAATTTAGAGGAGAAAAAAATTGAGTAGAATTGTGCGTTATCACAAATTGGGGAAGACGATTTTCCTAAGTGTAGGTTTCGGTATCATTATTCCTCTAAATCAGGTTTTGCTCAATTTTCAGTTTTTAAAACTGAGTTAAATTATAAAAACTGTTTTTTAGCTAATTACTCAAATTGTGGGCTAAATAAATTCTAATATATCCTAAATTTTGGATAAATCATATTTTATGCAATTGAACCAAAACCAAACCACTGAAAATTTAAAGTTTTGTGTGGCTGTTAGTTACGGGACTGCAAATTGTAGCAGAGCGTCGAATTTATTTGATCGTACCTTGAATGAAATTTCAGTTTCAAAATTGAGTAAAATTTAATTTTTTAAATGTATAAGTTAGAATTTTTATTTGAATTATGTGCATTTTTGATTTTTAAAGTGCCGTTGACATACATTTATTAAGAGAATATACAAATCTGGTGAAATTATGAATAAATTGAGTAAAATTATGGGTTATCATAAATGTGCAAACTTTAATCCAAAGTTTGAGTTTTGGTAATACGTATAGGCAAAAGTAATTGAAATTTTATATTTACCAAATTTTTGGCATTCTAAATCCATCTCTTTAGAATTTTACAATTTTGATAATGAGTTTTATTTGAGCTAATTACTCAAATTCTGATTTTTCTTTTAAAATTAAAATTCGATTACTCTCTATTTCGATGATGATTTCGTCACAAATTTTACTCACACTTCGAGTAACCTAATAGATAAAAATTTTAATCATATTGAAACTGATAAAACATTTGAAAATGCAGACAACATTAATAAGTGTCATTGGCTTGTTATAATACATTGATTTAATCAGAGACCCTCAGCTAAACAATCCGTGATGGTGTATATTGGACACTTTCTCACTTAAAACTACACTCGATATTCGATGAAATCCAATGACACGATAAATACGTAACCCATTGTTCCCATTACGTTACTTTTATATCGCTTTTGTGTTGTAATTCGAACAATTATTCTGAAATGCACTTGACACATGTTTTTGTTATCGTTCTAACGCTGTAAAATCGTAACAAATTATTTGTTTAAAAAGATGAATGGCAAACGAAAAAAAAATACCAAAATTGTTTTTCGTCATCATCACCACAGCATCGCAGTATTTTGACCATGAAAAAGTTCGTTTGAATGAATTTTTTTACACCAACCAAGCTCAACGTATAATAAATTGATTCATTAAATGCGAAAAACCGCAACGATTTTTATAAACCGCAAAATTGTATAGCATGAAGGGCGCCACATTTTATGTTTAAACTGGGCAAGATCTCACCAGAATCGCATATCTGTACACCTATAAACCAAACGTTTTTTATGATCGATTTATAAATAAATCGAATCGTTTGTTAATTTGTTGTTTAAATAAGCGCGAATATATTTAGGTATTTCTGGGGTTTAGATCGTGGCGTCCTTGAACGACCTGTTTTCTTATACTTATATACATACATGTGCTTAAGTAATTTACTTGTTTTGTTTTAATAAGAAATTATTAATTTATTTTAGTTTGCGATTGTAATCTGTGTATTGTCAAATACCTGTCATAACAGAATGTGCGTTGTCGGCAGATTAAATGATTTATTTTGATTGAGTCTATAAAATAAAGGTTTGATACGTACGCAGTGCAGTAGGAAATTAGGGCAAGGTTTTTCATTTTACTTAAATCTCATTTATATAACATATAACGCCCTCGCTCGAGTTCATGTTCTTATACAAATCACTTTGAATCGTAAATAAACGCATCCATTCATTTCGTCAGAAATCAAAAAAATAATGCGGTAGGTCAGTAACATATAAAAGCAAAGCTATTCAAAATGTCGATGTACCATCTGCAAAAAGCGTTTGAACAAACACTTCGTTCACCTGGAACCGCGGCTCATTCATCGGTTACTATTGAAACGACACCACTTAAGGCCGAAATCCATAAAGGGTGTACGGGTAAAGCGCATGCGTGCGGTACAATAAAAAATCGAGTATTTAAACTAAAAGATCATGATGGTGGTAAGCAGGCGACCACAAATGGTAACGGCGGCAATAAACAAAACCATCGTAAGAATAGTTTAAGCTCCGAAACAATAAGTGATAGCGGTTCAGAGGTTTCAAATATAGAATTATGGAATTACAATAACGGTAATTTAATCATATAAATATTTTATTAATGAAAACTATCAAGTAATTTATATTATTATGACCGCCTACCCATATATAAAAAATATATACCAAACTACATGTATTCTCAATAGTTATATCACCAACGCATAGTAATAATGGCGGTAATATGATGACAACAACAACACCAACGGGGAATGAAAAACAACAAAGACGTCGCACAACAGAAAATATAATTTCCGTTGACGAGGTGGACAAATGTTCAACACTCGCACCGGGTATTAATCATACTACCAATTTGAATCAACATGTGAAAAAATATAGTTTAGGAAGTCGACGCAATCGTTTGTACAGTGATGGGGATCAAGATGATGAGAACGAGGTGGATACTAAAAAGCAACAGTATTTAAACGGGGGCCCCAATGGAAATTTACGACGTAGCTTTCGTGGAAATTCGCGTACGTCACCGAACGGTGGTAGTACGGTACGGCCGCCATGGCAGAATGTATATTCGAAAATTGCATCGCCACTAAGTAGTAGTAGTAGCAATGCACAAAATGATATGGCTTTTGCGAAAAATACGCAACTGCGGTCATCGTATACGTTTCGTGCGTCGCAACGTAAAAAGGGCGAGAATTGGATGAGTGTGTGGCAGAAATCGTTTTTCATGCGAAATGGCGGTGGCGTTTATAAAACGCTCGAGTCGCTGCTGGCTGATCAGGTATGATAGAATATATTATTGTTATTTTTAATTTAACCATTTTAAAAAAATCATTTGTCTTGCTACCTTATGGCATTTAATGTCATACCAAACTATGAATTTTATTAAATAATTCGATCAGAAATCGAAACACTTTGAAATATGTAAGTGTCTCAGAATTTTATGTAAACTCTAATTTTTAGATTATACTTTTTATGGAAATACAAGTATATTATTGAACCAAGCTAAGGTTCCGAAATAAATGACACAATGCACTGGCACCAACAGAACTGTAACTGTTTTTTTGTTTGCCACTACCGAAACCGATTCCAAAGGGTGCTTGGAGTGTGAACCATCTGAATAGTAAACTTTAAAGTTTCGACATCCTTACGAATGATATTTGTTGGGAAACTGCCGATTCCTTGTGAGTGCTCCTAATATATTTTTTGCTGGTCTCCAGCTGAGCTAGAAAAATGATTTGTTCCATGGCAATGAGTGGAGTATACAAAACACCAATGATAGTCCTAGTGAGAACAATTTTAACTACCGGCCACTACACAATAGTGATTTGAAAATAAATCATGCCACCATATTTTCTGAGAAAACACTCGAAATTTGCAGGAAACTCTGTGACATTCAAGATAAATAAATATCCAAAATGACACGCAGATACCTGACGGAATATAAGTTTTGGCTGAATTTACGTGAAAATTTGCTGAAGAATCTTAATTTATTATCGAATCAAGTCGTATTCATTGCAAAAACTCAATCTTAACGATTGCATTCGTCCGGCAGAGTTTAGTAATCAAGTAATGCCAAATAGAAACCTTACTTCGGTTACCTCCACCCTGTTAAGACAAATTTTAGTTATTTGACCACCTCCATACTTCATTAACAGAAAATCTTAAATTAATTAGAAAATATTAAAAAAATGTAACAGAATTAACTAGTAGATTTTTCAAGTTCTCGTAGTGTGTCGTACTGAATTGGATTTGATTTCCTATCGTACTTGACCTAATTTTTCCAAACCAGGCTATCAGAGATCGCCTGGTCCGAAAGATTATTTTCTTTGTTTCATTTGACAGTAGGAAATGGGGGAAGCCAATAACCGAAATAACAAGTTCCCGAAAATTTACCGAAAATAATAATTCAGAGAAACTCAATTTACTGAAAATGACAATTTATCGATAATGACAATTGACTGATAGCGACAATTCATCGAAAACGACAATTGACCGAAAACGACTATTTTCTGAGAATGAAAATTCACCGAGAACAACAGTTGATCGAAAACGACAATTCAACGAATTGAAAATAAGCAAAATTACAATTAACCAAAAACGACATTTCACCGAAAATGACAGTTCGCAGAAAATGACAGTTCATTTAAAATATTTCGTAGGAATAGTTAGGAGGGTTTGAATTTTGGAGGACAGTTCTATTTAAACCAGTTTGATAAAATCTTAGAAGAGTAGTTTTGGTTCCATTTTTGTTTGAAAAAAATTTGAATTCGAAAATAGGTTCCGGATGTAGTTTTCGAAAATCACAAACTTAATCGGAACTGCGCCATTACAACAAATTGAGATGAAATTCGATTTCAATTATGAAAATGAGATTCCCATATGAGTTTCAAATATGTTTCTTGGCATTTCAGCCACTTGTCAACTAGTTATTGCAATCTTACTAGGTTTGTGTGGCTTAAAGAGCCAATTCTAAACTGATTGGGATGCAACTCGAGATCTATTTGATCAAAATTGAAATTCCACTTACAGTTCTGGGTGTGCTTTTGAAAAAATCTCAATTTGAATCCATTTAGAGTTTCTCATTACTTTGATAAACTGTTTGTTCGATAAGAATGAGATTCCCTACGGATGTGATTCTTGGGAATTGACTTTTATGGATGTAGTATAGAAATTAAGAACAACAAAAATCTTACGAGTTTTGCTCATCCTTGCATAAAGTAGGCCCAATACTAAGCGGCTTTGGGAAGTTCGTTGTTATACTAAATGAAGATTAGTGATCACGATAATTAAATATTGCCGCATAAGATGTTTTGTTGAATTATTAAAACAATTTCATTTATTCTTTTCAAAATTATAAAATAGAAAAAGGCTTTCCAATCCTAAACAATTTGTTAAAATATTCTTTAAAATATGAGTTTGGTTATATTGGCGTTTACAAAGCCATCGACAAGAAAATATTGAATGATAAAGTGAAAAAAAAAATTATCAAAATAAAAATAATCAAACATAAAAATTTGGAAAAAAAAATATTGAAAAACAAATGATCGATTTTATTCGTCCAGCTAATGATCGAATTTCGACTAAGGCCATTTCCCAAAAACCGACTTATTAGATACTTATTAACGCCATCTTGAATAAGTCGGTCAAGTCGTTGCAATTCATTGTACCAACTTATTTGTCACGTAATAACAAAAAACAAAACGCAAGTTCTATTATATGGAAGAAAAAAATTTCTTGACATGTTGATCGTCCCCACTAGATTTGTCGACGGACGTAAGTACAACTTTTAGATGTAGTCGCTGATTTTTCGAAATCGATTTTCGAAAATCATATTTTTAGACGTAACTAAAACTGCAACTTTAATCACGTTTTTTTTGATATTTTTAAACAACAATAAAAGTAACGTTTGATTCGAAAACAAACTACCAACGTAAAAAAAAAAAATCTGACTCTGATTTGAAAATTAAAAACATTCGCAAATTCGTTTCAACACAAAAATGATTTTCGATCAAAAAAATTTGCTGTCAGATCACAAAATGGTGCCATTGCATATTCTTTTCCGAAGAAAAATTGATTTATTTTTTGACCGAAGTCATTTTTAATTTTTTTTTTTTTTCGTAGATTTTTTCGATACATACTAGTATAAAATGTTATTAGGTGCGCAACTAAGTTTCCGGGTTTCACACATAGATAGTATATTCCGGTTTCTATATATTTCTGCTGATGCTGGTACTGGTGATTTTATGGGAATGTGGCACCCATCTATACACCCTATGTACCTTGGAATTTTGTTTTTATAAAATTCCTGATGAGACTTTAAACGTTCTTCTGGAGTTGCTGGCATTTTTATAAACTGCCTTGAGAATCCCGCGAACACTCTTGATACCTCTTGTATTTACCCATCAAATATCTCGACACTGTTTGTTAACAGCCTTTAGCATAATACCGCAAAGCAATCACAATTTTTTGTTTTAATTACGGTTAACGTAAATCCTCTGTTATCAACGTTAGTGCTGCTTTGTTACCATTTTTTCCAAGTAACCTAAATTTTTTTTGGAAAAACGAAATCGCCTTTTGAACTCTACATCCTGGTAGTAGTTATCGTCAGTTCTTCCCTGGAAATTGCGTTCTGCATTATTTTTACCGATTTCCAAAAAATAATCAGAATCGTTAGACGACGAGGACGAAGAAATTAATAAATGGTTCATACTGAGTGATACAGATAGAGAACCAAAACTATTTTATTTATCTTAAATAAAATTTATTATTACAGAAAAGCAACACTAATAACACACAAACAAAATATTTTTTTACAAAAACACTATCTTAAATAAAAACACAACAACAACAAACTATCCTCGAAATTCGGAATATAAATTCGCTATAAAACGTCAAATGTAACAACGACTTTAGCCACCAATACAGACGTCTACAGTCATGATTACAACTTAAAGTAACGCTTCATTTAGTTATTTTAGCTTCGTTTAAAAATACCAAAAGAGTGACTTTGGTCGCAGATGCGTCTTTAATATCGTCTGTCGATTTGGCCAAGACACATTCTTGGAGATATTTATGAGGTGACTTATTTGAATAAGTCGGTGTCCACAAACAAGTCGGTGTTTTGGGAAACACCCTAAGTCCGTTTTTGTAAAAAATTGGGCATTTATTGTAGCTTAAGTTTTATTCAAGGTATTTTCCATAACTTCTCACCGGCGCTGCAACATCTGAACGAACATTATCATGCAGGAGAATAATTTTGTCGTTTCTGAAGCAGTATTGAGCGTGCTTTTCCTTGAGTGCTCGGCTCAATCTCATCAATTGTGTTCAGTAAATAGCCCCTGTGAAGGTTTCGTTCGGATTTAGCAACTCATAATACATGACGCTAAGCTGATTCCACCAAATACACAACACAAGTTTTTGAAGTGAAACTTCTTTAATACCGAGGTGATTTTTAAAATCACTGAAACAAAACGCAAAATTACAAGCAACAAGTGAAGAAGCGATATGAAACCATCAATACAAAGGCACAATCTTAGTCGGTTTGCTGTACCAATCGATCGGAGAACATCCTCTATACCATTAGTGCCTAATAAAACAGTGTTCATAAAACGTAATCATTTTCCACTAGTCTCTGCGTGTGCAATAACAATTCATAAGTCCCAAGAAGGTAAAATGAAATTGTATATGAATTTGATAAAACACATACTCAAATCCTCCTGTACGTCGCACTATCACGAGTAACATCGATTCAAAGGTTACATATTATTCCGAAAAAAAAAATGTTAAAAAATTTTACCATGGTCAAAGAGCAACAGATCCACACTGGAATTGCAAGCTGAATTTCAAAGGCTGAACCTGAATAGACTTGAGACTATTGAGAAATTATTATTTGATTTCATAAATACGAAGAAAGGATTGTCACTATTTACCTTCCACTGCCAAAGTTTACGTGCTCATGTAGATGATCTTCAATTAGACAAAATATCATCGTCGTCGAATTTTCTAATTTTTTCGGAGACGTGGGTGGATAATGACAACATTGTAGAGACTCCAAATTTCGATATTGTCGTTCAGTATAAAAGGCCAAATATAAGGGCAGATGGCGTTGCAATCTACCATAATGTAAATGATGGAACCCGTTTTGTCACCCCACAAATTGACATCGATGCACTTCAACTGGAATCCTTGTCGGTTCAGGAGGCTGTTCGTAAACTCTACATTGTTAACATTGTTACAACTGTCATTGTTAGTATGACGTATGTGCTTAACAATGATTTTGTTACAAATGTCAATGATTTTACATATGATTGATGATGACCAAAACAAAAATCTATAATAAAACGCAAAAAAGAAAACTAATTTCTATTCTCATCAATTAGAAAATAATTATTAAACTAGATATCCGTAAACTTACAGTATTAAAATTATAATTTTTAAATAATATTCAATTATACGCATAGTAGTTTTATCAAACACATTGACCACATAAAAGAGTTCATTAAAAAATTATTTTGTTTAGATATTGATGTGAAAGAATATTTTTTTCGCTTGATTGTAGCATAATTAGTACTTTGACAGCTGGAAAGGCAGTCTCGAGTAGGGTTGAGAATGACATTTGTAACAATGTTAAAACGAGTTTACGACCGACAAAAAGCACGTGCTCGTTGTTACAATGATAGTTTCAGAACGATTTAGAGCTGTCATTGTTAACAATATTGTAACAATGTAGAGTTTACGAACAGCCTCCAGGTTTGTAAAGTAGGAGAAATATGTGCTTGCGAAAGCAGATTAAACCATGACACATTTGTAATTATTGTGGCGATTTACATTTCTCCCAACCAATCGATGGCAAATATTATTCAATTTATCGACGAGAATTTGATAAAGTATATGCCAAAAGTATCGCGGATTCTGAAAAAATTATGATAAAATTCCAATGATTTTGAGCGGGGATTTCAATGTGAATTTTGTATTGGATACGGCGCTCCCTTTGATTCAATTCCTCAATACAGAATTAAATTTACAAATGTGCAGCAGTCGTACTGAATCGACAACGCGATCAAAAACTGTTATCGACGCAGTCTTTCAACGATATGTTGATAGAATTCAAACTAGAGCATTTGTGTCCTATTTTAGTTACCATAAACCACTCGTGTCATTCGTCAAAATAGAAAACATGGAGTCGGAATAATAAAATGTTAAAAAAAAACTTCGAAATTTTGTTTGTTGCTTTGTATTATGATGAATAAACCCTCTAATTATTCGACGCCTGATACTGCATTCGTCTCATTCTCTCGCTGCTTAGATTCCGGAAAGTTTCACTTTTACTGCTTGTGAACTGTACACAATTTTTTTCCTATACATATTCGGTTTAGTTGTCGATGTGTCAATGAATGGATCCATTTTTCGTCGCTAGTGAATATGCGATGCAAAAGCCCCTTTCGTTTATGGCAAGCAGCATTTCACATGAAAAAAATCAGCGTTCTATCTTTTGGCTTCAGTTCATATGGAACCCAATTTCCTTACTTTTGAATCTCCCAATGATTTTAAAAGATGTGAAATTGCTTGTTGAGTTCCTGTTCCTTCGTACACTTTCCGCATTTCGCCAACTTCACTCACTTGAAGCAATCGCAGCCTCACCATATGCTTCAACAAGCATTCGATGGACCTCAGTTGCATATTTCTTTAAACTAAAGAAGTAAATCTTTAAAATAATTTTAAAAATAAAGTTCCCGCAAATGTAGCTTTTTCGACTCAATTCGCAAGAAACATTTTCGCAAGAAAAATTTATATGGTGCTGATTGCTGATAAAAATTGCTAATAATTTAAAATTACGTGTCCTTAGGATATGACATTTTACTTCGAGCAATTTTAACCATAACTTATAGTGGCACCATCTTTTGTCGAACGGCGGAGACTTATTTGTATACCCAATAATTCTGTTAGAGAAAAAAATTCGTCATTTTTGTAAATTGATACTATTTTTTCGGCTAAATGAGGCGATTCCTGAAAATGCAGCGAGTAAATTCGACGAAAACATATTCGATGGTTTGTTTTACGATTTTGTTTCAAATTTTTTTTGCGATTACATATTTTATTTTCGTTACTATTTGAGTATAAAGCCGCATTGATTGTTGCGTTCGTTCGTTCCTTCTTTGCTTCTGAAATTTTTTTAAAATCAATCAAAGTTGCTGAAAAAAATTCACAAGAAAACAATGTCATATTTAACCAATGAAATTGGCTTAAAAAAAATTGAGAAGGAAGGAAGGAACGAACGACAGCAACACTAAATCCGCCTTAAGCAGGGTTGCAAAAAACCCGACTCGGTGGTTTTTTTCGGGGTTTTTAGGTGGGTTTTTTATTCAAGTGTTAAAATTCAATTATAAAATTAATTATGACAGTTACGTTCCAAGAAGAACCAATATGTAATCAGAAACAAGTTTATTAATTATTTTATGAAAATTTTCAGTTTGATTTTGCACGATAAAACACTTTGAGAATCAGGAATATTTTGAATATCGAAACAATATTTGCTTCTCGATCATATTTTACTTTGTGCTAGCTGAATAAAAACTACACATTATTATTCTATAATGATCAGTATTTGTCTCGCTCCTTATGAAAGGAAAACAAGATTGTCGAATAGAAATGAATGAATAGAAATGATATAGAAAGTTTTAATCTTTTAAAACGTAAATCATAGGTTAATACTCTCCTTTTCTGCCTTAATAATAAAAAAGTATAACTATCCTTTACATTAAAAGCAAAGTGAAACAACTACTCGTCCCACGAAACGAGTCTATAAAGCATTCGAGTGGTAAAATGTATATGAACAAAATAATATTCGTCGTGTCTGTGTGTAATTATGCACACATGTAAATGTAACGAATATTTTCATTTTGAAGGGGAATCTTTACTTCGGGTAGTTGAAAGTCATGAGTTTTAAATACCGAATAGTTCTACCCGCACATGTCTACTTGTGCCTGTTCACCACGATTTACTGTCAGTTTATCGTGAACAATTTATCGTGAGCAATTTATCGTACACCAATTTATCGTAGATCAATTTATCGTGGAAACAGTTTATCGTGGAATCAATTTATCGTGGAACAATTTATCGTGGACAATTTATCGTAGAACAATTTATCGTGGACAATTTATCGTAGAAAAGTTTATCGTGTGCAATTTATCGTAGAACAGTTTTTCGTTGACAATTTATCGTAGAACCGTTTATCGTGGACACAATTAATCGTAGAAGAGGTTTTCGCGAGGCGTATCAAAATGGGGGATTCTTAAATGATTTATGGAAGAAGTTCTGGAATATGGCCATGTGGGACGGAACTCGGTAGTTTCTCAACCGATTATGATGGGATTGGGTATGTTGGATGGAAATGTGATTATTGAATGATTTTTGGGAGAAGTTCTGGAACATAACCACCTGAAATGGAACTCAGCCGTTCCGTGGAAATGAGATTCTTTAATGATTTTTATAACAAGTTCTGTAAAAGTGGCCACCTGGAATGGATGTCGGCCCATGCTTGGTCGCATCTTGATTGGACGATAGTAAATGATAAATTAGTGTACTCGCTTTTGGACGAGAACGTTAAATGGTTTTTTTAATTTTTTCTAATAAATTTTCTAGTAAAATGTGTAACCATCGGTGGAGTTGCTTATCAAACTCCCAAAGAATCTAAGCTCTTATAGCATAACTACGTCCAGAGTGCGAATTTAAGCTTGCTTCGAAAGTTTCTGGAGATCTCAAGTCTTAAAAGGATTTTTTCTGAGAGCAGATAGTTTGCTTGCCACTCAATCCACTTATTAGGTTGACACGTGTGTGCATTACGGACTATAGTGATATACATGTACATAGCAAGCTCCTTGCTATAAGTCAAACACCCACTTCCATCATCTCTAGCCTGGAGAACATACGCTTATGTGGTATTGGATTTGTGGTGCCAAAAGCCTTGTCAAAGGCCATAAGCAAAATTTCTCCTACATCGCTTTCTCTCGACTTCCGTATTAGCTAAGAGTTACCCAACCAGCACCGCAAAGAGGAAAAAATCTAGATCTGTGCGCCCATATTTTATAGAAATTTATAATTTTACAAAAAATAAAGAATTTGCGCAATGCAATGCGATTGACGTCAAAAATTCTCATTTTCAATAAAGTACGAAAACTTAATAACGAATAAAAAGTTTATTAGTTTATTGAATAGAATACTATATACTGAAGAATAAGTGAAAAATGAATATAAATATCTTAAACTGAAACAAACGAAATGGAAGCTACTACTACTATCTCTACTCAACTTCAATCGCACGGAAAGCATCCACTAACTCTTTGAACAAGTGTTTTATTACAAATCAGATATTTAAACGAGACAGGAAAAAATGTTAATTGAAAATAACATGGTATAATAGCATCACAATTAGTGATTATCGACACCTATTAAACACCGTATTTGCATAGTATTTCTACTTCCAAAAATCATTCAATAATCCCATTTCCATCCAACATACCCAATCCCATCATAATCGGTTAAGAAACTACCGAGTTCCGTCCCACATGGCCATATTCCAGAACTTCTTCCAAAAATCATTCAATACTCCCATTTCCATCCAACATACCCAATCCCATCATAATCGGTTAAGAACCCGCATAAAACTGTTCAACGATAAATTGTTCACGAAAAACTGTTCTACGATAAATTGTCACACGATAAATTGTGTCCACGGTAAATTGTGTCTACGATAAACTCTTTTACGGTTAAATGTTCACGTTAAATTGCAACACGATGAATTGTTTACGATAAAGAGACCGTCACCCGTTCACCACACAGTATGTAGTTAAAAATTACAACATCATCTTCTCGTTTCTTGCTTAAGCTAAGGTAGAGGAAAAACTATTTGTGTTGAATTTATGTATATGCTCCTTCCATTTTCTAGTGCTAGCTCAGTTTTTTAGAAATCATGTTTAATCGTGTCATTTAAAATTATGTATACATGTAAATCTTGAAAAGGAAAATACTCCAATCATTATTAAAGTGAATTTTAGTGAGGAATGTTGTGACTTTATTGAATCGTATATTTTAAAACTAAATAAAATTATTGTAAGTATGCAAATGTCATTAATACAAATAAATATTTAGTAGTAAAATACAGGATTGAATTTTGAAATAAAAAATAATATTCGCCATAGAAATATAGAATGCCTCGAGAAAGTGGACGTAAAAATGCTGCTGAGTGGAATAGCGTAGTGCGCATTGAAAATTCTACAAAAGTAAAGTGTAAGCACTGTGATTGTGAAATTATCAGCAAAGTAGAGCATATAAGAGGACATTTATTAAGCTGTAGCAAAAAAGTAACAACCTGCGATATTGATACTCTTACTGCCACTGGTAGTCCTCAGCAAAAGAAACAAAAAACAAAACATTGTACTCCAACATCTATGATAGAATTAAAGAAAAATTGGACACAGTTGTGGCAAAATTTTTTTTTCGCGGATAACATTGCTTTTAACGTGGCTAATAACAAATATTTTAAAGAAATGATAGAATCTCTACAACCTGGATATTCTGCTCCTAGCAGAAAACAACTAGCTGATAAGTGCCTTCTTGAAATTGATGAAGAAATAACCGATCATTTAATAACTGAATTGACGGATTCCAGTTTGACACTCATTTTAGATGGATGGTCAAACACTTCAAATGATCCACTTATCGCGTGTTCAGTCCATAACGGTTGTAATAGTTTTTTAATAAGTGCAGAGGACACAGGAAAAAAAAACTGCTGAATATTGTGTTGCTTTGGCAGAAAAATCAATTGACTCCATAAAAACTAAATACAATAAAGAAATATTCGCCTGTTGCACGGATAACGAAAAAAAGATGAAAAAAATGAAGGATATTTTAGAGGAACGTCATGGGATTGTTTCTTATGGGTGTTCAGCACACATGATCAATCTTAAGAAATAACCACCAACCACATGGATGGTTAAAAGACAAACATGGAGTTATGCCTCAACTGCCAAATGATGTAAGGGGGAATTCTTATGATGATTGCTTAGCAACATTTATTTCTAATTTTCACATCTATGCACAAATAAGATTGGAGCATTTAAATGAATTTAATAACGATATCCACAAAATTTTAAATAATGTAAAATTGTACAACCGAGGCCTTACATCTCCAACAAATGTTATCTCAAATAAAAATAGCATTAGATGGTCTGCAAGGTGATTCCACATCAATTGCAACAGCTGTCAAATTTTGATATAACGAGATCTTATTAACAAAAAGCCCTTTAATAGAAAAACGAATGAAAAGTGTACTCACTCCGGCCCACTATTAAGCAAACATGATGCATCCAAAATATTTGGGCTATCTGCTAAGTGAAGAAGCAGAGAGCGCAGCTAAGTGAAGAAGCAGAGAGCGCTCTTTTGGCACACTGTTTGGCATTTTAAAATAACGATGGAGAATACTTTCCAGAATCTATGTCCAAACCAGAGGTGCTCGAAAATTTAAGCTCAAGAAAATGGTGGGAAATATTACACGTGAAAAACGAAAAATATTCAAAGTGGCCTGAAAATTTTTGCAATTTTTTTTTGTGCCCAGCAAACTCGGCTTCAATTGAAAGAATTTTCTCAACCTATGGTTTAATTTGGAATAAACTAGGAAACCGACTTGGTTTTGAAAAGACGTTATCTCTTGTAAAAATTTATCGCCACTTAAGTCTGAGCCACAAGACTGGTAAATTGAAAATTCATTAAGTTGAATTTTTTTTTTTATTTTATAATTTAGTGAATTATTTATATTTTCCTGTTCAATTTTGTTTTTTAATTTTTCATATCTGTGATATGTATTTGTTCCTTATACATATATTATAGTTACCTTATTATTAAGTATACAATTTAACAAATGAATTTATGAAATATTCTCTTTATGTTCTAAAGAATGAATTTTATCAAATCGTAAGTTAAAAATATGTAATTGAATAAATAAATTAAACAAAAACAAACGTTTTTTACCCAAAAAAAAACCCGGGTGGATTTTTTTGGGTTACCCAGTGGGGAGCCAACCCTAGCCTTAAGAGTATTTTTGGTGAACTTATGCTTTCATTGAATTTCACTTTCGGTGAATTGCCATTTTCGGTAAATTGTATTTTTCGTTGAAAATGTTTCAATAAATTGTCGAGGAACGGTTTTGACCAAATGCAAATGATTTCTAAAAGAAAGGCGTGAGTGGCCTGTGGCCTAATCTGGCCCTGGTCCCAATTTCGCACAGTTACCACGGAACGATTTTTTCTAATTATTTTAAAAGTAAGGCATGATTGTGCCGAGCTCAAAACCGGGGTGAAATTTCATGCTTAAACTTTTTGCTTATATTGAGATTCCATTGATTTTAGCCCGAAACCGGGACAGCTTCTATAAGACATTTTTCGTTTTAAGCAAATCTTTTGAAAAGTATGTAGCATTTACGAAGAAACGATTGTTAATTTGAACCAAATTAGTTCAGATCATTTTTCAAATTTTAGCGAAAATGATGAGTTTTTATAAAAAATATTTCTTTCATCAATTTTCGGCATCTCTACTATAATCCAGGCGGATTGACTATTTGGAATAAAACTTCATACTTACTTAAAATTTTTCCATTTGTTGCGAGACCCTTGCCAAATTTGGTGAAAATTTTTCTACCAAAGTAGATGAAGCTGCCAAGTAAGGCATGAGTATGCCGTGCTTAAAAGCACATAGCCTTTATCCGAGCAGTTTATTATGTTTTTTTTTTAAATTTAATCCTCCGTTTG
Source organism: Nephrotoma appendiculata (assembly GCA_947310385.1). Lineage (NCBI taxonomy): Eukaryota > Metazoa > Arthropoda > Insecta > Diptera > Tipulidae > Nephrotoma > Nephrotoma appendiculata. The sequence continues at coordinate 288,453,328 of OX371223.1, forward strand.
GTCGGTAAGGGACAATTTTATACTTTTAAGGTGCCAAATTGAAATATAATTTTTGTTCAAATACGAGTTAATTGGTATATCTGGCCCATGGTCCAATTTTACAAGTTGCAACGGAATAATTTTTTCTAACTTTTCTGAAAATAAGGCATGAGTGTGGCCATCTCAAAACTATAACGCCTAAATCCGACAAATTTATAGTTTTAACGTGCCAAATACCTTTATTGAGTTGGTTGCATGCTTAAAATTTGCAAAAGAGCAAATGGGGCTTTTATTGATCAGTGTTGCCTGATGATTTTTTTTTTGTTTTCTGAGATATAATCGTGGGATACTTTCACATACGTATATTTTTTGCATGGAATGCGAATGAAGAATTTACGTTTTTCTCTGAAATTGTTTGTTTTTAATCCCTGCCATCTGTTCCGGGGCCGAAGCTCTCCCTGCTCTTTCACGGTTCATTTTCTCGTCCTAATTTACGCAATTACTTCCAAATCGAAGACGTAAGGCTGTAGCCCCTATCGGGATTCGAACCCGGTACTTACCGATCCAAATGCCAAAGCTTTAACCACTGTGCCATTTCGTCGGTTTAGAGAGTTGATAATTTTATTTTCATTGCCAACATCACTTGCGGTGGCTATAGTTTGGGTAAAATTAGCCGTAAACCAAAGTATATCTTAAAAAATTAATGTCAGGACAAAAACATTTATAGATATAATCTAACCACAGTGCTCTTAAATAGAATATTACCTAGTCAAGTTATGGATAGTTTCTCAAAATAAATAACTAGACAGATACTTCTCAAGAATATAGCCAAGAGCAGTAACAAAAAAATTTATTTGGTACGGATATATTTAATTTTATTTTTATAATTTCACCAGAATTTGGACGCGACTCTTCATAAAATTGCATCAAGCAGTATGAACTAGGAAAATCACGTAACGAAATTAATATTTTAAATGACTTGATCCTATATTAACCCTGTGTATATACAAAACAGGTTTCAAATCGGTAATAATTTTTTGTATGTTAAATCTGTCGGCCTGTATCCACCATGCATAAATACATGAAATTCTATTTTATTGATATTCTCGACGCGGTGTATAACCTTTGTAATTAAATAATCGATTTTTCATATAAACATAAATTTAAAAAAAAAATTGTACAAATTACAGTCATGTGTAAAAGAAGTAAAAATACATCGTCTTAAGGCTAAAATAAATAAGAAAATAAAAATGTTATTTAAAACATTCCCCTTCTTGATATAGTGCGCGATTAAATTATCAAAAAACCAATTTGTGTGCTCGCTATAAAGTCATAAATACTTAACCCAACTGGGGACTGTTTGTTAAATAGAAATCACTAACACCTATAATATAAATGATCACACTGTTAGATTTAGATTTTTTTTTCTCCGTCTATTTTTAGTGTGTCAAGTCATTGACATTCTATAGCGCTGGTTATTTATGGCTGTATACTATTTCGTGTAGCATTTCACTTTCATTATCAGCGTCCCACACAAAAAAAAAATCATCCAAAATTTGTTCGTTACGAATTTATATTTTATGTGGTGGTATGCACGTCGAATCGAGAACCCTTGATTTAAATGGTGTTTATGTATCGTTCGTTATGAATCAACTCCAGTCCACTTTAATTCTAAACATAATTTGTATGTTTATGTTTTGGAAAGTTTAATCTGTTTATGTTCAGATTTATCTTGTGCTTTTTTAAATTTAAGTAACACCATTGTTTTGTGCGTTATGCATTAATTTCTCAGCGTGATAAAAAAAATAATTACCGATTATTAGTTAAATCTTAAATATTCATCTTACGTTAATTTTATAGTACAGACACACTGCGCATGTGAAATTTACTTTACACGGTTTAATGAGTTAATTTTTTATTTTTGCGACTGCATATTCGCGCAAACACGCAATTTGCTCATATATTCGACAATTTTGTATGTGTGGCCTCTAATTAGCCTGATTCGAAATATTTGTGCGTGCGGTCTGTGTTTTCAGCAAAGAGTGATAATCAGCATATATGTACCTACCTGTATTATACGCCAAACTGGATTTTGCAATAAATATTATTCCGAGAACCGTAATTTGATTGATTCTCGTTGTTTTTTGTTTTAGATGCAAAATACGTATAAGACATTAATCTTGCATCTGATTTGCCAATGGCAATCTTATTTATTTATTTATTGACAAGCTAATAAATGAATAAATTATAGATTATTTACGAAGCAGGGGAAAAATGGGTGGGTACCAAGTATATATGACATATTTTAAATATTCAATTATCGTGTAATATATGTCTTAGATGTGGAGGATGGGATTGTACATACTTGCAATTTTCTTGGAAGCGATTTTAGTCAATTGACGTGCAATTAATTTCAAACGAAATGTTGTACGTATTTTGTAATATTTAGGCGGGATTGAGGTAGTAGGGTGCTCGAACTAGATCACCTTAAATAGCAGGAATTTCCTATTTCATAGTTGACCGGAATCCAAGCCAGTTCCACACTGGATTTGTGGGGAGTTTGTACTAAACTTTCTTAAAAACAAAATTTCTTTTTAATCGTAATTTAACAATGTAAATTATTATTTAAATTTTGTTTATTAGCAGTTCAAATTAGAACAAGATGATTTTCATCAATTATCAATTGTCCAACATTTTTAACTTCGAAGATGTTTTTGGCGTCGCATTATACAGAAAAATGCAAATTGTGTCCCAAGAATATGCAAGGATATAAAAAAAATAATAAAGCAAACACGGAGAACCAAAACACGCTGGTGTACTAATTTGGTTTTGTGCTCACTCTATGCACCTATTTCTCATCTACAATATCAATTAGTGAGCGTAATATTAAAAATAAAAATAAAAAACAAAAAATAAATACGAGAGAACCGAAACTCTCTCTCTCTCTCTCTCTCTCTTTCTCTCTCTATCTATCTATCTATCTCTCTATCTATCTCTCTTTCTCTCTCTCTCTCTCTCATTCTCTTTCATAATCATAGTTTCATTTCGGATAATGAGTGATTAATTCATTGATCCTAAACGAGCCGTGAAATTTTTTCCTTGTCACCACGGAGAATCGAACCCGCGACCTCCGGTCGCTGGAGCAAGCATGTTGACCACTTTGCCACCGAAAATCAATTTTTAGGCTCAAACTTTTTTATTTTTTATTTTTAGTCCTATATAAATACAAGTACTCGAGCCCAAAACAAATCAGTAGGCTTAAGCTTTTTTATTTAGGCATTAAGCAAAATTTTTAGCCCCATCTTCGATGTTTAAATTTTTAGCCTTAGGCTCAAACGGGATTTTTTTATTTGTATTTCAAAAATAACTCAAGAAGATACTTGTTAATACGGGGGGAATGGGTGATTTCAATGTGTACTAGACCCAAAGCAACTAAAAATCATGAATTTTCCGGAAAATCTAGGAGAACACTGGGTGTAATATTCAAAAGTTGTATAACTTGTTGTATAACTTTTGAATATTACACCCAGTATTCCTTTAGATTTTCCGGAAAATTCATGTTTTTATTTGGATTGGGTCCAATATAAAGTGAAAACACATCTAGCCGTAGTAGTAGTATCTCTAGCCGTAGCAGCCTCTTAGAAATATTTTAGGACAAAGCACTTTTAATTCTATATTGTGGTATACAACCTTTGAATGTTATGCCCAGTGTTCCCCTAGATTTTCCGGAAAATCCATGTTTTTATTTAGATTGGGTCCAATACAAAGTGAAAACACACATTTTAGCCGTAGCAGCCTCTTAGAAATATTTTAGGACAAAGCACTTTTAATTCTATATTGTGGTATACAGCTTTTGAATATTACACCCAGTGTTCCCCTATTTAGTTCAAAGTGAAATCACTCATTCACACCGTATTAATTTGTTAGAAATATGTTACGACAAAGCACTTTTAATGAGATTTCGAGGTATTCAAAATACACTGTCAAATTTAATTATAAACGTTGTTGTTGGTTTTAGGATAAGCTAGGACAAACTGCACATCCGTCACACTGATCCCATGGTGCAAACTGAGGATTCCATCATAACACTAAAATGTGCTTGGCAGCTCTGTCTAGCTTCATATGCTGGAACCAATGCAGGGAACGCAGTTAACCTACATTGAAAGACTTATAGTTAAAACCGCATGATTGAGCTGATGATGATTGAATGCTGTCATCGCCTTCTGCAAGGTGGTTGTCGTACAAGGAATTTTAAAGTAGCCTCATTCGTTGTAAATATCGTTGTAAACGGTCGCAGCCGATCAAAACTCTTAGCTGGTCTTAAAAAATAAAGCACACTTTGCCACTCCGAAGGGGGTGAAAGTGAGCCAACTACGCATGGCCTGGTAATTAATGTAGTTCTTAATAGCTAATTTCTTATGATAATTAAAGGTGAAGGGTACCGGTTCAAATTCGATGAATTCCAGAAGTAAGCCTGCTTTAGCTAAAGCATCAACTATCTCATTTGCTAGAGCAAAGCGGCCTAAAGATAAAATGTTTACAGTCCTTGATTAGTTTGGAAGTAGTCAAAGGATTTCGAAATGAATTGAGCACACATTTACTATCTTTATACAGGATTATATCTTCGCTTGAGATTAGCAGCATCAATCGTACACCGAGTGAGTGCTATCGGCTTGGCTTAGAATATCGTGTAGTTTAGGCCTAGAATCCCATGTGATTGGTTGCAAAACCCGAAACCAAATTCAGAGTGAGAGCCATCATCGAAAATCACTAGCAACTCTGACAGCCAGTTATTACAGTGACAAGACATTCCTGAATCTTTCGATAGATAAACCACCGACAAAGAATTATTGAAAGTGAATTCTGGCACCAATAACAGCACGGCACCCCATATCTTGTAGACTGTTAAGTTTTGCAATAATGGAGTTTGAATTAACCACAGGTCACCAAACAACTGAAACATAAGATGGCATAGGTAAAACTTTGCCTTCATCGTAAATTTTCCAGGAAAGCTTACTGCATAAAGAAAAGTAAAAATAAAGAGAGGTAAAGCTGCATACAACATTTTGACACAGCTTTTTTATTGTAACATTTGTAACCCCTAGGCATAAAATAGATTCTTACAGTATATAGGGTGTAATTCATCGATAACCAATAACCAGTAGAGACGTGATAAGACACTTCTCTGAGGGCAGCCTTTGGTATAACTTGAAAACTTGAACAAAGAAAGAAATAGAATCCTGCTCGACCACAACAATGCGAGACCTAGGCATCAATCCAATCCATGTAACGATGGTTTGGTCGATGCCAAAAAGGCACCCACAATATCCAGGAAAGTGCCCACAAGAAATTCTTTAATACCCAGCGATCTTTCAATCCTTATAACAAGTTCATGCAGAGTTTCGCACGATTTTCTAACTCTGTAAATATGTTTGGTGCTGCTGAGTAGGACGATGGATAATTAATATACTCTAATATATCTTCCAGCAATTCTTTCCAAAGCTTTAAGGAAAGTTGAATAAAGACTAATAGAACGAAAAGCCCTAGGGTCGGTGTAATCCGACTTATCACCTTTCGGGTTGAAAACAACTCTACTCCTTATTCCAAGATTGTGGAACAACTCCAAAAGCGATGTATGGTTGAAAGAGGAGAAATCAGTTATTTTGAATGAGAGAAAACCAATGCTGTAATTCAGTAGGAAAGATTCTATCCGGACAACCCTATTGGCTAGGTCCAAATCAAGTGGAATAACAGTACTGTTAGATTTCTCAGATGTAACAAAATCAGGATTGATAGCGTCGCAATCGGGAAAATGCCTTGAAAGCAATAATTTAACAATTTTCTTTTGGAAGAGGCATGTCTGCTATCTAAAGGCCACAGCAAATGAAGTGTGCAATATTAATTTTTAACTAGAGCCCTATTGAGCCTGGAGATTCTAAAAAAACTATTAACCCCTTCGCAGCAGTTAATCAAAGATAACCTGCGAGTGGATCTTATTTTTTTTTAGATGCTAAGAAATTACCCTAATCAACCTGCAGGTTAGATTTTTATTTTTGAGTCTTCTCGCAGTTTTCCTTAAGTTTTGTAAAATCAGAAGCAGAACACAAAAAAGGCTTGTTCCGACTTTTTTGTTTGGTAATAAGAGTACAGGATTTGCTATCAATTCAATGACATCAGTCGAATTAGTTTTGCCTAAAAATACCAGCAGAGGACTAACTCAAAAAGAGAATAACTCCCAGTTGGTTAACTTCTTATAACGGTAAGGTTTAAGAGAAGTTCCTGAAAAGTAGCACGCAGCCTTTGTAAATCCTTTTTAAGGATTTAAAGCTCAGACGTGTTTATACAGTTAAGCAGAGACAAATCCCTGTTATTAATATTCGAGCTACCTCAACGTGTGCTGAGCATTGGCATCGCAACCTACCACTAAAGGTACTTGGTTTGACTTGCTCGACGAAACAATGTTAATAAACTCCTTTGAAGGCGGATGTGATGGCTATGACATACGCTCATCAGTTTCAGTCCATCCGCGGGAAGCCGGAAAGACAACCGAGAGGTTCCGAAAATATTTTTTTTTTCATTGTATAAAAATTGCTTTTTGTTGTTTTACGTTGAGAAATTAAAAATATACAATCCAGAAACAACACCATCAAGAAGGTTGCTTCCTGAATCAGGCAAATATTTAAAGAAATAAAAATTATTAATTTTATTGTTGAAAATAAAGTTCATTTAATAAAAATTTATTTAAAAAACCTCGACATTTTATTGGAGTGAAGTTAGGAAGATAAAAAATATGCAGATGAAAGAAAACGTCCAATAGTAAAATAAAATTTTGACAAACCAATACCAACTGAAAATAAAAATTTTCATGTAAATTATTTGCATTGGTAAAATAAAAATTGGTTCTAATTTCGGGAAAATTAGTTAAGCGGTCTTTCGGTGAGGCCCGGAACCCTTTATTAATTTTTTTTCGGATCGATCGATTTTAATAAAAATTGCGGTGAGGTGATAAGAGATTTTTAATGGCAGGAATGGATTATAATGAGTCCTTATTTTGGGAAAATTCGTTTAGGTTGTCCTTATTTAGTAAGACCGGGTCCCATTTAAAAACAAAACAGTTGGCTCGAACGATTTTGGTAAATATTTATTTGCGAGGGGGGTTTTCGAGTGCTGGGAATCGATTCCGATGGATCGTTATTCTTGTTGGTTCTTGGGGCCGATAGGGACTTCTTTTAACATTTTATTTGGCTTGAACAATTTTGTTGGGATCTTGCGTTATATTCCTTCATATTGCGGAATAGTTTATTGGTTGCGTTACGGTGGCATTTTAGGGCTGCACTAATGGCATCTTATTTAAAAAGTTACTTGTTATGGGTTGTAACATGGGCCAAAATAAAAAAAATTATAAAAAAAAAATATCGCTGTGACCGATAGCCATAACGGTTGAGGTTTATATTATTTGGCCGTGCGTGTTTGTTTTATTAATCACAGCTGTGTTATGACGAATGAAAACATCATTGATATAGAAGCCAAAAGCAAGGTTAAACAAGAGCGCCGGGCCATTCAATGAATTTTTCAGAAATTGAACTATGGAAATTTTTTTCAAATTACACCCCTGTATCCCCATCAGAATTTCTTCAGAATTATGCTGTTGTTAACAGGTATTACGGCCTATCAAATGGCCATAGTGGCATCAATGCGAATTTAGGTTAAACAAGAGCGTCAGGCCATTCAATGAATTTTACAAAAAGTGACCAATGGAATTTTTTTTTTTTTCAAATTACACTCCTGTATCTCCATCAGAATTTCTTAATTGGACTGTTGTTAACAGACATTAAAGTCGGCCGGTATCTTTTGGCTGAAAGAAATTAATCAACATTATCCATGTTGTTTACTTTCGGCTGGGATAGCGAAGACACTATCTCACTATCTATTTTCCCTCTTTTTGAATTTTTCCCATAGCATATAAACGTTTGGTTATTCCTTGGCAAGTCGTGTTTAATGCCTACACAAGTTGATCTTGAGTTTGCGTATCATCTTCATCCAGGAGCGCTTGTAGCTCGGTGTGTTCAAGTATTTTGGTCTTCCGGCGCGCTTTTTGTTCTCAAAGTCAAAATCGACACTTCTGAAGCGTTTATACCAATCTTAGCAGGTGGTTTTTGATGGTACATGTTCGACGTAGGCCTCCTCAAGCAAATGGTGTGCTTCAGCTGCATTTTTTTTCAAGTTGAAGCAAAACAGCAAAGCTTCCCGCGAATGTTGTTTGTTTGGCACAAAACTCGACATTTTCGTTCTTAGAAAAAATATTTTTGCTTTGCGATATGTGCTGGTATTACAACTGGTTATCGTTCGCAACTGTCCACGGTATGAACAAAACACAACTTCTTCCATAAATGACAACTAGATGTGTCGCTAGCACTATCTATGTGTGAAAACCGGAAACTAACCAACAGATTTATAGTGTATACGTGTATATGAGAAAATTTATTATTTTTTTGTTCGATATTTGACAGGCATTGTATAATGTAGTTTTTTTAGTTTCACAATATTACCATTAAAAATTAACTTATAAATTGTTAAATAATTTAATGGCTCAAAAAATTTCCAATTCAACCAACTTTTGCATTGCATTTTTTGTTTTTAGGGTTTAATTACATATTCTGGCTTGATGGGTGCCGGCTTACCTTGAAGCTTATGCTGCAATTATATCTATATATTTATACATACTACAGACAAGAATTGAATTTGGAGCATTGTTTGTAAGTGAGACTAAAATAAGTTAGTTATGAATTAGCTGTGCCTGCAACATTTCATTATTATTCGCATTTTAAAATTTACATTGCTAATTTCGTTGGGATCCTTACCATTTTTAAAAGTTAACTATACTGAACAAGTTATTTTACAATTTTTAGAAACTGGGTTGCTTAGTCCCACTATAATCTTTATTGCACACCTTATGTTGCACTTATGCAAACAGCTCAAAATACCATTTAGCCATAAATCATTTTTAATCACCTTATACCTACGGAAATTACCTATAAACATCTATCCGCATATAAATTATCTGCGCTCGTAAAATAATAATATATTCATTCTAAATCAATAAAAATTTGCATAAATTGTAATTTCAAAAATAATTGCATGTTGCACACACAGTTAATTTAAGACAAAAAAAAAATAATTATTTGTTTAGTTTCATTAGAAAGAAAAAAAACAAGAAATTAAAATTAATTTGTTTGGTACTTATTAATATAATTACTCATTATATAGTTAATCGCTCCAATAATTACAGCGTAACATATAAGAAAGTAAGCACAATGCCAGCACCACAGAATTGATTTACAACTAAGTATCCAATCTCTAAATCGACGAATGGATAAAAAATCGCACGCACCCCCAGCCGGCAATGCATCATTGCGTTGATAAATTTATCCGCTTTAATAAGTTCTGACTTATATAAGTCACACACCTATTGAATGAATTTCTTTTATGCCACCAGACATTTAAGAAATGTTTTTATTTTTATTTTTCCCATTCCATTAATTTCTAAATCATGCGTGTGATTTTATATGTTCGTAAATGTAAAACAAATTGATGAGCCCCAAAACGAGATGCCATTGAACTGTTTATTAGTTACACATGCAACGCGAGTTTCGTATTTCGTTGTTTTGAACACTTGGATCAACATTTCGACATCATATGATTCAATTGGGAATTTGTAGTCTAGATATGCATTCAAAAATGTTGTGTGCTGCATGAATGCACGGAATTATAATTTTTAGGTTTGTTATACGGCAACACATTGCGGAACCGTTTAAAATTATACAGTACATATATATTTATAACTGTAGGCAGGGGTGTACCTTTATATATGTATATAGGCGCATTTTCACGGCCAACTGAATGAAAGCATTTTAAGTAGATCAATAATGTTGGTATCTGTGTAATGGATCACATTAACCGTTTACGTCGTTCACTCACATAAAGACTTTCCATTTTTCTTATCACCAAATAATTATCTCGATAGTACGTGCGTATATGTAACATATATCCCATAAAAACCAATTAAACTCTCTAAAGACCTCGTCGCCGTCGACAAAATCGAAATCAGCCTCCCCGTTCTTATATATGATTAATGATGAATATTAGCTACAGACATTTTGTGTGCCGTTGCCGTATCAAAAACACAAAACATTCGAATCGTAATTCGCCCAACCCATGCTGTAATTACAAAATTTTCTTTTCAGTTTTCGTTTTGTTTGTGAGGATTATCAAGAAATTCGATTAGATAAGAATTAAAAAAAAAAACAAAATTAATTTCAGTTTTTATACAAAATCAAAAGTGCGCGCGCGCACGGTGAAGACATTCATTTCCAAATCTGGAATTGTACACAAAACAACAACACAAATTGGTTCAATTAACTTTCACTTGCGCGCGCGCGTAAATTATACTTACATGAATTATTTATGTTCTTATGTGCTTACATGTAACTCGTGTTACAAATAGATAAGCAGAATTGGCAGTATTCCAAACATTTCACATTAAAGTCTCAAATTTTTGCAAATAGCAGCAAAAATGAGCTTAGTAGAGATAAACTTCTACAAGTCACAGAAGTTAAGGGAAATAGGAAGACCGAGGCTGCAAAACGTTAGGTAGGAGTAGGATGCTCGAATATACTGGGGTATATTCGGAGAGAGATCACCGTCAATGGCGTCAGAACCGTCCCGAATGACGCTTGTTGAATCAAAAGTTCAAAATTTCCAGCCTTTCGAAAAGCAGTTAACAAGTGAGGAAATCGGATTGAAGCGTGAAACAAAAGGAAAAATGTTTATGCAATCGCTGATTCCCGAGTAACAAAAATCAGCACTCCATTTAGAAAACATGACAAGCTAGATTCTAAATTTGAGCCGAAAGAAGATCAGTTTTCCAAGCGTAGACACAGAACAGAACACGAAGATCGAGAAACCGCGGGTCTACATATACGAGTCCAACAAAATGGAATAGAAGAACTGAAAGCTGTGATTTCGCCTTTTGTTACGAAGTTACGAAGGTACAAGAAGTTAAAAACTGATGGGCGACCGAATAAAGAAGTCGAGGAAAGAGGTTTACTGTTTGCACTGAACGTTGTTGTCTGGAGCTCTAATGTATTTTTGAACCTTCAGACATTAGAGACAGAGTTGACAGACATTAAAGACAGAGTTGATGGCGAAAAATTCAGGTAAGGAAGTTTTTCCACTGATTTAACATCGAAGCGAAAACAATTTCGGTTGACGTTGCGATGATCGAGGAGCTGGTGGAGCGAGCAATAAGAAAATTGGCATAAAGAAAACCACAGAAGGTTCAAGAAACCATCAAATCCAAAGGCAAACGCTTGATTCTAGCTCGGATTGTGCAAGAGAAAAGGAAAGGAGGGACGAATTGGCTTATCAAATGGAGCAAAGATGCTTGGTCTACTCCTTAACCATTCGTCCATCAAGTGATTTATTTGAGTACAGTAAAATTCGTAAAATTTTGTATGGACCGTTCCAAACTCGTTGTGCATGTTGAGATCTGCTTTTCCAGTACCTGGAATTCAGCCACACTAAGCCAGCTCGTCGAAAATTGACAAATCTCCCACTCTGGTTGTATTCTGATTTATTTCTGGCGTTCGTGCCTTTGTTCTCTACTGCGGGCCGAATTTTTGCCCATTCGTCTTTGTTCAGCTACGTTATTTTTGCGGCCTCTTACTGCTTGACAAATCCGCGTCGTATTCCAGCACACCTCCTCAACTCCACTGCGTGTCATCTTTGCACGGCTCTCCGACGAGGCCTCAGATTGCCTAGCTGGATTGCTCTCTTTTCAGAAATCAACTCCTCTGCCGGATTCATCCTCAATAATCAAACTGGAATCTTCTGCTGGCCTTCTCCCAAGGATCTTTGCTTCATTTGACAAGCTCATTTTCTCTGGCCGTAAACTTTCTTTAATCGGACTTGCACTATCTGAGCTAAAACCAAACGTTTGACTCTTGTCTTGATTGCTTCTTCAACCCTCTGTGGTTTTCTTTATTCCCGGTGTCCGCTGCTCTTGCAAGTTTTCATGTTATTTACTTCGGGAATCAGGCTGCCTCGCTAAACATCATTCCATCGTTGCGTACACTCTCATATTTAGTGGCTTAACGCCCCGCATCTGAAGCATCTTCTTTGACATTTGATGTTACCTGGCTCAACACTGACAGATCTCGCTATTGAATTTCGTAGGTGCGAAAATTCCCCTCGAGCTTCCAGCAATTGGTTGTGTTGAGAAGGATTTATCTAGGTTCTATCGGCGCTCTGGAATAGCTTGCGATGTATTTGTTTCGAGACGGGTCTCCATTTGCTTAATTTTATTTTCAATCTCCTTGAACTGGCCGTCAACTTTCACTTCCGGAGACTCTATTTCTTCTCTTAGCTCTTTAACTTGGAGATCTTGGGCATGTCGAATTTGGTTGAGCTTCTGGTCTAACTCGGCAAACCGCCCACTTTGTTCTGCTCGTGGTTCTGCCAATTGTGCACTTTGTTCCTTACGAAGCTCAGTTCCTTATAGAGCTCGGTCCAAAGTAATCTAATCGTTCGCTTTGATGCTCGGATTTTGCAGCTTGCTGCTCTAATTTAGTGTCCATTGACTTGAGTTGAAACAAAAGAATCTGTATCATGTCTCCCATGTCCAAGAAGATTTTCTGTTGCTCGGGAGGAGACTGCTGTATTTATAAGGTTCTTCCTTTTTGCTCCATGGTTCCGGCTGCTTCATTTTTAACTTCTTCGCAAAGCTCGATTTTCTGCTCATCGTTTGGGGCAACTGGCGGAATCTCCGATGCTCCTGACGTCGGTGAAGATTGTCGCGATCTTCGCCCTCCTGTGTCAGCTTCCTCCTCCATGGCGCCCTGTAGTTTCGAATCCAGCTCGGTCTTATTGCCTTCGGTTGAAAGCTAGATGCTCTGCAGCTTTTCTCTCAGCTACTGTGATGTATAGGTGTTTAGATTTTTAACCATTGCTGGTATTTGCAAAATCCCACTCCCGACACCAAATGTTGATGATTACTGTGTATCACTTTGAAGGTTTAAATGAGGCAAAGGTTGACCTTTAAATTAAAGCTTTCTTAAGCAATTGTTACATATATTTATTTTAGCGCAATTCCAATAATATGAAAAGGAATTTATTCTGCTGAGATTTTTAAAATCAGCAGAAGATTTATAAAATACTTGACCAAAGTATTCTCTGAAGGTCGATTTGTAATGTGAGAGCTCCAGAGCTTTATAGAGTTCTTTTATTAATATACAAATTTTAGGTTTTTCACAAATGTCGTAGAACGTCCCTACCTTTAGAGAGCTTTAAGAAGTTCAAATCTGCTGTCAACGATAAACTTTTATTTCTATTCTAAGCCGACTCAAGAATTTCATAAATTTTCTGCTGGTTTTAAAAATATCAGCATTAATTTTTTTTATTTTTTATGATAGTACTGCTGTTGGCGTTGAATAGCATAATTATGTTTATTCCATTCAAAATTGAATCAAAATGTATTTACTCACCATCACACATTCACTAACAGTAATTTCCATAGTTTTAACCTTGAAGTCAAATTGAAAGTATGTAGTTCGAAAATTGATTAGCAATACCAAGCTATCCAATGACTGGAGGACCTAACGAGTTTCTCTCGCTAGGTATAACACAGTGTTAATTAAATGAGTTGCGAAAGCAGTTGGAAATATTTTAGCCTTTTTTTTAATTTTGTAACTTTGGTTAGTTCATAACAGTTGTTGATAGATATCTGTAATGTTCATAAAATAAATTTTGCCTGATTTCGTATCTGCAAAGTAAGTTTAGATTTGTCAATCCTCGATAAGGGATATTTTCAAATTCAAATAAGTGAAAAGTCAAGTCGTGAACAGATTACTTCTTAGAACAAGACTCTTGGTGTGATAAACGTTACTTTCCCGACTGCCTAACTTTAGGTAACTAGGAGGTTTGCGAGGACATTAACACGCTTTCGTACCTTTTTCTATAGAGGCCTAAAGTTTCACTATTAACACTTTCCCTTTTAGAGATACTCTCTCTCTTTCTCTTTCTCTTCTCTCTCTTTTTCTTCTCTCTTTTTTTCTTCTCTCTTTTTCCCTTTCTTTTTCTCTTTCTCTCTCTATCTTTCTCTCTCTTTTTCTCTTTATTTTTCTCTTTATTTTTCTATCTATCTATCTATCTCGAGACCCCCGGTCGCTGAAGCAAGCATGTTGACCACTTTGCCACCGGGGCGGCGGAGGTATTTGGTTGGCTATAAATTCATTTGGCTCTTCTGCAATGGATTGTATTGTAACATTAATAGAACCTCTTTTTGTCGGGTGCTGCAATAGTTTGGAATACGTTCCAAGTTGCTGGCGAGACGTATAAGTAATTTTTATAGAGGAAAAGGGGAAGAAATCCTCGGAGGACCTCAAATCATTATTTCTACTGCATTTATCCTTCAATTACATATGATGAAGATACTAACTTCGGGTCTATTTATCAGATCAAATACATTCCAATTATATTTTTTGAAACCCAGTAAACGTGAGTATCAGACTGAGGAATCAACATAGACAGCTATGCATTAATTGACCACAGAAATCAGACACACCTAAGGAAAACAATAAAGGAATGTTATTATATGCCTTTAAAAGGAATCTTTGACCGTTTTTTTGATTTTTTTTAAAAATTGAAAAAAAAATAAAAATTTCGTTCATGTGGCTTACTCTGCTGGCCTTCCAGCAGTCCAGTTTTTAGGAGGTTTTTCGACAATTTCGGCGCCTATTTCGCGAATAACTGTCGCAATGTTATGTGTTAATTGTCTCTGGAGTATCCCTATAATATCCATCTTTAACGAAACTCCATAGAAAGAAGTCCAACGGCGTCAAAGCGCAGCTGCGCATAGGCCAGTTGACTTCTCCAAAACGGCTGATTATTCGTTTGTTAAATTCGGATCGTAAGAGATCGATTGTGGGTCAATTTGTATGGCATGTGGCGCGATCATGTTGAAATCAAATTTTATTGATATTCATAGCGTCAATTTGAGGTATCATAAAAAGTCTGAAAAAATGACTTTTCGACCAAAATCGACGTCATTATGAAGCTGGTCTATGGCCCACGCAGAGAGCTGATATCGAAGCGGATGGTCATTTGCTTTCATCTGCTGAGTCATCTGAGCCTTATAGGCGAATAATCCGAAGTGTGCAGTATTCTCCTCAGGTTGGTGCGACTAATGGCCAGTTACTGAGATTGGTGTCGACTTGAGGTCGATGAATGCTGTCCTACTCTATGGACAGACTATGGAGCTCGGGAACTACTTCTGCCATACAATAGCAAGCCTTTCTCACGAAATTTCTTCACCAACTTTACTAAAGCGGTTCCGCTTGGCGCTCTTTCACGATCCATATTTTTTTTTCTTTTGCACGTTTTCGGCTACACAACACTGACTTTGAAAATAAGTTTTCAATATCTCGAAACTCCTTAAGCGAACACATGATCGTTTCGTGACGCAAAATATGAAAATATGAATACTTGAATCAAATCGTTTAAAAAAGTGTTTTGATTACTAAGATGACAAAGTGCTTTGCTGTGGGCGTCAGGTATCATACATGCCATGTTAATTAGACGTGTTCTCTTGTCCATTCGTCGATTTCACCGTGAATTGAAAATTGTTTTAGCAAGGTTCTCTCCTCTAGATCCTAGGTAGGTTTTCTCGGATAAGTTCGAGAGAAAACCTGGAAGAGCTTCAAAAAAAAAAACGCAAGAAAAAATTTGGAAAAATTGGAATTCTTTGTTTAATCAGGAATGGTATGTTCTACTATCACATTTTCGATACTTTATCAAAGTTTGTGTCTCTTTTTCGTAAACTGAAATTGGCAACTATTTCGTTTACGAATTATTTATTAATATAATAATTTATTAATTAATAGTTCGGAAACCATTCCACAGATTGCAGAGGCCTCTCTCACGGTGATTTTGCCGACTAGACCTAAAGGTTTTGGGTCGTGCGGAAGTTGAGGCGTGTATACTCCTGACCTATACCGTGGAATAACAGAAAAAATAAAATAAAAGTAAAACCGGATACAAACGTACACCAAAATTACGTCGTCCGAGACTTGAGAAAAAAAATAAGATAATTATAACAGGGTGTGAAGAGACCATCCCGAATTACCCATTGACCCCTAGTAGCCGATGCCCAGCCACAACGGAGCAGTATAAAAGAGTAGGGATGTCTCTCCAACAATCAAAACCTCTCTTCACCCGGAGAGACCTCTAGAGGATCTCCCGCAATTCACACTTCGACAGATTGAGACTGCCGAAGTGCCACAATAGACAACACATATACTGGACTCACCACTCCGACTCTGTGGATGTCCTCCAAGGAAATGAATGTGATTGACAAGCCCAGCCTGTAGGAGTAGAACTGAAACAAAATGAAACTCCCCCTCCCAACATACCTACCCGAGACAATTTTAGTTATTCATCGTTGTTATATGGAAAAGAAGAGAAACCAACCAAAGGCATACGGAGAAAGAATAATAATCCTAATGCTTTAAAATAATTCGTATTCAATTTTATTATGTATTTCACAAGAAAAACTGTTAAATTGTTAAACTGTCATACTCACAAGAAAAACTGTTTTACTGTGATCCGACGACAAACCGGAAAACATCAGTGGCACTATTCTGTTAATTCCCCCGGGAATAGGGAACTGGGGAAAGATTTTACATAGCTTTTTATCTATAAATCAGTTTTTTCTGGCCTAATGCGAAAGAAAGTTTAATGTAAATATTTGTAAATTGGGAATAATTTTTCCATAGCGAAATTACCGGGGAAAGTTATTCCCAATTTTATTTTGTTTTCAAAAAAATTGCCACTAACTTTTTACGTTAGTATGCCAGAAAAAAATTATTTTAATAGATTTTATATGTAAATTCTTTCCCCATTTTCCTATTCCCGGGGAATTACCAGAATAGTGCCACAGAAGTCATACAATCTGACGCAAAATTATGTTTCGATTGAAGGAGGGTATACGAAAAAAAATACCCGAAACAAATTTATTCAAAATCATAATACGAATAGCGGCACGCGTTGTGGTATAGGTATAACGTAAAACCATCCAATGACTTGCGAAACCACTTTTATCATGCCCCGCGGAAGGGTTTGAATTTATACACACTTCGTGGTATGCATTTATTGTTCTTTATTAACAAATTTTATTTTTTCGTCGCTTTACAAAAAAATGGTAGGCGCACATAATTTTTTTTTATTCGAAGAGAGAAAAAAATTCACTCCCCCTCTCACTCTCACCGCACATCACTCGCACACAACAAAACGAGAAACACACAACAAAAATATTCCTCTTACACTGCTCTCGTTCGAACACACACACAAAGCCACATACGTTGGCCTCGCTTTGGCAATTATTCGAAGTTTACATGATACGCGGTGTATGTGGACAGGACGAAAATTAACATTAAGGCTTTTTTCAAAAAAAATTTTAGTATCAATACCAGAGACCAGATGGAAATATCATCAGTAATAGTCCAGTAAATGAAGGGGTCAACCTGTAAGTTATTAGTTGCGATTTTCATTTTCGGGTGATAAGTTGCATTTGGTACCTCATTAAAAATGAGACCGAGTTTTCAAGAAAATATTCTGTTGTAGGGGGAGAAAATGGCCCCAAAAGACCTGGAAAATCGATTTTCCGCAAATATCTCCCAAAATATGGTAGTTAGAGATTTTTTGTTCAGATAAACATTGAAGATCAGTTAATGCTCTATAAAAATGGTCCTGATGACTTTTTCCAAAAAATTTACCGTTTCCGAGATAAACGGGCCCAAGCGCACTTAAAATATTGAGTTTGTGTGTTGTACGGCGGAGAGCATTTACACATGAACGGGTGGACAAATTATTCTATAACTTTGTTAAAAATGCATATTTTCTCATGATTCAAAGTTCATGTGAAAGAGGAAATCACCGCTATCATATCCTGTGACTTGAATCACGTTTTGACTCTTTGGCCATATAGGAAAAACGGGCCAAACTTTCTGCTCCCGCGCAATTTTGACCTCACCAGGAATTTGTTCCTATTTTTTTTGTATTGTACTCAGAAGGTCCTTTGTCATCTGTGAAATTTGTATAATCTAATTTTCTTCCATTTTGATTAAAACTTTGTTTGTTGAATCCCAATTTTTTGCTGTTTTTGGAGCGCGGGGAAATTTTGTAAACAACCAACAATTAAAAATGCATACATGCTCGGATTGGTCTTTATGACATATCATTTGAAAGCTGAGAACGTCTACTTTTTGGCTGTGCAATTTTTTTTTTTTACTAAATCGGCAATTTCCAATAAATTTGGAAAACCCATGCTCAACGAAAAAGCTCACTTTTTCCTTTCGTGGCTTTTTTCTCCCGGCTCTTTATTTGTGACGTTTTGACACCTTGACTAGTGTAAAGGTGGAATTCTCACCTTTCTATCATTGTATATAAAGTGTTCTCATTGATACGTGGGGAAAACCCGAATCCTAAACGTAATGCTATAATTTCATTACTTTCATTTGCTTCTGTCGTATCTCGGCAGCATTGGGCTCATTATGTCCGGCAGTGGGTTAGAAGAATTGATGAGTATTTATTACGCGGCTGGAACGTCCAAAAAATGCTGTACGGACTCCGTAGTCACCGTAGTTTTCGATGGCTATGAATGCCATCACGATAGTATAAAAGGGTCAGAACGTTTGCGACGTGCAAACAACTTGTCATGCCCTGCCATAAGGTTCGAGCCTAACATGGTTTTACCAGGAAATGTTTTTTGTCCAATAATAACAATAAAATTCGCTTCATTCAGTATTTGAACGATGTTCTGAGAGAGAATGGCATTTCCGTTAGACAAGCAGTAGATGATGCAGGCTCGAAAGAATGTAAGGGAACATGTTCATGAAAGAAAGCAGGGCTACCATGCTCATCTATTTGTGATTCATGTGAGTCTCGCCAGTGTTCGAATTATAAAGACAGCCAAGATACGTTATCCGAAGAGGTAGAACGAGAGGAAACTCTAGAACCAGAAGGAGTTATTGGTGAGGGCGACTTTCAAGACCAAGAAATATTAATGAAGTCTTGTGACGGTGACTGGTGATTAACAGATTTATGTCATAATTTCAATGTATTTTGCCGAGAATCTGCAAGAAATTGTTGTTGAGTATTATAGGTAAATGTTCTTCACTCTTTAGAGATTATAGTTTTCGTTAGGAAAAACCTCATTGGACAATAGTTTGTCTGTCATATGGGCAAAACTGATTTTCACTAGTTTTTCGCCAATTGGTGGGGTCCATCCTGCTGTAATTAATCTTATGGTCTGCTTTCCCTCATCTCCGAGAAAAACAAAACGCTCGGGAACATAAAAATTCTTGAAAATTACATAGTTTACGGCGTTTCCCATTTATGGCCCCGAGGATTTTGCCAGTGGATGGATTGTAGTGGCGGCATCTACAATTGGTTTTCACAGTCCAGAACATTGAAAATAATGTATTTGCAACACCCCCCGTCTCACATTTTGTAAAAAACTTGCATATTTCATAAGTCTCAAAATTTTGGATTTTTCAACCCGACTTTTTGCAAAAAATATTAATATTGCGAAAAAAATTGTTAGGTCCATTTTTGTAGAAAATTAATTAATCTTCAATTCTTATCTGAACAAAAAATTGTTAACTGCCATATTTTGGGAGATATTCCCGAAAACCGATTTTCCGGGTCTTTTGGGGCCATTTTCTCCCCCTACAACAGAATGTTTTCTTGAAAACTCGGTTTCATTTTTAATGAGGTACCAAATGTCACTTATCACCAGAAAATGAAAATCGCAACTAATAACTTACAGGTTGACCTTTTTTGCCTCCTTCATTTACTGGACTATAAAACTATTTTAATTATGGCGGATAGTTCCTTCATTTTGGTAAATCTTTTGACGTTTCCTTCAGATAATACACAAAACAATGAATAATACCCCGTGAAGTTAGAACTAATTCAGTTTTCTTTTAGTTGTTTTTTTTTGTTGTTGTCAACACTGTTGATGCGCATCAAATTAAGAAATAGGGACAACTTGCATAATTGTGCATGGCATGCAGAATACATATAATTCATTTCATAGATACTATATATCATTCCAATTTGGATGCATGCATAATTATGCACATCTGTGTCCAGTCTAAAATTACAAGCGCCGTTTTGTGAAAGTAGAAGCATCATTGAGAGATCCTCTAGTTTTATATCAAATACTTTTGTAACATTTTAGTTAAATATTATCATATTGGCGCCAGCTCATTTAGACGGTTTATTGGAATATAGACTGACAAAATCCGACAACTGGCATGAAATGAAATTGTGAACTTAAACAAACCCTAACAGTTTTCTATTTGGTTGAATAAATAATTATAGATTCATTCGTCAAAGCTAAAGTTCTATAAATTGTTGAATTTCCGTTTAACCAAAATTCTATATTCGTATCAAAGAGTTTTTAGTCACCATCACGCATATATACAATACATATTACCATCGTTTATGTATATAACACGACCGTGTACATAAGGCTAATTAATTTTGAAAATTTGTCACGTTTTATTATGAAATTACGGTTTTTTTTTTTGGTAGCAAATATCAATAATGGAAACTAATTAATATTCATGAATTCTTTATGTAAACCCTGTGTGAACCGAATTGTTACAACATGTGTGGTAAAATATTTACCATGTTGCTTATATTTTGTACTAAGTCAATGTCACCCGAAATTATTGCAATCGATCTCGCGCTCACCAATAAGTCAAATTAAAGTCAACTCTTATTTATAAACACTTCAAGTGTTCTGCGTAGTCTGTCTGTATATTATGTATAACAACAAAACTTGCAGATTTTTTATACCCAGTTTTGATTGATACACCCAAATTTTTATGACAATTTTAAGGTTGAACACGCTTGAGACTTAAGACAAATGCGCAAAAAAAATTACAATTGTCTTTTATAATTATTTGTAATTAAATATTTTATATAAAACGAAATTCAAGGATGCTGTATAAAAATTTTAGCGTCGTTAAATAATATATACAGAGTCTCTTAAAGGTCTTAATCTTTAAGATAAAGATGATTGTGATATGGTTAAGTTACAAATTTTTGGTATTGTCATTGTTCGGTGTTCCTCATCTTGAGTAGTAACTTTTACTTTACAAGTGGAATTGATTTAAATACGAAATTGGAGTGTACTCGTAAGTATATATGTGTGTGTGTGGTCTCATTTTGATTTAGGGCGCAACGTTTTTATTTTTGGTTGCCTGAAGGCTACGCCGTCCAGACAATCGATCGGCTTGGAAAGTTACAAATTTTCACTTTATTTATAGAATAAATTTATCTTACAAATTATTCATGTATTGGAGTCTCAATAAATATGTATCAGCTGTCGTTAGACAATTCATACAAATTCTCGTACATACAAATTTTTTACCTAATTTGCACTAGTTTAATTACTTGTACTTATCTATCGCTAATCAAGAATTTTGTATTTTAACATCCGTTGTTATACGTGTGTCGCAAGTGTATTAATACTTCTAACATCCGGAATCTTGATCAACGCATCATTAATTACTTTAGAATTCCCCAAGCACTATGCTACTAACTCGAAAATTTCAAACAATACTGTGGTTTTTTCAAATATAGACCAAAATATAGATAAATGATCCTAGAGATCGAAAATTCAAATTATTTGTAATTGAATTGTAAAAAAGTGGACTAGTGGAGATTCGTGAATTTGTATTCTGGCTTAGACACAGAATGGTGTGGTTTTACAATAGATAAGACATCTCTACGACATAGTTAGTTGTCTATGAATTTTATCATAAAGGGTTGTCCAATTGAGACGCAAGAAAATAAACGCAAACTAAAACCACAAATGTTTATTTTTGAATCAAGTTGGGTACTTTATTTTGAAGGTTTATCGAGTCAATTTATCTATGAACTATTATATAACTCAAATGTTCATCACGGCTAGATTTACAGACGCCGATCCGATGGTCAACATTTTTGATGACGAAGTTTTTTCAAAAGGAACGTTTTCGTGGCATTTATCTCGGTAATTATGATGTTTTTTAGAGCTTAGATGTTATCTGGACTATCAACGTACACTTTGCTTTTTAAAAATCCCTATGAAGAACCTTTGCAATTCGTCAATATCCTCACGCATTGTTGAAAATGTAGACAACCCAAGTTGATTCCATCAAGCTAGGACAAAAAATATTTCGTTATCGTTGTATGGTATCGCGTAGGATTGATGATAACCGCGTTTCCGTCCTCGTTTTCACAAAAATAAGGTCCGAGGATGCCTTTTGACCACAAAGCACACCAAACAGTCACTTTTTCAGGATGCAGCGGCTGCTCTTAATATTCACATGGATTCTCATAGGCCCAAATCGTTCGTTTCAAACGAACTTATAACATTTCTAAAAATTGATTGTTTAAACTGTCATGACTGGAAAAGGATTCGAAAGAAAGGTCTTAGTAATGGTTAGCCTTGAAAACAATTTCAGATCAATTTTCATGTGTGGGGTCCAAGAAAACTCGTTTGAATATATCGTATGAAATATTCAATCGAGTTTTTTCAAGCTTTCCATATTAAATGTGACGAAGGATTTTTTTTTCCAGTGGTAACCATCACCAAGACCTTTCATTTGAATCATTCTCTGGCCATAACACTTTAAACGTTTTATTTTTAGAAATTTTAAATTTTCGTATGCATGTATCAAACGAGTAAGCATTTCTTGAAATGAGTTTTCTCAAACTTTTCACATGCAATTTGACAAGGAATATTTTTCAGAGGTGACCATCACCAAGACCCTTAATTTGAATCGTTATCCAGCCAGGACACGGGAAACTTTAAATGTTTACAAAAATTTCAAATTTTGTTTGTATGATATATCCAAACGAGTTTTCCCAGTCTTTCGACGTAGAAAATGACCTGAAATTGTTTTTCAAAGGTAACCATCTTCAAGACCTTTCATTTTAATTATTCTTCAGCCACAAAGTTTTAAACGATAATTTTATAGAAATTTTCAAATGTTGTATGTATGAAATATTCAAAAGAGTTTCCCGAAGGTTTCCACATGAAATGTGACAAATGAATTTTTCCAGAGGTAACAATCACTAGGATCTTTTATTTGAATCATCATGAATTTAGTAAAAAAAAAAAATATTTATTTTGTATTAAAATAAAATACTTTTAATATAGGGTTATCCAATTCGAGGTTGATAAAGTAGAAATCTGTATACCGACATCTGTCAAAGATAAACGTCAAGTACGCTGTCATTTATTTAGTTGACATTCTGCCATTTAAGAATATGGAGCATTTAACAATCGACCAACGCGTTAAAATTATTAAATCTGCTGATGCTGATTTTTCGAACAAAATTTTTTTCAGTGATGAAGCTCATTTTTCGCTTGGTGGATACGTTAATAAGCAAAACTGTAGAATTTGGGGCTCAGAAAATCCACAATTGATTGTAGAGAAGCCATTACACCCGGAAAAAGTCACTGTTTGGTGCGCATTGTGGTCTGGTGGTGTGATTGGGCCGTATTTTTTTGAGAACAACCATGGACGAACCGTTACCGTCAATTCTGAGCGCTATGGCCGCATGTTATCCGATTATTTTTTTACGAAAATCGAAGATTATGATCTTGACGATATGTGGTTCCAGCAGGATGGAGCAACCAGTCACGTAACACGAGCAAATCGAGATCTTTTGCAAGAGAAATTTCCTGGACGTTTGATTTCGCGATTGGCTGATGTCAATTGGCCTCCAAGATCCTGTGATTTAACGCCTTTGGATTTCTTTTTGTGGGGCTACGCGAAAGATCGTGTTTACGTAAACAATCCTCAAACTCTTGACGAATTGAAAACTAATATTCGTAAGGTAATGGCCGAGATGCCGCCCGAAATGTGCCGAAAAGTCATTGAAAATTACCTCAAAAGAATCAAGGCCTGTAAGAAGTCCCGTGGAGGACATTTGAATGATATCTTGTTTAACTAAAAATGGCAAGGATCAATCTGTAAAATGAAATAAAAATTACAATACATTCCGAATATTTTGTGTGTTTTTTTTAAGTTTACTTTATCAAGCTTGAATTGAATAACCCTTTATTTCAATTGTTTATCTGCTTTATCGACATTTTTCGGTTGGATATTTCTATGAATCTGCCTTACCGGTTTACATTCCTTGTTGATTATTTTGAATCTGAAGAATTGGTATTTTTCGACTAACAAATATAAGTTGTTACAGCCAAAACTGCATTATCGACATTTTTCGACTGACTGTTTCGCCAAACATTCAGTTGAAATCTGAACAAATCTGTTGAACAATGCTTGACCTTACGTTGCTCGCGTGACCCATAAGGCCGTCTTGCACTTGGGATGTGAAGGTCTCCCGCACATTCGACTACCATTTTCTCTGATCAACGCAGCACGCCTTAGTGAAGTGCAGTGCCACCTGAGAGATGGCGCAAGTCGTTGTTGTCTTCTTTTTCATATAAAATAAATTGGCTGAAAATCTGTAAAAACTAAGCCATACACCGAATAGTATCAAAATATAAACTTATTTGGCTCTTAGAATAATAAGTGAATTACCTATAATAGCTATGATAGTAACATCAGACCGGGTAGCTAACGTAAAATTAAGCAAAAATAATGTGAAAATTTAGTGTATATTGTAACTTCTTAGGTTATCGGCGTTTTCAACATTATCACGAACACAAAAAATCATAATATTAAAATTAGCCGAAACGATACTACTGAAAATAGCAGAAAATTGGACAGAAAGAACTACTTTATCGACATATCGGTCGAAATTCTACCGGAAAAAGAAGTTGCTTGTTTACCTTCCCGTACAACGTGAAATGTGCCACAACACTGAATATGATGCTTGGTCGAAATTAGTCATCAATTGCACGGTGTTCTAAGAGCCAATCGGTGAACATACGCCGTTTATGATTATCAATTAGCTTGATTTCTTGTGTTAATTGGATCTTGTATGCGTGTAAATTCAAGCCCTTGTGCATAATTTGCAATAAACTGGTCCTTGAAATGCCCGGCAACAGTTTCTGGCCTTCAAGGCCTTGGTACATTAACCACAGAACCCGTAGCCACAAATTTACGCACCAAAGACCGATGATTGTTTCATTTGGGCGGTTATGGCGACAAAAATATTCACGAATTGCGTGAAACCTGTTTTTTATTTTTTATCATTTTTGTAGTACTCTTGAATAACTTTAACGCGGTCTTTAATCGAATAAGAGTCTATAGCGCTAAATGGCAAACATTCAACTAAGAAAATGAGACGAAATGACAGAAAACAAACGTGGCGTCTTTGTAAAATTATTTATTAAAGGGTTATCCAATTCAAGCTTGATAAAGTAAACTTAAAAAAAACACACAAAATATTCGGAATGTATTGTAATTTTTATTTCATTTTACAGATTGATCCTTGCCATTTTTAGTTAAACAAGATATCATTCAAATGTCCTCCACGGGACTTCTTACAGGCCTTGATTCTTTTGAGGTAATTTTCAATGACTTTTCGGCACATTTCGGGCGGTATCTCGGCCATTACCTTACGAATATTAGTTTTCAATTCGTCAAGAGTTTGAGGATTGTTTGCGTAAACACGATCTTTCGCGTAGCCCCACAAAAAGAAATCCAAAGGCGTTAAATCACAGGATCTTGGAGGCCAATTGACATCAGCCAATCGCAAAATCAAACGTCCAGGAAATTTCTCTTGCAAAAGATCTCGATTTGCTCGTGTTACGTGACTGGTTGCTCCATCCTGCTGGAACCACATATCGTCAAGATCATAATCTTCGATTTTCGTAAAAAAATAATCGGTTAACATGCAGCCATAGCGCTCAGAATTGACGGTAACGGTTCGTCCATGGTTGTTCTCAAAAAAATACGGCCCAATCACACCACCAGACCACAATGCGCACCAAACAGTGACTTTTTCCGGGTGTAATGGCTTCTCTACAATCAATTGTGGATTTTCTGAGCCCCAAATTCTACAGTTTTGCTTATGAACGTATCCACCAAGCGAAAAATGAGCTTCATCACTGAAGTAAATTTTGTTCGAAAAATAAGCATCAGCAGATTTAATAATTTTAACGCGTTGGTCCATTGTTAAATGCTCCATATTCTTAAATGGCAGAATGTCAACTAAATAAATGACAGCGTACTTGACGTTTATCTTTGACAGATGTCGGTATACAGATTTCTACTTTATCAACCTCGAATTGGATAACCCTTTATTTTCCTGCATCTCATTTGAACAACCCTTTATATCACGGGTGTGGTTTATTGATTTCAAAATATTGTTACAAATTTACCCTGTCAAGTCCGGTTCGTGTCATTGGATTGTGAATACTGTTATAAATTTGGTGGTTTTCTCGTAGTTTACACTGCTTTTGGAATATTCCTGAAAATACTGAAAATAAGCCCAACACCAAATAATGTTCACTATTATATATTCACTTTCCACAAGTTACAATAAATCACGCAATTTTAGTTCTAGAATCACTTTGGTTTATACAGAAGTAATATTCTTGACGGTTCTGTCCTAGATTACTATAATCTGCAATACCACAAAAGTGGCCCAAAACTACCTCTAATGCTACTACTTAAACCTAGATGTCACTAATCTTTCAAAAGTGTTATACATTTTGTAAACTTAAATGAGCAATTTTCTCTTAATAAATGTTTTGCCCACGCTGAATTGTTTGTCCCCCAAACCAATAGGCAAGATCGTAACATTAGCCCACACCTAAGCTTGTTCGTCTCGAACTGAATCCCAACTGCCACTTCTGTATAATGCTTAGCGTTCCAAATGGTTTCCGTCACTGCTCTTTTTTTATTCTGTAAACTACGTCATTAATCTTTATGATGGCAGTAAATGGTCACGTTACCCTTTGCACGTATGTCATACCTAGCCTTCATTCGATCACTTGCTAATCGAATTATATACAATGCTGATGATATACTATACAATGCTGATGATGGAACAGCACCAAACTTGTTTTTTGAACTCCGGTATGGCGTCCATTTACTTTTCCAGGGATCGGCGAAAAAATCCCGACTTTCAAAATCCCGACTTTGCTGAAACTTTAAAAATCCCGACAAAAGTTGGGTTTCGTTTTAAAATATTAAATATTAAATTTTGCTTTTTTATAGCTAAAAAGTCAAAATTTAATATTTAATATTTTTATAACTATCTAGGAGGTGTCATTATTAGATTCTATATAATCCGTTTCTATGTGCGGCACGCAGTGCGATATGTTTACTGATCTCGGCTCCTACGTCCCCCGAAATAAAAAAATCTAAAACCCCTCGGAGGGCTAAGCGAAGGGAATGCAGCGACACCGTGAGAGTTATCGAAGCAGTTAGCCTCTACAATTATTACATTTCAAAAAGCCAGCCCGCGGGCGCCTGAATTCATAAAAAAAAATTATAAAATCGGGCTTTTGAAAATCGGGATTATGAAAGTCGGGATTTTAAAAGTTTGGATATTGATTTCGGAATTTTGAAATTCAGGCAAACGAGCCCAACCCACTTTTCCATGGTACACCTCAAGTATTTGCATAATACTATTTTTCGGCACCAATTTTGAAAATTGTCTAACTTTGCTCTCCCATATTCGTTTTAAACAACCATCCTATAAAAGAAGGTTTTCCCACTGTGCCCAATAGCCTTCATCAAGGGTGTTTTATCTGGAATCTCACTTCATATTGGTTGACGATCTTCTATCTTATAACGCAATATTCGGGTCTAGTTACTGCTCCTTCCGGATTAATTCAGCCGTCTAGTACACATTGGGTAGCACTTTCATAACCCGTACACGCTTTCTTTTCGATTCAGCGTGCTATCTGTCCCTCCGGATTCTCAAATTGCAGCAACCGTTGTAACACCCCATGGTCTATTCGTTAATGGAATTTCTGGTCAACACTCGTCCTATACCATTATTGCTTGCATCGTCATCCAAAATAAATTTCACGTTGAGTATAAGTATTGGTGCGGCGTATTGCCCTTTCCGTAATTCAACGAATAGTTTATCTTGTTCTTCCTTCCATCCAAACCGCTAATTCTTCCTCGTTAATCCGCGTAATTTTGTTTGCAACATTTGCGATTTCTGGCACGAATGGTCTGTAATAGCCAATCAATTCAAGGACGTGTTTCATAATTTATGTAAATTTTTGGGTATTGGTCATTCCTTTACCGTTGATATTTTTGCTTCGTCTGTATGAATTAAATTGGTGGATAGTTTGTGACCCAAATACTTTACCTTTATTCTGAAGAGTGAATAGCAAGGTTGCTCACGTCACGTGCTCTTCTAAAGTTATTCCCATGACAATATATCGTTTCTCCCGCCCCGGTGGCAAAGTGGCCAGCTCAGCATGCTTGCGGCCGGAGGTCGTAGTTTTGATTCCCGGTGGTGACAAGGAAAAAATGTCACGGAAGAGAGAGAGAGAGAGAAATATATCGTCTAAATATACAAGAGTCGTTCTCCAATGTAATGCTTTTAGTATGCACTCCATTAATCGTTCAAAAAGTCGCAGGATCATTACATAATCCTAATGGCGTTACATTAAATTGCCTTAACCCATTGAACCCTATACTAAATATCGTTTCCTAATGATCTTCCTCTTGACCTGCCAATAGCCACTTTGAAGATCCAATGTAGAGAACATTCAAGCGCCCGATAATCTACACAAAATCTCATGCTGCCGTCCTTATTTTTCACAAACACTACTGGTGAGCTCCTCGGCCTTCTCGATGACTCGATAACTCCTGCCGCTCGCATGCCCTTAATCATTCGATCCACTTCTTCTTGTTTTGCCAAAGGCAATATTGTAGCCGAATCGGCTTCTCTGTTCCGGTGTTCTAGTAATCGATGCGCTTCATATTCTGCTCCGTACTGAGATCTTCTGTCCAGTTATGCTTAACATGTCATATTTTTCCTTTTGTTTTTCTGTCTTGACTTTTTTCACTGGATTTTTCTGTTCGCATTTCACAATGGTACTTGCCTCTTCATATTTTCCGCAGATTACCTCTTTCTTTGTTATTTTTGACTTATTCGAGATATTTAGTTAGGGGTGGCTCCCGAACTGTATTGGTGGCAGCTTTTCTCGGTGGTCAATTATTTCTCGCCTGATGGTTGTTAAATTTGAACTGGTCACTTGATGTTGACCCGTTGATTGGTTGTGTGCTTCCACTGGTGAAATGCTTTCATATCTGTGTTGCTCCTGTGTCTAAAGTCTAAAGTCTAATTTCTCATATTTCAAACTATCAATTGATTATCTCGTTTAAATTTAACAGTAAGAAACAATCGGTTATGCAAAATCTAATCAAAAATGGACCTATTATTCTGCACCAACTTCATCCTGATAGTCAATCAAATAAGAAATTGATAATAAATCATCGGATGCGGAAGAATTTTGGAAACCTGTTAGCTGCCTCGAAAAAACTTCAACGTGCCGGTGTACTTCACAAATGCTATTTTAACGGACAAGTTTACGTTCAAGAAAATCAGGTGGATAATCCCAAAATTATATTCTGTACATCGCAACTGCCAAATATCGTACCACAACCAACGACGTCCCAGCCAGCTGAATAAATGATGTGCTCTTCAATGGCTCCGTTTATGTATTCTGAAATTTATATAAGGTTATCTTCCTAGCATATGCAAAGTATTTATCATTATTATTTCTAAATATGATGGGCTGCCCATTCTTGATTTTTCAATTACTAATTATACCGAGGTAGATGCTATAATCAAAAATCTTAATACATCAGCTGCTGCAGGGTACGATGCAATTTCTGTAAAATGTATTCAGCAATGTAAACATTTCCTTATTCCTAACATTGTTCAATTAATCAATAAATGCATAGGTAATGGGCATTTCCCAGACTGCCTCAAAATTGCGAAAGTTCACGCTATCTTTAAATCAGGAAATAAAATGATACCTATTAATTACCGTCCAATTTCCATATTGAACGTTTTCTCGAAAATCTTTGAAAAAATTATGGTAGAAAGA
This sequence comes from Nephrotoma appendiculata, assembly GCA_947310385.1. Taxonomy (NCBI): domain Eukaryota; kingdom Metazoa; phylum Arthropoda; class Insecta; order Diptera; family Tipulidae; genus Nephrotoma; species Nephrotoma appendiculata. The sequence goes on from OX371223.1 coordinate 288,483,422, forward strand.
TTACATACATATTTTCTGAAGAACAAAATCATAAGCCCCTACCAATTTGGTTTTGTGGAAAAATCTAGTACCCAATCAGCTGCGATGTCTGTTCTCAATGAAATTTTATTAGGAATGGATAACAAGGATTATGTTGCTATGCTCTCAGTCGATCTTAAAAATCCTTTGATACTGTTCCGCATGACATTCTACTTCTAAAACTAAAAAGATTAAATCCATCCAACCCAACATTTTCACTCCTCTCTTCTTATTTTGTTAATCGTGTCCAATACACGGTTATAAGTGGTATTGAGAGCAGACCATTACAAATATTAACGGGCGTTCCATAGGGGTCAGATTTTGGACCGATAGCGTTTAATTTTTTTATTAACGATATGTTTAATTTAGAACTGTCAGGCAAACTAATTATGTATGCAGATGATTCGACTTTAATTTACAAATCCAAAAATCCTCTAACGGTTTTCGAACAAATCACAAATGATGTACTTAAAATTGAAATGGCTATGTGCAAACAAAATGAATATAAATTTGTCGAAAACTAATTACATATTTTTCAAAATAAAGACTTCCCAACATAATTTCCAGCTCATCTGTTTGTAAATAATAATAAAATCGGTCAAGTTTAAAGTACGACTTATTTGGGGTTAGTTATTGATGAGAATCTAAACTGGAAAGAGCACACATTGAAACTTAAAAAACTATTTGGCCTTACATTTTTGCAATAAAAAGAATACGGAGCTACATTGATGAAAAAACCGCTTGGATGATTTACAATGCTTACATTAATTCTAGACTTAACTATATGAGCTCAATATGGATAATTATAAAGATATGAATAAATACAAAGAAAAATCTGAAAGTTTTACAAAATCGGGTAATCAAAACCGTTAAACGTTTGCCCTTACTTACGGCAACTAAAACCATCTGTACATCCAAGATATTGCCTATTGACGTCTTAACATTAATCTTACTTCTGTAGGTGAGATTCATTCGTACAACACCAGAAGGAACAATAATACTAACTTTTTATACCGACTGTAAGCACAATACGTGGACAAAATAACCCATTCTATAAATGTCTCTTTTTATTTATTGAATTGCCAGACTCTTTAAAAAATGAGTAAAACATATACAAATACCAGATGTCACTAAAATCATATTTAATTACAAAGTGGCTTGAGACCTAATCGGATAAACATTTAGAAGCGAACATTTGACTGTTTTTAATGTTCTCGGTTGCAAACAATATATGTATATATTTACGGCAAGTATGAAATTGTCGTGGATGAATGAATAGTAAATAAAAAAAATAAAAAAAATAAAAAATTAAAGAAAGAATAAAAAAAAAAAATTCAACAATTAAAAATAAATAATAATTAATTAACTTTATTAGAAAAATTACCTAAGCGAAATAAGAAATAGTATTTTTTGCTTTATGTATGTATACGCTAGTACACATCATTTTTATTAACATAAATTGTTTGTCATAGTCTTAAGACTCTTTAAACAATAAATAAATAAATAAAAAAAAAAAAAAGTAATTACTAATCTAGAAATAGAGACAAAGTTTATGAGCCAATAAGTTGTGGGGCCTGCATCTGCCTCTTTAAATCTGAATCGTTGGAGTTTAACGAAACTTTATTTGAGTCCTTGTCCTTTGCCAAAGGTTTGCCTACAATGGCTTTCCGCTGGATTTGGGAAGGTGATCTTATTCGCGTTCGTAGGTTTTTCCGGTAATCCCGCGAGTTGTGTTGTGACCCATATTGTCACAGATCTTACAAGTAATCGGAATGGAATCTGCGTATGCCCGCTCGATATTCCTCTCGGTGTTTATTTCGCCGTATTTTATTAGATTTAATAGCTTGTGCAGTCTTATTAGTTAAAGCACAAGCAATGGTTTCAGCGAAAGTGGCTTTCTGTGATAAAGCCACCGCTGTGCATGACTCTGGATCCCATATGCCGTCAATGAAAGCATCCATTTTGGCTTTCTCGATATAATCGGCGCATGATTTGAGTATATATTTAAATAATCTTAGAATACTTGTCCAAATAGTAACTTATCAGTCAAAAACACAATAACAAATAATTTTCACTAGTTCACTTTCCACAATTTACGTACATCACACAATTTCATTTCACTAAAACACCTAGGCCGAATTCATACTTCTTCCTTCATTCATTCGAACAATTTTTTCGACCAGCCATATTGCTTCAAAATGACGTTCTGCATTTTTTCACAAGAGATGGTTGGTCGAAAAAATTGTTAGAATGAAGAAGTATGAAGCCTTATTAATTTTTCCCACTGTTCACTTCCACTTTTAATCTTTCGCGTACTATATCTCATGAATGATTGACTTATATTGTGCTCGTTGCACTCGCATTTATATAACCGATCGAATGTTCTAGACTCGCCTGGATTTACACAGAAGTACTATTTTCGACGGTTCTGTTCTAGACCACAATAATCTGCAATACCATAAAACTGCCAAAAACTAAAAAGTATGAACAATTTTGTCTAAATAAATGTCCGCCCATGCTGAATTTTTTGGACATCAAACCAATAGATGAAATCGTAACAGTAGTAATAAACCAACTGCACATATTCGTCATAACCGTGGTTTTTGACTGTCGTCAAAATTTTCTCCCGATCTTCCAAGTGATATGCCCACACGATGATATCGGAAGTAAAAATATGTAGTTTTTAATACTATAACGTGCTTCCTTTTAACGTTTGACATTTCCCAATTAATTTTCAATGATATAACAAATAATTTGCCACAAGTGCCAAGACGGTACACGTAAATAATTCATTATCTGTGTAGTAAAGCAGTTGTTACGCCAGTGGCCATGTTTTTGTTGCATTTTCACTCTGTACTTACTTAAGGACCCTAAGAGAGCGCCTCAATCAATTTTAAATATTCGTGTTATAGCAATTTACTTTATTGTTCTTTTTTCGGTGTAAAGATGGCATCGATGTCTAAAGCTGAATTATTTGCTTTTGTTTTCTTGCAATTCAATTACAAAATGTACAACAAAATTGTCTTAGTTGTTAAAAATAATTTGTTTTAGATATCATCACCCTTCGTTAATGCCAACCTTACATCCGATCAAAATATTTCCCGGCGTATTGCTTCAATAACGACCCTTATGAATTCTTCTAATTCGCTTTTATTGGAGGTTATTTTAGTTTTTACTCGTCTTTGTGACAACTGGCTCCATCATGTTCAAACCATTTTGGAAAGGTATTCGTCGACCCAATTCTGGGGAAAAACTTATTTCAACATGTTTAGATACCGCTCTCTATTCACTGTAACATTGGCGTGGTTTTCTTCAAGTAAGTAAGGGGTTTAAGTCAGGCCTGGTGAGACTTAACATTTATTTTGCATTGCTCTCAAGAAAACGCAACATCTTTTGGCAGAACTCCAGACGAATCTATTGGATTCAAGTAATTTTAAGTTTAATTGTAATGTAAACAAATTGAAATCTTTGTGCAAAATATGCGAAACCCTTCGACTGATAGCTGTATTCAACTTTAATTGTGTTGGTAAAATGCTAGGGTTGTTTTAGGTTAGGGTTGGCTTGAACCTTTTTAAATTTCGTAATAATAATCGTAATAATGGTCCCCCGACTGGCCGCATTCCTATTTGTTGAACTCCTAAACGCTCACTATCAAAATTGGAAGCTAGTTCATAATATTGTTGCACCAATCGTATTCTAACTGCATCTAGAAAAATTAAAATAACAGAAATATTCACTTTTGTTTTTGTAGCAACATTCGTGTTGCACCCTGTAAAATTTTGCTTAGAATATAATAATACAATCTACATATGTAGGATCAAATACAATTTTTGAAAGTTAATAATTAACTCTAATGATTATGTCCCTCATTTTAATTGTCACAGCTTAAACGTCTGACGTGTCAAATGCTGTATCCTGAAACTAGTCCGTAATTGAAAAATTTAAACACTCGTGTTGAGCTGGCCTCTTCCCATGTAGAATTGGAAAAACGAACAGTACAGAATTTTGAGTTATTTTTGGCGTCTCGAAATATGAAAACCAAATATGAAGGAGTGCTTCAACTAGGCATGGAATTAGGATTTTTATGTAGTTTTATGCCCGGTCTTCACTCGCAAAATTTTGTCATGATGCTAGAATGCCATGACAAAATATATTTGTATTGAATCTGAGCATGCGAATTACACCGTGACAATGAGAAAATTTATTAAAATTGCTAATGTTTTTGTCATGACACTGTGACAGAATGTGTAGAAAATTTTTATTTGATTCTCAATTAAACAAAATAGAGAACATAAAATGATTTTACATACATTTTGGTGTTAATAGTTGTGAGTGTAAAAATACAATTTTGTCATGACACTCTATCGTCATGACAAAATTTTGTGAGTGAAGACCGAGTTAAGTTTTAAATATGATCTAACGAAACCCCAATTATTAATTGATTAATAGCGCTTTTGAATTTTCAACTAATATACTGCTATCCTGCTGTTTAATTTCTTTTTAATTATTTGTCTAACAAACAAATTGTTTTCCTATGAATCGGCTTTATTACCACAACCTTATAGATCATATGGGCCAACTATAGATGGAATAAAAAAAATAACAGAAATAACGTAAGAAACGAAGACAAACAATTATTATTCCAATTTGACTTTTCGGCTATAGATTACTTAAAATATTAAGTTCATTCAAAAATATTATATTAGATTTTTTTGTTTCTAAAATCTTGAGTGAAACATCAATAATTTTGAGTATAAACGTATTACATATCAACAAATATTTATGTTTAAAATTAAAAAAATATTTATATGCGGTTTAAATTACCGCAATTCGATAAATTATTTTTTTAGGTTAGGTTGGTTAGGTTTAGAAAAATACAATTCTACAGTGTAGTGAAAATTATTTGTGTTTTTATATTCATATTAGTATATGTGTACATGAATATTTTATAAATAGAAAAGATAAAATACACGAACAATTTCAAATTACAATATTTAAATTACTAAACATGCATATTACATTCAACGCACTAAAATTTGTATGAGTTTTGTTGTTGTATTTTTTAAATTTTTTATACTTGGATGAAAATTTTCGCTCGGCTATTCTTTTTAAGTGACAGCAAAATAAAACGCAATTACTGTTATAGTTTTTATTTTTGTTGAGTATGGTCGAATACATATAAATCCTATTTTTCGCTCTCTTACGTTATTCTTTTTATTCCATCTATTGTTCCCACTTAACCCCCAATTATTAATTGATCAATAGCGCTTTTGAATTTTCAAATAATGTACAGGTAAACCTCGCTTAACGAAGGGGTTCGGTTCCTGGAAATGCTTCGAGGATTCGTTAATCGAGGCATCAAATTATATGGTTTTATATGAGAAATAGTGCAAATTTAATAAAAAAAAAAGTTTTCAGTACAAAAATTCAGTTTTATTTAGAATAAAATAAATAATAAAAATCGCTAAATAAAAAATGCAAAGCATATCATAAAAAGGAAAACACTTATAGGGCCCATACACGACACAATCATGCATGTGCAATCGTATAATTGTGCATGCTGATCGACAGTGGTCTGGTATGGTATTGATTGAGTGATTGCACATGCTGATTGTGTGATTTTCAAATTTTTTGATATTTTCTTGTTTCTGCATGCAAAACTGAGTCGTGTATGTGTAATTTACTCAGTCTAATGTTTTAACTCGTGTGTGTTACAGTAAATATGGCAAAGTTAATAAATAATAAAGAATTTAAGATTCTCAGACGTTTTTCCAGTTGCTAGAATTTCGAATGTCCATATCCACTACGTTTTTTATACCATTCTTTCATCCAAAGTTGCCTATTACTTTTTTTCGTATTGCTAGTCCAATTAAAATCGCAACCCAAGCTTCTTCATACATATTTTAAAACTGATAAATGTGGAAAATGCATGTATCGTGGCTCGTGAATTTAAAAATCATGATTGTGCAATCAGACGATTGCGCACGCATGATTGTGTCGTGTATGGGCCGTATAATACTAAAATCAGTTTTTAAAAAAGTTATCGATTGTAAGTTGTTTTTTTCTCTCGAACTCGTCTAACATTTGTTTATAACACAACATATTCTTTTGGATTGCGGGAATCACAATGCTACTTCTGTTTTCATATGGATGATTATTTCTTATGTTTCATCCATTTTTGAAAAAATTTCATTCAGAGTGTGGCGGCTTAAATTTTTTTGTAGCTCTTCATCTTCTGTTGATGATTCAGAACATGATTCTGCGGGCTCGTTATTTAACAAATCTCGAATGCCTTCTTCGTAAAACTCCTTCAAAATTGGCTTGCGTTGCCATTACCACAAAAATGAAGTAAAAGAGACGGATTTTTACTTTTAACATAAAAGCTGTTTTGGCATCGCATCATATAGAAAAATGCAACGAAATTTTGTCCCAAGAATATGCAACGAAATAAAAGAAATAAATAAAGTAAATAAATACGAGAGAACCAAAACACGTTGGTGCGCCAATTTTGTTTTGTGCTCTCTCTATGCACCTATTTCACATCTACGATCAGGCCTGTCATTTTAGAGTTGAAGAGGGGAGTAAATTCTATATTTTCTGGTACTTTTACTTTAAGAGTACTTTAAGAGTACTTTTACTTTAAGGGAGCATTTTTAAAATTTCGAACTATTCTGTCCACATTATACCTTGTTTTTCTATTATTGGACCAACACTCACCTTACCGGTAATGAGCGTAATATTTCACAATAAGATACTATACGTCGAATAAAGTAAATAAATTTTTACAATTATTAACCAAAGAAGCCCTGTACTTGTCGATTGTTAAATTACGAAAATGTGTAAATTATACTATATGTCAGGAATAAGATTTTTGATGATTTTGATGCTTGAAGAATAACTGAAACTAAAATATTTTCAGAGAAAAATAGAACTTACGAGAATTGTCTAAAAAGCTTCCGACCTAACAAAGATACGAAATATTTTTTCTTCAAAGTAATTTTTATTTCTGTACATAGTTTCCATTTAATTTGTTGCCTACATAGTCTCCCTGACAATGCACTTCTCCCACCGATGCTCACATCTCTTGAATCCGTCCAAATAGTATTGCGCTTCTTTTTATGCAAAATAATTGTTTACGAAGGTAATGGCCTCCTCATTCAAACAAACATCTTTGTTCTCCAAGCACAACTTTTAGCTTAGGGAACAAAACCAAGTCGTTTGGGGCTAGATCTGATGAATAGAATGGGTGGTGAAGCATTTAAAATCGTTAATCGTGGATTTACACCATGAGCACGATTTTTTTTCTGCATTAATGGTCTTTTTTCCGTAATTTCTGCCATCAGTTTGTCAAGTAATGATACGTAGTATGCTACTGTAATGGTTTCCTTTTTGAAGATAATCGATTAAGATAACTCTATGACTATCTCAGAAAACAGACGCCAACACTTTTCCAGCCAAAGGCACAGCCTTTGCCTTTTTTGGAGCCGATTCTCCCTTGCCAGTGCACTGTTTCAACTATATTTTTGATTCTCGAGTGAAATGGTGTATACAAGTTTCATCAACAATAATTAGCCTTCTCAAAAATTCAGATTTATTGCGCCTAAACTATGCCAACAGAGCGTTAGAAATATTCATTCAAACACGTTTCTGATCCAAAGTGATCAAATGCGGCATCCGAGGCGCGTATCAATATGTGACAAATACGTCCTCTGGACATATTCAGAGCCTTCTATCCCTCTAACTTTAATTCGACGGGTGTCTAGTGCCATTTGGTGAACTTGAGGAATGTTATCGTCAGTGGTTGCAGTTTTTAGACGTCTCAAACTTTCATCGTCATCCAACCTGGTACGGCCAAAAAAATAAATATTTGATGACAGCTCGATACTACCACTTTTCTATAACTTGAGGAATGTTATCGTCAGTGGTTGCAGTTTTTAGACGTCTCAAACTTTCATCGTCATCCAACCTGGTACGGCCAAAAAAATAAATATTTAATGACAGCTCGATACTACCACTTTTCTATTATCACAAAAATACTCTCGTATACACTCACTCAAACGATTATCAAACAACTTACAATGCGCGAGTGCTGCCATCTTCATGTTGAGGTCGGAACTTTTCAGGCAACCGTCGTATAACTTTGAAGGGGAGTATGAAATAAATTAGGAGTAGTCTCAAACCATCTAAAGTAGTAAAAGACTCCAATAGCAGCACATTTGACAGCACTGTCTACGAAATCAATTAATGAGCGTAATATATAAATTAAAAAAACAACAAAATAAAGTAAATACGAGAGAACCAAAACACGCTAGTGCCGAAAATAAATTTTTGGGCTCAAACTTTTTTTATTTTATTTTTAGGTCTATATAAATCAAGTGGGATAGAGCCAAACCAAATCAGTAGGCTTAAGCTTTTTTAAAATTGCAAGCCCCATCTTCGTTGTTTAAATTTTTAGCCTTAGGCTCAAACTTGGGATTTTTTGTTAATTTTTTATTCGTTATTCCGAGGTATGTATTCGTGAAGTGAGGTTTTTGTATCATAAATTGATATTCGTTGATACGAGGTTTCGTTAAGCGAGGTTTACCTGTACTGCTATCCTGCGCTGTTTAATTTCTTTTTAATTATTTCTCTAACAATCAAATTGTTTTCCAGTGAATCTGCTTTATTTCCACAACCTTATAGATCATAATCTTTCGGATAACATGTTTTTAAAATATTTTTGCTAGTTGTTGGTAGATGTCACTACTATTCTCTAGTCTTAAGCCAAGGTGTTAGTAGGTTGTCACTATTAAATTTTTAACAATCAAACAGTTTTTTAAACATCATAATTGTGATGTAAATATTTAATATTTTCAAATTCTGTAGTTTAGTGGTGCCATCTTTTATAGTTTTAATATATTTGTTAATCTCTTGCATTGTCGGTTTTTTGGAAACGGTTGTTTCGCGGTTGTTGTAATCTTTTCATTGTTGGATCTGATTTTCAGTATATAAACTTGTAGATTTTATTTCTTTGCCTTAAAACTTCCATCCTCAATGTTATCTGTTTTTGCAATTTTTGTTATAAGACGATTAATAAGGGTGTTTCTTTCATTAGTAATTCTCCACTCCTATTGTTTTCGTAAGATGTTGAACATGAACATTTTGTGCATTGTTGTGAAGAATAAATCTTATTTTTTCCACTAATTGCCATCATGTTAGCCGGACTGTTGTCGCATCGTAAGAAGGATGGGAGAGTTAGAGTTATTAATGCATTGACAATTAAGCAGCATCTTTGTGTTAGAACACTAATGGGCAAGAATTTAAACATGATTCAATTTCGCACGTTACTGTTGTCAATCCAATAAGTGTTAACGTGGTTTTGCCAATTTCTCTTCCTGTTTCAGTATTACACCATCGAAATCGAGGGTTTTTATATGATACAAATATTTTAGTCAAAATGTTTTCTTATTTTTTTTTTTTTTTGGATATATTCGTTTACATCTAAATATAGTTTGCTTCGGTCGACTAATCTATCAGTTTTAGCGCATAAAATATTTAACGACAATAATTTAATGTCATCGTCTTTGATTTCAAACGATTTTATATTATGTGTCGCTATATCGCTTTACGATTGAATTTCAGTGCAAGAGGAAATGGTCCGTGATACTTAAGAACACAAAGCCAATTGGAAACATATGGCGTACGCGATCATATTTTCTTTAGGAATTCCTTTTCTTATATTTTGTGTTGGATTAAATTTGATTAATATTCCGGAGCCACAATACCCTTATGCGTTTTACCAGTACACAACTATAAATGAAAATAAGAGAAAGATTAAGCGATAGTTTCTTTAAATACTCGTTGTTGTTGTTGGTTATCGCTTGTTGTGTTATTTTTTGTTTGTGGACTTGGATTACTTTCTTAATACACGAATTGTAATAATTGTAGTTTTAAGGAAATAATGTTACATTCCGTATGCAGTTGACAGAACAATTGATTTACTTAACTTATTAGGAGGGGGGAAATAATTGTTAGGTGACAAGTTGTAGTCACGCGTTGATTATGATACTTAAAAAATACTTGTGCGATGACAGATGTTGCGTTGGTGGTGGGATCTATTTTTTCCATATATAATTACCCAAGCCTAGAATAAATACGGAAATGTAAAATAAAACTGAGTTGATGATAGAGTACCATACTGTACTATTATTAAAAAGTGTATAGTGTACGTAATATTTTTAATTAATAAAATAATTGAATGAATTTATACGATTTCCTAAATCGGATGACTTTGAAATATATTTTGAATATCAATGACTTATCATATTTGTATTTATTTGTATAATTCCAGGTTAAACCGGACGAGAGCGATATCGGCAGCAGTGATATAGAAAACATTGAAAATGTATGGCTTATTCATCGTGGTGGATTTTGTGCGGTAATCAAATTGGCCACGCAACCGGCGGAACCCGGTAAAGTTTATATCAAGCTTAAGCATAACGGGGAAACGATTAGTGTAGACGAGGATGATATTGAAAAGGCAAATCCATTAAATTTGGACCTGATCGAAGATATATGCCAGCTGAAACATTTAAACGAGGCATCGGTATTGCATTGTGTCCGACAGCGATATGCAAACAATTTAATACATACCAAAGCTGGACCGATTTTATTGGTGGTGAATCCAATGGCACCGTTGTCTTTGTACTCGGAAAAGGTAATTTTTATTAATACAAATAATTAATTTAAGCTATATAGATGCCCGCTGGACTTAAAATAATGATAGACGGTTATGCATCAGTAATATGCATTTAGCGCACTAATAGCTAGGTATATGGTTAGATGCACATATGCGTGAGTTTTATATATTCAAAATTATAGCATGTTTACAATCTGTTCGTGATTTAGCAATTATTTGTGCTCTTAGATATTACAAGTGAAAGTTAGTTGCAATTTGGATGCGATTACAAAATGTTGCATAAATAATTTATAAAGGTTTTTTGTAAACGTTTGTGAAATCATTTCAAATAATGATTGTCAATGTTATTTATGGACAACATGAAACCAACCATCGGGTATGCTATCCGAAAACCAAATTAACTGAATTTATGTGTAAAATTCGTTCATTCAACCGTAGTGGTTGTTCAATAGAAGTTTGCAAATTCGGATGAATTAACTCATTATCAACCATTTTCGGGGACAAAAATCATAGCCGTGTTAATTTTTCTGGTCTCTAAAACATTTTAATTAATTGTGTTAAGTGTCCGCACTTAGTTTTTCATATAATAATGTTCTTTTTCACCCAATCGGATAATATATATATAATCAGTACTGTCGAGTTCATTGGTATTTAGAGTTATTTATATCTCATGTTTTTGTTTGTTGGAAGTCATGGTGATTTTCGTTTTTTAGAAAGAATTTTATTCATTCGTTTACATCAATGTTTTCCAATTTAAAATATTCCCCATTAGATATACTCGTTAAAGGGCCGTCTCAAAGTTCTCAAATCCCCAGTGTATTTAATAGGAAATATCTCTCATATAATGGGTTCTCTTTATTTTTACAAAATTTAACACAAATTCTCTGATTCATTTTTTATACAAATAAATCGCTAATCCTGCCACAACACATATAAGCTTTTAGACAGGTGACAACTAACCCAATACAGACACTTTTTGGATATGTTTACCAACACAACAACTACACATACACTTTTTTGAGAACTACAACGCGCGAAATTAGAAAATTATCGTTACTTTTTTAACACACCTCGCCGTATCAACTCGTAGATGTTTTGCACCATTTGCCAACAAACTGTTTAATTAAAGTAGATAACAAATGGCAACTAAATTTGCAAGTTATTTTGACTATTTCGGTAAATGTTACAGGAACAACAGAATTTCTAGTGCATCACTTCTAAAACTTTCGGGCTGCGGACTCGACAAAATCACTTTAGCATAAGGCTAAAAATTTAATCATTGAAGATGGGGCTTGAAATTTTGCTTAATGCCTAAATAAAAAAGCTTAACCCCACTGATTTGTTTTGGGCTAGAGTACTTGTATTTATATAGACCTAAAATAAAAAAGTTTGAGCTCAAAAATTGATTTTTGGCGCACCAGCGTGTTTTGGTTCTCTCGTATTTACTTTATTATTTTTTTTTATTTCGTTGCATATTCTATGGGACAAAATTTCTTTGCATTTTTCTATACAATGCGACCCCAAAAACATCTTCGATGTTAAATTCAACAATAATCTAAATTATTTACGTAGTTTGTAAAAATTAAAAATATCTCAAGCAGATTCGTGTTAATTAATATTCCCAAATCTAATTTCATAATCCGCAACGATGTGACCATTGATGTTTACTGAACAAAATGCGAATTACAGTTCACTGAGGAGCAAGCGGATCAAAAGGGTAAAAACGGGACTTCACTACCTTTCGATGGAAAACTCAAACAGCGTCCTGAATTCTTCCGGGATAAAGCACTTCCCCCAGCTGCGGTACCCAGATGAACTCTTTAAGTTTTCTCTTGCTGACCAAGAAAATGTGTGTCATATTTTTAAAAGTAAAAAATAAAATTTGGGATCGAAGTCGACTCCCCACTCTGATTTCATCATTCTACATTCACTCCACAGTCCTAAAATTATTATTAATTGGTGACACTAACGCAAATGCGCAAGCCACATTGCTATGGTTAATACAACTTTGGGTAACCGCATGGGAACACAAATAAAACATTGGCAAAAATGGAACGAAATCAAAAAATCCCTTAGTCGGATATAGTGGGAGAAATTTATGCAGCAGGATTTCATCCCAGAAAAAATAGAAATACTCATCAGTGTCCTTATTTTGGTAATTCCCTGGGAAAAGGGAACTGGGGAAAGATTTTATATGGCTTTTGTCTATAAATCAGTTTTTTCTGGCCTACTGAGAAAGAAAGTTTGATGTAAATATTTGTAAATTGGGAATATGTTTTCCATAGCGAAATTATCAGGGAAAGTTATTCCCAATTTTATTTTGTTTTCAAAAAAATTACCACTAACTTTTTACCTAAGTATGCCAGAAAAAATTATTTAAATAGAATTTATATGTAAATTCTTTCGCCAGTTCCCTATTCCCGGGGAATTACCAGAATAGAACCACAGTTAATACTAATTTTAACCCATCCTAAGATTGTTACTTTCCCAATTTTTTTTTTGATAAGCGATGCAAGGATTCGCAAGAAAATGGTCTTTACAGATAATATGTAAAAAATATTTCATGACACTGTAAGGTAAAACCACAAAACTTTAATATTGAAAAAAAATCTTGTAAAAACCCCTAGAAAATTATGAAAGCTGTTAAAGAAGTTGCTAAACGTCCCGGTTTTCTTTTTCGCGATGACAATGCAAGTGCAAACATGAATGTTATGCATAGTATGACTGTGAAGTTTCCCACAAAATTAAAAAATTGAATTAAATGTAAGTGACGCCACCCATTTCTGACACCTTAATAGATATTTGAAAAAGAATTGATGTTGTAAACCTCGCAAAAAAAAACTTTTAAGTCAGATTTTCGATTCCTACGCAATTATATATTTATTATTACATAGTAGATATCGCATCTAAAAATGAGAAATTTCAAAAAAAAAATAGTGAAGAAATGTGTATATTTGCAATAAATATAGGGTCCTAGTTTTCACCCATTTCTGACATACCAAAAGCTATAGACACCTATTGCGTAACACCTCGTCACCTATTTGTGACACCTACATTTCAGATGGAAGTATACTTAAAACACATTATTTTAGTTAAAGAAATTTAATACAAAATTTACCGCTTAAAAAATAAAATATGTAAGTATTTATAATATATTTATATTCCAATATATCACTTCAGTTCAGCATATTTAAACTAAAAAATGAGTAAGTATATTAGTATATTAAGTATATTAACATTATTTGTACTATGTACTTATGTTCGAATTTACTGACCGTTTGTCAAGGGAACCCTTTGTCTGTTAAAATTGAACAATTTTACTAAACTTTCCCATTACTGGAACTTTGAACATTCCCTTATTGTTCTCCTGAATTGGTTCCGGGATTATTTCCACTATGTCCTCGGTTTTGTACCACAGATGATCCTCGTTTTCTGCCCATTTGAATCGAAACGGACATAACGAACATAACTACCAGCTTTAATTTCTGGAATTTCTGGAACGTTAAGTTCCTCCAAACTTTTTTCACTATTTGGTTTTTGTCCCGTTTAAGTTGGCCTTTATTTTTTATCGATGTTTGCTTCTTTAACAGATTTCTCTGCTTTCTCTCCGCTTTTGCATTTTCCTCATTTTCTTTGATGAGCTGTTTTTTCTTGTAGTATGCCAACCATTCATCTGAAGTCGCCACGCTTGGAACTTTAATTCGTAGACGTTTGATAGGCAACTTGCCCTTATCTTCATTTGGCCAAAAAAAAGATGATTTGAACAGTGTTGGCGCATCATCCATGACGGTCACTATTACATTTTGAAAATTGCCCCCGATGATTCGGATGAAAGAGGGTCTACATCCAAATTGAGCGATCTGGGAGCCGCCTCTATATTAGGAATATCACTTTCAGAAGTGTGCATAGGGACGTTTTCCTTGTCTTCCAGAACAAATGGTGACCCGGTTTGGAACAAATCGTTCTATAGAGCCATCAAGTTAAAGACTCGGCAATCATCAACATCGATTTCGTTTATACCGATAGTTTGCAGTTCCATATTGATCTCAGTTATATCCATATGACTATCATCTTGTAAGTCATTTCTGTTACATGAATTGGACATTTTTTTCCAAATATCAAACAAACCCTTATTTTCAATTGATCCATACCAAGTGTCACCTGATATTAGGAATTGCGCCATTATATTTGAATCAATCAGCTTTTCAAAATTTTGCAGCATTCTGTAATTGCTGACTTGTCAGCAATTGATGTCGGAAGTATTATTGAGTGTGGTAGAGGTTGTGGGCGGCGGATCATAATCGGGTACTTCTTCTACATCAATAATTACAGTCGGTTCCGTTTGCGTTGAGACTAATAGTTTGTGATATGGTATATTGTCTGCATCAAACGGATATAACCCACAGATTTTAAATCCGCTTTTCAAGTTATCCGCCATGTTACTCATGCCAATAACCTTTTCCAATGTCCGATTTATTTACTTTGATGTTTCTTGTGCTGTCTCCACTACTGAACCTGTAAATAAGACAACTAAGTAATTAGTTATATTATTCATATAGGTTGATATACAATAAAATATACCTGTGCTCTCCAAACGGCTACATCCATTGGCTGTAACAAGTGAGTAGCATTTGGATAAAGCGATACTAAGATGATCTAGTGATCTCTGCAAAATTCACTGACGTTCATCGTCAAGTGTGAAGAATGTCCGTCCACAAAGAGTATCACTGGCCGCTCAATTTGATTTTCATCGAGCCACTTGTTGAACACATTGGCAATATAGTCAAAAAATGATTCACCAGTCATCCAGCCGTTATCGCCCAAGTCCCCAACCTTTCGGAGTACTACGAACCATCGGATATGGAATACGTTTTTGCGTGTGCATTATCATCGGGTATGGTACCATTCCTGCAGCGTTGTCAACCACAAGGGTTGATATACACTCCTTTTCGTCATTGCCCGCCACAGAATTGGTTACCTTGGCACCTTTTCTAACGATGATGTCCTCAGATTTTGGAGACATATAGAAAGCGGTTTCACCCATGTTTAAGATCCTAGAGGGATCACGCACAACACTCTCATAACTATTTGCTGATAGGAAAGAAGAAACTTCTCTGTGCCATTCATGTATCTTTTTTTTAGTAATTCCCGCTCGAGGTGGTGTCAACTTTTGGCATTTTCGGCGCACTCTTTCCGGGTGTCTTTTAAGAAAGCATAATACCATTTCTTGCTGGTTTTATTATTTTTAAACTGGGTAATTCTTGCCGATTTATTTAAGTACAGCTGAATGCTAGCTAGTAATTGTGATTTTGTAGTGGGAAAAACGCGCTCGGCAAATTCAAAAATCCAACGCTCGATTCTATCTTCCTCCTGTTTCGTAAGAGTGATTCCTATTCCACTTTTTTTGTCTAATGAATATTTTTCAGACTATTTGGCAATGAGCGTAGCTCTTGGAATACCAAATTGTTTGCTTGCGCTGTTCACAGACATCCCATCTTTTATCGCTTCGAGTGCTCTTATCACATCTTCCTTGGTGTACTTCATTTTTCTTTGATACTCTAGAATTCAAAATAAAACATGGAAAGCTTTTCGACTAGTCGGATTAGCCATAGCCGAGGCCGTGCCAGAAATAGGTTACATTAAAATAACGCCGTTCCCTGTTTCTGACACAGGTGTCAGAAATGGGTTACTAGTATAAATCTGAAGCGTATTAATAACACCTAAACTTAATCGAAAAATAACAAATTTAACGCGGATTTTGTATAAAAATGTTGAAAATTCAACATTCTTCTATACACATATACAATTACATAAAAATAAAACTCAGTTTCTTATAAATTTTCAATTTACTCACCAAGATAGTTTGTCCGTTTACGAGAACTGTCAGTGCACGAATGAATTTATTAAAATTAAACAAAAACTGGTCTACAAATAGTATTGCACGATCAATGTCGATGTGGAATGAGTGTATCTAAAACCCAGGAAACATTTTATTTGATTTTCATGGCTCAATTTTACGCAAAAATGATATAATAACCAAAAGTGTCAGAAATAAGTGATATGTCAGAAATAGGCTCCGTTATCTACAAGCCATATCAAAACCAAACACAATCATATTCTATAAGCCGGACTATGATCGCCGGACTAAAAATTATAGCACCAAACAGAAATTTGATAACCTTCCGCCTTCGTCTCACACTAAACAGAATAAAAAATCGAATTTTGAAATCTGGCTCCTTTTCCACTTCTATTTTACGTTTTTCTTCTATTTGTTATTGGCCCGTTCCACACTGCATTTCTTTTGAAATTTCTTTCTTTCATCAAACTAAGTCGTAATAGATTTTAAACCCTTGTTTTATATTAAAATACCAAATTTTTTTGTATTGTTTTATTCTGCTCTCTCTCGAAAATAAAATTTAAACTAAAATCTACACCTTAAAAATGGCCTTTAATTTTTTTTTATTTCATTTCTATTTTTGTTGAAGCTTTTTGTTAATGAAAAACATTTGTAAAATTTTTTACCGGTTTTAATTGCGACTCATTTTTCAATCAAATTTTTTTCGGTAAAGCAGCACTAACACAAATAGAAATGAAATATTAAAAAATTTAAGCCCACTTTTGAGATATTGATTTTAGTTTAAATTTTATTTTTAAGAGAGCAGAATAAAACAATACAAAAAAATTTGTGTAAATATAAAATAAGGTCTTAAAGTAGCAATAAAAAATCTATTACGACTTATGTTGAAGCGTGAAGCAGTGCTTCAAAGAAGCACATTCTGGAACGTAATGAAAAGCAACCGCTCATTAATACGCATTTAGTAAATTAGCGATTTCGGCAATGACAATTACAAAAAAATAGATTAATACGAAATTTGAAATGTTCAAATAAATAAAAATTATCCCTATTTTCATACGACGATGAAGACCCATTTGTTAGTGACCCCGGAATTGCTCAATTTTTGAAAAACTAAAATAAATGGAATTTATAGGTTTTGCACTTCAAATTCACGATTTTGCAAATCATATTCAATTTTTTTTATTTCAATCTCAACTTTTTACAAGTCAACTTCAATTTTTTACAATTCAACATCGATTTTTTATACTTCATTGTCAATTTTTTCTAAATCAACCTCAATTTTTTGCAAAGCAAATTCGTGTTTTTTTCAAACTAACTTCAATTAAATGCAGAGCAAATTCAAGTTTTAATATTTCAAATTCGTAAATTTTTTGCAACTTTTTGCAAAACAAATTAAGTGCTCAGAATTCTTAACCGATTATGATGCGATTGGGTATGTTGGATGGAAATAGGATTCTTAAAGAATTTTTGGAGGAAATTCTGGAATATGGCCACCTGGGACGAAACTCGATCAATTCTTAACGAATTTTGATGGGATTCTGTATGCTGGATGGAACTGGGATTCTTAACTGATTTTTGCAAGAAATTCTGGAATATGGCCACCTGGCACGGAACTCGCTTATTGTTTAACGGATTTTGATGGGATTGGGTATGTTGGATGGAAATGAGATTCTTAAATGATTTTGGAGGAAATTCTGGAATATGGCCACCTGGGACGGAACTCGATCAATTCTTAACTGATTTTGATGGGATTGGGTATGTTGGATGGAAATGCAGTTCTTAAATGATTTTTGGAAGAAATTCTGGAATATGGCCACCTGGGACGGAACTCGATCAATTATTAAGAATTGATCGAGTTCCGTCCCAGGTGGTTTTGTTCCAGAATTACTTCCAAAAATCATTTAACAATCCCATTTCCATCCAGCATACCCAATCCCATCAAAATCCGTTAAAAAATAAGCGAGTTCCGTGCCAGGTGGCCATATTCCAGAATTTCCTCCAAAAATCATTTAACAATTCCATTTCCATCCAGCGTACCCAATCCCATCATAATCGGTTAAGAATTCTGAGCACTTAATTTGTTTTGCAAAAAGTTGCAAAAAATTTACGAATTTGAAATATTAAAACTTGAATTTGCTCTGCATTTAATTGAAGTTAGTTTGAAAAAACACGAATTAATTGAGATTGATTTAGAAAAAATTGACAATGAAGCATAAAAAATCGAGGTTGAATTGTAAAAAATTGAAGTTGACTTGTAAAAAGTTGAGATTGAAATAAAAAAAATTGAATATGATTTGCAAAATCGTGAATTTGAAGTGCAAAACCTATAAATTCCATTTATTTTAGTTTTTCAAAAATTAATCAATTCCGGGGTTACTATCAAATAGGTCTGCATCATCGTATGAAAATGGGAGTAATTTTTGTTATTTTAGGATATCTTATGCTAACTACACATATCTACCATGATCATTGGAAATCTCTGTGAGCTGGCCAATCCTCGATATAGTGAACGCCTAAATTCCATTTATTTTAGTTGTCGATTTCGGGGTAATTATCAAACGGGTCTGCATCATCGTATAAAAATTGAGATAATTTTTATGTATTTTAGCATTCGGAATTTCGTATTAAAATATTTTTTGTAATCGTCATTGCCGAACGAAGTTGCTAGTTGCGTATTAGAAAGCAGTTGCTTTTCATAACAAAAGCCTAACATTACTTTTGTCAACTGTTTTACTAATACATGTGCATTTTTGTTATTTCGCCAAATTTTCTTGTCCGCCTTCTTTTGTTATTTTTTAATTTTGTCGGAAACTTCATAGTCCTGATATATGTATATTGTAGTTCATTTGAATCCAATACCAATCATCAGAAAGATAGAAATTTTTGTAATATGGAAAAATGTAAGCACGGATCCGTGGACATCTTTGGTAATGGCAGCACAAATTAAATATGATTCTTATTGTTCTGCTTACAACAAAAGTTACAGAAAAATCCTAAATGAAAATTGTGTATACGATCGGTGATCAACTATGAATTCTTCTTGCATGAGATAATAAGCTCCTGAAACGCATGAGTCGTGATATACAATGGTTTTTGCATTTCCACTGAATACTAAGATTCGGTATACTTCAGGCATGGGCAAATTTGGCCCGAACCGTGTGATTCGTGATTTGCAATGTTTTTGCAATTCAAATCATTAGTAATGAAGATATTGCCCGGCTTTCACCAATCCCTTTATGTTTTTCAGTTAGGCTTTGCCGTGTAATAACCAGTGCCGATGCATTTTTCCAAATTTTTGACAAATTTCGGGCATGGACACATCTTACCCGAAACGTGTGAGTCGTGATTTACACTGTTTTTGCAATTTAAATGATTACTTATAAAGATTTTGATCGGTTCTCATCAATCCGGTTTAGTTTTTCAATTTAGTACCATCAATTGCCAGTACGCATTAATTTTTACAGATTCTTGCATAGTTCTGGCATCCGAAAATATAGCCTCGAACAATGTGTGTCTCGAATTACAATATTTTTGCATTTCAATTGATTACTAATCAATATTTTGCTCGGTTTTCATCTATCGCGTCACGTTTAGGTCTATGAAAAGCCAATGTCGCTGTATTTTTCCAGATTTTTACCATAGTTCAGGTATGGGCAAATATGGTCCCGAAACTGGTGAATCGTGATTTACAATGTTTATGGAATTTAAATAATTACAAATCAATAATTTAGTAGGTTCTTATCAATCCCGTTATGTTTTTCAGTTAGGTCTACCAACCGCTAGAGCCCATAATTTTTTCCAGATTTATATAATAATATAGCCCCGGGAAATATAGCCCCGAATCGTTGAGTCGTGATTTACACTGTTTTTGCAATTCGAATGATTTAAGTAATCAAGAGTTTGCTCGATTCTCATCAATTCCATTAGGTTTTTCAGTTAGGTCTTAGGTCTATCAATTGCCAGTCCCTATAAACTTGGTGAATTTGGCAGATAAAATGTCATCTTAACACAAGTTAAACCCTTGTGAGTTAGAAATGACGTGTGCTTAAAGTCTATTGAGACAGTTTTCGGTTATTACTGTGTGCCTGACGCCAATTTTGTTGTCTAAATTTCCGATCAACTTAATTAATGTCTAATTCATACTTGTCGTTTATAGATGGCACTAGATAAACCAAACCTGATGTTTAGCTAAAATTTGCTTAATAACGCAAAATTTATTAATTTCCAAAATATATCGAATATTTTTTTTTTTTTATAAATTTGAAATCTTAAACCAGGCACATTTTGATTTCTGATCAATAACTGGTAAGAACAAACCATCAATGAAGTTAGTCGGAAATTTAAACGAAAAAATTGGCGTCATACCCACAGTAAACAGGTAATGAAAATCCGCGAAATCTGTTTTTGTTAAAATTTTCAAAAAAGTTTTCGTAGAATTGCCAGTTAGTGTTCTAAAGTATTAAACATTTTTATGATTATCAAGAAGTTCAAAAATTTTTCCACCTATATATTTTACCCATTTCCACCCACATATTAGAATTAAATAATAAAGCTGTTCGAAAAGCACTACAATTGTAAAATTAAATAAATAAGTTATGTCTTATTAATGACCAATATGTTTCTACTCTCTGTCCACCTATTAATCAGTTTTGTCCACCTCCCAAAACTATTTGTATGGATTTTAAAAAGTTCGTAAAAACTTTTGAATTTAATTTTAAAAAATTTGATAAAGATTTCGTAAACGATTTGATTCACGTATTGATCAAATCTGTCCACTCATTTAATTGGTGATATCCTGAAATCTCCCTGAAAACAAACATTTTCACAAAATCTTGCGAGTTAAATTTTGAAAATGTACTTGAATTAAGTCGTTTCTTTAAATTCACATTTTGGAGTGGTAATATCTCAGGCGTCAATTTTGAGTGAAATTCGAAGTAGAATTTGAGTGAAAATTTATTTCTGGTAAACCCATTGTTTGGAATTTAATTCAAATCTTATTCAAATTGTATTAAACTCCAGGTACATTTTAGAGCGCTTTATAGAAAGCAATTGGATTGTAGTGGTCCGTTAATTAGGTTACTTAACTTCTCGTTATAAATTGTTTATTTACTTTCATTTAAATTATTGGTGCTTTTCGAATTTTCATATTTAAATAAACTTATCTGATTAAATTTTCATCAAATTCTATTCAAATTTGATTGCTTTAAAATGATTTCAGTTTGACCAGACACATTTCATCGAAATCAAACCAAATTGTGTTCAAGTTTGATTCAAATTTCTTCTCTTGTATATTTTTCTATCGTGCT
Source organism: Nephrotoma appendiculata (assembly GCA_947310385.1). Lineage (NCBI taxonomy): Eukaryota > Metazoa > Arthropoda > Insecta > Diptera > Tipulidae > Nephrotoma > Nephrotoma appendiculata. The sequence goes on from OX371223.1 coordinate 288,505,281, forward strand.
TGTATTTAATGTTAGAGTCACGCACCCACACCTCTTATTTGCTTTAAGTGGTTAACATTAGTAAATTTCATAATATAAAGTGATTAGTTTACAAGGTCGTTTGAATTACGTTAATTATAATTTTGAGTGCTCCATTCACCTGGCCCCCCGCGCATATACAATTATTCAGATTAAATAAACACGGCTGTGAAGTTCAAAGACATTATTCAATATCATAATGATTATTTCGATCATTCAAACAAAAACAAATACAATGTTAATTCAATTTTAGACGAGCTCCCACATTAAAATTATCGACAAAATTTAAACTGGGAAATAATGACGTGTGCGTGTGCGCTCGATGTAGACAAAGGAAAATATAAAATGAACTTGCAATAATAATTGAAAATAAAAATTTAGAGCCACGCGTATTCTATCGATCCGCCAGCGCAGAATACTAAATGAGACAAAGACTCATTAAATATTGTGAAAAATTAATTTAACGCAAATTTATTTTTAAATCCCTCTTCCAGGTTGTTTCAATGTTTCGTGGTTGTAAAACAGAGGATATGCCGCCGCATATTTATTCACTGGCGCAGACCGCCTATCGAACAATGTTAGAAACCCGGCGTGATCAAAGTTTAATATTTATGGGTCGCTCAGGTTCCGGCAAAACAACAAGTTTTAAACATGCCCTCTACTATTTGGCACTAGCAGCAGGTAACTGTTTTAATAATATTATCTACAAGTATCTTTTCTAAAGCATATTTTTCTTATTTTTAGGATCGGCCAATAAACTTTTAACCGCGGATAAAGTAAACGGCATCAATACTATTTTGGAAGCGTTTGGTAACACAAAAACCACAATGAATTCGAATGCGACACGATTTTCACAAATATTGAGTTTGGATTTTGATCATAGTGGTCAAATCGCCTCTGCCTCTGTGCAAGTATTACTTTTGGAGAGATCACGTGCCGGACGCCGAAACGGTATGGAGACGACATTCCATGTTTTGTATCGATTACTAGCGGGTGCCGAAGGCAGTCTACAGAAAGAACTTTGCTTGGAAAATGTATCGTTCGAGGATAGTAATCCGTTTATACAACTATCCCATAAACTGGAAGATCGCCAAAAAGCGTCGTCTGAATTTCAGCGATTGGTTCAAGCGTTCGATGCTTTAAATATTGATAAGAGCGCAGTAAAAGCGATTTGGTGTGTTTTAGCATCGATCTATCATTTGGGCAGTGCTGGTGTAACGAAATTGGGCACAGGCAGCTTGGCACGTCTTCAATTTGTAAATCCACAGGCAGCTCGAAAGGCCAGTACATTACTAGGTATTTCAATGGAAGACTTAACATCGACCGCATTTCCTAATTTGGCGGCGGGTACAAATAATACGGGTACACCGGCTAGATCGCCTACCGAACCGACCACAGAAAATTCAGGTTGGGAGAGTCTTGAAGGCCTAGCGATTGGGCTATATTCAGAAGCAATGGCAGCTGCAGTCGCGCTTATAAATAAAGCGATATCAACATCGACGCATACGATAGCCAGTATTTTATTAGTGGATACACCCGGTTTTCAGAATCCGGCTAGTTGTGGCATACAAACTGGAGCATCACTAGCAGATTTACGACATAACTATTTACAAGAACGATTACAATTGTTATTTCATCATGTAACACTGGTGGCGCCGCGAGATCGGTACGCTCAGGAGTTGGTCGAAATTGACACAGAAGGCCTACCGGAAAATAATCCTGGCCCTTTAATAGCGCTCATGGATAAAGCTCCTCAGAGTCATGTGGTCCGTACGTCACAGCGTGATTTACGAGACGTAGATCGTCGTGGTCTCCTTTGGCTACTCGACGAGGAATCAATGTACCCAAACTCAAACGATGAAACATTTTTGGAACGACTTTTCAATCATTATGGTGACCGGGAACACCAAACCCTTTTGAAACGATCGTCCGGCAACAAACAATTTATATTGCAACACATGCAAGGCACCAATCCTGTTTTATATTCAGCAAACGGTTGGTTGAAGCAAAGTCGAGAACATCCGGCCACTAAATTGGCCACAACAATTTTACAAGACAGTAACAAAGAAGATATTAGTAAATTATTTATCGGGTCATTGGCTCGTGGAACTAATGCGGTATTCTTTGGATCGGTGGCCGGAATCGAAGGATCACAATCGCTACGACGCGTCTCCAGTATTCGGCGCTCATTTACTTCGGCCGGTGTAAAGCGTAACTCTATAATGTTACAAGTTAAATTTACCGTTGATGGTATTGTAGATACGCTACGTCGTACGGGTACACATTTTGTGCATTGCTATCTGCTCCAGCATAACGGGGGCACGACATCGGCCGTTGGCACACCAATTAGTCATGCGAATACCAATCAAATTATGGATTTGGTTAACATTCCGCTGTTACGCAGCCAAGTACGTGGTTCACAAATTATTGAAGCAGCGCGGCTTCATCGGCTCGGTTTTCCAGAGTCCGTACCACTTACGGAATTTATACGTCGATTTGGATTGCTGGGCGACAGTGCAATTAAAGATCCGACGGTGGAACAGATTTTGTCGCACAATGAGATCGACTCGACAACGTATCGAATTGGTCCAAGTCAGGTGAGCGAATACTTTTGATGATCTATGTAGCATGTACTAAAAATAAATCTTTATAATATAGTGCTGCCATCTATATTTGAATAGGAAAACTATTTTATAAAATACACCAACAAATCGAGCTTTTCGTACTAAAAGTAATAAATTATTTTAATATTTCCGTTTTTCTTAATATGCAAATGAGCTGCGTTCATTCAAAACAAAACAAAACATTTTTATTAATATATTTTTCACTTACATAAATTAATACGTTAAATATTAATGATTGATGGCTAAATTGATCAATAATGATCGTGTGTATAATTTCCGCGATCATTATAGATAAAATAAATTGCGATCGTGCCCGGTAAAACATTATATTTAATTTTTGGTATTACACACAAATATGGACTGGTTTATAACGGTTTATATTTTGAATTTTAATTAGAAATTGTATTTTGATGGATTGAGAAAGGTTATTGTGTTAGTGTACGATGGCCTGAGATCGCGGTAATAATTTTTTTTTTGTTGTATTGAAAATTTAAAGCAAAACGTGATCATTGATCGCGCGCGTTCATCATCAGAAAGATGATGGTGAATCACCCAAATAAAATAAATAAATTTTATTGAATGCAAAAGTTGAAAGTGACAAGAACTATAATTGGATTCTTTAAGTTTCTTTTCGATTTCTTATGGTTTTTCTTTGAATAAATTATTAATTTGTTAACTTTCTTTTGATGAAAGGAATTCGTAATTTTTAAATTATCCATAAACAACGAGAGATAAATTTTCAATAAGTTTTTCTAGATTAGTAGGTCTGTTTTGTGTTGTGCGTTGTTTTTTTTTTGGTATTCTAATGGTCACCTCACTATGAATATTATTAATCAAATAATATTGTTTGGGTGGGCAGATAATATTCTAATCTGTTGTTAACACTATTGCGGCTAATGCCATTGTACAATTTTGCAAATATTAAATTACAAATTGCTGCGATTAGGTTAATTCGTTGAATTTTACTTTTACCTGATAGTTTTGTTTTGCATAAATAATATTGAAAGGGAAATAAACGTATAGCGCAATATGCAAATTTCACGTTTGACACTTCAAATGAAAATAAATCTTTTTTTACAGTAAAACTAAATAAATAAATTGTGTTTTTAGATGAAAACAATTATCATTGGTTGTAAAAATCAGCACGAACGATGTGCTCTGTGAATATAATTAGCATGGTAATGATGCTGATATTTGTTTAATTTGCATACAGCTTAGTTGTTTATACAACCATTTACTGAGTTTTATGATTTGCGTTTTGTCAATTTAATGTTATTTGTATAATCCGTTGCCACACAAAAGCTTTGATTAATAAAATCCGGATTATTGAAATATTTTCAGATTTAAATAGGTAATTTTGACATGCTTGATTAGACTTCGATATGCGATTCATTCTATGCTTTGATGTTTTAAATTACGTCATTGGGTAACTATATCGTGATTAGCTACCTTTCTTTAGATTGACCCATTTTCCAAAATCCATGAGTCAGTTGAAAGAGTAACCGATGAGCCTTCTTCAGTCGAACGGGAATCTTCTCTAATAATTATAAATGAGTTTTCGGTTCAACGAATACTATTCTTTTACTTAAGATTTTCACTTGAGGACTCCATAGTATCAAAACACGTTCCTAAGTACATTACAGATCTCTAAATTTGTTGCCTGCTACTTCCCACTGCCAATGACAGACGATAAACCATTTATGTATATCATGAATAGAAAAACGAGAGTGTATTAAAATGGAAAAATCGAGCGTCGATATGTGAGCGATCTACAATATGTTAAAATATTGACAATCTTAATGGCATTTTTATGACATTTATGCTATAGATGAAAAATTTTGGAGAGAATTTTTCTTTAAGGTTAAGAAATATCAGTAGTTGTTGCTTGTTTCACCCTGTAAATTAAATATAACCGGGGTATATATATATTGTCCATTGTAAGCTGAATTTTTGAAAAATGATTTTATTAAATTACTTTAAATAATTTTTGGCTTTCTTGAATTTTACCAGATATTTATAAATAGAATTCTTGCACATCGATTTCTGGCAGTTGCTATAATAATTTATCGAGGTTTAATAAAATTTTACGATATTTGATGGTTTGTGGTTTCTCTTTCGAAATCCCATTTATAATTTAAATATGTAATAATATAATTATAATTCTTACATACGAATAATTTAATGTGTATTGAAAGATGCGCGTTATGATTATTTTTGGAAACCGTAAATTGTGCTGGCAAATTGTTATCTGCTTTTTCTGTTTGAGGATAATGAAAATGTAGTTTTACACTCGAAAATTGCGTTAAAGTCAAGAAAATAAACTTTAATAAAACATTTATACGCTCGTGCCTTGTTCATAGAAGTCACAACTTCCTCTATCGAGCCAAATTGCATTATAGGTTCTAATTTGTAGGGTTTCGCCTCTGGAGAAGAATGGTCGTAGTCTCACTCTATAGTATTTCGTCATCTTATCCGCATGCTAAAGAGGTCGATTTAAATATGTTCTTCCTTGCGGCATTAATGAAATACACAGAAAGTTCAAAATTCATTGATAAACGATTTACAGTGGATAAAGAGGTTCCTATAATTTTAATGGGTGATTTTACTATATTTATATGTTAATCGAAATGAAGGAGCGGTTGAGTTTATGAAGCATCATTTAGATCTAGATATGGCTCCGACCAATTATCCAAGTACATTAGGAAATACTTACATAAATTTGTCATTCACTAGAAAAATAACTCCAGAACTTCTTTCATCGGTTTGTTACTTTTCGTATCATAGACCAATTCTTCATAAAATTGTGATGTAAAATAATAAAATGTGTCAAAAACTATCTTCTTATCGCCAAATAAATACTTATCTTTATGTAAGTAGAGTAGTTCTACGCCTAACAACCCCTGCGGCTATGTCACCGAACAGAGCCTACCGTAATTTTTTTATGGTTACATAACTTTCTGCAAAGTCTTCTTTTTATATTTCGCAATACTCCCATTTGAGAAGTCAAAAAATAAATAAAGAAGCAAACCCCTAGATTTCTTGAATGGCAAAATAGCACCGCTCTATTTTCACAAGTTTTTTCAAATATATAGCTTTTTTTGGTAATTGTTTGTGATCTCATTCGGCTAGGAATTGCAAAGGGTTTTATCTCGATTTTGATTGAACAAAAAATATTGTACCGACATTTTAGCTTTTTGTTTGTTATTCTGGTGTTATTTTGAAGTTTTGGCAACTGTACAACCATCTATTCGAAATCTCTAAAACTAACTCGACAGTTTGAAGTAGATGTCGCTGCTATTATATCATCTAAGGCTGTTAGTGAATCTGATAAACAATCATTAATAATTAAAATGTTGGTATAAAAATCCAATTTTTCCAAATAATGAACAAATAAAAAATAAACAAAGTTTTCTATCAAAATACCGATTTTTGAAAAAAAAAATTATTAGCAAACAAAATTGATCAGATCAATGGCTTTATAAACAAATAATTTTGTTTGCATATTTTCTGTTTTTAATATTTTAAATTGAATTCAAAATATTTTAACGTCTAAAATTCTTATAATAGGAGCTGTCATTTTGCTTAAGAATTAATAAGAATCTCGTCGTTTATGACAGCCAGTGGGAAAATTGGAATTTTTTTTCTATAAAACAAGTCACCCTCGGCAATTCGAACGTGTGCTCTAGTAAAAATAAATACAGTAAAAGTAGCTAAGGTCGTGTTTGTTTTTTGCGCATCAAAATTATTTTATTATATGAATTTTCATTTTATTATTATTTAATTGTTTAGTTATAATTAATTCTATTGGTTATTACCCAATGTGCTATATAGTGTTAATAATTATTGGTTGTTCCACTAAATTTATGATCTTTTTGGGTGTTTCTTCATTTAACTATAAATTATTTAAAATATGATTTGTTTTAAATGTGATAAATTAGATATTACTTGTGGTGGTTTCTGTAGTGAACGGTTTCATAAAAAATGTGTAGGTTTAACTGTCTACGATGTTGATTTGATTAGAAGTGGGTGTGAAATTTATTTGTGAAGAGTGTTTCAATAATTTTGAATTTTTGAAAAACAAATTGGTAGAAATTTTAAAAATTATGGTAGATAATAAGGCGAACATAAAGATAGTGGACGTTAAATTAAACAATGTGGCGGATTCAGTTCAGGTAATGAATAATAAGGTAACCGCTACTTCAGCTGTCGTAAATTATAGTGAGAAAGATGCATCATCGTCCTCGTATGCTGATATCTTAAAAGTACCGGTTCATGTTAAACCGAAGAATGTTTCAGCAAATTTGGTTTCTAAGGTCTCTCATCAAGAAATAAAACAAGTTGTAAATCCTGCTAATCTAGCTGTGGAGTTGATCAGTGTGCATGAGCAAAAAAATAATAGTGTTACGAAGTTGGGTAACTTGTCCTTATCTGTGCCTTTGTCTTTGGATTCATCATCTGCTGCGTCTATGGCTGTCAATCATTTATCTATAGTTAGATCAGATACAACTGATCGTTCAAGTTATGTTACGCCTGTTATTAAACCTGCAAGTCTTGGCTTTAGTTCCATGCCTGTGGCCCTATTCTGGCTTTCCCTGGGAATAGGGCATTGGGAAAAATATTTTCATAACATTTTTATCTAAATTGTATTTTTCTGGCCTACTAAGGGAACATGTTTGGTGTTAATATTTTCGAAACAAAGTTAAATGGGAAAATATTTTTCCCTATAAAAATTTTGTGGAACAAAAGTTTCCCAATTCACTATGTTTTGAAAAATTTTACACTAAACTTATTCCCGTAGTAGGCCAGAAAAATATAATTTTGACCAAAATGCTATGAAAATGTTTTTCCCAATTCCCTATTCCCAGGGAAAGCCAGAATAGGGCCACTGGTGTATTAAACAAATCATTTTGTGGGACTAAATGTTATTCTGAAAATTTTGCTATTAAAACGATTATGCCGATGCCCTGGTTGCATGTATCAAAATTTAATTCCGATACATCTGAAGATGATATTTTGTCGATGGTGAAAGCATGTTTGGATACTAATTTTTGTAAGGTGTTTAAATTGGTACCTTAAGGAAGAGATCTTAATTCCTTGCATTATTCATGTTTTAAATTGGGTTTACCTGCGGAATTACGAGAAGATAAGACTCGTGATCCTGCTATTTGGCCTATTGGAGTTAATATTCGGGAATTTAATAATGTAAATTTTCGTACAAGGTTGCCTCATCATACGAAGTTTCGGATTCCACCTGCAATCAACACGTTAATTGTTTAAATTTCCTTTCACGTAACATATGTAGTGGTATTGCTGTTCCAAGTGACAATTTGCAGGTAAATATTGGTTCTTGTTTAAAGTTCGGCCACTTAAATGTTCGAAGTCTGTAAAGCATTTTGATGACGTTACTGTTTTATTAAATGAGTACAAATTTACTTCCTTGCGTTAATTGATACCCATCTTAGCTGTAAAAGTTTAAATAAGTCACTTCGTATCAATAATAATTATACGCGATGGGGTTGGTGTTGCTATTTATTATCGATCTGCATTAAATATCAAAAAAATATTCTGCGGTGCCTTTGGTAAAGTAGAAATTTAAAATTGCTTGGTATTTCATGTTCGTCTACTGAAAGAATCATTACTTTTTCTGCTAATGACATTTTAGATGGTATAAGTAATTTTAGTGAATCTTTAGGTGTTTTGCCTTTGCCGAATTCTAATTATTGTAGTTCTGATGATTATACATTTTCTTTTGATTGTGTTGATGAGCTTATGGTACTGAATGCTATTAAAGCTATTAAATCAGATTCAATGGCATATGATATGGTTGATTTCAAAATACTAAAATTATTTATTGATTTATTTTTGCCACATATCACATTCATTGTGAACCAGTGTTTAACGAAATCAGTATTTCCTGAGTTATGGAAAGTGGCTTCGATTATTCCTCTTCCTAAGAAGGATGTTATTTCTACTGTTTCTGACATTCGTTCGATAAGCATTTTACCTGCCCTTTCTAAGGTTTTGGAAAAATTATGCAAATACAAATGCTTGAGCATCTTAATTGTTTTGATTTTCTTTGCAAATTCCAATCGGGTTTCAATTTCTGCTACTTTGGATAAATGTAACTCATTTGTGATTTTAGTACTTTTGGGTTTCTTTAAGGCTTTTGAGTGTGTCAATCATACACAGTTGCTTCAAAAGCTTAAGTTGTATTATAAGTTCTCTAATTCTGCTATTTTATTGTTACATACATATTTTGATAATCGTAAACAATTTGTAAAGCACGGTGATAATATTTCCGTCCTACGGGATGTTTTTGTTGGTGTTCCCCAAGGTTCAATTTTTCGCTATGGTCCAAGAATAATGTGCTTACACATAAATTACACAAAAATAGCTCCCATGGTATTGTACCTGAACTCTTCTTAAATAGTGATACTATTTAATTTGTTCCAATTGTTAATAATCTGTGAGCGAGTTAATTATTGTACTCGTTGAGGCTAATAAAAAAATTGGTCCAGTTGACTTACGGATATACTTGGTGAAAAGTTTGGTTATACCAATTTTCTCATATTGTGATGTGATATTTTCAAATTATGATAGTTCGTCAAAACGTTTGCTTCAGATTACTTTTAATAATTGTGTACGTAATGTTTACGACCTAAAGAAATTTGATCACGTTTCTGATTTTAAACATTCGGTTCTTGGTTGTGACTTGTTTGAGTTTTATCGTTATAGGATTAAATCAGGTTGTCCTTTGTATTTATGATAAATTAGATTTCTCCAAATCACTACGAACAAAAAATATTAACTTACCCGTCAACAGAACTAATATTTATAATAATTCGGGGTTAACAAATGCGATTGTCACTTGGAACAGCTTGCCACCTGCGGTAAAAAATTTAACCTCTGTTGATAATTTTAAAAACGTTATATTTAATATAATTATGGATAATTAATTTTTGCTATTGTTTTTGCACATATTTGTAAATGTTTCATATCATTTTTTGTTGTTTTTATTTCTGTTTGTATTATTTCCATAGTTTTTAAGATGTTGCATAATTGTTTTTGTTATTATGGTAAATGTTCATGTACAAAAGCTAAGGCTTATGTATTAAAATAAAACATTATTAACATTATTAGTAAAACTTATATAAGTCGAATCGCCAGTTGCCACAAATTGTTCGAGTTGGAGATAATTCGAGAAGTACAAATTCCTTACTTCGATTCCACTTTAGTTCAAAATGCATATTGAGGTCGATTCCGTGATTGTATATTTTTTGGCATGTAATGATATTTTTTTACAATACAAAGTCCAATTGTAAGCAGGGAAATAAATTAACGTAACAGGCATTTTGCGAGAATCGGCTCGTTTATCAAAATATTCGTTTTTGTTCTCGTAAAGCTTTTTTAAAGAATATGATAAGATATAAATTAGAAAATAGAAACTAACGCTTTAAACTCCTCTGAGTAAATATACTCTTGCTTTTCAGTGTCCGCACGAAACAATGAAACATTATGAATGTAAGCAAAAGTGTGTAAGTGAAATAGAAAATTAAATCCTACTTCATTTTCCTAGTTGGAAAATGTATATTAACACTTCCTATTTGAATTTATATTGAAAAAGCAAACATAACCTAACATAATTTTTAAATGCTGAAATCGGCCTTAAAGTGAGCAAACATAAAAATATGGAACAATAATAAAAATCCAAAACAAAAGGAACACACAGGCTCCGTACCAAAAGTCAGGTAAATTAGAAATCGGGTTTAGAATAGATTTTCTGATCAGTTTACCATAGTTTTTGGAAAATAATTGGATTTCTCGAAAAAATTTACTAACAATTAACAATAACCTGCGCTATAGTAAGAATTTATGATTTTCTTAAGAAATTGAATATCTCGAGAATTCACCTAGTTCTGTATAGTTTTCTGAAAGGTTAAGAATAGAACTTCCGAACCTCTAAACTATTCAACCCGTTCCCGCAAATTTCGGCTATAGCCGTAATATTTGTGGTGATAAGTAGGCAAATGACGGCCATAGCCGTCCTGCATATTTTAATTATTAAAAAAAAAAAAAAAAAAAAATCATTCTTACGAATTGTACTTATGCATTTATTTGTTAATTATTCAGTAATAGATCGAACAAAAAAAAGTGTAACATTCCAGATAGCATATCAATTGTTGTTTTGCGCGATTTTGAATGATTAACAATTCGATATATTTCCGCCTACAGAGACAAATGATGGCTATAGCCGTAGGATTTTTGGTGATATGTAGGCAAATGACCTAATCTTGTCCTAAGTGGTCATATTCCAGAAATTCTTCCAAAAATCATTTAATAATCCCATTTCCATCCAGCATACCCAATCCCATCATAATCTATAACCGAAAAATGGAAAAAAAAAGAATTGTCGTTAAATCGAGCGTCCGTTAAATCGAGGTCCGTTAAATCGAGCGTCCCTTAAATCGGAGTCCGTTAAATCGAGGGTTTACGTATTTGAGAAAATAATCCGTCGAGATATATTTTTCTAGCCGACGGCAACATAAGGAAATAATAATTTTGAGTATATAACATAAACTATAAAATTGTTAATACATAATGTTTACTAACAAAATATTATGTACCTGTCTGTGGCTATTAAGAAATAATTATATTAATTCAGCTCAAAAATTATTGTTAACAATATTATAGCTATGTTTCTCGATTTACCATTTTCAAAAATATTCGTAATCTTAAGAATTCATTTATTTAAATTGATTATGTACTTCAAACTACAAATTAAAATTAATTAAAATATGCAGGACAGCTATACCCGTCATTTGCCTACATATCATCAAAAACCTGACGGCTGTTGTGATGAGCAAATGACTGCTATAGCCGTTGAGAGTTTTCATGGACAAACTGTGAGAAAATGTGATAATTTTCACTTCCAAACAAATAAAGGATGCACAATTTCATATGGCAGTCATAATCAAATAAAAAAAAGTGTGTTTCTGAGCACGGTCGTCAATTTAAAAGTGTGCGGCAACGGGTTAATCGATTCGATCGAATTTAATCTGGGACGGAACTCAGGCATTTCTTAGCCGATTATGTTGGGATTGGGTAAGTTGGGTGGAAATGGGATTCTAAAATGATTTTGGGAAGGAATTCTCGAATATGGCCACCAGGCGTCTTTCTTGAAGTAAGTGGCTCGTGATGTTAACATATTTCTTATAAGGCTTGATGACAACATCTATCAACAGTACGTGACCCACTCATATAATTAGTGGTTTAGAGGCAGGCGAACTACCAAATCTCACAAAAATCACTTTATGAACCTTACACAAAGGGCTCAGATAAACTTATAGCATTCTTATCAACAACGACCTCTAAAACTGTTCACAGGAACATGGAATATGATGATTTCTAAGACCTTGAGATTTCCAGAACTTTTCGAACCAAGCAAAAATTTACAATTTTGAAGTAGTATGCAATACAAGAGTATAAATGGTCTGGGAGTTAATTCTATAAAACAACCAATAATTACACTCTCCACTACAGCAATAATCAGAAAAGAGGAAAATTATGATTCGGTTTCTCATCCTCTGGCGAGTACAGCAGTTTATCATTTTATAATCACATATTTATCCAACGTCCCGAATTCCATCATTATCGGTTAAGTAATAGCCATGTCACGTTCCAGGTGGCCATATTAAAAAACTTCTTCTAGAAATCATTAATGAATCTCATTTCCATTAAACAAATCCAATCCCATCGTAATCGGTTAAAAACTGCCTGAGTTCCGTCCAAAGTGGCGATATTCCAAAACTTCTTCCATAAATCATTTAAGAATTCCATTTTCATCCAATAAACCCAATTACAGTATACTCAGTTAAAAATGGCCGGGTTCTAGGTGGTCTTTTCCAAAACTACTTCCAATAACAGTTTAGAATCGCATTTCCATTTAGCATATCCAATCCCAACATAATTGGTTAAGAAATGCCTGAGTTCCGTCCCAGATTAAATTCGATCGAATCGATTAAATTTAAAAACATTCGGATTTATTGGACAATCGGATTTAACAGACTCCTCAATTAGTCTGTTAACTCGAGGTTTTTCTGTACAACATTTTACGTGACATGTTAACACGCAAAACATTTAACATAGCAGTATTTAACGCAAAGTGTAACATGAACCCAAAACTAGGCCCCTATATGTTTTACCAAACATAAAAAATTGATTCAAATATTTTAAAAATTCGCCTAAATGTCATTTCGTTTCACTTTTACCAATACATTCTCATTTTTTGTTTGTTTAGGATAGTTTAGGATCAATTTAGTTTTAACTTCAAAAGCGGCGTGTAAAGTTTGTGCTAAACTATTCCTAATATTAGTTCTACTCTAGTTAGGTCTAACTTCACACGCATGGGGATACAGCTGCCCTTTCACACTAATGAATTGTTTTCATATAATTTAAATGGTTATACGTTGTACGGCGCGTGCAATGATTCGTATAGAGCAGGTGGTGTTGCCGTCTTTTTTGATTCAAATTTAGATTGCTTAGTTAGTGCCCATAACTTACCATCAGCCGATGTCATAAAGGTTGAGTGGCGATTTTCTTCTGATTTATATGTCTTTTATGGCATCTATCGGCTTCAATCTACAGCTGAGGTTTTGGGCAGGATTAGGTCAAAAAACCTGTTTATTTCTGGAGACATTAACATTGATATTCTTGGATTTCCAAGCAACAGCATTGGTTATCTAAACCGTATGTCCTGTTTTGGGCTTGAGTCATTGATTGGTATTCCCACGCGGGATACTGCCTCTTCAACGTGCATTGACCACTTTTTTGCTAGACTTAGGTCTAATGGCCTTTCAGGTATAACAACATCGGCTGTGGACTTATTTCTGACCACCACTTGATTGAGATACGGTTTACGGCTTCTCAGATACTGTTAACAGGGTCTAATTTGAACCAAAATTCCACGAGAAGGAGAAAGAAACTCAATCTGTTGTTGTTATATGAAAGGTTGGATCATATGGACTGGGGGTTCATTTTTAACATCGACAACCCATCGCCAGCTCTTGAGGTATTTTTGGATAATATTTTAACTATCTTGGAACGCTGCTACACATATTGCTCGTCTAAAATAAACGCCTGCAATCTTGGATCTCCTTTGACCTTGCGCGACGTATTAATAAAAGGAATAAACTGTGGTCCAAGTTAAATAAGCGTCCTGATAATGCAGTACTTCATGATAGCTATAAAAGATAGTGCACCATAATTAATGTAGATAAAGAAAATCTATTATTTTAAGCGTTTTTCTGCTAACCGCGGTGGTATAAAAAAAAAATCTATTCTTAGTCAAATCTATTTTAGCACAGAACGGAGAACTTCTTACGAGTGATCTTGAAATTGCCAATGAGTTTAATTGTTATTTTTCTAGTGTTGCTAAAAATTTAGGAGCTAAATTTGACTCTAGCAACACGTCATCCAGTTTCGATCTGCCTTTTGATTTCGGTCCGACAACGTTTTTTATGACCCCCGTATCTAGTTATGAAGTTTTTTCAATTATTTGTGCTTTAGAACCTAAATACTTAATTGATAACGTTGGCCTGAGTAATTATATATTAAAAGCCATTGCTGTGCATATTAGTCCCGTTCTTGCACACATTTTTAAGCTTTCCTTTGAGTTGGGATTTGTTCCTGATCGACTGAAAACAGCAACTATAATTCCCCTTCTCAAGAATTGTAATCGCCTTGATAAAGGTAATTATAGACCTATTGCCTTGCAGTCAGTAATCCTAAAAGTTCTTGAAAAGGTAGTTAAAAATAGGTTTTCCAGTTTTTTAGATCAAACGAGTGTGCTGAAAATCATCCATCAACATCGTTTTCGTCATGGTATGAGTACCGAATCGGCCTTGTTAGAGTTCCTAAATACAATCAACATTGGTTTAAATAAAGGTAATAGTTGCGGTGCTTTATTTATTGATACAGCTAAAGCCTTTGATATGGTTGATCACAAGCTTCTGCTATCTATTATGTATGATATAGGGTTTAGGGGAGTGGCAAATAAGTGGTTAGCATCGTAGTTAGATGGTAGATCGATAAGAGTTAAGATAAATGATAAGTTAAGCGATCCGAAATTTATAGACGTTGGTCTTCCCCAGGGTTCAGTATTAGGCCCTCTGCTGTTTCTCATTTATACAAACTCCGTATTTAAATTGAATCTTCATGGTTATTCTACCGGGTTTGCTGATGACATAGCTCTGGCTTACTGTGGGAATTCTCCCAGTAACGTTATTTCGATGATCAATTCTGATCTAAAAGTTTTACTCCCATGTTTCGACAAGCATCGCCTGATTTTAAGCCGGAAAACTAAATTCATGTTGTTTAAATTGTCTGGTAGCTTTAATATGTCTATTTTGCCGCGGGTGACTAATCACAGCACGTATGAATGTGCGTCTATCGGTTGCCATTCTGAGTGCTTTGATATCGAACAAGTTGACTCGTTTAAATATCTTGGTGTTCATTGGACACATGCCTTAATTGGAAAACGCATGTTAATTTAGTCAACCAGTATCTGTCATCAACTACTGAGTTTTTTACCTTCTTCGTGACTATTGTCCTACTCCGGTTTTAAAAATAGCTTACCACGCACTAGTTATGGCTAAATTGGAATATGGATTGTCGTGCTGGGGTGGTTGTTATGCTGCTACTTTATATCCTTTATATGTTCTACAGAAAATGATTTTGAGAATATATCTAAAGAAACGAAGAACTGAACCACCTTGGAATTTATTCTTTACGACGAATATCTTGCCGTTGAAACATTTGTATGTTTATAAGGTATTGAGAGTTTTTTTTTAATCGAAGTGGTCAACAAATAATGAGAAGCGATTTTCGTTACAATTTTCGCGGTAACCATCAATTTCTTTGTAACATCCCAAGATTCGTCAATGATCACTTCCGTCGCTCTATTCTGGTCGCTGCACCAACATTTTATTCTCATTTTAAACATTTAATTTTGTAAATATTAGGATTATGTTGAATTTTTATGTATTACGTGAATTTGCTTCTGCCGTTTTTTCGGCACAAAATTCGTTATATTTTTTTGAATAAATAAATAAATATTTTTCTAACTGAATTGATAATTTTGATATATAGAGTGTTTTGCGATCTAGCTTTCGTAAAGTATTAATTAGAGATTCGTATAATAGAAATCTCATATTATTGCGACAACCAAATCAATAATTTTACAATAATTTATCTTTTTGTTTTTGGTTATTTGCCTGTCGCCATAATATACATACATAATAAGTGCTCTCTTCTAAACATTATAAAATATTTACAACCTGAGTGCCACACAGCATGATATACTGACTAACCCAGATTAATAATTAAGATCGTCCATCAATAAACAGCGAACCACAATAGCAACGGCGATCTCTATATTAATTCACACTTTTAATTTTTGTTAATTGATATCCAACACAAAAAAAAAACTAACAAGAATAAAACGATCTTCCGGATCTTTTGTACATCTACTATGTATTGTATACGTGCGGTGACCTTTATTTTATAAGATATGCATCGTTTTATTATCTATTAATATTAAGTCATTTTACTCGATAATCTGTGTCGCACACAAAACACATTTCATAAAGATCCGCACGCCTCATACTTTTTTTTGATGCGCGCAAACATCAAACGATTTGATTTCATTCGTGCGATTAATAAAAATGACAAAAATTTACATTTTTTATCAATTTGTTGAAATTTTATCGAATTTCTAATGCGGTGTGTGTGTATATATATTATGTTGCAAATTTTCTCGCGATTAATCTTTTCAATGACAGTTTGGCGATTATGAAATTTGGGGTACCGTGTCAGAGGTCGATTAAATCATAAATTTGATAGCTTTAACATACTTTGTGTGTTGAGGACAGGTTGAGCGCATTTTTAACTTTCTTTCAAATGGCATGCAATAAAATCAAAATTAACACTATATATACATAATTGTACAAATATTTAATCTAAAGTCACTACTCTCAAACTTTCACATTCCACCGTACAAATAGATCTGCCTCTTGAATCAATAGAAACTCGTAAGACACTACATATTCAAATTTGCTACTGCGTACAAATCTTATAATTACCAAACAATATCTTCACTTATATTATCCACTACTTATCTGTTGATCTCTCGAAATTTGGCCTCAAGGCACTTAATGATCGCATCTCTATATGTGTAAAAGACCGATCACTTTAACATGTCATCATTGGGCGCGGAAATACTTAATGTTTTTTAATTCCTATATTGTTTGTCATTTAAATTAAACAAGACATTATTGTATTTATCACAAACCACGTAAAAACCGCCAAAAGCCAAAAGAAAAGTTTAAATAAAACCATTTTTTGCAATATTTTAAAACAAACAAAATATTTTTAGAGAGAAAATAACTCATCCGCAGAGGTTTCCTGAATATCCAAAAATCGTGTATGATAGTGATCGCAATATTGATCGCAGATTACATAGTACTATACGTGATCATGTTTTATAAGAAAAACAAAACAAAATTTCTTTAAATAAACAAAAAAGTAAAAAAAATTACTTTCACAAATACGAGAATATTGATCATGTATGTATTAATGATCACAACAAAATTGCCGATCATATATACATAAATTGCAAAAATTTCATTTTGATTTTGTTAAAAACATTGATCCATTTACATTACTTAAAAAATGCAAAAAAAACGGCGAGCTGAAAGTGAATTTCTTTTTTATATTATTTTTATCGCAGATCGCCTTCTTAAGAAGAAATTTATAATTTTTATAAACGATCGCGCTTTATTTTTTAGATCGTTATGTAAAAACTTCCTATAATTAATCCACATTTTTTTATCATATCGCAGCAGATGACTATAATAATTATAAAAAAATTAATAAAAACTATCACACGATAACAACACACGATCATGTAATCAATTTTTGTCTTATGTAACGATCTTCTGCGTTTGGATCATCTCGCTCAATTAAGTGTTTTTTTTTTATTATTTGTTGTTTTTTATAGTTTATAAATAAAGTGATTAATTTAGATTTTTTGTTGCATTTTACACTTGCGTGTTGTATAGGGAAATGATTGTTTACTTTTATTGATTGTGTGATCGTGATCTGGCAGCCCGATACAAGATAATTAATTTCAATTTATAAACTTTTTCTTTTAGCTGGAAAAAGCTTCTTTTAAAATGATGAACCGTTGTGTATTTATTTATTGTAATCTAGCCTAGACCTTCTCACAAGCTACTATTATGCGGCTAACCAAATTTCATCAATAATTTTCTAAACATTTCAGCGCAGTAACTTCTTCTCCTGATTCAACCAAAATTAAAGTTTTTTATCTTACCCCACCTCTAAAAATGATCACTAAGGTGGTTATTAGCACCAATGTAGTGAACGATAGTTCATAGAATATTAAATTAAAGGCTAAATTTGTAGAATGTGGGCCAGATGGCAAGGCAACTCGATGCCTTCATGTTCGTTGACAGTTGGCAACTATTCTGTATTTTTAATGTGTTTAAAAAAAAATTCTGTACGAGTTTGCAATCGGACAACGCATTTCCTACAATTCTAAAGTAGATCAATTCACTATATGATGAAATTTAAACGTAACTTGAGAAGTGCGGGCGTGGAAACGGCCAATAAGGAAAATATTTTGCAACTCGGATTTCTACTTAACCGTTAAAATTAATTGTCTAGACAAAGTTCACCCTGAGCGATTACAAAATAATGGTCAAGTTGTCTCTTGCGATCACCCAATTGATGCATGTGTTTTGCCACGTCCCTTAAGCTAGCAGAACTCATACAGCAGAACATTACAAGATAGTATATGGATAATTATAGCCTAATTAAATGCCGCATTAAAAATTTTTGGGCTCCATCTTTTTCAACTAAAACGGAGGTTCTGCTAGCTTTAGAAAAAGTTAGCAGAACCCATATCAAAAACTGATTTAAAAACAATTAAAAAATTAAAGGTTAATTTTAGGCTAGTTAAATGCCTTATCTAATTTTTTTTTATTCTGCTCGATCTAGAAAATGGAAAAGGCTTTATCATTTCAAAGCTAGCAGAACCCAAATCGAAAATCAGACCAAAATCAAAATTAGAACGCAAAACAAGATCTATTTATAAACAAATAATTTTAGGCTCACTCTATAGGCTAATCAAATCATCCATTAAAAAAATTTGGGCTCCACCCGTTTTTGACCAGACTTCAGGTCATTTAATCTAACGCTAGCAGAACCCAAATCTAAAATCGGACCAAAACCGAAATTAGAACGCAATACAAGATCTATTGATAAACAAATAATTTTAAGCTCAGTATGGTCTATTCAAATGTCCCATTAAACCTTTTTGGGCTCCACCCGTTTTTGACCAAAACTTCAGGTCATTTAACCTCAAGACAGCAGAACCCAAATCGAAAATCAGACCAACATCGAAATTAGAACGCAAATCAAGATCTATTGATAAACAAATAATTTTAGGCTCACTATAGGCTAATCAAATGCCCTATTAAAATGTTTTGGGCTCGACCTGTTTTTGATCAGATTTCAGGTCATTTAATCGAAAGCCAGCAGAACCCAAATATTGATAAATAAACAATTTTGGGCTCACTATGGTCTAATAAAATGCCCCATTAAACATTTTTGGGCTCCACTCGTTTTTGACCAGACTTCAGGTCATTTAATCTAAAGCCAGCAGAATCGAAATCAGAAATCGGTCCAACACCGACCAAACAAGATCTATTGATAAACAAATAATTTTAGGCTCACTATGAGCTAACCAAATGCCCCATTGAAAAATTTTGGGCTCCACCCGTTTTTGACCAGACTTCAGGTCATTTAATGTAAAGCCAGCAGAACCCAAATCGAAAATTTATTTGAGGCTCACTATGGGCTGATCAAATGCCCTATTAAAAATTTTTGGGCTCGACCCGTCTTTGACCAGAATTCAGGTCATTTAATCGAAAGCCAGCAGAACCCAAATCAAAAATCGAACCAACACCGAAATTAGAACGCAAAACAAGATCTATTGATTGTTTGAAACAAATAATTTTAGGCTCACTAAGGGCTAATGAAATGCCCTATTAAAAATTTTTAGGCTCCACTCGATTTTGACCAGACTTCAGGTCATTTAATCTAAGGCCAGCAGAACCCAAATCAAAAATCGGACCAAAATCGAAATTAGAATGCAAAACAAGATCTATTGATAAACAAATAATTTTAGGCTCACTATGGGCTGATCAAATGCCCTATTAAAAATTTTTGGGCTCGACCCGTCTTTGACCAGACTTCAGGTCATTTAATCGAAAGCCAGCAGAACCCAAATCAAAAATTGGACAAAACCGAAATTAGAACGCGTGCCATGCCTCTGGTCAGAAACGGGAGAAGCCTAAAATTGTTTAATGGAGCATTTGATTAGCCGATAGTGAGCCTAAAACTATTTGATTGTAAATAGATCTTGTTTTGCGTTCTAATTTCGATTTTGGTCCGATTTTTGATTTGGGTTCTGCTAGCTTTGAAATGCTAAAGCCTTTCCCATTTTCTAGATCGAGCAGAATAAAAAAAATTAAATAAGGCATGTAATTAGCCTAAAATTAACCTTTAATTTTTTAATTGTTTTTAAATCAGTTTTTGATATGGGTTCTGCTAGCTTAAGGGACGTGTTTTGTCATGCTTTCGAGTTGAATGCTAATTGGAAATTAAAAAGTTCTGGGGTTGTGCGAGCAATCCAGATGGTTCTTTTAATAATAAAAAACGGTTTTTGTCAGTTTGAAATATTTCAGTCGACTGAACGCTCTGAAAATTATTCTAAGCAAATTTTGACGTTGTAATTTAACCTCCCGTTCAAAATTCTGGGAATAGCGTATATTTATTAATTGAGTTTGGACGTTTTCTTGGAAACATCAATTTTGAAAAGTGTTATCTGATGCTGTTGGTTTGATTCGATTTTGTACTGATTAGGGTGTCCACCAACAGGTGTCATGTCTGATTGATCTGGCAACGTTAGGTGTTGTCTCCAATATTACCGGTCTGCCTAAAGAGTTTTATTGTTTTAGCTTGTGATGTCATTATCTGGGATTGGTAGTTGAGATGCTACGTCACGATTGTAAATCGTCCGACAGATCCTGGATGCGCTTTAATAATACTGCCGAGCTTGCATTTTAAAGATGGCGTGGTTTTATCTTTGATGAGACCAGTTGACCGATAGCAAGGTTGTTGGAGGCGGAAAAGGTATTCCGACGATCAAATTCGCCCGAAGTGCTGGCACTTCCTTTGAAATTGCTGGTAACGATTTGCGTTCGAATTTAGGCAGAGTTTCACCCACCGTAAATGAAGTTTTATAGATTTGACTTCTGTTTCCTACAAGCCATGTGTCTGGTGTGACCTGGTTGTCTTTACGAAAAATTATGCATTCCTGTGTACGCCCTTCGACGAGTAGTAGATAGTTACTGTCGACGAAAGGATACAGCGATTGAAGTGGGTTTTTGTCCAGTAATCGTTCTCCGGATTTCCATCGAAATTCCTCGTCAGCGAATTGGGTTGTCTGAATGAGCTTGCCTCATAGCTCGAGTGGCTAGTCGTTTGCCTCCCGAATCGTCCGACGTAGCAATTGATTGGAATTCTCTTGGAACCAAACATGGCCTGTCCACCACAAAGGATGATTGTATTATAATGTTGGTTCAACGCCACGAAACGCGCAATCGAATGGGTTTTTGATGATGTCGAGGTAGTTCTAATTGGTAGGCTCTGTAGCCTACCAAGGGTCACTTACTTACATTTGAACTTGTGGCACGTCGAGTAGTATATCATTGAATTAGGAAACATCCAGCCGAGAGGTTTAAATATCTTCGATGACTGTGAAAAATTTATTCGCTTGATTGTTACACGAATAGCCGAGTTTGGTGTGATGTTAAATCTGAAACAATCGACCGAGGGAGACCAATGCAGTCCAAGACTGACTCTTCCCAGTTTAGCTAGAGTTGATTCCGTGGTCGCGGAATTTTTTCGGTATCTCGTTCAGGTTGCTGTTGGCTAAGAATATTTCCGTGGAGCAGGGCCACAATTTTCATCTGGATTTGTATTGACTTAATGATTTCGTCCGACCCCCAATACACATTCGATAATCTAGAACACACATGGCCAAGCTCCACGTGCTTCACGACACGTGGAGCCGAATTCTAATAATTTCTCGTTACTAGAGCCAACTTAATCGAAGTCGTAATTTTTAATTAAGATCACAAAATAATTTAAATGAATTATTAAATGTTATTTAATTTTTTATTTCTTTTCGAGAGCCGCATTGACTCTTTCAAGAAGCCACGTGCGGCTCGCGAGCCGCAATTTAAACCATGTGTGATCTAGAATATACATTTGCTTGATCTCTAGCATCTTTGCTCGTTGAAGCGAGGAGGTCGGTTGTGTTGTTATTGGTAGTATCACTATTCTCGACGATCGCCGTGAGACTTAACAGTTGATTTGTTACTTTTTACTCTGCTTTGCTAAATAGACGTATCTGAATCTTGTGTTTTGGGCGAACAGTGAATGCTGGATTCCGGTGATACAACCAACCTTTTGCAGCATTGCAATGATATCAACTCCTAATAAAATGTATCTTGCCGGGACGACTGGCGCAGATTCCGCTGATCGTGACTATATAATTTGTTGAATATCTACCAGTCTACCAGATTAAATTAAGCTGCAACTCAGAATCCAACAGAGTTCGCTCGATAAAATTTTTATTGGTGTGTTATACGATAGCGGTTGCAGTGAAGGATAACACATCAGTGTTGGCGATGTGGTTTCATGAGTCTTGACCTATTTGAGTGAAGATAATTCGACCTATGATGACTCGGTGGATGACGTTTTGGGTTTTGACTTTGAAATGGACAGGTACGTTTGGCGTCTTCTGTTGCTTGCGCGAAACAAACTGGATCTGCAAGCTGAACTAACACTGGAACGCGTTGGGATTTCCGGCACAAACTACGTGTCAAGTATATGAGAGGCGTTGTAATCGTTTGCTCGATGAATACGATGATCCCAAAATGATTGCCATCGGGCGTATCTAGGAAATTAATGATCCCCCATTGCTGATAGGGTTCTAGATCATGTTACTCCATAGCAACCAACATTCCTTAAACTGATTCGAGTTCCATCAGAGGAATGGCTCACAATTTTCGAAGGTGACTGTCGATGATAAACCAACTGGTCGTAACAATCTCAAAGAATCCACGATCCTTACTCGTAATTCATGTGATGCCTATAAATATACGCTTGGACAAAGTTTGTAGTCGCTCCGGAACTGCCACTTGTAATCTCTTTGTTGCATTTGCACGTTATTGTGCACCCCTTGCAGGCTGATTAACACGGACACAACTAATCCGGCTAAAGAGTTGTTGTTTGATTGGGGCTCGTGATTTTCACTGTGCCGGTCTATGATGTCCGACGTTGCCTTGATTGTTGGTTGGTTTGATAAGGATGTTCATCGAGTGTTCTCCCCAAAAATATTAGAATTTGTAATTTCACAATGAAACTTGCTAAGATTTTATATTAACAGCTTGTTACTTTACTTCAAGATGAAAAAACGGAATCCTTATATAAAATCAATTTTCCTTTTACTCCGTATAGTGGATTTTCCCCAAGTGATCTGCAGATATTTCACTTGTCAACATTTAAAATTGTTTCGGTTAGACTTGGAATGGATTGGCCACCACCTAGTAGATTAAGTAATTCGCGGTGTCATTCGCGGTAGTGTTGTAGTGATCTATCTTGTACAACGGACAACTCGTTTCAAATGAAAATGGTAAATTTGATAGTTGATTTGCAACTTCTCCTAAAGAGGGTCATTCTGTAATCTCGTTTAAATATCATGCCTGAATTTGTTAAAAGTAGCCGGCGAACAATTCGAATAACATAGAGAATTTCAAAGCAAATCGTATTCCGATTGGGGAAATTTCCACCAATTTCAAGAATACGGCCCCAGATTCCTATTGCCAACTGAAATCGTACACTACAAACTCACGAAGAAATATTTGATGCTTTAACTAGAATTATTCATCTTGCCTTGACGTGAAGATGAATAGCCTGCTAGAAACGATACCCGATGTATCAATTTGATAAGAGGGCTTAAATCGGTTAGCAGGAAGATTTTCAATTTTTTGCCCTTATAAGCTTAGGGCTTACCTTGAAATTAATGACTCATTTTCGAAACACCATATTGCCCCTAATTTGGAGATATCTGTAGCGTTATTAGATAGAATTGTATCGTTGTTGATGAAAGCATCGAATGTTGCAAACGACCGTCGATAGGCGAAGTTCCTTTTTCGCCAAGAAACACCAAAAACAATTTGAATAAACCTTTTAAATTTGCCTTTTGTAGAAGTAATTGTAGTTCCTCAACAATTGTTCAACATCATGTACTCGGGCCATTCATTCTCTCGATTTGACAAGTACGTTGGATTGTATTTTGAATCCATTCCTCTAAATGAAGTGACTAATTCTATGTAATACAATTGAAATACTTTGGGTTTTTTCATTATCATATCTGTAGTTCCATTCCAGCAGATCGTAGAAAATGTATGATTTATGACGGATTTGAATTTTGCGATATGAAAGTAAATCGGAATATTTGATGTTCTTCACTGAAAGTAACTGTTGTACACAACAGTTTGACGAATCCCGAACAAATCATCAACTTTGGACGACTGCTCTCATCGTTAGAATTTCACGTAATGACTTTCCAGAGGCCTCTTACACGGTGATTTTGTCAACTAGATCTCAGGTTTTTTCGGGTCGTGGGGAAGTTGAAGCTTGCGAGTGTCTGGCCTACGCCGTGTAACAGAACAGAATAAAAATAAAAAGAGAACTAAAAACTAAAATTACGTTAAAGATACCATAATCCGTCGAACGAAACTTGAGGAAACGTAATGAATTTAATAATAACCGGTTGCGCCCATCCAGGAACGACCAGATCTCCCCGAGCGACAAGTACAATGTCTACTGAAGAAACCCCGCCGAATGACCCATCGACCCCTAGAGGCCGATGCCCAGCCACAACTAAGCAGCATAACAGGGTAGGGACGTTTTTTCAACAGACAAAGCCTTCACTCGGAGAGACCTCTAGGCAATCTTTAAATGGTGAAATAAAAAAAATTAAAAAAAGACAAAAAAATTGTACTTTTTGACTCGATATGGTTCTGGCGTCCCTTTCCGCCGAAATGGTTCGGCCGTCTTCCCGCCTTCATAAATTTCAAATGATCTCGTGGTTGGCCACTCGCTTGTTGCGGTACCTTTCACCGATACCAATACAAAATGTACAAATAGCCGGTTGACCACCAGTAAGTTGCGGTGTATAAAATGCCGCCGAAAACCCAAATACTGTTGGGCGTTGGGCATCTTTCCGCCTTTCACTGTATATATTTTGAATGACCTTAACTGGCCACCCGTAAATTATAACGGCGAAAACTACGCCACGCACACAAATGTGAAGTCTTACCACTCGCAAAACTCAAGTACACTTCGAATTTAAACGAATTAAATTTTACTCACTATCTTTTACTCAAAAAAATCCATCAGAATAGGGAAACGCAAATACATATATTCCCTCTTGCACAAAAAATCGATCAAATTGTTTGGAAAATCCAACAGCTCGAAGAAGTTGTTTTATTTTTATATAAATTTTATAACAAATATTCAATAAAACCCGAGCAGTAATTTTGCTCTAAGTTCACTCACAAAAATCTTTATTATTGGGCGACTTTATCAACCGACCTTACATTACAATAAAAAATTACTTAAACTCAAAATAAAATTTTTTTTAATAGTTTCCAAATTAAATTCCGATTCTAAACCAGACTCTATTTTGTATCAAAATCCAAACACGATTTATTTTTTATATTAAAATCCAAACTAGACTAGAATTCTCGCACCAAAACAAAAAAATCTAGTGTGCGTCACTTGCACACTCTTTCACACTGTTCATCAATGGGCCACACTTTAATTCTTTCGTCGTGATTCTCTGATTTCAAAAAATCAATCGATGTCCACATTTGATTTCTATGCGCACTTCTTTTTTTATGTATGTGCATAAAATTATGTTTTCTGATTTATTCGTATATTAAAAAATGTTTATTGTTTGTTGCAAAAACTTCCTTGGTTGAAAAAATATATTTTTTGCACTCGAAGCAAATATTAAACTAAAATTAACCCAAAAACGACTAATAAACATGGTGCCCTTGAAATATTTATCTTTGTAGTAGTGCGAGAATCAGTTGAATCAAAAAACATATATTGCTGAAAAAAGAATCAAAAATTTCCCCGCCAAAAAATTAGTTTGTTGGTGAAGGGGAAGAAACGAGGAAAGAATCGCGACGAAAGAATTAAAGTGTGGAACCGCGGAATCGCCCACACCAAAACGAGAATCAAAACAAAAAAACTCCTCTATATTTTATCTCGTTGCACACACGCAAAAGATACACGTTAGTTTAGCTCTCAATTTATTATAAATACACATGCTCTGGATGTGAATACAGACTCAGAGGCTTATTTCCATAAAATCACACTTTAGTGTCTATTCAACGACAGATGGCAACGCAATCAGAAAAAAACTACTGATTCATTTGATTGCAATGAAATTTTTAGAAAATAAAAATTCCAAACAAACAAAGTTGCAGTTTAATGAGTTGTTTGGACCCCACAAGGAGTCGTAACAACTGTGCAACTTCGCAAAAATATGCCATATCCCTTTATCAACCAAGAAAACAAAAAAATTGACTCAGTTTTAGTCCAACTCACACAAATGTGTGAGTAAAAAACCATAGTATGTAATGACGTTGTTGATAAAAAATTTCGCTTTATTTGAAGTAAAACCAACACAATTGTGTGTATAGATATAGTGTTTTTTTCGGACGGAAATAAGTTTAAAAGGAATTCACAAATGTGTAAGTTGGTTCAAAAAACATACAACACTAAATTTTTAGCATAGTACTTTTGCCCTACCCGCACAATTGTGTTAGTAAATCACTAAAGGGATATGCCTTTGCGGATCGTCAGAGTGCCTATCAAGTTCATTTTATCTTAATTACAACGAAAAAGTCTTCAAATGGTAATTCTGTGGAGCGAGTTCTAGAGATTATGGCACATAGCCACATGCATGTTACACTAGATTAAAGCTGTTTAATTTTGTAAAAACACGAAACTTGTTTATCTATGCGAATTTTCAAGGTGCTGTATTTTGCCCCGTTCATTTTATCATAATTATAACGAAAAAGTCCGCAATTAGAAATTCTGTGGAGCAAATTTTGGAGATTTACCGAACTGTTTTTGAAATTAAATAAAATTTATAATCAAAAGCTTGTTATTTTCGTCTTATACAGGGTTACTCACTAATACATATAAAAGGAAATTTGTCTTAGTATAACTTCTCATAATTCCATCTGATTCTTTTACTAAAAATTTTGCTAAACAATCCGTAAAGAAATTATTAAATTTTTTTCGGATATTTAGCATATTGTTGTTTCAAAGTATAATTCAAGCAAACCTTTTTTTTCTTCAAATTGATAAATCACTTTTCAGCCATTAGAAATGAGTCGAATATTGGCTTAAGTTCAACACTTACTGTGACGTAAACGGGCCTAAGACATCCGGCGAAAAACATTATAGGCATTGGAAGGTCATCGGTAAGGCCTGTTCTTCATTAAGCGGCAGTTCGCAAAATATTATTTAGCATTTTCCAAGTCTGGGTGTCAAGCGAAATCACTTGAATGTCAATTGCTGTAATCTAGTTCGAAACTCTGGACAAAATCGTGATTGGGGTAGTCCCGATTCTAAACACGGTAGCGTATTTTATAAATTTGAGTCCTAATCTTGACAAAATCGCATCTGTAATAAAATTAATTTTTTACTTTAGAAATCAAGTGTAGTGTATTCACCCTTACATTTTTATTTGCGGAAAGCCTTCAAGAGGCCTAGCGTAATTTAAAACCCGTTTAAACCCGAATTCATTAAGTTTATCCATTGTCGATCCACATTTTATAATTTTTATACCCGATATCTGCTGGTCAACCGCCCTCGCTTTATTTAACATATCAACGTACGTAACTTATGGCGGAAGTATAATTTGATCCAATTTAGATAAACATTTAAATTCTGCTATAATTATATTTGAAATTTGATAAGATTGAGTAAGATCGATACTAAATAGGTATAGTAGGTTGCCGCTAACAATGGTGCGGCTTAAAGTTTTAATGTAAATCAATTTTATCTAAGTTGTGTGTGCTTACGCCATATCTATAAAATCGAGTTCAACCACAATGGAACAAAAACACTTTCATTTTGCTCATCTGATTACAATTACGATATAAATATGTAACGTATATAGGGTCGCGAACCATTCAATACAATTTCTGTGCATTGTGCGTTTTATACATCTTTCGCTGGTCTTATCAATCGCGGCTGATGCTGTTTATAAAATGCAGATAATTTTTGAAAGTGAATTTTCTTTTTAACATGGAAATAAAAATACTTTCCTTTTTAAATGCTGCACGTTTCCAGCACATAAAAAAAAAGTACAGAAATACAAGAATCCAACAAAAAAACATGTTAATTATGTGCATAACAATGCAAGATGCAATTTTATACTTACATTTTCTTAAATATAAAAAAATAAACGTTTTACGTATAAATTTCGGTCATAAATTAAAACAATGCCCAACTATAACAAAAAAAAAATGTTAATTTGCGTGTACTTGGTGGTATAGGTAAAAAAAATTTTTGGGCGGTTTGATGCATAAATTAAAAATTTGAAGCGCACAAGAAAGGTGCTTGAACCCTCTTGAAAATATATACGGGTGTCACCAGTCAGTCCCTCTGGTAATTAATCATTTTAATATGTCGTAAAATTGGAAACTTATTTTCACTTTTGATTTTCTTAAACGAGCATAAAGCACATAAAATCGTGTGGTCATCATAATTTTCATAAATTACCTGTGATGCTGCTACCTTTTGGTATTTGGATTTCCTTCCGCAAAACTGTACATTATTGTTTATCTATCATCATTCAGCGATTTAAACGGTTTTTATTTATTTAACTTACGTTTTTAATGACCATCAATAAATTAAGTTGACGAAAATCTTTATATTTAATTAATTGAGAAATGCTTTTTATTTATTCTGTTGATTTGTTTAGACAGAAGACGAGAAAAACTTTCGATTGGGATTAAATTGTCATTTGAGACGTGAGTTCTCAAACAATTTCGATTTTCTGTTTTGTTTTGGTTTGGTCAGTGATTTATCGACGACATAGTTATGTAATTCTTTATTATTTTGGGCATTTTTTAACGTAAGACGGTTGAAAGATTTATAACTTTGCTTCTTTGACATATCGTAGTAATTCCGATTGAAATTTGCTGTTGCTGAAACGTTATTGTCAAGTGTTATTCTGATGTGCAAGTCCATTTTCGCACACTGAAATATGAGTTTTGATTGCCAATTGTTCCTTTTTTACTTTTTTACATAAAGTAGAGTAACCATAAAAATTCAAGACCTCGGAATTTTTACAGATTTACCATTCGCTATATCACCGAAAAGTGTCCGTTGGTCGGACTTAACTCTCTCTCTAGCATTTACATCCCATGAAGGGATTTTGCCGCCCGCACTATGGTCCTCCATCCTTCTCGGTCCATCGCTCTCGTCCTCCAATTTCGACATCCTAATACGAGTAGGTCTTGTTCAACGTCGTCACGCCAGCGCAGTCGGGGTCTTCCTCTACGACGTACTCCGGCTGGTTGTTGATGGAACACTTTGTAAACCATTCGTTGTTGTGGAGATCTTGCAACGTGGCCGAGCCATCTCACTCGATTAGATTTGATGAAGCCGATAATATCGCTACCTCCGAGAAGTTGCTTTATTTCGTGGTTCATGCGAATCCGATATTCATTGTTCGCAACTTTAATAGGACCAAAAATTGAACGGATGACCTTCCTTTCGAAGGTAGATAATAATCTACAGTCGTTAGAGGTCATGATCCAGCTCTCGCTTCCGAAAGTCAGCACAGGTCTTATCAGTGCTTTATAAAGTGCGAGCTTGCACGACTGCGATAGGTGTTTAGATCGCAATAATTTTGATTGCGCGTAGAAAACTCGTTGTCCGGCAGCGATTCGGGCTTTTATTTCTACCTGCATGTCGTTTGATGATGTTATAAGTGACCCGAGGTATTTAAAATTTTCGACGCTATCAAAATTATGGTCGCCAATTTCGAGATTTGCCATAGAGATGTTCCTGGGTGTTGTTAAAAATTTCGTTTTGGTACTGTTCACCTCCAAACCAAGTCTTCTTGCGCAGCGATTGAGCGGTATGAAGTTGTCCTTGATGTCGCTAGGTCTTCGGCCAAGAAGCACGATATCATCTGCATATCCAAGAATTTGGCCTGATTTATTGAATATACAGCGCGAAGTTTCAATGTTGCTTTTCCTCACTACGTACTCAAGCGCCAAATTGAACAGCACAGGCGCGAGTGCATCTCCCTGTCGAACACCAGATGTTATTTGAAAGGAGTCTGACACAGATCCTTCAATTACAATTCTACATGCAGATCCAGACGTTGTTAATTTACACAGAGAAACAAGTTTCTCTGGAATACCTAGGCATATGAGCGCGGCCCAAAGGTTGTCGCGGTTTATACTGTCATATGCCTGCCGGAAGTCTATATATAATTGATGTATGGTTATGTTGTACTCCCAACATTTTTCCAAGATCATCCTCATGGTGAAACACTGGTCAGTGGTCGAACGGTTGGGACGAAAACCACACTGATAGTCGCCAATGATGTTTTCGGCGAAAAGGATGAGTCTGGCAAGTACAACATTAGCCAACACTTTGTAAGCAGTGTTCAATAGAGCTATGCCACGAAAATTTTCACATTTAAGACGGTCGCCTTTTTTATGCAACGGACATATGAGTGCGGTCTTCCAATTCTCCGGCAACTCTTCTTGGTCCCAAATACAAACGACGAGATCGTATAAACTTGTTGCAAGAGTAGCGCCTCCGAGTTTGATTAATTCTGCGGGGATTCCATCGAGACCGGGTGCCTTGCCGTTTTTCAATCGACTAATAGCTGCGTCTACTTCCTCTGCTGTGGGATATTTGACGAAGACCTCATCGCCTGGAGGAGCTATTGCTCTAATGGGGGTCACTTCGTCATTCCGGTTTAGCAGACTTTGAAAGTAGGTTTGCCATACTGAGAGAACATCAGCCACGTTTGTTCTCAATTCTCCATTCCCGTCTTTTATGGCTGTACTTCTTGGGTGGAAGTCTTTAGTGAGATTCCTGGCATTAGCAAAACAGTCCCTTGAATTTCCTACTTCCGCTTGGAAGCTGATGTTTTCGATGCATGACCTCATATGATCGCGTTTCTTTTGTCGAAGGAATTTAATCGTGGCTTTCCTTGCGCGTAGATATTCTGCCTGAGTGCTTACCATTTTTCACGAAGCTTTCGTTTATTTTCGACGACCAGGCGGCATTGATCATCGAACCAATCATTGCGGGATCTCGGCGGTCTTTTGCCGATAGTGTTTTGCGCCGCGGTGGTTATGGCTGACTGTATAGCGTGCCACTGCTCCTGGATATTAGGAGGAGCTCCTTCGTTGTCGCTGAGCCACTCTAAATAGTTAGTGACAGCTGATTGGTAACTCTGCAGTGACGCTTGGTCTTTTAGAGCATCGACATTCCATCGAACGGTTTTTTGTGCTTGTCTATTGAAGGTTGATGACAGTTTGCACTTATATTTAAATATGACAAGCACATGATCGCTGTCCATATCTGCACCTCTGTAAGATCTAACGTCAGATATGCTGGTGGAGTGTCTTTTGGACACCATGACGTGATCGATTTGGTTTTCCGTTCTTCCATCATTCGATCTCCACGTTACTTTGTGAATTCTCTTATGTGGAAAAAACGTACTTGATACAACTAAGTTGTACGTTATTGCCAGGTCGGTGACGCGTTGGCCGTTGTTGTTACTAGTTAGGTGCAGGCTGTTAGGACCGATGTGCGTTGTATTTTCTGCACTTCTACCGATTTTTGCATTAAAGTCGCCCACGATAATTTTAATGTCGTGGTGCGGTATGTTATTGATGACTTCCTCGAGCTCGACAAAGAAGAGATCTTTGATGTCATCTGATTTATCTTCGGTGGGTGCATGCACATTAACGATCGTGATGTTAAATTTATTAGTGCGAAGTCTGACCGTGCATATCCGCATGTTGATAGGGCGGAAATCGATGATATGGTGCTTCACGCGCCGATGGATGAGGAAGCCAACTCCAAATTCTCCTCCGTTCTGATGGCCGCTGTAATGAAGAGTGTAACCATTGGTGGTGTCATGGATCCCACTCCCAGACCATCTAAGCTCTTGTAGTGCAAGTACGTCTAATGTGTAACTTTTGGCTTGGTTCGAAAGGTTCTGGAGATCTCCAGGTCCTAAGAGGCTAAGCACGTTCCATGTTCCCATTTTTAAAGCGTTGTCCGTGTACAATTTCCGAGGTCGAGTTTGTGATGAATCCGATATAGTAATCCGAGGCCTTTGTTCAGGGTTCATAACTTAAATGGTTTTTATGAGGGAAGGTTGTTGGCCTGCCGCTCAACCCGCTTGTTACGTGTGTGGGTCACGTACTGGTGATAATCTTAAGGCATCCAGTCCTACCTTGAACACATTTATATAGCGAGCCGCTTGATACAAGACAGACGCCCGCTTCAGCCGCACCTAACCTGGAGAACAGACGCTGATTTGGTATTGGTTTTGAGGCGCCAATAACCCGCCTTGACATGTAGTGTCCATGACTATAAACAGGATTTAGTCTGTTCGTCTCCACTACACCGCCTGATTCATTTAGCGTTACCCAGAGAGCACCGCGAGGAGGTATGAATCTCGGACTTCGCCCTCCAACGCTGTCGGACTTAACGCTCTTCCTAAACATTTTGAGATCTCTGTGAAATTTAGCGAGAATCGGTATACCACAGAGTAGTTTCCATTTGAGCTTTCTCGTTTTTCAAAAATTGTGTCCACCGCCCGTTTAATGAAAGCGTCGGTTTTTTTTAGAATTTGTATGCCAACATTTTCACACCAGGTTAGTTTCAAGAAATTTATATTCATCTAAACCGTTAAATGAGCTGTAAGCTCGAGACATAACTAAGTTAATGAAGTTTTTAACACTCACACTTACAAAGCCAAACGACAGGACACAACATTCATTTGAACATTTCATACAGAGTTAGTTTCATAAAACTTCTAACCCGTAAGAACTGCATATTTGAGCTTTTAGATTAGTAGTACCAACATTTCCCGTATCAGGTTAGTTTCAAAATACTTTTTTGTATCCGATCAGCATAATTAAGCTTTAAACTCGGAAAATGATTAAACTATAATGACACTTCTAGTATTCTTCCATTTACGCAGAACAATGACCGGATAAAATTACTTACATCAATATCTTATTCTAATTTCCTTAGTTTCGTCATAGTATAACGAGTCTTACTAGTAAGACAATGATGGTTTTCAACACTATATTTAGGATAGCGCTCAAGTACTGATTTGACATTATATCATCGTCCGATTGACACAATTGGGCATTTTTTTAGATTTTGAAATGCCACCATTTTCATACCAAGTTAGTTTAAAAAATGTCTACGCATCCAAGCGTCACAATTGTGGTATGAGCTCGAAAAATATTTAAACTAATAATACTTTAAATACTTTTTTCACTTACACAGCCCAATGATTGGGCATACTATAATTGTTTACATCAACATTTCGAACATCTTCATAGTGGGTTAAATTTACTAAACGAGTTAAGTTTATTTTTAAAGGAAGCAAAAACTATTGGGAGATGTTTAATTCTGTTTAATTGGGAGCTGTTTAATTATGGTAGTGTTTGATGTTCAGCCAACAATATAGCTCCATGGCATGTTTTGACATATTCCAAAACTTCAGCCAAAAGTCGTTTTAGAATTACAGTTAAAATTTTAGTACAATACAATAATAATATTGTCCAATGAAATCTTGAAAGAGAGAAAACTTCTCTGGGTAGAGGTTTAAACACTGACTCCTGAGAAACTCTCCTCCAAGATTGACCATACCGTGAATTCCATCGGTTTGATCAGCCGACGGCCAAAAGTTTGCCCCAAAAATCGTGAAATAACTGTTTAAGTTGTTTGGGTCGAATGTGTCGTTGTGTAAGCTTGTTGACGCTTATGACAATGAAAACCTACAGCATCTTTCCGATGTCGTAGATGTTCCTCTAAACTATCACGGCGGCCTGAAACTGTCTGCGAGCGACAATTTTTGCAATTTTTCACTTCTGACGTTTTGTAGCAATTGTTGGCTATTTGACGGTTGTGGACAAGCTCAACGGTAAAACTCTTCTATACTGTGAATCTATTCCTCCGAATTTTCTTCGAATTCGAATTTTCTTTCGAATTTTCTGTCTTCTGTGTTCTGTGGACCTTCTTTTCAATCAGTCGGCGACCGTTTTACCTTCATAACGATATTGAAAAAGAGGCAACAACAAACTTATAAACTCTTAATCATGTTTTTGTTGAAGGATTAAAATATCTTGTTTTAGATTATGAACACTCCAGTTTTACATCTTCAAGAGAAATTCCATAAGTTTTTTTTTTATTTCTATTGGCAGTTTCAGAAAACGGCAATTCACCGAAAACGACAATTCACCGAAATCATCAATTATTCGGAAACGACATTTCACCGAAAAGCAATTCACTGAAAACGACAATATATTGAAAAGCTTGAAAAAAAATGAATAAACCGCAAAAGGAAAGAAAATGAAATCTAAAAAGAAAGGAACAATTAAAAAAAAAACGAAACTTGAAGAAAAAGGATGTTGCCCATTCACGAACGACTGTATTTCTCCGGATGATAAGTACAAAGCTTGCATTCGGGTTATTCCCCGAATGACCTATCGACCTCTGACGTAACCGCCAGAAGCCGATGCCCAGCCACGACGACGCGGCATAAGAGGATAGGGGCGTCTCCCCATCAGGCAAAGCCTCTCCTCACCCTAAAGAAAATCTTTACATACTCCGACAGTTTGCCAGACTATCAAGAGTGCCACGGGGAGACAGTAGATTTTACGGTTGAGTAATGAATCCAGCCTGCAAAATACCAATCCAAAAAAAAATTAATAATTCATTCTAATTACACGGAAATCAAAAAGGGTCTGATCACATGCACAAAAATGAAAATAAATCCAACTACAAAAAAAAAAATCGCGGTTCTGTTTTTGTTTTTTATTTCGCTGGATCCAAGAGATATTTTTATCGCTGAAGAAGTAAAAGGAATACGATCACCAAACGATAAGAAAACTCATATATACAGAATTGGATAGCCTGTTGTCTGTGGAGGTCATCGAGGAATCGCAAAGTTGTTGTTGTTCACCGATTACGTTGGTGCGTAAGTCTAATGGCAAAGTTCGTTTATGCTTAGATACTAAAGAACTGAACAAGGTAACCGTCAAGGATGCGTATCCACTGCCCATAATCAACGGATTGTTGCGTCGTTGTCCCAAACGGAATCCCAGATTTATATCTGCAATCAATTTAAAACATGCAGACTCCACTCGATTCATCATCTCGCTCTTGTATCAGTTTAAACTTTTAAAGTGATGCCTTTTGGCTTATGCAACGCGTCTGTTTCTCGATGCTATTACCGGTTACCCCTCCACTCCGGTTGAATATTTTGATTTATTAAAAAGAGTTGAATCTTGCAAAAAGTAAGTTCGTGTTGAGAGTAGTAGATTAATTAGGTTAGATCGTGACTCTCTGACACAGATTAGACGTTTTCTGGGGATGTGGGTGGTATCGTCGCTGTATACCAAATTTTGTATCATTAGCTGCTCCTCTCACCAAGATCTTACTAGAAAAAACACAAAATTATGTTAATCTTCAGCTTTCAGTGTTGATTTCAGTGTAATGCCAGTGCCGTTGGGGTCGGTAGTGTATTATTTTAGGTGTATGTCCAGGGGGTGGGACGGCCCGTTGAGTTCTATTCACATAAGCTCGCATTAATGCGGTGCAGTGAAATTACTCGGTGACCGAGCTGCAAAGCTACGCTGCTGTCCTCAGCGTGCGAAAATTTCGAACATATGTGCGGAGGGGGTATCCACTCGTCATTTATACCGACTATTCCAGTTTATGATGGTTAATGCGTCATAAATATCAGGACGATTAGCGAAATGTAGTGTTAAATTCAAGGCCTTGGACTTTCAATTTGGTTACCGAAAAATGATCAATAAATGTAGTAAGATACGTTGTCTCAAGCTGACGATGATTTTAAAAGTAAGAACACATTGCATCTGATTCAAGTTCAGATCTGTCAAGTGAGAGAATGAAGAAATTGGTGAATGTTTTATTATCTTTTTCGGACCCAGTGTTACACGTTGATCAAAATTCGATTGCGTTTCATGATCCTGACCATGTGCAGAATGGTAAACTGTTAATAATCCCCTTCATTAGGTTTTGAATATACCGATACTGATATTTCGTACTGGAAATTTGTTATGCCGAATTCGTTGTGCTCATGTTTCTCTCACTTCAGCACAATTAGTCGGCAGCAACACAAGTTAAACAATACTTTGCCGGTTGCTCTAAACATAAAATGAACAAGACGGTTAGTTATTTGACAAGGCCAGCCATGGGACCTTCAATTATTTCAACACGTCCATTTCAAAAGGTGTTTGTTGATTTTTTGGGCCCATATCCGCGTTCCAAGTATGGAAATTGGTATATTGTTATCATTCTGGATCATTATTCAAAATTAGTCGTGATAAAACCGGTACGTGAAGAAACTGGAGCCTCATCGTGTCGTGTTTGGTCAACATATGTCATTGCATAGTCCAGTTTATGCGTTACGAAGATTACCGGCTGAGCGAAGTCCAGGTGTAGGCTATTTGTCTTCCTTCAATTGTTATCAAAGATCGAGTATTACATTATTTACGAGTCGCAACGTTATAACCTGCGAAGTAATGAACGATGTTTACGAATTGAAAAATCCGTCTTTGTAAGAGTTTTTGCATTGGGTGATGCGTGGAATAGATTTTCCGCCAAACTAACTAATAAATTCAAGCCCGTGATAATCACAAGTTAGGTTGGAGAAGTGGTTTACTCCGTTCAAGATTTGAATAGTTAAACCTTGGGTACGTACCACTTAAAAAATATCTGAATATAAAAGGCATAAAGCAGTAGGCCTCCACGATGAGACCACTCTTTCAATCCGCCCTAGAGGGGAGAATCACCTCAAAACGCTTGCAAAACCACAAAGGGAAAGGGCCACACTCACACCATACAGCAGTGCTACTGCCGTGTAAAGCCAGTGCAGCTGCTCCGGTTTCAGACTCCATTCCTTCCAATGGCATTTTTGGAAAAGTTGATTGCGACAGTTGCCTTCTCACTCTTTCTATCGTATATGGTTTCCAACTGAGTTTACTCATCAGCTTACCAATCCTATCTTTCGGCCCAACCCGCAGTGATTGATAGCGCATTATGCATCACATCCCTGATTGTACGTACCCAGGTGCTTTCCCGAGATAACTATCGCTACATCATCGGCATAAGCAACCACACCAATTCCTTGGCCCTCCAATTCCAATAGTAGCACGTTGATTACTACATTCCAAGGGAAGGGAGAGAGGACACCTTCCTGAGGTGTTCCCCGAACAACCCGTCTTCTGACGGAGTCTTCCCTCATCTCCGCTATAACCCTTCTGCTTCCTAGCAAATGACTAATTAGCCTGGTTACTGGATATGCAATCACAAGTGGCAATAATCCTTCCCTAATTGCCTCCACCTTCACGTTGTTAAAAGCACCCTCGATATCGAGAAATGCCAGCAGCCTTTC
The DNA here is from genome assembly GCA_947310385.1 of Nephrotoma appendiculata. Taxonomy (NCBI): domain Eukaryota; kingdom Metazoa; phylum Arthropoda; class Insecta; order Diptera; family Tipulidae; genus Nephrotoma; species Nephrotoma appendiculata. The sequence goes on from OX371223.1 coordinate 288,542,865, forward strand.
CATGATTTTCGGCAGAAAGGATGACAGAGATATTAATCTTAAGTCCTTAGGGTTGCTGTGCTAGCTAGCCTCTCTCCATTTTTCGGGATGTACCCCAGCATCAGCAACCCTTTGAAAATAGCCTCCAGCCACGGGACCATGACCTCCGAGTTCTTTTGAATTTCCGCTGGTACAATCCCATACGAACCAGATGACTTAAACGCTTTAAAACTTTTAAAAGCCCATTTTATCTTCTTTATATTCAGGATCTACTTTGTACATAACAGTTGGGCCTCTCAGTCATTCTTAGACCCGTGGCCATCCAAAAGCGTCACAATCGACGCAAGCTCACTTCCCGGGAAGTGAGTTTCCATTAGAAGATCAAGACTGTCTTCCCTAGAAGGCGTCCATTTGCCATCTGGTTTAATCAGATAGCCTATAACAGCTGGACTGGTAGAGAGAATCTTTCTTAAGCGCAAGGTTTGGGAAACCTCTTCCATTCTATCACAGAAGAGCCTTCACGATTCCGTTTTATATTCTGTTACGGGTAGCATCAAGCTAACCCGCAGATTTCATCTAAACATGCAAAGGCCTCGCTCATGGTGATTTTGCCGATTAGATATCAGGGTTTTGGGTCGTGAGGCAGTTGAAGCTTGCATGCTCCTGGCCTACACCGTGTAACAGAACAAAAGAAATAAAAATAAAATTAAATGCTGAAACTAAATTAAATTTACACCAGAATCCATCGGCCGAAGTTTGAGGCACGTGAGTAAATATAATAATAACCGTTTGTGTCCACCCAGGAATGACCGAATCTCCCCGAATAACAAGTACAATGTCTGCTGAAGAAATAACCGAATGAACCATCGACCTCTAGAGGCGGATGACTACTTAGCCACAATGTACAGCATAATAGGGTAGGGACGCTTCTCCAACAGACAAAGCCTCTTTTCACCCAGAGATCTCTCTAGAGGATCTCCCACTAGCACACCCCGCCAGCTTGAGGCTGAGAGTGCCACGGGGAGACCGTGTAGATTTTACAGTCGTCCCTGAATGGACGATATATATGCTGGACTCGCCACTTAGAATCTATGGATGTCCTGCCGAGGGCATGGGTGGGAGTGATAAGCCCAGCCTGCAACTGGGGAACCAACACGAAATGAGAATCCCCCCTGCTAATATACCGACCCGAAAAAATTTAGCACTTCATCTTATTGCAAAATAAAACCAAAAAAATATGTAAATAGCTAGGATAATAGCTGAACAAAAGTAAATTGGGGTCGATGAGGAAAAAATAAACCGAATGCCAAGAATCATACGCAGTGTTGTTTTTTTATTCCAATAACACAAATATTTGTCCAACGGGAAAAATAAATTCAAAGGAAAGGGTTTATCGTGACAAATTTTGAAACAAAAGAAAAATAAATCAAGCTGAAAATGGTCGAGAGAGAAAAACAAAAATCGAACTAAAATATGGTCGCCAAATGTAAATAAATTTGAGGACGAAACCAATGTGCTCCCCCCTTCCCTGTACGTGGCAAAGAACTGTTATGGCGTTCGATTACACAGTATAGATTTGACAAATAATATTGAAAAATTTTGAATTAAAAATTTAAAAAAAAAACAAAAATAATAATTTGCCGAGTGGCCTCCTGCTGGTTGCGGTGCCTTTCACCGATACCAATTGAGCGAGTCTCGTGTCGAGTGCCTGTAAAAACTGTTGGGGCACTTTTGCCGTTATATTAAGGTGAATGGCCACGATAGACCACCAGTAATCGTAAATGTGCGGCAAGTCTCAGTTAGCCACCGTAAATTAAATATAAACGTTGGGCGTCTTTCCACCGTTAACAAAAAAACGACTGGCCCCGGCTGGCCACCCGTTGTGGTGTAAAAAATTTCTTTGACCGTAAATGAAAAATATGAATGGCCACGTTGTTGTTGTTGATCACCCGTTACAAATTAGGTGCCTGTTAGTATGAGGCGACCCCCGTTGAATCGTAAAACTTGACGGCGTCTACCGGTAAATTAAAATTAAAATAGTGAAGCCACGAGCTAGTCGCCCATAAAATAAAATTTGAGACTAGCCATTCGTTACGGTGTCTTGGCTTCATAAAATTTCAGCAGCGCAATCCCAATCAAAATGTTGGTTGCCTGTATTTTTCAAAGCGTTCGAGAATTCACGTTTTTTTTCAATTACTCTACACGCCAATACTAAATTAATGTACGACTTCCTCCACTGTATACCTTTAGACACAATATCGAAAACACAATATTTATTTATAAAATCAAACACGAACAAAATAAATCCCATGAAATTATAAATTTCATACCAAAGATACTAAATTCGATTCACCAAAATAATTTTTAAAAACAAAAATGATTGAAGACCAGAAAAGTTCGAGCTTTTCATATTCAACTCGACTTCTCCATACCACGTGCCACAAAAATACTCGTCTCTTCTCTTCGACGTTTTCGTTATACTATAGGGGTGGGTAAAAACAAAACAGCATATCCCTTTTTCAACCAAAAAAAAAAAAAAGTTGGCTCAATTTAAGTCCAAACCACACAAATGTGACTAAAAACCCATAGTATGTAATAATGGTTTTTAAAAAATTTTGCTTGATTTGAAGTACAACCAACACAATTGTGTGTATGGGTTTAGTGTTTTTTTCGGACGAAAATAAGTTTGAAACGATTGCACAAATGTGTAAGTTGGTTCAAAAAACATACAATAATAATTTTTTGACATGCTACTTTTGCCGTACCCACACAATTGTGTTCCCGGGTAGCAAAAGGGATATAAAGGCCCACGCACAATTAAAAACCTTAATTACAATGCCACAGGGTTGATCACAATGCCATCAGTAAAGTGCAATGATTATTTAACGGTTATGATACAATGTTATGACCCCTCAAAGTGTCGTCACAATTCTCTGAGGCATTCTTTTCTCTCGATCTTTTCGCTAGAATGCTTCTTTTCAATACCTCTTTCATATACGCGCCATATACTGTCCTTCTGCGATTTCTGAAGACATACTGATTTGCAATTCGGAGATTGAGCTTAAACGTTAGATACCGATGGTCGGAGAAGGAATGCGCCTTCGCCACCCTCCATTCCCTGATCATAGGTGAAATAAAATCGGAGTTTTTAAAAGAAATTCGAAAAGTGACTCACCCCTATCATTGATGTCTGAGCTACCCCAGTTGGTATGGTGCGCGAGTTACGTAATTCGTCTGAACAAGTGCCGCAAGTATATCTGGCGACACTGGCTTCTCCCGGTTCATATATGCGACTGCACACCAGAATCTTCTACCCTCCATCTCTATGCAGTGATGCCCCCATTGCAATACTGCGGAAGTAGAAAAACATTTACAACCGGTATACATGATCTGCTCTTATCCGTCCCGCAAGCGTATAATATGGTATATGGCGTAATAGATAATTGTTAATACCACATAAAATTAATAATAATCAACTTTTCGACATAAGTAATTATGATCTTATTTTATCTTTATGAGTTAATATTTTATAGTTTAGCACACGTTTTACGTGTTGGAGAGGCAGCTGAAATCTGATTTTTAAATTTTTCATGTCTACGGGTTTTGTTTTTCCAAAGGATTGGCACCTCATTTTACCCATTTGACCCAATAATTCTGCAAACCCACTTAGTTTAGGAATTGCTACTTTGATAAACACAAATCGTTACAAAAATTCACTAGTAAAATAAATTTGCTGGTAGAACTTCCACAGGTGTACCCGTTCGCTCGGTGATTAAGCCCAATTTGTGCTAATTAGTGCTCACGGGAAAAAATTAATGCTAGTCCAGGAGCCGAAAAAACGGGAAAAGAAAATTTAAATTTCGCCTGAAAGACGAAAAAAATGAAACCCAATTTCTAGAAAAAACCAGATATAATTTAAGCCTAATTTTGAAACTTCATAAAAGCGGCTTCACCGACGAAATTTGTGCGTATCATAGAAATATGATTTTTATAAATTTTCATTAATAAATTGAGGAAAAACAAAGTAGCCCCTAAAAGATACTATATTGAACATACAAAATACAGATGTATACCGTTCAATAATATTTTTGTTGAACAACAAATTAAAAAATGAAATAACTTATTATAAAATCCAAGAATAAGTATTTCAGATAGCATATTCCTGTCACGCATGTTCATTGCCATCCGAAAAATATAGAGGCTGAATTTGTGCTAATCCAGAATTGACCCAATTCCGTTGAACAACAAAGACCGGTAAATGGACAATTTTGTGACAAAAAGTGTTCTGGAAACTAATGATGTTGGCACTTCTGATTGCATATTCCTATCAGGTATATTTTTCGGGAGCGGTACTGAATCCCAAAAAAAATAATTCCAAGTAGACAAAATCCCAAAACGTTTTTTTTGCCCAAACACAAAATTTATTTTAGTAAAATCCCAAAATAAAAAATCACAAACACAAAATTCATTTTAGTAAAATCCCAAATTAAAATAAAAATCCCCAAAAAATATCATGTTATAAATAAAAAAAGGTACTAATTTATTTCTTTACTGCTAAGCATGGTAATTATTAATCACAAAAATTGGTAAAAACAATGAAGAAAAAATAGAATAATTATTATTTTTAAATTAATAAATTTATAATAAATTCTAGAAAAGGTCGTTTAGTTCATGAGATGAATATTGTAGGCTATATTTTTTAAATAATCAATTTTAGGTATAGTCAACCGTTTTTTGATTACATTTTTAATTTGTTTATATTTTTTTACATTTTTTTTTTGTTTTGTGGAAAATGTTCGCCGCTGTTAATTTTTTGATAATTTGTCTTAGCTAGGATTAATTCTTTTTTTAAATCATCTATAATTGTATATAGCCCACTGTGTCGTTTCCCCACAACAACTTTCAGTCGTCGATGCCATGCCTCTACGCTATTCTGGGTACTCGGAAAATTTTGCTTCCACGCATCTTCAATCGACCAAAATTTTGGATCGTATTTTGGAGCAGTGTTGTTTATTCCTGCAATGTAATTGATTTTTAACCACTTTGCGATTTTTTTGGAATCGTTATTTTCTAAATGCTTATATAACTCTTTATAATAAGTGTTTATTTCTGTAGGAGGGACAACAGCAAGGCTTTTAATCATCCTTATCTCTAAACTAAAAGCTTCGTTTCTTCCATATTTAACTGCTACTTTCGATTTTTGAACCTGACGCCATATGATTCTCCCAAAATGAAAAAGACATCCCTTAAACGCCGTCGACGGAAAAAACACGCGCTGCCGAATGAGTGGTTTTTTCAAAGTCGGAAATAATCCGTTTTGGTTTTATTGGGATATTGTGGTCCGCCGCTATACGATGAAGTTCAAAAAAAAATTCTGTATAGCATTTTTTATTTTTCTTGCTCATTAAGCAAAATAGTAGCGATATTATTTGGTTTCTAATTTTTCCGTGAATACTAAATAGTTGCGCCATAATTGTCGGTACTACATAAAAAGTACCATCCATTAGCCAGCAAGATGACTCAGATAATACCTTTATACTCGAAATAGTTCCAAGTATGATAATTTTGTCGTTTTGGATATCCTTTTCGGATAATATGAATAATTCTTCTTCAAGGTATCGTAAATGTTGCGGAATATCGATTTCGGTTAAATTTGTTGGCTCTTTAAGAACACTTGAGCGAATTCTTTTGATTTTTCGATATTGCGCTTGTTTATTTGGTAAGTAAATACGAGATAATGGTTCACATTCCACGGTTACCTCGCGAATTATTTGAGATGCAGGTTGTGTGGTAGAGGCAGCTTTGCATTTTAGATCTATATTCGCTTCTGTAATATTCAAATCAGCAGCACGAGGATCATGGCAATGTTCGAATGATTTTTGAACCTCTTTATGTATATTATCTTCCATCGTTGTTACAAGTTTGCTTTTGCAGAAAAACTTTTTTCTCTCAGCACATCTCCACTTGAACAAATTAGATTTTGCACTATCTAGATAATAGGAATACCCGTTATAGAATAACTTATTCCCACCCTTATTGCTTGTTAAAACATTTATTTATTATAATAGAACTAACTTATAATGTATTTAATGCAAAAAAACAAACAATTATAAGTTTCATATATAGAATTTTCAAAGTTTATATACGTTTTGTCTATAGTGAAACAAATTGTATCATTTTCCAAAGCATAGTATGATATCATGCATAATATTGTAGTACAATCACAAAATTTTCATTTTTATCACAAGGTGCATTATTTAAGAATGTAAAATCCCCAATTTTCAGAATAATTTTTATTAAAACATGTGCGGCGCCGCACATGATTTAATAAAAATTATTCTGAAAATTGGGGATTTTTTTGGGATTTTGTATATTGGGATTTTGGTTTTGGGATTTTGTAAATTGGGATTTTGTAAATTGGGATTTTGGTTTTGGGATTTTGTAAATTGGGATTTTGGTTTTGGGATTTTGTATTTGGGAATTTGATTATGGGATAGCGTACCCAACCCATATTTTTCGGATGGCCACTATATTTTTCGGATGGCAATGAACATATGATAGGGCTATGCAATCAGAAGTGCCAACTTAATTGGTTTGTAGAACACTTTTGGCAGAAAATTGTTCATTCGACGGTGTTTGTTGTTCAATGGAATTAGACCAATTCTGGATTAGCACAAATTCACCCTCTATATTTTTCGGATGGCAATGAACATGCGTGACAGGAATATGCTATCTGAAATACTTATTCTTGGATTTTATAATAAGTTATTTCATTTTTTAATTTGTTGTTCAACAAAAATATTATTGAACGGTATACATCTGTATTTTGTATGTTCAACATAGTATCTTTTAGGGGCTAGTTTGTTTTTCCTCAATTTATTAATGAAAATTTATAAAAATCATATTGCTATGATAAGCACAAATTTTGTCGATGAAGCCGCTTTTATGAAGTTTTAAAATTAGACTTAAATTATATCTGTTTTTTGCTAGAAATTGGGTTTTATTTTTTTCGTCTTTCAGGCGAAATTCTAATTTTCTTTTCTCGTTTTTTCGGCTCCTGGACTAGCACTAATTTTTTCCCGGGAGCACTAATTAGCACAAATTGGGCATAATCGGTATGCCAAGTTTCATTTTGAACTTCGTTTCCCTGCTGCAGTTACCCACACGTTCGCTTGCAGGCCACAGATCTTGTTCAGTAGCCCTAACTTTTTTTAAATTTATTTACCTTCTACTGTATGGAAGTGATTGCTATTTTGTTTTAATATCGTACAAATTATATTTGGTATAAAGAATCTATTCATTTCCACTAACCGCGTGATTCGATCAAATTCGATATCGTTGTTTCCTGTTTATAGTACATATTTTAAAAATTCGTTACGTTGAATTCGATTTAGGCCTTTGATTGATTAAGTGTGCCGACTTTAGCTTGAAAATAACTAATTTCTTTAAGTATTTCTATTAACAGTTAAACAATAAATGCAAATTCATTTTTATATTGAAAGAGAACTGCAAATTATCTTTCTTATTATAAATATTGCAACGAATGCACCATATGCTGCCGACTTTTTCATTTTGTCTTTGCTCCGTAAAAAACAAATGTTTATTTCACATTTGACATTATCACAGCAAATAACATAGAACGGCCGTAAACTTTCTCGATTCGTTGTTGTAAAATTACTAATTATTTGCAAATTACCGTCAATTATACAGAAAAAAAAATTTTCAATTTGCACAAAATCATAACTATTCGAAATAGATAAAATACATAACCAAAAAAAGAAAGTTTCAACTCGTCTTAAATCAAATAAAATTGTCCAACCGCTCAAAGTCGAGATTTATCTCCACAACGCTGTAACTTTTTATTGAGATTTGTACAAAAAAATAAAATATGTTGATGGTATATGACAGGCTACGAAATAACTACTTGCATTTTAATTGCCGTCATTTAATTTAGTAATGTTGACAAAAAAATAGTTCAGTGCAATTATACGAGTTGCAATAATAAAAAATTGCAAATTGCACAAAATCAAGACTAACACATAAAACATAATTTATGTATTTCTAAATAACTCACACAAGTCGGCTTAGATAATAAAAGTGAACATTAAAAAATTATAGTTGGTTAATAAAAGTGTTTAATTGATTGCAAATTCGAGTACATAAGATATGTACATAATGTACCATTAAATTGGAATGGAATGACTTAAAAAGAACGAATGCTCTTGATGGGTATTTAATTACGAGATCCGTAGAACATCGTATCTTTATAGTTTTTAATGCAACAGGGATAATTGTTTAATAATTTAAGAACTATAATTTACTCAGGTCTTTGGTTTATACAAGTTACTGCTTTTTTATTGCTTAAATATAAAAGTTTAAAGGAACCTGACCATTTCTTAATCAATTTTCATCATGCACTAAAATGTAATGTGAATTTTAAATGCAGTTCTGGGAATCGGTATGCAGGTTGAAACAGAACTGCTACACAAATCGGCAATAATTTATTTTTTGTTTGAATTGAATTTACAAGTTATAAACGTTAAAATAAGTCCTGAATTAAAGTAAAAGTTGGTTGCAAAAGAAAATTTCAACCAATTTATTTCAAAATTATGTCACATCACCAAAATTTAAAAGTTTTAAAAATAGAAGTCGTACGAATTGATACATTTTTTTTCCTTTCTTGGGAAACTCACAAATTGTTTTCAAATCTTAGAAGCTAATTGGACTAAAAAAAATTTAAGTCTAATATTAATATGCACTATTTGGTTTGTTGTTTAAAAGAATTACCAAGCTAGATCTAAGGGTTCTTTTTTTATAAGGCAGGCCTCCATAATATTCCCCGAACTAATGTGTTGGAATGTTGTGCATAACCCTAATGCTGCACCAGCACTTGTAGCCTAATCCTATGAAAATGGTACCAATTTATTTAAAAATTTGTTACACAGTAAAAATATTTTTTACAGGTACCGTTACCCTGCAACTCGTGTGTGGGCTGGCATTAGACAAGCAACACTACACATCGTATTTTTGTTAATATTTATTATATCCTACTGGAGGTGGTACTGTTATTTATACAAATTAATTAAACATTTTAACAGCTCAACCCCAAAAACTACCCCTAAGTATAGAACAATTTTAAAAAATCATATTTTTCGTCACACCACGCCTTTTGTATTTCTGTGAATTTTTGTTTTATAGTGGGGGTGGTACTGGAATTTTTTAACAAATTAATTACAATAAAATGGCATAATTAAAACCCCTAGAAAATTATCCTCGGTGGCAAAGTGGTCAGCATGCTTGCTCCAGCGACCGGAGGTCCCGGGTTCGATTCCCGGTGGTGACAAGGACAAAATTTCACGGCAGGTTTATGATCAATGAATTAATCACTCGTTATGTGAAATGAAAATATGATTATGAAGCCTCATTTGAGGCGGCCAAATTCCTTGATGGGATATAGTGCCAGAATAAAAACCGTTTAAAATTTTAGCAAAATAAATTAAAATATATTGGAAATATTCGAACTTCCTTCATAGGTAAGAAATAGGTATCCCTGAATTTATAACAACAGCCCACACCCACAAAAAGTTATCGATCGATTTTAGTGGAAGTGGGCTACATATTGTAATAAATTCGGGGATACCTATTTCTTGCATAGGAAGCATGTTCGATTTTTATAGGTGTGGAGTTTTGGAATAAATTCAGGGATACCCATTTCTTGCATAGGAATACTACTGAAGTTAGCAGAAAATTGGGTAGAAAAACCTGCATTATCGATATTGCAGCCGAACCTTCAGCAGAAAACTATTTTATCGACACATTGAGGTAAATTCACAATAATATTAAAACTGCATTATCGACATTTCAACTGAAATTTCGGCAGAAAAACTACTTTATCGGTATATTGAAATGATCGCAATTATAATATAAGCACTGCATTATCGACATTTAGGGTGAAACTTTGCCATGATACTGCATTACCGACAAATTTATAGAGGAAACGAATACTAGAAGTTTTTTTACATAAGTAAACCAAATATTTTAACAAATTTTAAAATCATATACAAATCGGTTCTGAAACATGTATTATGTATATTGGGTAAAGCTACCTAATTAATTCTTCTAAGTATGATAATTTTAAATTTTGTATAATCAAAATTTATAACGTGTCTACGTGAATCCGCGAAGCTCATATAGTTCATTTGTCATGTAAGCGGGATATATTATTGGGCTCGGGTCTACAAATAGAATACCTGTGCAAAGTTTGAGGGCAAAGTTTATGTGGGATCATAGTTAAATTTCCGAAAATCCTCCATCATGTCTGAAATCTCGTTTTCTCATGAAATGATTCACATTCAAAGATTCGTGTAGCTCATATTGTTCATATGTGGTATAAGCGGGAAATACTGTTATGCTCGGGCCTACAAACAGAACACATGTGTTAAGCTTCAGGTAAAAGTTTATGTGGGATCATAATTAAATTTCTTAAAATCCCCCACCATGGCCGAAATCTCTCACATTCAAAGATTCGTGTAGCTTGCTTACACGCCAACACACTCGCTTACACGACATATGAATAGTGCGGGCTACTCAAATTTTTGAATGTAGATCATTTCATGAGAAAACGAGATTCCAGACATGGTGGAGGATTTTCGGAAATTTAACTATGATCCCACAAAAAACTTTGGCCTCAAACTTTGCACAGGTATTCTATTTGTAGACCCGAGCCTAATAATATATCCCGCTTACATGACAAATGAACTATATGAGCTTCGCGGATTCACGTAGACACGTTATAAATTTTAATTATACAAAATTTATAATTATCATTATACTTAGAAGAATTAATTAGGTAGCTTTACCCAATATACATAATGCATATGTTGCAGAACCGATTTGTACAGTTGTGTTCATAAAAATAGTAGTGAAGTTAATTGCGTTGGATAAAGCAACATTTCTCAGGTGCTATTAATTATTCAATTATTTTAGTTTTGCAAACTTAATGCTGGTTTATCACTTTACGTAATAATGAAAGACATTTTTAATAAATTCAGTCATTTTATTTCAAATCACATTTAAATCACATTTCATTAAAAAAATCGCTGTTCATAAAAATAGTAGTGTGTAAAAATTAATAAGATAATAAATAAAATAATTCATTTTAAGTTGTTTAAATTAAGAAATTTAAATTAATGATTGTCAAGCCTCTATTCTTCAATACGTGGCTACATCGCCGCTGCATTGAGCCGACTAGCTTTTGACATCGTTCCACTGGGATTTTTTCCCAAGAATTTTTTACTACATTCCACAAGTCCCTATTGGTAGTTGGTTTTGCTACTGCAACTGCCCTGTTTACGTCTCCCCATAAATTTTCTATTGGGTTGAGGTCAGGAGACTGTGCTGGCCATACCATCAACTCAGTATTTTCGTTTGAAACCATTCCTTAGCACGACGACTTGTATGTTTAGGGCCATTGTCTTGTTGATAGACCCATTTCAACGGCATTTCATATTCAGCGAAAAGCAGCATTACTTTTTCTAATATGTCGACGTACACATGCTGGTCCATTATACCATTTATCAAATGAATGGGACCTACACTGTAAGATGAGAAACATCACCAAATCATAATGCTTGAGCCGCCGTGCTTAAGTGTGTTTGCTGTGTACTGTGGGTAGCATTCCGTGTTGGAAGGACGCCTAACGTATTGTGGAGAGCCAGTATTACCGAAAAGACTATTTGGCTCTCATCCGTCCATAATATGTTACGCCACTTTTCTATTGGCCAGTCGAAATGTTCTTTAGCAAATTTTATGCGAGCAGTAAGATGTTTTTTGTTCAACAGAGAGACTTTTCGTGGACTGCGTGCAAATAATTTTGTTGCAATTAGGCGACGGCACACCGAAACAACACTAATACCTAACTTTAGCTCGTTCCTAATTGTTTTTGATGAGGCATTAGGGTTCATTCTACAGTACCGAATGATTCGTCTATCATCATAGTCAGATGTTTTTTCTTTCACCCACGTGTTTTTGGCTTGATCTTTAATTTAACTGCATTAGCAACCATCATCGCACTACATCCAACAATATTTTGTACTTCTTTATAGGTTTTTCCCTCATTTCTCAATTGTAAAATTAGTTCCCGCTTTTCGTTCGTGCAGTGTTTGGAACGCCCCACTATTAACATTATTTAATTAGTTACAAATAAATAATTTTAGCAAATAAGTAAGATAAAATAAGAAAAATTAAATTTTCTGAAATTACTTACTATTTAAATTAAATTTTGCAGCACAGTAATTAATACACCAAGTCCTTTCATTCAACACTACTATTATTGTGAACAACAAAATTTAGTACGCACTTTCAATAAAACTGTATTATTACAATAGTATGTGTTTATTTACAGTAATCGGCAAGTAATATCGTAGTTTTGTTTATTTACTACACTTCGCATATACATACTATCAAACTGTGCATTGGTGAAACAAGCTCATACGTGTAGTAGTGTTATAAAAATAGCACTACTATTATTATTAATACAGCTGTATATGATTTTAAAATTTGTTAAAATATTTAGTTTATTTATGTAAAAAAATCTTCTAGTATTCGTTTCCCTCTATAAATTTGTCGGTAATGCAGTATCCTGGCGAACCTTCACCAAAAATGCCGATAAGGCAGTGTTTATATTATAATTGCGACCATTTCAATATATCGATAAAGTTTTCTGCATAAATTTCGGCTGAAACGATAATGCAGTTTCCATATTATTGTGATTTTTCCTCAATATGTCGATAAAATAGTTTTCCGCTGAAGGTTCGACTGAAATGTCGATAATGCAGTTTTCCCTGCCCAATTTTCTGCTAACTTCAGTAAATTTGGTGCATTATGATCGATTTTTATGACCTATCGACATATACAGAGACATATTGTTTCAAAGAGCTTCTCTTTTTAGGGGCAGATTTATGCAATTGAACTATTCCAATATATTGTAATTTATTTTGTAAAAATTATAAACGATTGCTATTCATTGTTTTCAAGTTTCAGGAAAATACCCAGTTTTTATTATGCAGCATGGAAAATGTATGTTATTAATTTGATACATATATCTGGAAGTTCTGTTAGTATTTTACCACTAATAAGTACAATACCAGGTGCCTTTTTGGGGTTTATATGTTCGCTGATCATTGTTTTTACTTCACGCCATTTATATTTAATTGGTTGAAATTCTGAAGCTTCAACTTCTTCAGGCAGCAATTCCGAGTGTCCATTATTTTCGTTCGGAGTAAATACTTTAACTAAATGTTGGGTAAATACATTTGCTTTCGCTGCATCGCTTCTCGCCCAGTTTCCATCGGGAAAGCAAATTGGAGGACCTGATTGGGTAGACTGTTTTACGTTTTTTGTGGCTTTCCACAATGAGTAATTTATTGCTTCTGATGCTGTAAGTTTACTTATATAATATTGAATAGCCTCATTATGTTCTTTTTTTAGTGCTGCTTCAGGTTTTTTGGCAGCTTTATTTTATTTTGATTTAAGTCAAGGTGATCTATGTAACGGCCATTGTCTGCGCAGTATGCGTTTGTTCTTTAAGAGCTGTTCCATATACTTTGACTGTGACGCTTCGTGAATTTTCACTTTAGTAGAGCTGTTGCATGTAGCATCCTTTGCTGCTTGCTCTAATGTCTTCGTTAGGTTTTGTACCTGCTTCATCAATCGCAGATTTCGTTTTAAGTGAGAAAATATTTGAATCTAAATTTAAAACTTGTGTATGTTATTAAAACCGGGGAGTAGTCAGATGATAGTTCATAGCGTGTTTCGGCCCTAACATAAGTTCTAGCAATACTCTTTGTTACACAGAAGTCGATTCAATTGGAAATTTTTCGTCTCTCGGTTGGCCAATATGTTGGTCTTCCTGCATACATTCCCACAGCTGCTTGCCTTTTGGTGATGTCAATCGACTGTAAGGAATTTATTTCCCAAGGTTTTGAAATAATTTGCAAATTGCTGGTTCTTAATTGTATGTTTCGGTGGACTCGGCGGATATAATGCATTTATACCGAATCATTCTTCTAACCAGAAGGTAGTAGTCTGTATGTTTTCCTCGCGATATTTTTCCAGTTGCGCAGCCACATCTGAGAATGGGTTTCTGTGTTAATGGTTGCAGAAATAATTCTCTCGTTGCTCAATTCGTCGCCTTACTGTAATTTTTTTTCCTTAACTCCTTGTGCACAATGCATCCTCTGTAAATAGTAATAGTTTCGAAAATGCCCAAATTCTTGGCAATTGGTGCATTGTAAGACTGACTTACGTTTGTGTGGCTCTTCCACTATCACCCTTCTATACAACAGATACCTCATGTTGTCGATTACGTGTGTCCCTTTAGTTTTTGCTGCTTCAGGTTCCAGCTCAACCTTGAACATTGGTTGAGGGATTTTCTCTCGATTATAATATTGATTGACGCTTCTTATATTGAAGCCCTTATCAGTGAGTTCCTCACGTATCTCTAGTGGTGATACAGATGACGCGATTCCTTTTATTACTACTGGTCGTAGCTTAGCGGCGTTTAAGATGGCAACAATTTTGCGATATGCTTTGATGCTCAATGCTTTAATTCTGGTTTCATAGATATTCCCTTGTCTAATTGGACCAATGAAAAACTCTCCACCTTTTTCTTTTTTTAAGATCGGCTACTAATTGTTGAGGTGGCGCTTCTCGAAGATTTATTGATGGTGGTTGTTCTTTTGGCGCTCTCCTCTTCTCGAGTTTCCTCTTCGTTATTACTTTTATTTCCACACAGAGGTTGGAAACGGTTACTAGTTGTTATTCCTGCTCCTATAGTTTTAGAGCTTTTGATTTTGTCGCAGATTGCACTTGAGACTTGGGAATGTGTTTTCGTTTGGATGACTATATGAAACGTTCCATATCTGTTTGCATTAATGAATGCAAAACAGTTTCCGTTTCATTGACATTGCTTTTGAATGGATACATCCTGTTAAAATAATTTCTTTTTATAGGGCAACTTTAATAAAATTTGAAACATGCGGGAACATTACTCAACTATGGTATCTCACATTTACCCATATTCCCCCTGTAAAAGGAGACCTCTATGATTTGATGCATGCCATACAAATCAAACTATATACTGTTTGTTTGTAATTTGTTAAGAAACTCACAATGAATACAGGTACACTACACTTTTTATCTATTTGTGTAGCTACACTTTTTGAGTTTTGTCAGTGAATACTCTGTGAGGATTACGACTAAGCTATAGGAGTCTATGAACTTATAAAGGGTCTTTCAAAAAAGACACTCGAAATTTGTTAAGATAGCAACCATGTCGTTAAAGCAACATCTGTCAATTTTGCTGTAAATTGTTCAGTAGTGTATGGCAAATCACCATGTAAGGATATGGCGTTGAATAATTTGTTCGTGTGCAAATCATCAATTTTATTTTAAGAATCAGTGCTCCATTTTAGAAAAAATCCTTTTTACGTGATCCATCCTGCCAAGTTGACTATTTGACGTTTGGTGGTGAAATTTGATTCCACCGGTTCGATAAACAACCATACATCACTCGTACGTCACCGAAACGTAAGGTCTGTAAACATTGCTCCAGTGCGTGAGAATTTGGCATTTCCATAACCGTCAATGCGAGCGCTATCGATCGATGATAAGCAATTTTTTGTGGCTATGTTCGATGTTACCTCGTAGATTGTGTCTCTTACATGCTAATGCTGATTAAAAAAGTTAATATATTTTTGATGAGGCGCAACCATTCTTCCGCCGTTAAGGGTCTCAATTAACTTTGCTTGCTTGTTGTTGGTTGTGTGAATGCATTGTCATCGCTTATTGGAAGACGACATAATTTGATTATCGGTCTTCTTATTTCGTATTTATATATTTTAACGGTCACCACTCGAACCAGTCCCCCAGGTCCTACAATAACACAAAATAATCACTGAGCTGGTACTAAATTATCGTTCTTAACGGGGATGAAATCATCGATAAGAAAGTTTGTTGTTTGCTGTCTCCACTTCGAGCGTTGTTGTAAAGTATGAGATCTGAATTATTGGGACATCGAAGTTGCTTGAAGGTTTGCTTCGGTAATGCATGTTACCGATCTACCAACTGAAAAGTGCCCTGAGTTAAATTCTCAGAATCGGTGTTCATCCGGCCAATGGTCGTAGGTTATGTATAGTGGTTCGATTTGACATAACAGGAGGGTTGTCATTTCCCCAAACGTCATACTAGTATCGTTTGATTCCCAAAGTTCTCCGAAATGAGGAGAATTAGCTGGGTTGGAAAGAGAACTTAATCATAGTGGACGACATGAAGTCAAACTTTGCTTTGGAAAATCGGCCTTGAGCTGTGCGGTAAAGTTTTGTTTCTGTCGAAATTTCATCACTCCATACGATACGGACACCCAACCTAAAAGCTCTAAAATTTTGGAAATCTCGGATAGTAAATTTCGTTTAAATTTCGCTGTTTGTTAATATAATTGTTACAGTTAAAGTCCGAAATCTGTAAATGTTCGAAATTTTCGAACCGTTTGTCAGGACAGTTACGAAATGTTTAATTATGAATAAAACTAGTTTTATTTTATGTTCTTTTAACAATATTTATTTATTCTTCCTTATCGTGATAATAAATTTGAATATTTGATTTTTAAAAAGATCGATTTCGGATATGAAGGAATATTTCCAAAATCGATCGAATTTTTATTTTTGTTTTTTTATTTAGTTATTTTAAAAAAACTGAAGAAGGAATATATCCATGTTTAGTTTCATTTATTCCCCATCAAAAGGCTAATCGTCATGAGGGAAAAAATTAGCTCCCGCGAGAAATTAGAACACGTGAGAATTAGTAAATCCGGTAGCACCTATACTATTCCTAAACAGTTTCTTCCAATTTTTATTTGAACATTTACCGATTTCGGGCTTTTACCGTAACATATTGATCAGAAATTAGAATTCATCTCGCACAGGATTTAACTGGATGGCGATAGTTCTTGTGGTAGCGGTATCATCATCAAATGTTATAGTAGATTCCTTAAATTTATTAGGAATGGGCGAAAAAAAAATCCGGTAAGATTGATTTCCATTTACGAGGAATGAAAGCAGCTCCCTCCCTTGCCGTACAAAGCCCTTCACACATATAGGTCTTTCATCTCCGAAAAGTTGGTCGTAGATGTAAAAGTCGTGTTTGATGATTGTTGAAATATTCGTATGATTTTGTACATTACCATCACCGATTTCTTCTAACAGCTAGAAATTGTGCACGAGACATGCTGATAGTTTTCGACGGGTGAAGCTACCAGCAACAGTCAATACATTTGACTTCTACAGAAAATACGATATGCTGCTGTCGGAAACGAGTCAAAACCGCGGTATGGTAAATGGCAGTCGCACAACATATTGCAACCGTGTTTCGTTTAACTGATTGAAAGAATTATGATTCACATATTTTATCATATGGTTTACGTTCCGTTGCGGTTGGACATTGTTCGATCTCCCAAAAGCATTGAAGAGTTTGGTTTACATCATCTGCAGTGTTGATCTTGCTATAATCGAGTTAACTGTATCAGTCATTTCGTACTTGAGGTGCCAGAAAATTGCACCCAAAATTTGTGGACTGGGCATACGTGTGTTAATAAGACAAAAAAATAAATCAACATCAAAATCAAATAGCAATTTCTCTTGTAGTGCTGAGATTTGGCTCAACCACCATTGAGTCTAATGGTTTTCTGTCTGTCAGTCGAGTCATTTAAAAGGGGAGTTTCCAGGAATTTCAGTCTGATAAGTTCTAGGCGGGGACAGGTACAAAGTAAATGGAGGACAGTTTCTTCCTCTTCTTCTTCTCAACTCTACATGTGAGGAGACTTCCATTCTGCTCGCATGCTCATGTTTGAGACGGTACCAGCTACCTAGTTTATTCTTGATGCAGTAATTATCACGTTGCGGACGGTATGTCAACATCAGGTAGGTTGTGCCTTGTTGATCGAGTTCTGCCGCCTTTTGATTTCCCGTAATATTGAAATGCGCTGTCACCTACATCATGTGGATGTTGAACTGACCTGTCATAACTGGCTGTCCATAAAAATGCAAATATCACTTCCAGATATTACATGGTACCTCGATCAGCCGACGCCTTCCCTTAGTTTAGCATGAAACACGCTACATTAGTAAGTGCCACGAAAAAAGAGATTTACATTTAATTCGCCACAGAAAATCACACCCCCAGTGAAGAAATTAACACCCTCAGTATTCAGAATTGCTTCTCTCAACTAGCCGTCTTTGGTGGGCATATCAGTTTTAAACAGTTAGAGTTCCACATTGAAAGTGACATATCCGTGTCTATAAGGAGTGTTTCTACCTACACGCCTATGTCCTTGATGTTCAGGTTGTCAGGCGACCCCTCTACGCGCCCTTGGCGCGCTAACGATGTCACTCTCGTCTTTCAGCGCAGCCAGCGGCTCTCTATTTAATATGATAATAGGTGACCTATAATCATCCTTTAGTTCCTCTAACTTAGCCACTCTCGAGTCGGCGGTTGGCTTTTCAGGATTGTTAAAGTGTGACATTTCCAGAATTTCTTTCGGGCGCTGGTATCCAAACTCTCGTTCTAGGTCTGCAAGAAATATCTTCCATCGGTAACTTTTTGGTCATGTTTTCCCTTATAACTATTGTTATAGTGGTGGTTAAGGCCTTTTCAACCTTTCTTTAATCGCTGGACGATATACATGTATCCGTCTTCGGAGGCCTCTGTCAATGACAGTTACCACTAAGTGCTCTTTTAGTATGTCATTAAAAGGCCTAATTACAGTTTCCCGAATTCTGGCCCTCTGCATTCTTTCTGGCCCTCTGCACTGTGATTACTCCTTCGATCCCTGCGTTTTGGGTGAAAAGAGTTTCATGTCAATAATCTTCCGATGACCGATATGGGACTTTAGTCGTTATTTTTTTAACTGAGATTGTACAGTTAAAATATATAATAAAACATTAAGATGAATTTATTTAACGAAGTGTTGGGCTTATAAGAAGGATTATGAATTCTAAAATCATGTTAGGGTAAATTCTTGGATATGGGGTTTTATGATTTACATTAATAGAATCACAATTTCCCTGATATAAGAGAAATCACACCAGAAGCAGTATAAATTGTGTTGCAGCTCAGCAGTGATTATTCAATTTATCCAAAATCAGACCAAATTGAACCTACATAGTTATGGTTTGTGACTTCACATTTCCGATAGACAACTTCAATCGGTGCGTCACATTTCGCTCTGTATGGAATAATACCCCTTCAGTTTGGTACCGTTAGAGTAATAAACTAATTAGAATTGTACGAGATGTTTGTGAATCTCTGATAGTTAGAAATATTGCAGGAAGCTTTCAAGAGTAATTCTTGGTTTATACGCTATACAATTTTATCAAAATATTTTAAATTGTTATTGAACTTTCTAATGCTTTTTTAAACCAGTTCTACCAAAGAGGAAGGAACCCGGTAATCGAAATAATAAACATCATCCAACCAAAAATAGTTACAAAACAGAAAACTAATTAAAAATTAGTTCCAAAAAAAGACTTCTATCCCGCATTGACCATTTCTATCCCAAACAAACAAAAAAAATTAAATATCATCCATCCACAAAAAAAATCAAACACAAAAATCAGATTGAGACCCACCAGATCGAAATCTTATTACTCCACCAACAACAACAACAATAATACATACGAGGGCAAATCAAAAAGTCTTGCAATATCATATGAAAAAAAAGAGTGAGTGAGACAGCCATATTTTTATTTTTCGACATCATCTCCTTTAAGGTTTATACATTTGTCATATCGATCAATTAACTTGCCTAAACCCTCTAAAAAAAAAGATTTCTTTTGCTCCATAAAATATTAATTTACAACAGACTGTACTTCATAGTCACTGGAAAATTTCCGGCCCCCTAGTATTTTTTTCAAATTGGGAAACAGAAACTAGTCACTGGGTGCCAAGTCTAGATTGTACGGTGGATACGGAATTTCCACGAAGCCGCAGTCTTTTAATGCAGCTTGAGCAATATTAACCTTGTGCACTGGTGCATTGTCGTGAAGAAGCAAGATTTTTTTCCTAACTTTCCTTGGCCGTTTTTCCCGGATCGCTTTTATCAATTTTCGGAAAACCTCTGCGTAATATATGCCTATGATTGTGGTTTTCGGTGGCATATAATCGATTATCAAAATTCCTTCAGAATCCCAAAAAATTGTTGCCAAAACCTTAACAGCAGACGGTTGAGTTCTGAATTTCTTTGGTGGTGGTTCACTACGTTTAATCCATTGCATCGATTCTTGTTTGGATTCCGGATCCCAGTGATGAAGCCATGTTTCATCGCCTGTTATTATGTTATCCAAGAAATTTTCTGGATCTTCTTTGTACATATCTAAAATCGCCTTTGAAGTTTGAACACGCATTTTTTTTTGTTCTGCATTCAACAAACGGGGAACCCATCGCGCACTTACTTTCGACATGTGAAGGTGGTCATGTAATATAGTATATGTGGTACCGTTTGAAAGGGAAAGTTTCCACGCTAACCCTGGAACAGAAATACGCCGGTCCTCCAATACAATAGATTCGGCCAAAATTACGTTTTCATGGCTAATAGCATCTGCTGGCCGACCCGAGGGGTTGTCGTCTACTAATGACTCCTGACCACTTTTGAATAATTTTACCCACCTTGTTACTGTGGCATATGATGGTGCAGATTCGCCGTAAACTTTTGATATATAGTTGAATATATAAATTGCATTTCGTCCATCTTTACAGAAAAATTTAATAATGGCGCGATATTCAATTTCATTCATTTTAAGAAAAATTCAAAACACGTGTTACTAAATTGACAAAAACAAACGAACTGTAAAATTTACATCGAAATGTTCTTCTAGAAGTTTCATCGCGACAAAAAATGGTTTTGAAAAATATATTGTTGTCTCACTCACTCTTTTTTTTCATATGATATTGCAAGACTTTTTGATATACCCTCGTACTAAATCTATATTACATCGAGCCAGGTAGCAGCGATCATACGAGTATACTTAGTTTCATTGAACTCTCTCGACCGAGCAAGAAGACACACAAATAAAAAATTCAATTCTCGTCTTGAAAAGTGAAAAAAAAAATACACAACAACCAATATTTAAAATCTAATGATCGCAATTGTATCTTAAACCGATCAATCTTTTCCCATTTCGTATTTAATGTATAAGAAAATAGATTTTAAATTCTAGTCAAGTACACCGAAGACTCTTGTAAGTTGTGTAAGTTTTCTTTTCTTGATTATAAATACTCGCGTACATTACAAATTTATACCAATTTGATTGACTTACAAATTTATATGGTGGTGAGGGGGGAAATATCTACTGAATTTTCTTATAATACGTCTATAATTTAAATTTTTTTGTCTTCCGGTTGATCATGTAAAATATTTTAACAATGTACAAACGAAAATCGTGATCAATGAAGAAAAGTTTTATTAAATCGAGTTTGATGGGAATTCGGCGGGGTGTGAGAGTACCGAGGTACTCGTAATCGATGAAATAGAGAACACAACTTATAGTTTTGACTTTGAACTTGATTTGAAAATATTGTATATTGAGGTCACCATTTATTATATTTTATGTGTTTTTTTTTTTTTTTTGAAAAACAACAAATTATAATGATTATAACCGCGAGTGTATATAATGATCGCGATCGTGATATTTTCATTTAGTTTGTAAAAAATAATAAAATGTACGTCTATTTTAAGACCGGACCAAATTTAATTTCATAATAATTATGGTTAGAGGTGCGCTTGCGATCGGGCATGGTGGTTGTGACATTTTTATAATTTTATTAATTTTGCTCAATTGACCTTGGTGATCTCTATACACACACTAATTAAATTGTAATTTAGATATGGCATTTAGATCGTAGCCTAGATATTTTGCAAAACGTGATATAGTCAGCTGTTTAGTATACATGATCGGTTAATTACCTGATAAAGTAATTGCAGATTAATTTTATATCGAGAGTGACTTCCATGTGAGATACTTTAGTTCAAAGATTCTGTGTTCAAAGATGCAGCGGGTTAAGATGAGTATTATGATTTGAATTTACAAAGAATTACATCGGAAAGGTACTTTTATATATAATGGAAATCATTAACAGGAGATACCGACCAAATGGCACAGTGGTTAAAGCTTTGGCATTTCGATCGGGAGGTATCGGGTTGCAATGCAAAACGGATTTTTCATCATCTCATTATGATCGGTGATGGAACCATGACTCTTTGTCGGAGTGCACAACTCATGGGCCGACTCATATTCCATGCCAGTACTATAGGCTGGCACTACGAAATGTGCAGATGGTTCTACGTAAAATGAACCTGTCGCCGAACGTCTTCGATTTGACAAGCAATGCGTAAGGTGGGACGGGAAAAGCGAACTGCGAGAGAGTTGGGAGTGAAAAAAAAAATTAACAGAAGGTGCTGTTATACATAGCCAGGCATAGAAAAAGATTAATTTACTGTAAGCATATCGAAAATTGGGATTAACCAGTGTTACGGTTTCAGATTACTTAAATCACGTTTAAGCTGATCAGTTGTAATAATATCAACCCTATGAAAGTTAGTCGACTCCAGCCGAAAATTGTCGATACTGCAGAATCAAACTAATCAAACTAAATTGACGGCTGATTTTAGTCGGTAACATCCCAGCCGAAAAATGTCGAGAATCCAGACACGAATTTTATAACGGAATGTAATTATTTATATTAAAAAAAATTATTTTGTTCTTCCTAAAAACCAACTAAAAAATTTAAAATAAGAAATGTTCATTCAAAACAATTAAAACTAATGTACAAAACCAAATTTCTGTAAGTGCTGTATTATATGTTTGGGGAGGTAAGACGTGAAGTGCATCTATAGTTACATGTTTGGAGAATATTTTAAATGGCACTTCATCTAATAATTATCATTTAAAAACGTCAGGTCGATTTCTA
Organism: Nephrotoma appendiculata; assembly: GCA_947310385.1. Taxonomy (NCBI): domain Eukaryota; kingdom Metazoa; phylum Arthropoda; class Insecta; order Diptera; family Tipulidae; genus Nephrotoma; species Nephrotoma appendiculata. The sequence goes on from OX371223.1 coordinate 288,565,863, forward strand.
TATTATGAGTCCGACAAAACTTGATATCGCACACATAAAATTTGAAAATTTCTAAATATTTACCATTTAAAATGTCAAGGCTGGAAACACATTCAAATGAAACGTCTTATTGATGCTCACACCTGGAAAAAATTTCAGGTCAATTTTCATGTTTTCAAGTCCGGGAAAACTATATCAATCTAGCGATATATTCTATCAAGTTTTCCCGGAATCCCAACATGAAAATTGACCTGAAATTTTTTTCCAAGTGTGAGCATCAATAAGACCTTTCATTAAGTTATTACCAGCCATGACACTTTAAACGGTCAATTTTTAGAAATTTTCTGGTTTTGTGTGGTGGATCTATGGAAATTTTCCCGAACTCTTCACATGAAAATTGACCTGAAATTTTTGAAGTTTTGCTTGATATCTCCCATCAAGTTATCTTAGAAATAAAACAGTTTTTTATTATAGTTTTAATGCATTTAATAACACAGTTTAATTATGAATAATATATGTAATGAACCGAGAAAAAAGTTTTGATTTAAAAAGAAATTACTGTTTAACACCAAAATTATGTATCTGCTTTATCGACATTTTTCGGCTGGCTAGTTATACGAATCTGCCTTACCAACTTTTACATGCGAAAATACAAGTTCTGTTAATCTGCATTATCAACATTTTTCAGTCTAGCTATTGCAGCCGAATGTGTATTATCGACATTTTTCGGCTGGAGTGAGTCGGCTAACATTAACAGTATACAATATCACGCATCGAAATATTTAATTTTGGGAATTTTGGGAAAATTATCAAACTTCAGAAATTAGGGGTGGTATTCATTTTAAGATAATGTTAAAGTTAGCTGACTCGCTCCAGTCGATAATGCAGAATCGACTGTAACAACCTTAAAATATATCAGCCGAAAATGTCGATGATGCAGATTCGGTTGTAATAAAACATCAGCCGAAAAACGTCGGTAATGCAGAACCAAAAACATGTTTGCATTATTCGCCAGTAAAGGTCGGTAATGCAGATTCGTAATTTTGGTGTTAAACAGTAATTACTTTTTAAATCAAAAATCTTTATTTCGGTTCATCAACGTAAACTATTCTAAATTAAATTTTTTTATTAAATGCATTAAAACTATTTTAAAAAGGAGAAAACTCAATGGTATATACCAAGCAAAACTTCAAAAATTTCAGGAAAATTTTCATGTGAAGAGTTAGAAAATTTCGATAAATAAATCGCACACACAAAATTTGAAAATTTCTAAAAATTGACCTTTTAAAATGTCATGACTGGAAACAGGTTCAAATGAAAAATCTTATTGATGCTCACTACTGGAAATAAATTAAGGTCAATTTCTTGACATTTTAAACGGTCAATTTTTAGAAATTTTCAAATTTTGTGTGTGCGATATATTCAATCGAGTTTTCCCAGACCAACAAAGAAATCGACTTGACATTATTTCCAGGTGTGAGCATCATTATGATCTTTCATTTGAATTTATTTCAAACTATGACACTTTAAACGGTCAATTTTTTACCGGACTTCCAACATAGAAATCGACCTTTCAAATGATAATTATTAGATGACGTGCCATCTTAAAAATTCTCCAAACACTTAACTATAAATACATTTCACATTTTAACTCCAAACATGTAATACAGCACTTAGAAAAATTATGTTTTGTATATTAATTTTTATTGTTTCGAATGAAAATTTCTTATTTTAAATTTTTTAGTTAGTTTTTAGGAAGAACAAAATAAAAATTTGCAATAAAAATAATTACATTTCAGCATAAAATTCGTATCTGCATTATCGACATTTTTTCGGCTGTGATATATGCTACCGACAAAAATCGGCTGTCATTTTCGTTTGATTAGTTTACATCTGCATTATCGACATTTTTCGACTGGAGTCGGCTAACTTTAATAGGGTATCTGACTCGCAGATCTGGTCGCAACAACTAAAGTGTGACAGCCGAAAAAATGTCGATAATTCAAATTTTACTGTAAAAACAAGAAATTCCAGTCGAAGAGTGCCGATTATGCAGATTCAAAAACAACTTATAGTATTCGTCTGTAAAAGTCGGTAAGGCAGACATAAACAGCCAGCCGAAAAATATCGATAAAGCAGACAAATAATTTTGGTGTTAAACAGTAATTTCTTTTTAAATCAAAAATGTTTATTTCGGTTTATCAACGTATATTATTCAAAATTAAACTATTTTATTAAATGCATTAAAACTAAAATAAAAAAAATATTTTAATACTGAGAAAACTGAATGACATATATCAAGCAAAACTGCAAATAAATCAGGTCAATTTCCATGTGAAGAGTGTGAAAATTTCTCGCACACACAAAACTTGATTTACCGTTTAAAGTGTCATGGCTGGAATAAAATTTCAGGTCTTTTTTCGTGTGGAGAGTCCGCAAAAAATCTGTTGAATAAAATATATAAAATTGTTAAGAAATAAGATATAAACAGAACCAGAGATACAGCGACAAGATACAACGCCTGTCAAATTAAAATTCACATAAACCATAGGATGCTAACACAACCAATGTCGCTGGCGACGACGACATTGTCGCCGATTTTTTTTTTAGAATCTATTCTAATTTTGTCGCTGGCGCTGCAATACCACCAATATAAATGTCAGATTATTATGTTGGTAAACATTTTTTACAACTGTTTTTTAATGAATTTAAACCAAATCGGAATATTGTACACAATGTTTTATGTGAAAAATTTAAATAGAGTCGATAAAAAGATAAATGAAATATTTTAGGGTTAATTTATTATTATTTTTCTTGTTTTGTCGCTTCAACGATGACGCGCTTGTTGTGTTTACCAAAGCGACATCACCGGCAGACAAATGTATTTTGTCGATGTATCTTGTCGCTGTATCTCTGGTTCTGTTTATACCTATACGCAGAAATACCCAGCCGAAAAATGTTGATAATGCAGATTAAATATAAAAAGTTTAAATGACAGCCGAATAATATCGATAATGCAGATACAAATTTTATGCCGAAAAATAAATTATTTTAGATCTTTCATTTGAATATATTTTTGACACTTTAAATGGTTAATTTTTAGAAATTTTGAAATTTAGTGCGTGCGATTTATTTAGTCGAGTTTTCCCGTACCCTCCACATGAAAATTAACGTGACGTTTTTAAATGATAACTATTAGATGGCACTTCTTTTAAAATATTCTCCAAACATGTAACTATAGATGCATTTCATGTCTAACCCATTTCACACCTAACCTCTATCCCAAACATCTAGTATAATACTTAGAGAAATTTGGTTTGGTATATTACTTTTAATTTTTTCGAATGAAAATTTATTTTAAAATTTTTAGTTGGTTTTTAGGAATAACAAAATAAAATTGTCTAATATAAATAATTACTTTTCGGTATGAAAATTGTATCTGCATTATTGACTTTTTTTGGCTGGATTGTTACCGACAAATTGGGCTATCGTTTTCGTTTGATTAGTTTGAATCTACATTATTGACATTTTTCGGCTGGAGTCGGCTAACTTTATTAAAGTCATTTTAAGGGGATAACAGCTCAACCCTTAATCTTGATCTATCTTGAGATCATAAACTAGTACACCGTGTCCATAATCGAAAAATTTATATTTAGCACTTCTGAAACCCTTTTTTCATTTGTAGGTAATCAGAATTTCAAACCGATCTACCCGAAAAATCCATTATCTTCGATTAAACTGTCTGCCATAATAAAAAATCATTGTTCCTGCGTAATTTTCAGAAAACCAACAAGGTCAGTCCTTTTTTTTATTAATTATTATTCCTGCAATCTGTTCTAGGGCCAAGACTCTTCTAACTCTTTCGCGGTTTGATTTGTCTATCCTTACTTTTACGCCGTTGCCAGCCAATTAGAAGACGTACGGCTATAGGTCCGATTTTATCACCACATGAGTTTTGGACTCGGACAGGGGGTCATAGATGTATTTCATTTCATCACAGATCGTAATCTGTAGATTAAAATTTCATTTGCAACCTGTTCCTATCGGGATTCGAACCCGGTACCTCCCGATCCAAATGCCAATGCTTTAGTGGCTGGGCCATTTGGTCGATAAGGTCAATTCTTGTTGAAAATTTATTTGTTTGTAAACAATGAAAAATATGCTACGGAAACTGCCACTTTCTGTGGCTGTACACAGATGTCCACCACATTTAGCATGGATCTCTCAATTTATGGTGAAAGCTTTAGTATGAAGTTTGATTCCGAATAGTCAATCCAGCTGAACTGTGGAGATGATAAATGTTGATAAAATAAAGTTACCATTTCCGGTAAAATTAAAAAAATACATTTAAAAAAAAATTCTTTGAAACATGGGAGCTACCCCTTCCGGTGGACCGATGCACAGTGGCGCGAAGCGTCACTATGTTTTTCAGTTAGGCCTATGTCATTTACATATGCTTACACCATTTTACCCCACCTTTTCATGTGGTATCGAAATATTAAAAAATGTAATGCTTGCACCTTACATGGGAGATTGGCCCAGAGTGGTTTAGTATTAACCAGAACTTCCGAATTTCCCACATTATGCGTAAGCATTATTTTTTTCGTATTTCGATACCATGTAATCTGAAAAGATGGAGTGATATGGCCTTCGAAAATGTAAATGATATAGGCAAACGGAGTGGTTTAGTTTTAATCTGAATTTTATAAATTTATTTGTGACTGCTGCAAAGTTTTCAATAATTCATCGGCAAAGAAATTAAATATTTTTGACGTTACAAATGTACTAATTTTAATAAAATAATTGTTTTGGGGAATTAGATGAGTTTTGATTTTCCATTTGAATTTAAAGATTAATTGATTTTGTAGAAAAATCGTGAATCGCCTAAATGTTTACTTCAGGAATAATTAAACATACACATTTTTTTTTCATTGTTAGTAATGCTTTAGTAAAAACTTCCAAGCCGTCTAAAACGAACTCAATTTGATTTAGATAAAGTAACGATTGGTAGCCCAACATACCGGTTCCACGGAGCTTTCACTTCTGGTACACAGATTTCCACCACGCAAGGATTTCGGAATTTATGGAGAAAGCATAAAGTTCGTTCCGCCAGTCATATCGCCTCGACTGTAGGGAAGCTGAATTTTGTGAAGTGTTTTTTTTTGTTATCAAATCTCCTCATTTCAGGTAAAATTTGAAAATGATGTGAACTTATTTTGTTTGAAATTTAATTTACAATCTTTATTTTTAATCGTTGTTTTTGTAAATGCTATATATTATACTTTCTAAAATGTTTACAAAAAATTAAAAAGCTCCTAAACGAGAAAGCTACCACTTTCGGTGGATCGATTTCGACCAAACATCAATGCTTAATTATTAAGTTTCACCTTGATCGACGGCTTGTTGAAAAGCAGGTTTTTGTGAAAAATAGTTTTTTCCGCTTAAATTTTGGAAAACTGATGTGAACCAATATTGTCGCAATAATAATTTAGAAGCTTTTAGTTCATGATCGGTTTTAAAAGCTTAAGCCTAAACTTTCACCCGATCAGTCATGCATCGAGATTTTTTAAAATCGAATTTTTGTGGCTTCGGCCATATAGTAAAAATCTCGAGACCGTAAATTTTCATGATTACTACACACAGCGGCACAATTAGGGGAACAAAAAAAAATTAACCCTAGAAAGGTATCGCTATTTTTTTACTTAATCTGGTAACGCGGGGTGAAAAAACACCCCAATTTTCAAGGGCCCGTATCTCGGGCTCAGTATGACTTTGAGGATTCCAAAGGAGCTCATTTTTTTCGTCTTTTAATATAGAATCGCGTGAACTAAGTAGTTTTGGCTAAACGTTTGAAGGGTCCTAGAAAATTGACCAAGAAGGGCAAAAAAAGTGAAAAACTAACAAAAATGGCATTTTTTTTCTAAAATCACGATGTCTCAGTGAGTTTTTGAGCGAACCTAGTATTTCCAACGAGGTTCTAAAGGGTACTATGTTTAAAAGGATATAATAATGGTTTTGGCCATTTTTCTAAAAAAGGTATTTATTTTGAGAAATCAAAGTGCGCAAATAGCAAGAATTTGAAAAATTGATTTTTGCCGCACAGGTCGTTATAATCATTAAGAATTTCGTCTTTATTTGGAATGATAAACTACAATTATTGAAAAAGAATATTAAATTTATCATTAAACATTTTTTATCTTGATTTTATCTCTCATTCTTGCTCACCACACGCCTGACAGATAACAGCTCTGTGGTCTTGGCACACGAAGGCCTGACACTTGGATCATTTGACTCCATATTTTCGGTCGATGGTTCGGGTACAATGAACACATCTTCCCTGTCTTCCTGTTCCACCTATGTCCCGTCGTATTGGCCCTTCATCCAATATCTCTTGAATACAAAATACTGTTTGGTGTGGCAGATTTTTCAACTCTTTCCTCCTCCAGATATGAGGAGTTGTGAGATGTTCGACTAAACTTTTCAAAAAATCTCTCCTGTTGAGTAATGGATTTGCATCCCCATGAAAACTCGCACTGGCCATCTGTTAGTTTTTCTTGCTGTTGAATATTCGTGACACATCTGGTCAAATGTGTCAGTGCCACCTTTTGTCTTTTTGTAAAAATTTACTATCTCTAGTTTATTTGTAGTCTCACATATTTCTTGCAATCGATGGAACGTTGATAAAACAAGGACCACTTTATTCTTCTTAGGAATGTAGGAAACCAGAGTTTTCGTTCGGTCAAAAGCGAATTTTGAACTTCCTGGGTCACCAGCAGTCTTGAAAGACAAAGGTATTTGCGGTTTATTTTTTTTAGTGTTCCAACCATTGTGAGGTTGTTTTCCAACATTGTATCGAAAATGTCTGTTAAGGAAAACCAGTTGTCACAGGTTATATTTCTGGAACTTCCATAAATTGGCTCACTCAACTTTCTAACATAATAGGATGGCAATTTTTCTGTTTTGTCCTCCAAAACCACTTTACCAACATATGGAATTGCGTTGACTAAATAGAATGTTTGAGAGTCATTCAAATTGACACATTTTAGACCATATTTATCTGGTTTTTAACCGTTATAAACCTTAAAATGGCAGCGCCCACGAAAAGATAACACTTGTTCGTCAATGATACAGTGCTTTTCGAGGCTGTATAGAGTCTTGCATTTTTCAATGAATGAGTTCCAAATTTGTCTTATGGGGGCGAATTTATCCTCAACACGACGAATTGCTCGCGTGTTCTTATCATCAAATCTCAGGGATTGTAGAAGAGCTTGAAATCTTTTTAGATCATCCCATAGAACGTGAATATTGGTCATATTTGTTTTTTGAAGACCAGAAAAATACAATAAACCAACGAAAGCCTTCAATTCAATTAAGTCGACATGTTTATATGTATTATCCAACTGCCTGTTTATTTCTCGATCCTCGGTATAACGGTCGATTTCTTCATTAGTATGCCGGACAATTTTCAACAGCATGGCTTTGTCAAAATATAAACTCCAACTTTCATAAAGAGATTTGACCTCTTTTGGAGGTCCAAGTGGAGTGGCAAGATTCGTGACTATGTGGCCTCTATTTGACAGTCTCACGTGGAGTTGTGTACCACTTATGCCCATCTTTACCCACAACAATACTCTTTCGTCGTCCACAATTACTACCACTGCTGCCTCCCCGTTCTCTTCCCCTACTTTCTCTCCTGTCTGTATTAAATGCTGGAGCTGTACCCAAGCCATCATCATCTGACTCCTCCCACTAAAAATTACAATAAATAACCAAGAAATACATTTTCTTGCACCGAAATTTACCGAAAAATATGATTTACATACCTCAATTTCACTCTCGGGCTCAATTTGTTGTCTGATTCTGCACTTTGCTCCGATTCTGAGCCACTATCCTCTTCCGTTAGATTTTCCACCGGTTCAATGTGATTTTCTTCCTGATTAATCAACTATACTACAGCTTTCAAAGGTCTTAAATTGTACCGCCTAGCCATTTTTCGAATCTTGAAACAGTGAAAACTAAAGTGAGGTTATGGTATACACATGCGAGTATATATGTAAATATATATAGTGGGCCACTATACATTCATTACTGCCCCAAAAAGTGTAAAAAACACGAAATTATAAAAAACTTTAACATGACGAAAAATATACACAAACGGAAATGCGGGGTGAAAAAACACACCAGACGCACTTAAAATGTTAACTGCTCCAGCTTCCACGTGCTGCTGATGCTGCAAGTGTGCTCTCTCTACTCTCAGATGATGAAACTGAATTATGGTTACGGTCCCGGGTCGTAAACGGAAGCCGTATAAGCAACGTAAGCCGAATATCCAACGAATTCCTCGGTAACAACATCTGCACTGCAGCCTGTCCGTTCATCATCAAAAACAGTTGTACGACCACGTTTAAATTCGTTTAAAATGTATAGACGGCATCCAACTTCACATGTTTTTCCATCCAAAAATAAAAAGCGAATTACCGATTGATGTTGCCCTCTATCCATTTTATTGAGAAACACGAAATCTGAAATTTAGTATGGTGTCGTTTTACACGATGGAATATCAACTTCCCTCAGAAACGCCACCTTTTTTCAAATACGGTTACTTATTGGTCGACCCTCGTACATACACGATTTTCAGTCTACTTAGGCTGCGGACCAATCCAACGGTAAATCGTTTACTACGGTAAAAATCGATTTTAGTACAGATTTTTCGATCAGTTTGCCATAGAGTTTTTCAAAACTAATTGAATTTACTGAAAAATTTACTTAAAATTGACCTTTACCCTTGGATTGGTACGCAGCCTTAGTAACCTGGCAACAAACATTTTTTCTTAAGAATTTCAGAATCAATCATGAATGTCTAATTTAGGCTGTGTGCCAAACTTAAGGTAAATCATTTACTACGGTAAAAACCGGTTTTAGGACAGATTTTTCGATCAGTTTGCCATAGAGTTTTTGAAAAATAATTGAATTTACCGAAAAATTTACCTAAAATTGACTTTTACCTTAAGTTTGGCACACAGCCTTAGTTTAGAAATTTGAATGAACGGAGGTCACTCAACTCGAATTGAGCTGCCACTGTGTGTATATTACAGCTAGAGTTGGCAAACATGTTGACATAAAAAGCGTTTAACACGTAACATCATTTTCAAGTGGACTATCGTTAAAAGCATCTTTGCCTCTCGTCTATAAGACAGACTAATTGATCCAACCAACAACCAAATATAGGCGCAACCGACAAAACCTCAAAACATCAAATTGAGTTCACCAGGTTTCTGTCTCACTATAATAAACTTCCAATACGTCTAATGTGCAATTATATCGACTTTAATTAGTAAAACACGAATTCAATAACCTTAATATCATTGGCAAATTTAATTATTTATCGCGCGATCGACACTCTTACCTTTCTTCTAATTAAAAACATAAGAAATTTGATTTTTTTTTGCGCGCACGAGAAATCTGCAAATGTAGATTGTGTAGACAAATAAAAGAAAATCAATTAGTTTTCTATTTATTTTATTTGTGCGCGCGCGTATCTCTGCTATATGCCTCCAGGGTCCTCTCATTGCATATCTCGTACATTTTTATTTGTCTTATCTGATTAACATATGTAAGAATATTCAGCAAATTGTATAACATGCAAATTTAAAACTCGTCTTTATACATTGACACTTTCACACACGGTGAAGACCGCGCGATTTTTTTTCGACTTAAAATGTATATCGGTATCACATAATTTTGATCGTTAATTGGTGTCGTTAACAGGTTTGGTCGTAAAATTGTTTTTGTATATCATGGAATTTCGCGTAATTTACACATTTTACTATATCACATGCGTGATATGAAAGTGTCGACTAAATTATATTATAAATATCAAGAGGATTATCACCTACGTATTTGGATGCTTATAATAAGGTTAATAGACTTATGAACATAAAATTTGAATGTATTTCCTGTAATTCACGATCATTTTTTTTTTTTGGTCTGCGTGTTGAGACCAAATTGTATACACTTTCGAAACCGCCGCGCCACAACACACGTGTAGCGTGATATCGCAAAATTTATTTTATATACTATATAGAGTCGAAATTAATTAGTTTGAAAATAATTTTACTAAAGATGATTGATATCCATCATAAATACGATTTACTGAAGCCATGTATCATCTCTTTGTGGTCTCGCCCCTGTGAGGTTTTCACTTTCTCCGAAAATCACCAACAATTTCTATTTCAAAATGGTTTTATTGAAATATTAGCGCTATTATAATAGATTTTTTCCAGCTGCTTTAATTTAATCAGAAATACCAACCAAAATTAATGTTGAATATTAATTATGAGGGGCCTATGCAAATTTATTGTAAATTATTTTGGGTCTTGATTGATTGTGAGATTATTTAAAAAAAAAATTAAATATTTTAAGGCCCAGAGGCAAGTTCATTTTTCTAATAGCGACTTTGCACGATGCTTAATTTAACTACTTGATGAATAGTTAAGTAAAACGTAACTCTTACTTAACTATTGGACTTGGTAATTTCTGTATAAAATCTTATAATTTGGATTCAATCCATATTTCCCAACTTTTCGTGGAGTGATACACCAATGCATGTCATCTGTTCATATTACAATCAAAAATATTTTTTTAATACTAAACTGCTCCAATATTAACTGGCCTAGCAGTTTATGCTAAACTTGTTTAAAATACGTTACCTTGTAAATCAAACGTGAGACACTGTTCGGGATACTGAGACGCTATTCGGGCGACGGATTCGGGATACTGAGACGCGCGTACCTTCTTTCATAAACTATGCGGTTAGCGATACTCCTATGTGAACGGTCAAATTAAGATCTGGTAGGATTGATCCAAACAGCGTTGGTATAAAATCAACCTGTTCAATATTGAAAGGAAATATTGCCAGTTACCAAAAAAAGAGCGACGGTGATTCATGGACACTTTTTCCATCTAATAATTTATTTTTACGAAAACCTCCTAGTAAAATAAAGTGTAGTAACTAACCAACTGACCAAATGGCCGAAATAAAAAAAAAAACGGTTTTAAAAAAATATTCTTTGTGTGTATGTGGCAGTGTGTGGTGTCGTCCAGACTAAATGTCTGTTGGCTCTCTGAGACCCATATGAATTAAGTGATCGAGGTGGGACTTCATACTAAAGCTTTCTCCATAAATTGGGATATTCAAGCAGCTTCCCTAGGAGCTATTTCGTTCAAAATTTGAGCGGAAAACCGTTTTTTAACTAAATTCGACCGACGTTCAGCTGAGATGGATTCCACCAATTGGGAGATCCCGAATGCGGCCACTAAAAGTGGTAGCTTCAAAGGAGCTTTTTCATTTTCTGAAAATCCGAAAAAATAATTAAAAACATAAATATTATAAATTCAATTTCAAACAAAATTTGTTCAAATCATGGTTCGGTGTGTCCACATCTACTATTTATCGGTCTATTCAATGATACAGGCAAACGAACTCTTGCGAGAGAAGACAAGGCCAGGACCGAAAACGTACTGGATGTACGAAGGCTTAAAGAAGTCGTATTGAGGTCATATGTTCTATCCAAAGGACCCTATTGTAGAGAAATCACCGAGTAGGTGCAAGGTTGAGTTTTACTCAAGAACACCAATTTAGTTATCTTGTTCACAGACGAGAGTCGTTTCTTAGTGAACTCGATCGATGGAAGGCAAATAGTATGGACACTACCACAGGTGAGCGGTATTCTCAATGTAACATAACGACAACCGTCGGTTATGGTGGAAGTTCAATTATGGTTTGCGCCGTTATTTGTTTAGGTGCCTGTACAGAATTAGTGATTATTGATGGCGAATCCCTCACAGCTGATCGATATGTTAGAGATATTCCGCTAGAACATGTGGTACCATTTTATCGGATAAAGTTGTTGAACTGGCCTGCAAAGAAGGGGGGGGGGGGGCATATTAGTGAGACAGGTCCGAGCTCGATATCCAGCAGTTTGAAATACTGTAGAACTTCGGGCATTCTTGGGCGAATGGGAAAATTTACCACAAGAAACGATCACACACTACAAAAACTAGTTGTCATTTTATTTTATTAAATAGCATACTTCCATTATAACAGTTTTTCATAATTTTTCAATAAAATATTAGAATTTTTTCCTTTATATGGATGTTGTTACGTGTTGGCATGAAGCCAACCCGCAGATTTCATCTAAGCACGCAAAGGCCTCTCACGGCGATTTTACCGACTAGATCTCAGGGTTTTGGGTCGTGGAGAAGATGTGGCTTACTTGCTTCTGGCGTACACCGTGTAACAGAATAACAATAAAAATAAAAAACAAATTAAAAACGGAAATCAGGAACCGAACTAAATTTAATAATAAATGGGTGTGACCACCCTGGAACGACCGGATCTTCCCGATCGACAAGTACAATGTCTGGTGAAGAAACGATAATCTCCCTCTCAACAAACGGACTCGAAACGAAATTTAGTACTTCATTTTATTATTCAAAAAAAAAAGATGAGAAAAAATGGCATAAATAATAATAATCGGAAAAATAGATCCGGGCCAATGAATGAAAAGAAAATGGAACCGAATGTCAATAGGAATGACAGTGCAATTTTTTTTATTTATTTATATTTTACACAAAACCTGAGGGGAAAGAAGGAGGAAAAAGAAATTACTGACCGAGAAAAAAAAAATAAAAATAAAAAAAAGTAAAACTAAAAATAAATAAGAAAACGAACGACCAACCGTCAGAGACGAAACCAATATGCACCCTGGTCGCGCACACCACAACCGTTATTCGTTGCTCGATTACAGAGGAGATATTTAAATCAAAAAAAATAAAAATTTGAAAAATATGAATTTCCTTTATGTCCCTAGACAATTTTTTCTACGTAACATCCTGAAAGAGGCACAATACAGATGTGGCCAAATTATTATCACATTTAGATATTTGGAAGATTATTGCTTTAAAAAATTAATTTTTCAAATAAAAGTTAAAATTTTTTATGATAACTATATTTATTAAATAATACTTGTTGAACATTCCTTTAGCATTTTTTAATAATTTTATCTTACGGGGCATTTCACTTATTGCATTTTTGGCTTTGGTGAGTAGATCGGCGTCATTTTCCTAGACTTCTTTCATCGCTTCGCTCAATTCTGATTGGATGCGCGGGCACTTTTCTGCTACTTTTTCTTTAAGAATATCCCAGATATTTCCGATGGGATTCATGTCTGGCCTATTCGCTGGCCAATCAAGGATTTGCATGCCGTATTGAATGGATCCTTGTCATGCACAAAAACTCCAGACGTGATTGCTGAACATTTAAATATTGATTCGCGTTCATTATCCCGTTAACTATACAAGTGGGAAGAGTCCTTTTGCTGATATTGCAGACCAAACCATGACTCTAACTGGTTGTTTGACCTACTATTAGACATTGGAAGGTAAATATTCTTCTCCTTTTGATCTACGAACGATCCTAGACATTGCTAGTGTCAAAGTCATCCTATTCTCGTCATAAAATATTAGTAAAAGAAGGACTTTTATTGTTTGTACCTTTTCCCAGCCCTCTCGAAACCATGTAAAATGTCCATTTGCCCATGTTTTTCGTTGTTGTATAATCCTAGCATTTAACCCTTGCTTCTTGCTAGGTCGTCTTGCACATAGCCCATATTGAAAAAGTCTCCGTCTCACTGTTCTCTCCAATATTTCCGCACCAGCGTTATGCGTTCAGGGGACTTACTGGATAACGTTCGATCTTCTTTAGCTTTCCGCTTTAAAAATCTGTCCTGCCTGACTGTTGTTTTAGGATTGCCACCATATTTTCCTCTTCTTTTGGGACTTGTTGAAGACTGAGATGTTAATTTTTGCGAAAATTTGTTGACAAATGATCTGCTCACTCCGATTTTCTGGGCTATTTGTGCATGCGTATACTGACCTACTTCCAAATACGTCGAAATTTTAGCTCTGGTTACAGTACTGATGTCCTTTGCTTTACCCATAATGAATTTCACTAATATTACAAAAACCACTTTCACTTTCGCTTTTCAAAGTCACAAACGAGACTGAAATTCTTCAGTATAATACTAATTCTTAAATACTACCTAGTTGTCATAAAATCAAAATAATTCGGATTCCAAACTAATTAACAGGACAATAAATACTCGGAGTTCATATTTTGCCGAAAAAGGTTCACATGTATTAATGACTCATAAAGGGCGTATTTTCTGGGTATATTGAATTTTTATTGCACGAATTCCTTAGATTGGTCGATATCTACCATAATGACGTGCCAACTATACAATAGGTTGCAGTTCGGCCTTTAAAAATCACATTACCATGAATTTCGTATGAGGTGATAATAATTTGGCTACACCTATTTGGCCACACTTCATGTTATTTCATATATAAATTGGCACTTTTCGAATTTTATATGCGCAAAATAAGGCAAACAATATATTAGGTGACAACACATTGTCAAACAAAAAATTCGGTGGCGATATGTGTTCACACAACACTTGTACATATGTTAAATGAGTGGGGGAATATTCGTTGGAAATGGAAATAATCACATACAAAACAAATCCCTTTGCATATTTTATTTATAAAAATGAGAAATACAGTGTTGTGCAATAAATAATTTGTCTTTATATGTCTATTTTCGAAAAAAAATACCAAATGTTCTACTTTACTGTACACCACTATATGTAAATAACTGTAAATAAACTGAAAATAAGATAATCCGTTACAAGACTCTGGACATGCGACGAAGATCCTCTGTATAGAGCAACGATGTCTCGCGACAGATTTTGGGAGATAACACGCTTTCTCAGGCTCGATAATCATAACAACAGATCGGAAAGCTTAATTACGGATAAAGCAGCGCCTATTTCAGATATTTGGCTAATGCTAAATGAAATTTGTTGGATGTGTGATGCAAAAAATGCTTATCCACTTACCGGTCAAATAAATACCGGAATACTAACGACTGGAAGAGAAAAAACCAGGATGAACGAATTGTTCAAGATTTAGCATTTCGGTATGGTAAAAATCGGTATCGGCCGCAATATCACGATGGATAATTTTGTTGTGACGCTACCAGTCGCACGTTTGTTGATATCTATGGATTTGTCAGTAGTGGGTACATAAAAAAAATAAAACATATATACCGTTGAAGATGTTGGCGACCAGAAATCGTGAACAACTGTCTTCTATATTTGGATTTTCGGAAGATGATAAAGTTACCATTTATTCCTATGTTCCCAAAAAAAAAAAAAAACAGAAATGTAATTATGTTGCCAACTTTACATTCCGATAGTCGTGTGAGTGGGTCAAATTCAAGCCTGAAATAAACCATTTCTATAAAAAGACCAAAGGCGGAGTTGACACCATGGATACAATGTTGAACGGCTATTCTACCAAACGCAAGAATTTGCAGTGGCCAATGACTATATTTTACAACAACTTGGAAGTGGCATCTTTAGGCAGCTACCTTATTTATAAAATAAAAATCCCAAAATTACATAACACTTTTCAACAAAGTTGAAATAAGTGAAGAATTCGTGTTTAAATTAACTGACGTACACATGTACCTTTACAAGGCTTTCCGAAGTAAAAATATTTAAACTGTAATATTTTTAAAACTCGGCATGTTATTGGTACATTTTTTCAGTTATATAGTAACACATTGAGTGGCTTTAATATGTCACTGAAACTCACTTTTCTACCTTCATGATAACTAATAAATAAAAACATTTCAAAATGGAAAAGTTACACCTGTACTTAATCAGGGACATAAGGGTTAAATGCCTTTCACCGGTATCAGCATGACTTTACAAATGGCCACCTGTATGTTGCGTTGGGCGTCTTCCCGCCCCCTAACCGAAAATATCACGTTGGGCGTTGGCTCGCTAAAAAGCGTAGGATGTGGGGTATTGTCTCGCACAAAAACTGTAGGATGAATAGCCTCAACTGGCCACCCGTAATTTGCCTTGCCTTTCACCGATCCAAATAAAAATTTACAAATGGTTAGCCACCTGTATATTGCTGCGATACCTGCTGAAAACCAAAGAATGTTAGGCGTCTTCCGCCAAAACCGTAAAATGCTAGGCGTCATCTCGCCAAAACTTGTAGAATGTTGGCTTCAACTGGCCATCCGTATGTTGTGCTACTTGTCGCTGCCGCTGTCCTCGACACAAGTGCTAATACCCCGATGGGCCACCCGTGAGTGTTGCGGCACCTTTGCCGTTTATATACCAGGTTGAATAGCCTCGGTAATGTAAAAAATTGTTGGCGCTGTTGGAAAAAAAATTGGCATCCGTAGATTAATTGTGGTGTTCGCTAAAATGCGACATCTGGTAAAATATACGGTACTAATAAATATTAGCGGCACTGAAAGTTCACCCAAACATATTTATCTTTTCCTATAAGATCACACAATATAATTCTTATGAAGACGGTCGAACAAAATAATTTATAATCGGTTTTATATATTGCACGGATAAATAACTTAAGTTGTTATTGCACAAACTTTGCACTTCAATAAAACATATGACACAAATCAAATATATTTTCATTTTTTTTTTTTTATTTTTATCCCAAAACAAAAAAATTTACAGATAGTTTCATAAATAGTTTTAATGTTATTAAAAATTAATTATCCAATTTATAGTCCAAGCCACACTAAGTTTTTAACTTTATTATTTAAACCAACTAGAGCGCAGTGTGTATGCGATTCCTCAAAAATTCAAATATTGGCACTAACCGAATCAAAATTCTCGTACCAAAAAATCAATACCGCAGATTATTTTTTTTCTTTTGTGTTTTTTTTCGTGCACACTCGTTCTCCCTTGTCATTCACACACGCACACGATGAATATTGGTCTCGCTCTCAAAATCATTCGCAATGGCAATGCTATCGGTAAAATGCATTAATCCAACGACTAACGAAATTAGAAATTCAAAAATAAAACCATATATGAAACAATGTGAATGACCTCTCAAAATGTCGTAACAATATTCATTCTATCACCTATGTAAAATTTTCTATCACCTATCTGCCGTGGAGACTGATTTTCACTGGTCGCCGAACTAAAGTATGCGAAGTAGCAGTCTCGTACGGAACGGCAATTAATATTTTAAATTATAAGTGTGGGACCGCACTTGCTCGACCTGACTCCCTGTGATTTCTTTCTGTTCCCCAGCATGAAAACATGGCTTGGAGGAAAAAATTCAGCTCACACGAGAAGGTTATCGTCGAGACAGAATCGTATTTTGAAGAGTTTGAGAAATCGTAATTTTTGGAGGGGTTAAAGAAATGACTAAAACGGGAAAACTGTATCGACCTAAAAAGAGATTACTTTGAAAAATAAAAAAATTGACATTTTAAAAACTTACGTCTTCATGCCTAACACGGGTACTTATTGATCGACCCTCGTGTGTATCCACACTGAGCTAAACAAAATCGGATGGGAACTTTCTGCTGAAGGAAATCAATCAACGAAGATACTATCTGGACTATCGATTATATCTTTCGGTTAAAATCTTTAGGCTACCTACATTAATACAAAAACGGATGGATTTATGAACTAAGTGCTGACAATAAAAGTTTTGCTTGGTCCAAAACCATTCGCATTATGCTACGTTATTATATTGGAATGAATAAAACATATCTGCCATCAGCGCCATACTAGTAGTTTTGAGTACTAAAGTTTTTCGTAATGACTAGTTGCCTCAAAGAACTCGTTGTAGGACTAACGAACAGCGTTATTAGTAGAGCAGTCAGAATGTTTGCATCTGGGATTGCCAGCGCCACCTTTCATCCCTTCTTTAGATTCCTTGTTCCGATAACTTACTAAAAATTAATTTGTTTTTTTTAGTTAACTAATAAGTCGCTTCCAAGTTGTCTTGGAAGATACCGCCTTCAGTTCATCCTCTTCAGAAAATAGCGGTAAGTTGCTGTTCTCTGTCGTGTGTTTTTTACTTCCGAATTTCTAATTTGCTTTAAACGATCACTTTTAGTAGTTCCTTTATGGACAATTTTTATTTATATCTGTGACACCGCGTGCTGTATTGGTGCCTACTACCCGTGAAGATCATCAGTTTTAGCGTCAGACTGTCAGACGCCAGTTATTTATCAGGTATGGACCAGATATATGTATTTCTGTGGCAATTTAACATAATCACTTAAGTCGTGATAAGTGGTTATGTTGAACTATATTTTAATCGATAGTATTTCCCGTTTTTTTCTTTATCTTCAATTTGTCATCAAAATCCGTTATTTTTGATCGAGATATAAGCAAAACACAAAACAACTTATGTTTTTTATAGGTGTTTGGTAGTTAAAGAAAACCACTTAATTGATAATTTTTGATATTGGAGAATGAAATAAGTGATATTTAAAACAATATTTTTATTTGTAAAATCAGAAATAAATTTAGAATAAACACTTATCTTGAAATAAGTTTTTATTTTGAATTTAATTTTGCGTTTGGTATTTACTTAAATCGTTATAAGTGTTTCTTTCTAAATGCTAATTAAAATTTTGGGAATTTTCGGTGAACCCAAAGCATGTAACAAGTGCATGACGGTGTCAACAAACGCTTTAAACTGATACCATGGATCCAAAAATAGTTTAGTTATGTCCTATAATTTTTTCACCAATTAAGGCCCCGATTCAAGATAACACGTGGTCGATTTTCAAAGCTAAGACACAAAAACATATGTTTTTTTTATCTAGTAGATGGAGCGTACAGTACCATTTTGAAATCTTCATCAAAATTGTAACTAATATTCAAAAATTTTTCATTTTTTTATCTTTTGGAGACATGTGCATCGAAAATAAACATAAAACGAAAGAATGAAAAATGTTTTACAAATCCAAAATTCCAAATACCTAATGGTTTGGTTACAACAACAAACATATGTATATTTTGATTTTTGTTAATTTTCGGTTCTTTGATATATGTATTATGTATTTGATATATGTTCGGGTATTTGTTGTTTGTTTTTACAATATTACAATCATAATGAAATAATATCAATTTTTTATAAATAAATCTCGTAGTACGGAGTAGCAAAGTAAATGCGATGGTCACCTCAACTCAGGAACTGACCTCATTGAGCTGGATTTAACGTAATGATTTAAATTATTAATATTTCGGGTGAAAATGCACATACATAATTTTAGTCACACAAATATTTACAGACAGGTCTAAAGAGAGTGTTCGTATCCCTTAGGGTGATAATAAAATGTTTTGCTCATTTGATGATTCCGCGAATGATTCAATTATTTGTATATCTATATATATATATAAAACAAAGTCGGGTTAGTTACACCATTTATAACTGAAGAACGGCTGGACCGATTTTTATGATCTTTGTTTTGTTGGATTTGACTCCGTTCCGAATAGCATAATAACTATTAAAACATTGGAAAAATTCACAAAAAAAAAAAAGTTATCAAGAAAATTCATTTTCTCATACATTTTGTATGGAATGGCTTTTATGATGATATCTAGAGAATGGATTCACTTATTTCGATGATTTGTTTTTATATTGTTCGTTCCAATACAGTGGTGGTTTAGGAAAAAAGAAAAGTCGGAAAAACTCAAAAGGGAAGCCCAACAATCTAATAAAAAAAAACCTTTTTTTATATGAATTTTGTAGGTGTAGTTTGTATGTGACGAGTGGTGCAGTGGTTAAAGCTTCGGCGCTTGGACCGCAAGGTACTGGTTACGAATCCGACTGGAGGCTACATGCACATTTCTACTTTATTTTATTTTTATCGTTTCCTCTGAACTTTTGCAATTTTGTCTCAACGAAGGACGAGCTCATCAACAAAGTGTTCCCGAACAATATTACTAACCACAAAAATCACAATTGGGTGAGTGAACGAGTAATTCTTGCGGCAAAGACCAAAAATGGGGATCACTTAAATTTCACAATTCAAAATCTAATCGTCGGTCCACTTCATTCCTTCAAATCTATCGACTGTGTGACAAACAAAGACGAATCAACCAACTGTCCAACTGAATTTTTAAACTCATTGGATCTGGCTGGCTTGCCCCCACACAATTTACAACTGAAAGTTGGTGTGTTGCCGGGAATCATCATGCTACGAAACCTAATCATCATGCTACGAATCAACTAAAACTATATAACGGAACGCGTTTTATTTTGAGAAATCTCAAGGAAAGTTCAAAGGTGAGGAAGTTCTCATTCCGAGAATTCTGATTAACCCAACCGATATGCCACTCGAGTTTAAACGAATTCAATTTCCGATTCGTCTTGCATTCGCCATGACGATCAACAAATCACAAGGCACATCCTTGAGTGTTTGTGCCCTGAATCTAGCTAATGAATGTTTCTCTCACGGCCAATTGTACGTAGCATGTTCACGTGTCGACATACCATCCGCTTTGTTCGATTCTCGCACCTGACAATAAAACAAAAAATGTCGTATATCACAAGATGTTTTACTGAAGGGAATCGACCCTATTGCAACCTACTCAGGAAATAGTTTAAAAGAAAGTAGTGCAACAATGCTACGCGAATCATTTCGAATTAATTCAATAAAACGAAATCCTTGCTGCCACGTGAATTACATTCATGTCAATGTAATTAAAATATATTTCATTTTGATTGAATTTAATTAATTTGGAGTATTCATTTTATCCGACCCGGAGGTCTCGGGTTCAATTCCCGGTAGTGACAAGGAAAAAATTGCACGGCTGGTTTAGGATCAATGAATTAATCACTCATTAGTCACTATCCGAAATGAAAATATGATTATTAAACCTCATTTAAGGCGGCCAAATCTCTTGATGGGGTATAGTGCGAGAGAGAGAGAGAGAGAGAGAAATTCATTTTATCTTAATAAAAAAACTCAATTTAATTAAGCTATAATAACTTTAAGCAACATTTATTGATTTTGAGGCGGTACGAAGTTCGCCGGGTCAGCTAGTATGTAATAAATAATATCTACTGGCCGCGTTAAATTGTTAACCCATACATCTCTTTTGTTGCTGGTTTTACACTTTTGTGTAGACTGGAAGTCTGGTAAATTTCATAAATTATTAAGTCCGGAAGTAGCAAATTTTAAAAACAATTCAAATTGATATCAAGAGTCTAAATGTCATTCCAAAAATGTATATTGTTTGACTGTTGGTGGTACATTCCATGAAGGGATTTGGTATCCCCAACGATGTTATTTCAAATGTTACTGTTTATAACAAGGAGATGAGAGAAACCATAATCGAGTGAGTCTAGATCCCGCTCAACGTGATACAGCCATCGTGTGAATGAATGAATTTTAACTTGCTGGCTCCTGAATTTAGTGAATTTTCAATGACTCCAATTCAACATATCTACTTTTTCGAGATGGTTTCTTATCTCGTAACTCATACATAATTCCGAATTACGAATGAATCGTAATTTTCCATCAGCTCAAGTACAACAAGCCTCTGGTTGTCTCTTAACCGTATACGGTTAGCGGGAATTAATAGCGACCACCGATGTAACCGCAGCGCAAAATGCAGATGTTAATTTTAGAATGCCTTCACAAATGTGTAAAAGACAAACCCGATTATTAAAAATCATGAGTTACACATCAAGTGAATGACGCGTTATAATAAAAATAACTTTACTCATTAGGAAGATTTGCGGTAATTGTTTGCAAATTACGAATCAACAAAACGCACCGGATCATTTAACAGTTTGTAAATGGCTTTTGGTTCATTTGTAGGTCGATCTGATGAGCTGGGAATTATAATGGCAAGGTGATTTGTTTCAGGAGAACAACGTTGCGAATTAAATGCCAGATGCCATTAACATATGCTAGTATCAGCTGCACTGGTCTATATTGAGCTCACATATGACGTATTATAAGAATAAATTAAAAAGTATTTGGCCGATAGTCGTCATGCAATTTTAAAGGTTGCCGAAACTTTATCTTTGCTGTATACCCTGAATTAAAAGTCCTTAGTAATTTGCACATACACATCAGATGCTGTCGCACGCCTATTGAAACTTTTAAATAAACTATAAATATGAAGATTTGGTCGGGTGTTACATACGTATGAATGAATTCCACATAAATTGGTACTCGTGGCTAAGATGCGCTCGCTATAAATAACTTTGTTACTACTACGGTTGTTAAGCCAACCTGTGTTAAACAAAGCTATTCCACGATAGATATTACAATTTAATCGATCTTTTTAATAAACAAATATGAATGTAACAAATTCAAAACGTCGAATGGAATTTGAAAATGCCTAGACCAATTTTGATCAAATTCAGTTTTATGGTGGGATTATAAGCCAATCTTAAATTAAACATAAGGTACTTAAATGGATTAGACTGGTTAGGCTGAACGAAACCTGACCATTTTTATTCATTAATAATAGTGAATCCCACACTCCATTTTAAATTAAGATGACCATTCTTCGTAAGGAGCGAAATTCCAATCCATCCAAACTATCTCCATTGATCATCTCTTTGGCTTTTTTTATTCCAACATAATCTTCTGATATACTTTTTTAAGGGGTATGTGTTTATAATTATTCATCCAATTGAAACGGCATAATCTAATAATCGATAAGGCAAGTTTTTGGAGGCTTCTTAAATAACATACGGGTACAATGTTCGACAATGAAACCAAATAGCTAAGTTTTTTTCATCGTGTCATTAACGACAGAACATACAACAGCGCAGCTCTTGTATTATAAATCAAATTAGTTCGTTTCCGTTAAACCGTCCAACAAATGAGCTTCACATCAGGGTTGTCAGCGATGAGAAAGTTCGATTACTTAGAATCGATGGTATATGAGCAAAATATGTATAATCTCTATATTGCGCAAGAATCACCGCATGGTAAAATTACATAACCGAGTTACACACTATAACACCATCTTTCACTACGAATCTGTTGAAACGAACCAAATTTTTATGGAAATACGGACTGATTCGACTCTTTAAAATACTAGAGGATTGCTGAGGTAAGATAGCTTATGATAACCGATAGTTTATATAAGATCTATCCTCAAGTTTGCATTTTTTGTCTGTCAGCTTTTAACAGCTGTTCTTGATTTATCTGTATTTTACTAATCTTATAGCAATAAATATTGACCCCCCTTGTATTCACAGCTGGTAATCTGGTAGTTGCTGTAATTGTTACATTTCCATAAGAGAATTTTGATTAGATTATGTTAATTGATTTTGACTCACCGTCGACGAGATTCTCAATAATGGCTCCACTTAATGTTTGTACTCGACCTCATTCCAAGTTGATTGTCGACTTCTGATAGTTGGTCTCTTCAGTTTATGGACGGTTGAGGACCAGCGTAAAATTAGAGATATAGAATTCGTCATTCATATGAACATTTAGCGAGGAATCAGATCGATCATGTACACGCCAACGTCGCCTAAATCAATGAGAAGCAATGGCATATGTATGATTGTACATTGAAACACGTCGATATTGTGGCCGTAATATTTCAGAACTGTTTTTCATTGCATCATTTATGAGACTTCGGCTTGTGTTAGGTTCCAAATTATTCCAATATGAATTTGATGAACGATTATTTGATTTTCTCTATAAATGGGACTTGCATGGATGACACACCAGGATTGAAGGATTATTGGCAAGTTCCGGAGAATTGAAGTTGCAAATTAAGAAGCCAATATCATTATTATTAATTCGCCATATTTAGAGTGTACCAAGGCTAACGGTATTACAAATAACCAGATATAGGGGCAGGACATGATTGTAATAATTATAGAATTGACCCGGGTTCAGATGTTTAGTAGTCAGAGAAAATTTGTTATATTTGTATAAAACTAGCTGTACGCAGCCCGCTTTGCGTATGGTTTCAAATGAAAGATTATTTTTATTTTTGGTAATATTAAATTAAAATGAAAAATGAAATCAAAAATATTTTAATTATATAAAAATTGATTAATTTGCTCCAATGCTATTTGGTATATACTACAACATTTCTTGTTGATCCTTCAGGTGCAATCACATATATTGATGCCAGTTTTCCTACAAGTGAGCATCCACCATATGATTGACAGTGTCAGAAGCATGGATATTCCAAATTTAAACCACAAACTTCAAATGACTGACCTTGAGATTTGTTAATGGTCATATCAAAAGCTAGACGCATTGGGCATTGTATTCATTTAAAATTAAATATTTGACGGAATTATAGTAGGAATGCTTGGGATTAACTCTTCTTCTCCTTTGTATTTGCCAGCTAATATGGTTGCTCCAATTAAATTTGTCATTAATTTTTTAATAGCAAGTCGGCATTACAAAGTTTTGGTTGGTTAATATTTCGTATTAAAATGATTGGTACACCAATTTTTAATTGAAGAATATGTAGTAGTACTCCAGGCAAATCTAATGAATTTAAAAATTATGTAGAATAATTTACTACTTAGTCTTGATCTATAACACAATCAATTGGTTTGTATGCAAATGTTTCACCAACATTTTTACTTTGAATGGCAGTATTTATATCATTAACGTACTTGTTTTATGCTATCAATATTGGTCGATCATTTAACCAATTATGATTTGAATTGTTATACAATATTTGGGTACACACTTTCAATTAATTTTACATTTGGGTGTTTTAAAAAACAAAACTTTTGTGGAAATGTAATTGCATCAGTTGCACTATCAATTTTTCAATTTCCAATGTCTAATAATTGTTTTGGAAATGTTACAGCACATTCATTGTTTTGCAATTGAAAACGTATATTTGTTGTTAAATTTATATTTTTAAATGTTTCTCCAGAAATTATATGGTTTTAAACACGCGTTTAATTCAGCAGCTGGAGTTGATCGGGTAATAAGGGTAGTGCCTGTCTAAAGTTATCTGATATTTATATTGTTGTACCATCAGATATCTGTTGGTAATTGCATAAATCTTGTAATGTTTTATCTAATGCTTCTAATAATTTATGATGTGCCATTGTGCATTATTGCAATACCTTTCCTGATGTTTTTGGAATGTTACATGTTGGACAAGTGTTGGACATATGACATCGGACAAGTGGTGCAGTGGTTAAAGCTTCGGTACTTGGACCGAGAGGTATTGGGTTCGAATCCCACCAGAGGCTGGATGCAAAGCGAATTTTCGTCATCGATTACGATCGGTGATGTTAATAAACACAACTAAGGCCCTCTGATGGAGTGCAAAATTCAGCGCCGACCCACCATCCATATCAATCTACAGGTTGACAAGGAGCTTGCAATGTGCAGGTGGTAAACTGAAGTTGAGTGAGTAGGTGAATAGGTGAATGGGTTAATTATGTGGCGTGAATGCGTGGTATCACAATAGACCAAAAATGGCTTAAGTGTCAACCAGTGAAACATAACCTACATGTTGGTGTTTAAATTATTTGCATATTTAATGGGAGTTTTAGTACTGAATGGGGTCCGCCATCTAATAATGTTCCTG
Source organism: Nephrotoma appendiculata (assembly GCA_947310385.1). Classification (NCBI taxonomy): domain Eukaryota; kingdom Metazoa; phylum Arthropoda; class Insecta; order Diptera; family Tipulidae; genus Nephrotoma; species Nephrotoma appendiculata. The sequence goes on from OX371223.1 coordinate 288,591,308, forward strand.
CTATTCTTGAAGAAGCAATTGCTAATGCTATATGTTGATTTGCGATCTTATCAATGTAATTAAAAATTCGAAAAAGCTCCCATAGAAGCTGCCACTTCCATTGGCTCACGACCCGTAGAACATATATATATATATATATATATATATATATATATATATATATATATATATATATATATATATATATATATATATATATATATATATATATGTATGTATATATATACATTTTTAATGAAATCGATGCTGTAGTTTTTGAGTTTATCGACCGAAATGCTTCTACGGAAGCTGTAACTTCCGGTGGACCATTATCATGACTCATACAACTATACACCAATTTTTATCAAAATTGGTACAGCAGTTCTTAATGTCACAAACACACACGTCATTTTTATACATATATAGAGATTCTGGATATAAAATTTGATCGTTTTTTGAACGGCACAATGACCGGTAACTTAATCAAGAATTACAAATCCTAATTTATTTGATTTTTCTGATAGTTTGCTAGACTTTTTGGATCTGGCATCCCCGCCGTCAAATTCAATAGGTTTATGAAATCTGAGGTAGATTACGCAAACATTATGTCATTACATTATTTAAAGCATTTTGGATGTCGGTTATAAATGTGAGACATAAATTGTAATGATTGATCTGTTTGTTTTCATTAAAAATTGTCAAAACTAGTTTGAGTCGATAAACGTAAATCGTACTGAAGGCTGCCGCTGTGGGTTCAAAAACATTTTTAACTTTGTTATGTTGCACCTAGCTCGTAGAGAACTTTCATGCGGCAGTGCCACATAAAAATTGTTTACGAGCTAGGTGCAACATAACAAAGTTAAAAATGTGTGATATATAATGTAATTGTTCTTGTAAATTATTGTTTTAACAATTGTTGTTGTACCACCGTTTTGAGATCACACACTTTTAACTTTGTTATTTTGCACCTAGCTCGTAGTTCGTAGACAATTTTCATTCGGTAGCCTTCAGTCTGCTTACATAATTAACTTCCTAGTATACATCTTGAATATACCGAAAAAAAAATATGAGCTTGAGATGTAATTTTAAACAACAAATGATCAGATCTGCTTGTATAAAATTATGTATCGCGATTTACGAGATGTAATCAAGGTAAACAAAATAAAATCAATTCTGCGTGAAAATTTCTACAAATGAATTTATTATCCTAACTCACTAAATCAACAACAACAACAACACATAGTTTATTTTTCAATCTCATTCTTTTTGTGTTTATCATTATAATCTATAGTTTTAAGCCATTCATACTACTCCAAATTTACACACATCTATACAGAATTGTTACATACATATAGTTATGATGCATTCATATTTCAGTAAAATACTTATCTTTTCATTCTCTAGTAAATAAAATACAAACACATTATTGTATTTATAAAGATTAAAAGAAAATCATCTCAATTTCATACACACCACTACGAAATATTGTTAGTTTCACAGCTGTACATCGATAACGTCCTTTTGCTTTTGTCTTCCATATACATTCATATGTACGTAAATAGATATACATCGAAACATTTGAAAACAATACTGAGTTTTATTACTGTGCGTGGAAACTAGCGACATCTGTTGTATTCTGGTAAAACTAATTAGGAATAAAATCAATAAATTTTACAGATTGGTTCTTTACTTTGCTTTCTTTTTTTTACCAAAGGAATTTCGTTTTTTGCTAATTTTTCGGTTAATATTTCAAATTTAGCAAAACGCCACCGTCAATCGTCTCAGATTTTTTTTCTGCGTATTTTGATATATCACAATCTAAGTTTTGTTGACTAATAACGTCGCAATGGTACCAAAACTTTTGCGATTTTTTCGAATATTGCTCGGTTTGTAATGCCATAGCGGAAAATCTAGAGGGAAAAATGAAAAAAGCCACCGTCAATTTTCCTAAAAAACTTCAATTAAAATTTTAAGATATAAATGTTGGCGATCGGTTGGTTAGTTTTTACGCAATGGTACCACGAAAAGTCGTGTTTTTGCAAAATACGTGAATCAGGGCCTTAATCTAAAATTTAAATTTGGTTAGCTGAAAAGTAGTTAAAAATTAGATAAGTGGTTTTGTTAAATTACCACAGATTTATTCTGAACTTATAAATGCTGGCGTATGTCCCTCGTCGTTCGCGATGAGCACTAGTCCTGTTGCCATCTCAATTACTTGCTTCCCAAGGAGTTGGTTGAGAGGACACCCTCACTCATCCATCGCAGTAGCAATATCTCCCGTAACTATAACGGCGCTACCCATTGTATGACTGAATTTAGAATCTGAATTTAGGGCCACCCTTAGCATTTTATACGTGCTGCCAAATTTACACAGTCCCTTCTACTGAGATATGGACGATGTTCACTTAGCCGCTCAATATCAGATAAATACTTAGGTTATTTCAATTTCTGAACCAGAGGCGGCGTTTTTTTTTACCTAAATACCTAACATTAGCGGCGAGAGCACAAAAAGTATTCGAATGATAAGAATATTGCATAAATTCATGTTTATTGTCCCGTTCTTTGAATTTTGTATTTTATCACAACCATTAATCAGCATTATATCGCCGTAATAAACGCAATATCCATATACAAAAAATGTTAACTCAATTTACTGCGATGCCGCACTTGAATTTAAAGGTGTGTGTCGTAAATGTCATAGAAGAACAAAAAATGGAAATTTATTTCTCACGATTTCTTCGAAAGTTGCGGCGCACCAGACTTAACAAATTATAATTCATCTATAATTCTTAAACGCACATTGGTCTCTCTAGGTATAATTTGTCACTCAATAATTTAAATGCACATGCATACGAAAGCAAAACAGGAAAGAAAGTAGTTCTTGAACTTCAAAAAAATATTTGATCATTACTGATCGCAAATAATTTTCAAATGCAAGCAGACACGAATTCCACAATCAATCATTATCAGTTTACAATAAAGTGAAAATTAATTTTCTTATATTTACGATAATCATAATTATAAACATCTTATGTCGCGGAATAAAAATTAAGATCGATCGTCTGGATTATGTATACACGTATGACCGCACACACACATGGTGGTGATAAATTACACGCGATTATTATTTCTACTTATCATCTTGGATTTAAAATACTTATGTATGTGGGGATCGCGCGTTGACAAACACAAAAACATAAAAAATCTTAAGCCATCATGAAATCGATATACCCATTTTCTGTTCACTCGATCAAGGAAGTATTTTAACTGACATGTACGACGTGTCTTACATCGCAATGATTAATTATTCATAATTTTAAAAGAATTTTAGTTGCTGCGCTTGTGTGAGAATTTTTTATGCTCGTTATGCATAAAATAGAAGTGACATAAATTTGATCAAGAAGACGATATTGTGTGCAGAAACGACGCGTCGGTTCGACGTGCGGGTTCCCGCAATATCAAAAATTCTTATGTTTATTATTCAAAATACGTATGGAATTTGTTGTTGACAATAATGACAGTGTATATATACACAATGGTGTGTAATTTAGTGAGAAACTATACAATCCATTGTTAATCGACTTTGAATCATCCAGGAGATATAAATTTCAATCCGCGCGCATAAAACCGCACTTCCTGCCATTTTCATGCAAACTTATTTCTCATCAACCTCACATCGATCATCATATCATTCCACAAAGATGACACATATGCTAAATTATCTCTAACATAATACAAATTTGTATATGGAAATTGTCGTACCGTGCAACAAATCATTTATGTATATTAAGAAGTTTGCATAATGTGAAACCCATACCATATATTGGGGGTACAAATAAGTTTTGCGGGCCATCTTGTAGCTAATTAACTCATTCATTACAACATATTTTTTGAACTCTAACCATGTCAACCTTTGTGCAATTTGAAGAAAATTGTAGCTGAAGAACATCGATTGCTATGTGAAGCATATGGGGAACATGCTTCATCAATAAAAACATGTGAGTACTGGCTCCGCCGTTTTAAAAGTGACGATTTTGACCCGAGTGACAAAGAACACGAAGGGAGACCTGTACAATTTGAAAACGCTTACTTGGGGCCGTTATTGGACCATGATTCATGCGAAAACTCAAGATAATAATTCATTCATTACATGCGCTTCAATGGGCAACGAGGCAGTAGCCATCGATGGCATGACTGTACACAATACTACACATCTCTCTTAAAAGCTCTATGTCTAGAAAGATGGCTCTTTCGATTGAAGTCATTCTACAGTTTTGGTCTCTCGTTAAGTACGTTTGCGCTGTTTTTATTGATGAAGTCAGCATGATGGCAGCGGAACTTTTAAAACAGATCGACTCGCGTCTCAAGCAAATCAAGAGACTTAATGTTTAGTTTGGCGGAAAAGATGTGTTTCTGATCAGTGAATTGATTTACAAGCAAATTAGGCAGTTTATTATTGCTTCTACACTGTGGCGAGCGCTCTAATTTTATGGACTAAATATGAGGTCCGGTAACGGTAATCAAATACTGGCTTCCCTCGGGTGCTCACAAAAATCGGCTCTAATGAGAAGCTTTATTCAATAACTTGTGAATTAGCTCTGTCCACTTGGCTTTAGACTACTTTGGAGCAGCAACGAAATCAACATTTATAATCTAGCTGCGCTCAATACTTAGGACAAAATCACATCTATTGCGATGCGACAGATGTCTTTATCGTCTGGGATACACTCAACATAACTTTGTTTGCCGTCAATCCAGGCTTTGAAGTTGTTTGTGGAGGGTCACCAGCCTTTAACGATTAGCGCTTGCATTTGATATTCTCGTATTTCATCCATTTTTCAACGCCTGTAATGATTCGCTTCAAAAACGGTTCGATTTTGTTGCATTTCAGCAGCATTCCACTGATGATAATTCAATCTAATCGGTCAATCAAATTTCTTTGCGTTAATGCATGTGGCACCCAAACATCGAGCTTCCCCGGTAAACCAAAAGCCATTTATGTGGCGAGATATTCGAAAACTTAAAATATCATTTGTCGACGAACCAAGTCGGAAAATGATACAGGCACGCCATATATAAGGATATATTAAAAGTAGGCCAGCTCCATTCGTATAACAGACTTTCGCCAGTGCAAGAAGTCACTTTGATGTCAATTAACTGATTAACCAAACTAAAACGTTTATGTGTATTATACTTCTGACTCCAAAGTCTCACTTTAGACCAAGTTAATAGTATACTAACTCCTAACTTCAAAAATACTTAAGTGCCCGGCTTTGATGCCACTCGTCCAACAGACGGTTATGTTATAAACATATAAATATATTCAAGTCGATCATGTCTGACTTTAGATGAAGTTTTACAGTATACAAAATACCAACGCGAAAAAGTATCAAATGTTACGGCTTTTCTAATATCTACCACAAAAAGTGGAAAAATGCACTGAGTCCATTTTTAACCAGAGGGTACTTGTGTACACAAAACTACTCAACCCCTTACAAAAATGAGAACTTCCTTAGGTACATTCTTGGCGGTAGCTTGGTTTTGTACCGATAAAAAGTTGGTCTACTCATCAGGTTTGCAATGACCAAACTGCAAAAATTCAACTCTTGCTTTGTACCGATAATACAAAACAAGAACTTATCGATTTAGCGAATTATATCACCAAAAAAGAATTATATCACCTGAAGTCAAAGTTTAGCATATTTTTACGTTTTTCTGAATTTGACTTCAATGTTCAATCTAACTACTACCACTAACCTAATTTTATGAAACTAATCTCGGAGTTCGTTGAATGAGAGGGCGACTATGTCAGTATTTCGTAATTTACTTCGATTTTTATCATATGACTGCCCCAAAAATCAATGTTTAGATTAGTTATTATTTTGTTTGTATCTTCCATCAGTGTTCATCATTGAACAGTAAAGTCAAATTTTTGTAGATCACTATTGAGTGCATCGAATAATATGTCGATTATGTCAATATTCTGTAATCCAATACCAAACATTGACATTTATAGAACGCCCAAGCCGAAGTTCTGTGACTAGCGTCATTGAATGTCAAATGATTGAATTGCAAGCTGACATTCTCAAAAAATTATTTAGTCTTATTGTAAGGTTGCCTTCAAATTCAGAATTTGATGAAATGACTTCCGTTTTACTTATAGTTATATTTCTTAAAGACTAAAACAAAACATTAAAGATTAAAACACACACTGTACATTTGCATTCCTTATAGATATACAAAAAGGCACAGCAGCCATTTTAATATCTTCAGAAACAACCACAGTCATACGACTAACATTTTGAACATTATCAACTTACTGGTTTACCGACTTCTTTTTGTAGCCTGCTCTTTTCAAATGAATTCAAATTGTCATGTGGTTGGTGTTTAGTGCCTCCGCTATTCTGGCCGACTAGAGCGAGGTGCACCTTTGACATCCAATTTTCCGTAACGGAATCGAGCAAACCACTTCTGGGTCCTTCGTTCACTCACAGAATTCTCACCGTATACTTCACAAACTTTTCAGCAAGTTTTTGCAGCGTTTTTACCCTTTTTATAGTAAAAAAGCATTACATAGCGGATTTCTTTAGATATTTCACTCATTTTCAAATCAGTATAACTTTTTACACAAGCAATGAATTAGAAAACTATTTTCTACAAAAAATGTAAACTGAAATGTCACCTTTTAAGTAAATGTACATTTGAGACCATCGGGTTATTGTTGCCCGATATATTTAGGCATCAACACCACCTAGTGGCAAAAAACACGAAGACTTTTTTCAAAAAAGGAAAAAATCTGGTTGGTAAAATTTCATTTCTTTTTTTTTCAAAATATACTGTATACACGCACTATACATACGCCATGTTTACACATCTCTTTTTGCATCAAATTGTGACGGGGGTCGAAAAGTGGATTCACTACGACAACCCAAAGCGTAGAAAATCGTGGGGTAAGCCTGGTCATGCATCAACTTACACCGTCAAATCGAATATTCATGGCAAGAAGCTAATGCTGTGCGTCTGGTGGGATCAGTTCGAAATGATCTTTATTAGCTACTTCAGTCTAACGAAACCATCACTGAAAAACGTTATCAATAACAATTGATTCAATTAAGCCGATCATTGAAACACAAACGTCCATAATATGCCAAAAGACATGGCATTGTGATCTTTCAGCACGACACCGGTCGGCCACATTGCTACGAACCAACCCGCACGTTTCATCTAAACAAGTATAGGCCTTTCTCACGGTGATTTTGCCGACTAGATCTCAGGGTTTTTGCCTGCACCGTGTAACAGAACAGAATAAAAATAAAAGCAAACAACATACTGAAATTAATTGGTCTATTATGAATCTCACTTACTCTTCACCGGGTGAAGAGTCGTCACTATAATTCTATTTTGGCATTATGATTTTCGCAGTAAGCGAGTGATCGTCACATGCGTGCCTGTCGCTTGGCGACTCGAAATCACCGCATAGAATTTTTGGTATTATAATTCTCACAGTGAGCGAGTCTAATGTCAACTATGCTCACCTAAAATATGATGGTGAGCGTCAAGTGACAAAGTATTTTTGGTTTTAGAAACATAATATTTTAACATAGGTCTATTATGATTCTCGCCTCACCACACCACTCACCGTGACTGTCAAAGTCACCCGAGTTCTAATTTGCTATTATGCTTCTCCCTTTTATTTTGGCCAGCCGTTGTTTGCGGCGTCGTATGTGGATTCTTGTATTTTTTAGGGTTTGTTATTGTCGTTATGGTACCCATATAGTCTTGTCAAAAAGTTTTAGTTGTTTACAAATAAATAGTTTTCATAAATATTTAGATATTGTTGTATGTCTTCACCAAATTTTTTAAGGTCACGCTATTTCTATGGTACTAAAATGGTACAAAATGGTTACATATTTGTAAATTTTATTGAAAATTAATTTCCAGAAACCAATCAATAATTTATGATGAAGGCAAAATTTCCATGATGTAAATAATTTGTAATTTTCTATCGGAATTGCCTCCATAATGCATTCGCATTTGCTCCCATAATTTCTACCAATTCGGTGAGCTGTTGACTATTTGACTATACTATAAAATAATAATAATTATTTCGTAATAGTTTTGGAATAAGCAATTTTTAATTATAATAACAAATAAAAAAATTTACTATGAAGTCACTTGTAAATTTTATATGAGCAATTTTGACATAACTCTCACTCACCGCGCTCTCACGGCGAGAACTATAATACTAAAATTTGAATTCGGCGACTTGAAGTCACTGAGTGACTTAAATGTGAGAACCATAATAGGGGTATAAAATAATCTTCTATAATATATAAAAATGGTGTAAAAAATGTATGTGCTTGAGAACGGCTGAATCGATTTGGGTCAATCTTTTTTTTTGTTGTGTTCGCAATTGCCAGGAGATGTTTCCTACGAAAGAAAATTTTGAAAAACTTTACTGGAAATGTCGAAAAACCCGAAAAATCGAATGAAAAACTTTTTATATGAATTTTGTATGAACATTTTTTATGAGACAGCTTTGGCACTTGGGCTAGGAGGGAATGGATTCGAATCCCACCGGAGGCTGCATGCAAATTAGTATTTTGTTTTTGATCAAATCTATTATTTTATCTATTTATTTTCAATGATTCTTCTTTTTGCTTTGTTCGTCTCAATACAGTGGCGGCTTAGAAAAAAAGAAAATTTGGAGAAACTCAAAGGAAAATCCGGAGAAACTCAAAGGAAAATCCGGAAAATCGAAAAAAATTGGAAAATCGAAGAAAATTTGCCAAAACCCAAAGGAAAACCGATAAATCAAAAAAAATCGGAAAATCGAAAATTGCGTTTTGTATAGGAATTTGTTTTATGATATTTGCATTTTGTGCATTGCATCCATAAACGGTACCATTATTAGAATCATATCAAGTTCGGTGTGATTTTTACGATTTCGATAATTTTTTCCAGAAATTTATTTTATTATTAGTTCCTTCAAATTTATTTCCTTGGAAATTCCAAATTTGAACTTACATATCGTATTGCGTGTTTCAATCCGTCAAAACGAGAGATAATCGGAGAACTTCAATGTCTTTTACATGAGCACAATGCGCTGGTTCGTTTGTTTAAAACTATACTTTGGAGACAATGACTTCCGATTATCACAACGTCGTGCATTCAACGTTGGCCATTTGACCATTCTCCCAGCGACATATGTTCGTAGGTGGAGACCTGGCTTTGTCCGGCATTGCTGCTGTGGATGCAAATGACGATTTGGCATATTGCAATACACGAACGTCAACCCACTGTTCATTATTTGTGGGTGCATTTCGAGAATGAACAGCGTGTCTATTTCACGGAAGCTAATGCAGTACAATGAACAGACCGACCACCAGCTGCAACACTCACGAATTTCTTCGAAATTTGCCAAAGTGATCCGTTCACACGAATATTGCTATACTTGAAAATGCCTCGCTATTATACTTGGAACCATTCAACGACGAGGTTTCAACGACGAATGAAAGGTCAACCTGTTGCAGGATACTTCGATGTGTATTCGGCTGATACGCTTGGCCGTGTGCACATCGTTCATCCACGACAAGACGAATTCTTCTATCTTCGTTTGCTTTTATTCTATGTTCGTGGTTCTACTTCGTTCGAATCGCTTCGTACTATATAGTAAGTGTGTTGTGCGCCACTTATCGAGAGGCTTGCCAACGTCTGAATTTGCTGGAAATCAACTGTCATTGGGACTCAACAATCACTGATGCCACTGTTTCTGCGCCGACAAATCAAATGGCTGACGACATTTTGCATCGAGTTCGCACTGCAACATCGAATTATGAGCTTGAAATGAACGACGAGATACGCAACGAAGCTATGATGATGAACGAAGACATGTGCATGTTATGTGCAGTGGCTATTTGTTGAAATTGGGTATGCCAGCACCAATTCGTGCGATACACGACATATTTAATCGTGAATTGCAACGAGAGCCAGTGTACGATCGAAATTCAATGAGCCAAATAGTACGAACGAATGTTCAGCTTTTAAATACAGAGCAAAGGAACGTGTACGACGTACACGTATGTACGTGTGTATTGATGAAGGCAGTTGACGAAGAAAAGGGCGCAATATTCTTCCTCGATGCTCCTTGTGGAATAGGCAAAACCTTTCTGTTTCCATTGCTTTTGGCCACAATTCGCTCGAGATCTCAAATAGTGTTAGCCGTTACATCATCGGGAATTCCAGCCACATTGCTGGACTGTGGCCGGACGGCATATTCGGAATTGCAGTTGCCGATGAATATCCACACGATTGACAAGCAGGTTGCTCAATTGCCAAGAACTCGGCGAGGCGGTGGCCAAGGTATTGCAAGAATGCAAAATCATCATCTGGGACGAGTGCTCAAATGCACATCAACGTTTATTGGAAGCGTTCTATCGAACGATGAAAGATTTACGAAGTGACTTAAGACGTTTTTGTGAGCGATGATTTTGCTGGCCGCCTATTTTCGCCAAACGCTACCTGTCATTCCTAGATCGACAACTGCAGATTAACTCAATGCATGACTGAAATCGTCGAGTCTGTGACGCTATGTGAAGAAGTAGCAGTTGACCACGAACCCGAGAGCCACTTTACAGAATGACTCGATTTTTCCAAGCAACTGTTGGCGCTTTGTCAAATTCATGCTGATGTTTTGATCGGATTGATTTCGTTTCCCTCGAATTTTTGCATGTTCACGACGTCGAAGGAAGAGCTTATCACACGAAAGTGTTTCCGGACATCTGCCGAAATTATATGAATCACGATCGGCTCAGCGAACGAGTGCTTTTGGCAGCGAAGAACAAGGAAGACATGTCTGAATTACTTGATTGAGACTGGATTACTTGATTCAAAACCAAATCTCTGGAGAAATGCATTGTTACAAATCCGTTGACTGTCTGACCAATCATTACCAGGCAAATAACTATCCGACCGAGTTTTTGAATGCGCATGATTTGTAGGGAATACCACCGCATAACTTTTTGATCTAGGTCGGATCTGTGATAACCATGCTGCGCAATCTGAGCCATCAGAGAAGGTTGCGGAGGAGGTTCATGAAGGAACTGGTGAATCACATGATTCAAGCGAAGATCATAAAGGGCAAATTCAAAGGAGAGGATGTTCTAATTCCGAGAATTCCCCTGATTCCAACTGACATTCCGTTCGACTACAAGTGCATTCAGTTCCCCGTTCGTTTGGCGTTCGCTATGACGATTAACAAATCACAAAGTCAATTTGCAAAAAATAACTAAATTTTCAATAGATGCCTAAGTTTGAATCGACATTCTATTCACTTTTCAATACATTATGCCGCCTTTATGAATGCGTTCGTTCGTTCATTCTGACAATTTTTTCCACCAGCCATATTGCTCATAAATTACCATTTTTTTCTTCTGGATTTTTCCACAAGAAATGATTGGTCGAACAAATGACCGAACGAACGAACGCAACCAGAAACCTGCCTTTAGTGTTGAATTCAATGAAAAAGTGAATGGAATAGCCACTTAATCGTCTAACACAAACGTCTATTGAGAATTGAGTTGAGTTGTTTTATTTTTCTCTCATCAAAATCAATTTTCGTGAAGGACAAAAGTGTTTGCTCGGACGAACTAATTTGAGGCGAAACAAAATTCGCTGGGTCAGCTAGTTAATTTATATTTTTCTTATAAGTAATAAACTAAAAATTACCACAACTCAACAATTTATCAAACTTGTTGAAGAAATGGAAAAAAGCAGGATATTGCTCGTTGATTTCCAAATGATGGGTCCATTTTTGGGTTAAAGTTTCGTTCCTCCTCTATTTCATCTTCTTTCTTTTCTTGTATACACAATTTTTTATATAATATATTTTATATTTTTAATATTTTTATATAATTATTTTGTATCGTAAAAATATCGTATCCCTACAAATTTTGTCGAAGACATACAAAAATATCTTTTTATGAAAATTATTTGAAAACAATTAAAACTTTTTGACAATACTATATGGTTTCCATAACGACAAATAATAAACTCTAAAAAATATAAGAATCCACATACGACGCCGCAAACAACGGCTCGTCAAACTAAAGCTCAAAACAGAACAAGAGCGAAGGCGGCGAGCGAAATCGCCTGTCATATTAGAAAACACCGAAATCATGCAAAACTAACACAACCATCAACGCAGGCGACGACGATTTTTTCGTTGAAAAAAATTTAGAGTCTATTTCTATTTTTGTTGCCGACGAAACAATGTTGCCAACTGTTTTTTATATATGTATAAGTAGGCATCAATTAACCGTCATATTATTAACCATTTTTTTTCAATTTAGTGGCCTAATGCCACAACGTCATGTGTCAAAAACACAGAAGGTTATGCCGTTTGGTTGTTTTTCTATCGCCATACGCTGACGCTTTTGTTCTGTTAGCTACAGCGATATCGCGGCGATATTTTTTATTTATTCGCCGACGCTCGCTTTCTTGTTCTGTTTCTAGCTTAAAAGGGAGAATCATAATACAAATTTTGAACTCGGGTGATTTAGATAGTCACGCCGAGTGGTGTGGTGAGGCGAGAATCATAGTAGACACATAAATTGAATTTTCTCCAGAAACGACCGTATCTCCCCGATAGACAAGTAGAATGTCTGCTGAAGAAACCCCCCGAATGACCTATCGACCTGTAGAGACCGATGTTGAGCCACAACGAAGCAGCATAATAGAGTAGGGACGTTTCTTCAACAGACAAAGCCTCCTCACCCGGAGAGCTCGAATAGAAGACACATATGCTGGACTCGACACTCCAACGCTGTGAACGTCTTGCCGAGGGGATGACGAGGAGTGATGGTTTTTTTTCCTAAAACTAGACTGTACTGTATTTATGAAATTTTTAAAACCGATTTTCTTCAAACCAAAAACTAGACTAAAATGTTTTATTCAAATTCCAAAACTTGCTTTATTATGTTGATTTCGATTGAACGAAAAATTTTACACTGAGTGTAAAAGTGGTCTCCAACTTCTGCCAAAATGTTCGATCGAAAGAAAAAAATGCCACAAGGGTAAAATTTTGCTACACCCAGGGTAATTTTCTCTACTCCAGGTTTTATGATCGAATAACCCAGTGTTTGTTGTTGGCATGAAAAAGTGATGAAATTTTTTTTATTGTTTCGACATTTAAAAGCGAGGTAGTTCATTTCTGTTCCATTGATACAAAATGAGGGTATAAAATGAGGGTACTATTTTTAGAATAGGAAAATATCAATTGAAATCAACATAAAATTCCAAATTACACCTTTTTTCAATACCAAAACTTGACTTTTATTTTTCAAATCCAAAAACTAGACTAAAATTCTTGAAACCAAAAAATCTAGAAAAATATCTCGTTTTTCGTGCACGTAACTCGCCTATCCTTTCACACTACACGCACACCGCACATCAATCCACATGCGAAAACGAAAACGTACCACAAAAATACTCTTCTCTATTCTTTCTGGTCGCACAGGCGCACAAGGTGCACATTGGTTTCGCTGTCAAACGTATTCGACGTTTACGCGATACTATAGGAGTGTGCAAAACGTGAATCCGAGTATAAAAGCCAATTCACACTCACAAAAAAATGTAGGTACAAATGCTAGAGAACAGATGGCAATGCCATTAGTAAAAGGCATTCGGTGGTAACGAAATTAAAAATTCAAAAACAAAACTACATTTGAAATAATATTATGACTCCTTATGCTGAATTCATGGAACGGGATTATTTTTTATCCAACTTTTTAGCCAATCAAATCTTTATATTCAACTAAGTCCCGCCCATTTTGATCTCGGTTTAGTTGAAATATTTCCATCTTATGAGCAAATAATCTAAGTCGTACCAACATAGTAACAATAATAACCGGAAGTATGAGTAACATTTTTGCTCAAATAGTTGTTGTTGTTGTTTATTTATGACATTTTTGGAATGAATTTCGCCTTAAATAATTTAATTTAAAGTTAATAGATTAAATAAATGGAATAAATATGCGAGATGCATTTATGTAAAACAATTAGGATGAGAACCAACAATTTTATTTTGCTGCAACTGTTGGTCTATAAATTATATGATAGTTTATAAATTGTGATGTGTGTATAAAACTGAATATTGTGTATATGTAATCCCCAGCCATACGTTTATTCGATTAAATTAAAATAAAGCCCAAACTAATCGTAAACAAAGCAGAAATTTTGAACAAAAAGTACAAAACAACAGAAAACATATCGCACATCCTTTTAAAAACTGTCAACCCAAAAAAACAATTTTGAGATAAATGCATTTTAATTTTTTTTTTAATTGCTAACGCCTACTGTGATGCTGAGATTATTCATTATGAGCTTTATAAAATAAATAATCTCAGTATCACAGTAGTGTTAGCAATTTAAAATGCATTTATCTCAAAACTGGTTTTTTGCGTTATGACATTTTTTTTGAGGATGTGCGATATGACTTACATGACAACCGTAGACAAATTTTTTGAGCAAAAGTTGGTAGAAAAAAGCCAGCTTTTTTTTTATCTCGTTCCGTGAACCCAACTTTAAGGTGTCGTAACAACATGTTGCATTAGTCATCAAGAGAACTTTAGCGCTTCAATGGGATGTCTTACCCCAACCGCCGTATTCACCAGACATTGTTCCTTCCCACTGCCACCTGTTCCGGTCGATGACTCATGGCCTGGCCGTGCAGCACTTCAGTGCTTGGATCGCCTCAAAAAGTCAGAGCTAACGGTGGACAATACTGTGAATAAAATACATTTACTAATTTCTCTGAATAAAGCTTCGAAGTTATAAAAAAAATCTCACAACTTATTTGTACCCCCAATATAAGAATTCCAAAAACAGGCGAAATATTAGCGAACCGATTATGCAATCAAAATATCAGCTAATCGATGTTTTCTATTTTAAGAAACATAATATTAAGCGATACGAAATACTTCAACTATGGTCGGACGGCGGTGCAGCAACGTAAAGCACACAATAACTGTATGTATATAGAAAGACAAGCACCACAACCACAAGACGTTTGGTATAAAGGAAAAGAAATTCAATACCATATGTGAGATGTTTTGCGTTGTGATTGTTTACTTGCTACATCGACTCGTAATTCACTTGTATGCTAATCAAATGTATCAACATAATCGTTGTCGTCGCCGTTGTTTTGTTGGTGCTGTCATTACATAATTATTGTAAATTAAGCATATTTCTTCGATACATAGATTGAATAAATAGAAATTTGTACAAAAGCGCATACAAATAATAATAATAATAGAGAAGTGATGGGAGGTTTCGTTTGTTGGCTTTTGAACGTTGTGAAATTCTATCAAAGAAAATTACAAGAAAAAATTACTTTCCCATATAAAAATACGAAATTTGTTCATATAATTGGCAGGGTGACATCGATAATATGTTGCGTTGCATTTTTTTTGTTGTTGTTTATGTGCGCTATGTAGCATGTGATGCAATTCGAGTGCATATACATTACCTAGTTTGGTATATTATAGTAATTGTTTATGAATTTATGATAATTTTTTGTGTTGGTTGTGAATTTTGCAAACGAACGTTTCAGCCCACAAAATTTGGGTGTGAAAAACTCTGAATAATATTTTTTAAATTGTGAAAAATGTTATTAATTCCAAACGTAATTTGAAGGGTGATGTCCTAAAGCGTGTCTTGAACGTAATGAAGGTCAAATTATTTGATTTTTAATGGAAACAATTTTGTAGCATTTTTTTGTTTTTAGAGGGCAAACAACTTTTTCGACAAAATTATTTCATCCGGCCTGCATTTTTTGTAAGAGGTTATACTTTAGTAAATAAACGTATCCATGCCAGATAATTGATCAGAAATTAAAAGAAAATTAAAATTTTATTTCCCGTGAGCGTTTATAGTATGTGTAATTGTGTATGTACCTGTACATTATTGAAATGGCTTAAAGACTGAACATGGAAAGAAAAGAAAGGTGATATAAGAATTAGGAAAGTCAATACGACCGACTTATTTGGAGCTGTTTGATGAACTTACATTTATTTTATTTAAAAGCCAGACACATTTAAGGTTCATCCATCCGCGTTGGAAGTCTTGCTAGATGTTTTTATGAATCCTACCTATTATATCTATTGTTGCGAGATAATTTCATATCTCATGATTCATTTGCAATCGGCGTCACCGCTGTCTTTTATTGGCCAGAGTATCATACGAATCATGTTACGTTTAGTGTTTGCGACCAAAAAAAGAAAACAGTTTGACAGCTGACAGATTACGGTTAGTAAACAGCACTACACGAAAGAACAACGCGTTTTCATTGTTAAACAATATTTCAAAAATTTTGAATGCTGAAAGTATGAAAGTTTGAATGCTGGTTTTTCGAGCAAAATCATCCTACGCGATAATGGTCATTTTTACCTTGATGGCTTTGTTAATCGTCAAAATTCGCATTTGTGCCAGAGAACCCACACGTGAAGAAACAAATGCATCCATAACGTGTCGCTGTTTGGTGCGGATTTTGGGCTGGAGGCGTCATTGAACCATAATTTTTTGAAAATGAGGCTGGGCAACCAATTATAGTACTTTTATTGGTGCTCGATATCGCGACATGATAACCAAGTTCTTTCTGCCTAACTTGGATAATATTGATGTGGTTTCAACAAGACGACGCGACGTGCCATACAGCCCATGAAACAATCCAATTACTGCATGAGACATTTCCTGGTCGTGCTCTCTCTCGTTTCGGTAATCAAAATTGGCCCCCTATAGATCATGTGATTTAACAGGGATCGGCTTAAAATCCTGAATCACAAAATCCCGAATTTATCAATCCCGACTTTCAAATCCCGACTTTCAAAATCCCGACTTTGCTGAAATTTTAAAAATCTCGAAAAAATTCGGGATTTTTTATAAAATATTAAATTTTAAATTTTGTTTTTTTATCTTCATTTCGGGATAGTTCTAAAAACTCGCCAAAAGAAATATCGAATGAACAAAATACCGAAAGAAAAAATTTACTCGAATTTAAGAATATCGAATTTCAAAATAATTTATTTGGAAAATCTCGCATGCGAAAATCTCGAAAATTAAAAATATTTTCTAAATAAGAGAATGGTAAAAATGCACTTAATATCTTTTATGCTATTTAATAGTGTTCAATTCAAATTTTATTAACAAATAAAACATTTATATACATATGTTGGAAGTTTCATTTAAACTTTCCGGCTCTTTCAGTGTTGTGGTCCTCACTCGAGTAATTTTTAGTTTTTGTGTTCTGTTTGAAGGTAAATATAATCTGCAATCGAGGTCGCATTCAACAATACTTTCTCTTATTATTTGTGAAGGTCGCAACCCTGGTACTTCTGCCAACTTTTTTACTGTTTCATTTGCCTTAAAAACATCTTTTTCTGAAGCCTCCGGAGCGTGATTATGATCTGATGGTTCCTTTTTTAGTTCATGTTTTCCTTCTTTTAGTGTTGTGGTGGCTCTTCCTTTACACAATAGGTTCTTCCGTTGATTGCAACACCATCGATAAAGTTGATTCTCATCCTTCTTTTCGAGATGGTATGCGTAACCATCAATAATCAGTTTGTCTTTATTTTGTTGGTTCGTTTTGATCAATGAGATATTCATTTTGCTCCTTTTATTATTTGTTTTTATTTTTTTTGTTTTATTTTTTATTTGTTATAGACCTCTTATTTAATATTTTTTTATAATTTTAAAAATTTAAATATTTCTCACAAAGTTTTTTACTAAACAACACTTATTCACTGATTTAATAAAATTTATTTTATCAAAATTGGAACTCCACAGACTGTATCGATAATACGGTTTACAAAATACTAATGTCAGAAATCTAAAATCACTCCATATTTATAAAAAAAAAAGAACTTAAATCTGCTAGTTTCAGGTAGATTTTTGTGAGTCATCATGTCATTTTGGCTACACATGTTGTCAACCCCAAAACACAAATGACGCATTAGTAGCCACAATGGTACAGATTCTTATTTTTATTTTTTTATTGCTTAGCATAATTTCCCAACATATTTAACAATTTTTATGATTTAGTTAGTCGTAAAAAATATTTAAACTTAAAATTGCTTGAAAAGGCTACTCCTACTATTACGTCATCTGTTACGGTTATACTAAAACATCTGGTGCATTTAAATCTTTTTTAATTTTTTAGAAAATATTACTTACATAATATTATGGTGCAATTATTTTTCTTTTTAGAAGGTGTCATTAATAGATTCTATATAATCCGCTCCTACGTGCGGCACGCAGTGCGACATGTTTGCTGATCCCGGCTCCTACGTCCCTCGAAGTTAATTTCTAAAGCCCCTCAAAAGTGAGAGTTACCTTTCTAAAGTGAGAGTTATCAAAGCCGTTAGTCTCTACAATTATGGCATTTCAAAATGTTGTATTAACAAAATATTACTTTTTTTTATTAATTTAATAGAGAAATTATTGTTGAATGGGACTACAATTGCAGATTATATTTGCCTTTACATTACACTCATCACAAAATGACTCCATATTTATAAAAAAAAAGAACTTAAATCTGCTAGTTTCAGGTAGACTTTTGTGAGTCATCATGTCATTTTGGCTACAAATGTTGTCAACCCCAAAACACAAATGACGCATTAGTAACCACAATGGTACAGATTCTTCTTTTTATTTTTTTATTGCTTATCATAATTTCCCAACATATGACTTTAAAAGCTCGTTTTTTTTTTTGTAAAATATGAATTCGGGCGCCCGCGGGTCTGCCGACCTGCCCACGGGCGCGAATTCATATTTTTTTTTTAAATTCGGGCTTTTGAAAATCGGGATTTTGAAAATCAGGATTTTGAAAATCGGGATTATGAAAATCGGGATTTTGAAAGTCGGGATTTTGAAAGTCGGGATTTTGATTTCGGGATTTTGAAATTCGGGATTTTGAACATCGGGATTTTGAAAGTTGGGATTTTGATTTCGGGATTTTGATTTCGGGATTTTGAAATTCGGGAAATCGAGCCCAACCCCCGTGCATTGAAGGAGGAGATTCAACGCTGTATCAACGAAAATCAGCCACATTTCTGCAAAATGGTCATGAAAAATTTTCGGTGTACTATTCCATACATAAACCTATATGTTCTTTTGGGCCACATCTTCAGCAACTGAATTTTTTCCGCTTTAACATTTACACTCTCACTTTCTTATACTGCATGTTTACCGAAATAAATTTTCCGCGTATTTGCCTTCTTACGGTAAGCATGTACATATGTATTTGGTTTCGCTTCGTTGATTTGAAGGTCAATTTGATGAGACTCTAATGATACAGGGACTTCTTTGAAGCGACCTTAAAATATAGGCATCTGGGTTATGTTGAGATGACGAACGACGTATTCTAGCGATAAATTAAAAAGTAGTTAAGCGATATGATCACCTTGCTGTACTCCTGTTGGTATTGCAAAGGCATCGGAGAGTTGGCTTTCCATTTTCACCTTGCAATTTCAATCGTCAGTCAGTAATTTGCACATAGCTGTCATTTTACTGCAGAACGTCCCACGACGTATTCCTCTCTGTGCTGTCCTTAGCTTGTTGAAAGTCTACAAATGGACTGAGACCAGAGATGTATTTTTATACGACTATCGATAGTTTAGAGATTTAGAGCCGTCCTCCACTCTTTTGTGAATTCCTCAGTACACCATACAGTTAATACAAGTTGGTACAGCCGGTAAAACATCTGCCGTTTTTAGCATTTCCCGTGAAAAACCATCTTCACCAGGAGCCTTATTGATCCTCATTTTTAACATCACGTTACATACTTCATAATGTGATTGTGGAGGTGGTGGAGTCATTTAAGTGTTGATGTCGGACTGGTACAAAGGAGATAACTGTCCGCCATGTTGGTTCCCATTACTAACTCTTCATTGAAAAGTTTGTTTTTATAAAAGCTCTGTCAAATGAGTACCTATACATCTTTATTTTGTGGAAACTTTATTTTATTGTACAGGTTACAGTCTCCGATTTAAGAAAAAAACTCGCATTCACGAGTCTCGTTCATGTAGCTCCCTCTGCTGGCTTATACAGTAAACCATGGTACAGCACGTCCAGTTTTTACAAACTTTTTCGACGATTTCGGTGCCTATTTCGCGAATAACTATCACAATGTTATATTTTAAAGCTGGAATTGTCTCTGGATTATCCGCATAACATCTACCTTAACCCCCATTGAAAAAATTCCAACGGTGTCAAATTGCAGCTCCGCGCTGGCCATTTGACATCTCCAAAACGGCCGATTATTTATTTTTCAAATTTGATGCGGTGCAAGAGATCGATTGTTGGTCGATTTTTATAGCTTATGGGGCCATATTATTGAATGTAAAACGTAGATTTGTGGCCATTAAAAGTTGGTCAGCCTGGCTCTTAAACTGTCGCCATTGACGGTAACGGCGTTTCCAGCAGCGTTTTTGAATAAAATGGGCCAATTATGCCACCACTCCGAAATCCACACCAAACAGTCACTCTTATTGAATGCAGTTGATTTTCTACGATTACGTGTGGCTGTTACGAACTCCAAATCTGGCAGTTAGGCTTGTCACATAGCCTCCGAGTTGGAATTGCGCCTCGTCTGGAAAGATGATTTTTCGACAAAAATTCGACGCCATTATGAAGCTAGTCTATGGCCCACGAAGAGAATTGATATCAGAGCGGATGGTTGTTTGCTTTCAATTGCTAAGTCATCCTTGCAGGCAGACAATCCGAGATCTTTGTGCAATATTTTCGTCAGGCTGGTGTGACTAATGGCCAGGTTCTCGGCGTCGAGTTGTGCACACTATGGACCACAGCCGCAATATTCTCGGGCTTGCGTACTGTCTGAGCCCGGGGACCACTTCTGTCATCCAATAGCAAGCGTTTCTGACCAATTTTAAACACCAATTTCACTACAGTGGTTCCGCTTGGCACTTTTTCACGACCCATATTTCTTTTCAAAATTCGCGACTCTGAAAATAAGTTTTCAATATTTCGAAACGTGCCCACCCTGTACAAGGAAGTTATTGCAGCTGATGTTAGCTCCGCGTTCAAAACAAGACGATGGTCAATGTCTTTTGGATAAAAGGATGTAATCAATTTAACTATCGTGTTCTCGTCTTTTGATTTCCATGTACCTTTATGAATGCGTTTCTGTAGGAAGTATGTGCTGGCGACAGCCAAATTATGGTATAAAGCTAATTCTATGCTGCGCGTTCCGCTGTTTGAAATATGACGTAAGGAGTCCGGGCCGATGATGTTACGATGGATTTCTATGGATGGATTCTAGTACTGCCAATTTAGTATTAAAATAACCCAAAATCATTTTGACATCATGCTGAAGTAGTTTGCTAAGAATATCTTCAAGATCGTAGTAGAAATCATCTTTTGATTGTTCGGTCTACGAACGAAATGTTAAAACAACGCCCGTCAAACCTGAGTAAATAGATCCGATTATAGACCAGTACGAAATCACTCACAAACTGACGATATCGATTGCCCATTAGAAAACCAATTCCATATTTGCTAGTATTATTGCTTTGGCATCGCGAATGCATGGCGGGTTTTTATTTTTGAAATAATGAAGAAGAAATGAATAAAGAATTTAATCAGGGTGTCTTGATGAATAACACGGACTACGGAGGATGGTTGCCGCAAAATACAAGAAGTAGATTGTGGAGATTTGTGATAGGACGCTCATTCTGTTCGAACAATGATGGGCATCTGCTTACCTGAACTTGAAGTACATAAAACAGAAGCTACTGTTAGTGTCCAAAAAATAGTTACCACGTCTGGTACTAAGGGCCATGATTGATTTCAGGGTGTCATATAAGATAAATTTCATTTTTCTGCGAAAGGAACAAGTAACGTCAACGCGACACTAGCACGAATAATGCCGAATACACCATAGAGGTGTGGTATAACAGTTACCACGAAGAGATGGATTATAACCAAGGGAGCTTTTTACCGGCCATGATTTCTTTAAAGCATATCATAGCATAAATAGGTATACATATTTAGATTCAAACACGAATCATTTCTAGACTGCGCTCTATGCATCGTGGCACCGGAGAATGCAACGCACATGGTATTCGAGTGCCCATAACTTACTGAAGAGAGAAGTATTTATGTATGTCCGAAGGTGGGTGAAATGCCGTAAACGAAACTCACGAATAATGAGAGAATTGAGACGTCTCGAATGAAGCAGAAGTGCAGTGATTCTAGTCTACAATTTGCTGAGCCTACCTCAGGAAGTAATACTAAGGGAAGTTCCACGGGGCCGAACGGCGTAGTTTACGAGGTTTGCTCTAGTTGTGCTCGGTAAGAATCCGACACTCTCACGTATTTGTTATATGTATAAGCGTTTACAGATGAAGGCTTTTGAAGTTTCCCCTCTCTTCATGAATCTAAAACTGTAACACACTCTCTCTGCTGTTAATTTCTATAAATTAAAATTATCTGTCACACGTGACAATTAGGACCCTTATCGTTAATGCGAGTTTCTCATTACGAACCCAGCGAATCGTTGGTAGTCGTGGATGTCCCGAGTTATTTTCTTTCCGAGATAGATTTGTTAACAAATATTATCATAGAACCGGCATAACCTTATGCTGAATATGTGTTTGTTGCCATGCCAACATCTAAAAAGAGGACTCAGTTTAAAGAGACCGACCTCTTCTTGTAGAGCACGGATTGAAATCTGCGGAAATTACTATTGAACTGTGATCTTTTCCAATAAAAAAACCAAACAATCAATCAAGTGTATAAAAAAAATTTCGTTTGAATCTTGTGCTCTCTTTCCATTGAATTGGAAATTTTATTCGAACATATCCGACACCAATCTGCAATCTTTTATGGAAGGCTAAGCCACCGTGGTCGTATTGAATGTTTTACTTCACCTCCTGTATATCACTCGAAAACTTAGCGGCTTTTTCGATGTTAAATATGCATTACGGCATATACGAAAAAATCATGTATCACATTTGGTTGCACAAATGCGATTGCACAAATTCACAACAATGCAAGTTGGACAGCGCAGTGCAAACTGCAACGTTTTCTTTATGATGCAAAACTTACTTGAAACGATGTAATCTCATCCGTTATTGGTGTCCTAAATTATTTCAGTAATCGAACGGCCAATAAAGTTATTGGTAATGTGGAAGAGAAAATGATTCTGCTAGTGTCAAAATTATCACAGCACAATTATTTATTATGGAAAGTAGATACTTCGTCTGAATTGTTTCTCTGGGAAATGTCGTGGAACCGGTGCAAGGTGTCTAAAGTGGGAAATTCCGTGAGATTACTTAGCTTAGCGAACTTGAAAAGTGGCAGTCCAATTAGGATCCTTAGAGGTAATGTGAGCTTGCCTATTTCCCGTATAAAACGACAAACACTGCTGTTCGCTGGTGGTCCTAAACCTCCCGAGTTATTCTTCTTTACGAGAAAGATTTTAGTCAAAAGAGCCCGACCGAATCTGTTTGTAATCAGCGAATCACTTTATATGGTCCTACGTACGTCGAGTGCAAACCCGTTTTTACTTTACCTACCCTAATGTAAACAAAATAGCAGATATCCAATGTTTTTGTCATGACCACTGTGCTTGTTGTCATCTCAGATGAAAGAGAATTTTCGATAAAAAAGCTCACCAGGTAGCTTTAAAATTTAACCGTAAACCATTTCAGCAAAACGACTGGTATTTATAAGCTCCAATGAATGTATTGTTCCAAACTTTAAGAGCAGGTTTAGTCAATGAAATCGTTCTACGATGCCATTTGCGCATCCGAAGTGAACCTAGAAGTAGTGTTAACTCTGTGGAAAATTTCGATTCTTCGATCGGTTGTAATTTTGAGTGGAACGCCGAAACGCGATGTGTAATTATTTATAAATGTTGTGGCGATGGTTCGTGGTCCGACATGTGACTTCATGCAATAGTCATGCAATAAGCTTCAGGTCATTAAATATTACATGTTTGAATCTACGTAGTGGAATTTCGAATCCAAAATTAGCGAGATTAATTTACGAGTAGCCGGAAAACTAGGATGTGAAATGTTGTGTAAAGCGTCGCCAATTTTCCGGCGTAATCTCATTTTGAACTTTTTATATTTATACCAAACTCGCCGAACCTTTGGAAAAGTTGTTTTAGATGGAGTTTGTGTGCTGTATGGCTTCTCATTTTCCGATGTCACGAAGTTGTCGTCGATATTTGCGAATAAGAAGTCGAGGTCTCGAATGACTTCGTTGGTAAAACGTTGAAATGTTTGTGCGGCATTCCTGCGACCAAATGGCATACTTGTAAATTATAAGAGGCCAAATGAGTTCGTGATTGCCGCTTTATGGAGTATCAAATGATATGCGCTGACCATTTCTATTTTGGAGATGATTGTACATCCATGCAAATGCTTGAAAACATTTTGATTATGTGGTATTGGTTAACGATCCGGACGGTTCACATCTGCTAAGACGGAATCGTGTGAGGAAGAGCGATATAGTTCGTTGTTTACCTCGAGCAGTTTTGTGCCGTCAGAAACTGATAAAGCTAAATCTAGAGGTTTTAAGTGTATAGAAATTGACGTGAAGCATTAGCCAGAGGTTGCTGAAAGATCAGATGTATGTTTGTCACTCGTAAGGTCTAATTCTTTCATTAGCCTTTTTTGTGGCTGGAAAATCGTGGTCGATAACTTCCGTACGTTCGTGTCGAGATCGTGATATTGCGCGAGGTTCGTTATTGATTTGGCGTGAACGAGATGGACTTCGTGCTCTACACAAGAGTTGTTTGATTTGTTCTTCGAGTTTGCTATAGAGCTTCGACTGTTTGAGTGTTTGCTGGTGATCGTGATGGGTTTAATTATTGAAATAACTAAAATTGAAACTCAACATTTAATTTTTAGATTAATGTTTTTTTTGTTGGGGTTTTAACCCGACCAAAGATTTTTACTAACTAACTAATTGCAATTAAATAATATACCGGGTGAGTTTTTTAAACTGAAACTTTCAAATATCTCCAAAAATAAGCCCTCTACGATAAAAATGACCGTTATCAAAATTAAATCATTCTGGAGGAGAAATACATTAGTGCTAAAATTAGGGACCCCGCCCCTGTTTGTAAGGGGGGTGAAGGGCAACTTGGAAACTAAGATAGGAACCCCTATTTTTTATTGCAGATTCGGATTCTACGGCTAAAAGTACGTAAGATTTCCTTGAAACATTTTTTTCGATTCATGATAGATGGCGCTGTAATAGGCGATATTAAATTTTTTCGATTTCTCCTACTGAGAACATTATGCATACGATTCTGCAATATGTTTGCATTAAAATTAACACGTTTTCAATATAAATACTGGAAATTAGTTTTAAACAAATTGTATTTCTTAAATTAAAAAAAAACTACTTTTAGCGTAACCCAGGAACAACGACGTGCACATCATCTTTTAATTAAATTAAATCGGCACAACCATTTCTTATTCGCTCAATCATATTCTCACGTGTCGTTAGTACTTGTTGGTATACTTTGTCTTTGAGATAGCCCCACAAAAAGAAATCGAGCGAAGTAAGATCTGGTGATCTGGCAGGCCAATTTACCGAACCACCTCTATCAATCCAGCGACCATTGGAATCATGATCAAGTACTTCACGTGCTACCGACGAATAGTGTGTTGGACATCCATCATGTTGAAACCACATGTTCTGTCGCACTTCTAAGCTCAAGTTTTCAAATAATGTTGGCAGTTCATTTTCCAAAATATCTCGATACATTTGACCATTCAAGTTGCCTGCAATAA
The DNA here is from genome assembly GCA_947310385.1 of Nephrotoma appendiculata. Classification (NCBI taxonomy): domain Eukaryota; kingdom Metazoa; phylum Arthropoda; class Insecta; order Diptera; family Tipulidae; genus Nephrotoma; species Nephrotoma appendiculata. The sequence continues at coordinate 288,617,110 of OX371223.1, forward strand.
TATGGGGGCCGATGAGTTGGTTGCCAATTATTCCACACCACATGTTGACAGTCCAAGGGCGCTGAAGTTCAACTTGGCGAAGCCAGTGTGGATTTTCAACACTCCAGTAATGCATGTTGTGTTGATTAACCGTTCCATGGTTTGTAAAAGACGACTCATCGGAGAATAATACATAGCGAAAAAAAAATTGGATTTTGCTGTATTTGTTCTACTACCCAATGACAAAATGTTACCCGATTTTCAAAATCAACGCCATGAAGATCTTGGTGTAAACTCATATGAAACGGATGATACTTATGTCGGTTCAAAATTTTGCAAACACTGGTCTGGAATAATCCGGATTCGCAAGCTATTTCTCGTGTACTTATATGAAGATTATAAGCTACTGCAGCCAATACAGCAATTTCGTTATTTTCCTCAGTGACTGTTGCTCGACGGGTCGTTTTCTTTGGTCGAACACTTCCATCAGCAGTGAATTGTTTGATAGTCCGGTAAAATAAAGCACGTGACCGAATCCTATCTGGAAAACGCGAAACGTAGTGATTGACCGCATTATCAAGACTACGGCCAGCTTTTCCATAAACCAGGAAAATTTCAATATTTTCTTGTACAGTTAAATACTCCATTTTGAATTGTAATAGCCTTACGGAAACAGGTCTTATTGTTTTCGAAATAATCTTTGAACTGAATCGATATTTTTAAAACAAAAAATATCATTTATTTGAAAACAAATTTAATCGCATGTTCCTATGCAAAATCATCGCTGTCGTTGTTCCTGTAGTATTAACATTGAAAACGTGTTAATTTTAATGCAAACATATTGCAGAATCGTATACATAATGTTCTCAGTATGAGAAATCGAAAAAAATGTAATACCGCCTATTACAGCGCCATCTACGAGTATCATGAATCAAAAATAATGTTTCAAGGAAATCCTACGTACGTTTAGCCGTAGAATCCGAATCTGCAATTAAAAATAGGGGTTCCTTTCTTAGTTTCCAAGTTGCCCCCCACCCCCCTTACAAACAGGGGCGGGGTCTCTAATTTTAGCACTAATGTATTTCCCCTCCAGAATGATTTAATTTTGATAATGGTCATTTTTATCGTAGAGGGCTTATTTTCGGAGATATTTGAAAGTTTCAGCTTAAAAACTCACCCGGTATACTGAATTATCGGTTGATATTTTTTGGCAGATTTTGATTGGTTTTTTAAAAGTTGGTTACGATAGATCATAAAAATGGTTATAGAGAGAGATCGATTCGATGAATTCGAAATGGTTTTGTTCTTTTAATAAGAAGAAATGGCCACTACATTACCCCCCTCGCAGTAAAATCCTCACGCGAACGTGGCATTCCTTTGTATGTTTTTATTCAAATCCAGAGTCGACAATATTCCATTTCGCCTACCTTAAGAGGACGCTCGTAAGGTGACGTGAGGTTTATTTTATTCACACAAACAAAGACAAACTCACAGTTATTTAAGTTTTTGGGAACAAATATATCGGACTGTATCGATTTTCGAGTAACGACTGGAATTAAATGTTGCATATTTGTTCGAAGTTGGTCTATGAAATCGTCAGTAGATGGAGGAGGTTCTGAACTGGAACCTAAAAATATTTCGCCTGGAAGTCTGAGGATTTGGCCGTACACTAAGCCTGCCGGACTACATCTTAGGTCCTCTTTTACACATGCACTGATGTCCAGTAAAATAATTGGTAACTCAGAACTCCAATATTTAGTGTTTCCTCGGGTTTTAAGTGAAGAGTTTTTAGTGTCTTGTGAATACGCTCCACTACACCATTCGCCTGTGGATGGTATGCTTTAATGCGAATTTTGTGCGAACTCAGGACTGTCGTAAATTCTGAGAAAAGTTTCGATTCAAATTGGCTGCTTTGATCTGTCGTATTCTCCAGAAAGATACCGAATTTTGAAACGTATTGCTCGACAAATGTCTTCGCAATAGTTGCAGCGGTCTTGTTTGGAATTGGGTATTTCCCCGGTCAACGAGTAAATCTGTCCACGTATACTATCGTACGTATCGATTGATATTCGATGGTGGTAATGGACCAACTAGATATTCATATGAATGTGTTGGAATCGCATTTCCGGAATTTTGAAGTTGCCATAACTTTTGATTTTTGGCCTGGCAAACAGTTTTTTACCCAATTTTTAACAACTTGATTTAACTTGAGCCAAAAATATCGAGTAGAAATAAATTTACGTGAAGCATGTCTGTCCCAGCAAGACCGTACGCTATAACTCTGAGGAGGCCGCGTGTGGATCATGAATGTGACAAAGTGTCTGCGACCGCATTATGTTTGCCTGAAATGTGATGAGTATCATTTGTGGAATATATCGTCACGGTTCGCATTTCTGCTTGTGCTTGGATTATTTACGTTGTAAATTCCGACCCTTAATTGTTTCGGAAGAACGATTGGTGTCGCTGCATTGAATGCATATGCGGTTATGGTATCAAAACTTCTGCATCATTGCATCTGCAGTGCGTGTGAGTTGTACTTAAGCAACTGCGTCATCCGTTGCCAACAGTGCAGCTTTTGTTGGTTCTTGTAATTTCCTTATCCACAAAGAACGTATGATTCTCTCTGTGAAGTTGTTTCCTGCCGAGTCATGTTAGTGAAGTTTATCCAAACTTATCCAAAAAAATACAACAACAAAAACTTATTGTAATAGTATTGGTGAAAGTAAACATTCAGGCGAATTTAAATTTTATAATGTAGACGAGATGTGATTTTTTAATTAGCTTTAGGTACATTCCAAACTCATTCTAAGTATGTTTTAAGCATTTAGCATGAACTTCAGTGACATTGATAGACTGTCTAAGCACAAACGAGTGTCTCTAGTAAATTATATGATTTTCTGATGGCACTAACAGGGTGTCCCATGCATGGGCGTACTGTTGATGCAGTTCTAGATGAACTAGCAAAAAGTTCACGTAAATTATAAATTCGCTTGTAGTAGGTAATTACGAAAAGAAAAAATCTTTGAACTTCAGTCTTAACTTCTATCGCTCTTTAATTGTTTCAGAAAATTGTCTTTTGCTGAATCTGCCATTTTTATTCTATTTTAAAAGAAAAAATATATAATTTTTAATATATGTATTAATTTTTCTTGTACATACATCATATTATAATTTTTTATTAACTTTTCTTGATGAATTTTTTATTAATTTTTGTTATATAATTTTTAATATATTAATTTTTCTTTAATAGTTAAGTTCTTTCTTGTATAGTTTATGTATTTATAGTGAAATAAAATAAAATATAATATACGCGAGTAACTTTAATATTCGGTTTTTCTATAATCTTCAGGTTTCAAATGCTTTAAAATAGCAAAAATGTTAATTTTTATTTTTCAATAATTATAATATTATTAATTTTCAATAAACTTCAAATTTTTTTATATTAAATAAAATTACCGTAACATTATTAATAACATTAGAACAAAATATACTACTAATTCATCGTTACTTTAATATTCGGTCAAAATCAAAAAATCGGTTATTAAAGTAAAAAATTTTAAATTAATATTTTGTGGGATATCCTTTCTGCTTCAAAACGTGATGTAAGTGTTTTGGCATATTCTCAAATAAAAAATTTGGCAACAATCTTGGCTGATTTTTCAGACCACTCCTGGTTCACTCTCCTGGTGATTGGGAAGGGATTTCTATCACTTTTGGACAATTATATAATAGCCATTCTCGAACCAAATAGGACTTATGTTTAGTATCATTGTCCTGGTAAAATTTAAAAGTGGACCATATTCATAGATTTTCAGCGCTTTTCTTTAAATTTTTTCTTGGAATGTCTAAATTCATTTCTTTATTGATGTTTCAATTTATAAAATCTAATTCCCCAACCCCATTAGCTGATATACATCCCCAATACATGATACTCCGCATATCCCCTACTACATGTCCACCACCATATTTTAAAGTTGGAGTAATATTAAATGGTTTGAGCTCCTCATTACACCTGCGCCACACCATATTCCGTCCATCTGATCCAAATAGATTATATTTGCTCCTATCAACAAATATTACGTCGTTCCGGAAACTGGAATCTTTCCCAAAATATATCCCTTGGCGAAATAGATTCGAGTTTTTTTTTGAAAAAGCAAAATTAACATTTTTGCTATTTTAATACCAAAAGGCCTGAAGATTATAGAACCCTGAAGATTATAAAAAAACCGAATATTAAAGTTACTCACCGTATATTAGCTAGTTCTATTACGTGAAAAAAAAATTATATAAAATATGTTTTCTGCAACCCCCCCGATGGTTTCATCCTGCGTACGCGCCTGGTCCCATCATATTTAAAATGTAATTTTTTAATGGGCCTTCCATTGGTAGACTGTCTAAGCACATGCTAAATGCTTAGAAAATACTTAAAATGATTTTGAAATGTACCTTTGGTGCATTAAAAAATTATATATTTAAATCTCATGGAACACCCTCTCAGACCCATTAGAAAATCATATAATTTTCTAGGGACACTCGTTTGTGCATAAACAATCTACCAATGTCACTGAAGTGCATGCTAAATGCTTAGAAAATACTTAGAATGACTTTGGAATGTACCTAAAGGTAATTAAAAAATCACATCTCGTCTACATTACACAATTTAAATTCGCCTGAATGTTTACTTTCACCAATACTATTACAATAAGTTTTTGTTGTTGTATTTTTTGAATTATTTTGGATAAACTTCACTGGCATGCCAAGTCTTGTATATAGTATGGCTCGGGTGCGAGTCGTTCTAATAAATATCGTTTTACTGTGGTATGCCTCTGCCTTTAAGCATCTCGAATTGAATTTTTGCCATGTGGAACAAAGCCTACTGTTATTAGTCTAAATGGGTTGCACGCGAATGTTACTAGCTGATTCGGCTTCGTGTGGATTGTCTGCAGACATTTTGTCGTCCGTATTTTTCTCACTATTGACATTCTGGCTTCCAATACCTTTATCCATTTGAATTTCGAGTCGTTCGATTTACCTAAATGATCACTGCTTTAACTTGTAACTCTTGACCGGTCGAGTTTAATTTAAACGAAAACACAATACAAATCAAAAGCGCGATAAGGAAATGAAATTTTTTTTTTCTTTTGAAAAATTTATGAGTAGTTTTACCATCCTACGACGCTTCCTACCACCTTCCTTACCACCTTATTACCTTGTAATACAGTCCAAAAACTCGGTCGAGTGACCCAAAACAAAGTGGCCCAGTATCCAAGTACTAAGGAACTGATTTTGTTCCTCGTGTTTGGAATGGAAATAGCCTCGGAGGTTAGCTAAAGTTGCCTGTCGAGGACCAATTAGCTATTATGCCACCATGCTATGTTGGAGACTTTTTTGATTTGCATCTATTATTAGCTATTTATCTAGCGTACCTGATTGGTATATAATCGTAATTGTTAAAAATAAAAATTTCTCTCGTATTATATAAAATGTAAAAAGATTTCCAAAAGGTCGCAATCTTTGATATAAGAATCACGTCTCTGCAAAAAAAAAGCCTAATTGATATACGACAACAATATAAAATCGCACACACACACACAGCATATGATGGATAGTTGGGGCGAAAGTGTATATGTAAGATGGTACAAGATAAGCATTTTAAATCTTTCCATATAGCAGCATCATCTTCTTTCACTTCTTGTCAATTAAAATTTTCTAAGAATTTCATAATAAAATGGTAATTATTACACAAAAAATTGAAAGATATAAGTACGTACGTACTCTGTATATGATAAGACGACATGATCAACATACTAATTATGACTTAAAATAAAAAAATTTCATCGAAACATTTCGATGTGTGCTCACTCCAATCATTTCATGGAATTTTGTATTGTAAATGTTATGTGTGATTTGGATAGAACTAAGCGATTCACTAATTATGCCCAAAAGCGATTTACATATCTAAGTACGTCTTATTTATATGGTACACAATAAACAGCTTTTACAATATTTAATTATTGGGTCGCTGGAATTACACTTTTCTATATACGCTACTTAATTAAAAGGATCGGCCAATTCAACATCACCTTCTAGGTATAAAAGACGCGATATAAATGGCATCCGGTATATTAAATGCAAACCACTTTTCATATTTTTTTTTTTTTTGATTTATATCAAGATCCGAAACCCAAATAGAATCTAATCTCAATCAACCATGAGGAGACAACTTTCAAAATTTTAAATGCAAATATACTTTACCACTTTTCTTTATAACTCTGAGAGGTCAAAGTGTTATCGCATTCGATTATATTGATTTATAAGCAAATCGATAAAATGGTTTGGTCTTATATATGCACGCTATGAAATCGAGACGCATACAGGTTTTATGTTTACTATACACAACAATTTTTTATTGAGAGGAAATCATTGAACTTCGATGGCTATCAATATAAATTTTTTTTTATTAGTGCACACCTTAATGATGGTTTAACCCGATTGTGTACTTACGCTACGTGATTTGTTATTGAAGTAATTTCTGAGACACACTTACATCATCATTTTATGTTCTAAAAAATTAACAGAATTTTTATTTAATTTTTTCGTTACAGGTAACCGCTCAGATCCATTAGATAGTGTATACGTTAACTGTAAGTTATTTGTAAATATATAAATAATTTTATGATTATAAGCGCCAATTACATATTTTAAAGTAAAATTCCCTCATCTGGCCATAAATATTTATTCACAATATTAGTTTTTATAATTAGCAGACGTTAAATAATAATTATTGAAGTTGAAACACCTCATCTTAACAGCAGCTTAATTAAAAATTACAGATTTAATATTTATACGCAAATTACACTACTCAACTAACTATATGTAAATATACCTTCAAGTAAGATGAAATGTGTTACATGAGACTATGTAATGATTAAATAAGCCAAGAAAATGATTAGACAATTTAATTTCCTTATTACTGTCAATCACGCTACAAGCGACTATTGATTTATAGACGAACATTTATAAATGGTACGGCGTATAGATCTTTCATAATGTTTCCAGATAGTTTCTGCACTTTCTATAAACCGATTGACCCACTAATGGTATAATGGCTAAAACTCGTCAAATCGTCGCAAGTGATTGATCGTTATTTGCATATTCAATATTACATGTTTTTTATGTTCTAATCATCTCATTCGAATGGAGAGAATAGTGTGGCCCTAACTAATTTCCGGAAGGAAGAGACGGTATTTTGATACCTACCTAAAGTAGGCAAGAGCCTGCTGAAAACATAACAGTTAATAATGCTGAATAGGTTTTTGCTATTTTAACGAAATAAAATCCGTCATTGATGAAAAATTTCCATTGGCTTTATATTGGTCATCGATCTATCTGTCACTAACCGATGCAGCAAGGATCTAGAAATAATTTTTTGGTACGGTTAGGGCGTGTATGAACTCAAACTCCTTAAACCTCTCCAGCAGTGGCACTATTCTGACTTTCCCTGGAAATTGGGAAAAATTTGTTTATATCATTTTTATCTAAATTATATTTTTCTGGCCTACTGTTGGATTAACTAGTAGTGATCACTATGTAGTGATTTGCTTGATTACTACACCATATACAGCTACAAGCAATACCACTGAAGTTGTCAGTCTGGTGGGTAGTTCATCCAGTACGGCTGACGGAAGTACAAATACCTTTATGGAAGTGACCAATCCTTTCTTAAAAAGAGGTATGGTGTCAAGATCGCATATAAAACCCTCTGCTGCAGTATTGTCAAATGATCAATTTCAACTTCAATGTTGAATATGAAGCCAGAAGTGGTAGATACCTCGATGAATAAACTCGTTAAAAATCACAGTAGCAACCCAAGTCTTAAAGAGAGCACTAAACGCAACGTTCATATGACACAATCTGGCATCGATCGCTATATTACTGTAAAACGGAAAAGGGATAGTCCAAACACGGAAAAACTACTGATAAGTAAGAAAACGAACGTCGCAAAATTCAAAATACCGCTAAACGACCGATTTGAAACGTTCACCGAAAAAGATGCGGAAGATAGCCAAACTGTAATTGCAAATACTCAAAAACAGGCTAATCGAAAATACAAGCCTCTCCAATCTACTGGCGCGAAACCGATACACACAAGGTGGTGCAAGAACTCAAATCAAGCGTGCTAGCTAATGGAAAAACATTTACGTCGAGGCAAAATACACGAAGTAAAAATTCAAACACATGAAGTAGTCGCAAATGAAGCAAAAAAGTTTAAAATTTTTGAGAGCAAGACGGATCGAAATGCGGTTTTTTCCATTCGCTTCCAAAAATTATTTGTAAAGATCGTTCCTATTTTTTTTTTGAACAAACCGGAAATTGCATTGCTGCAGCCAAAACTGCATTCAAAAAATGCATTTTTTGAGACGGCTTTTGGAAGATTAAGGAACTTTGTAAATAAGAGTCAGAGTCTAGCCCCACTCAGGTTCCCGGAGGTTTTTGAGGTCGCTGATCACGATTATGATGTTCAAATTGACCCACAGCCGACCTGGAGCTCAGAAACGCCGATGAACCTCTTCTCCGTGGGACTCCCCCAAAATTCACGCGGGGAAGGAGAGAAACTTGGTGCCCGGGGGTTTTTTGGGTCGCTGAATCCAAATATAACATCGGCGAACACCCCTCGGTTACCTGGTGCGCTGGAACCTGGACACGGACGTCGTTCCCGAGAATTTTCCTGACAATATCGGCAAAAACAACCCGAAAATCATGGTTGGGGCATTTGTTGGGCCGCTGAATCCAAATTTCCCGTCGAAAATGGCCCCCCGAACACCTGGTGCACCAAAACCTGGCCCTGAACGGTATCTCCGTGGGACTCTCCCAAAATTCATGCGGAGAAGGAGATAAACTCGGCACCCGGTGGTTTTTTGGGTCGCTGAATCCAAATATGGCGTCGACGAACACCCCCCTCTCCCCCGGACACCTGGTGTGCTGGAACCTGGACACGGACGTCATTCCCGAGAATTTTCCTGGCAATATCGACAAAAACAACCCGAAAATCTTTGTGGGGTCGTTTTTTGGGCCGCTGAATCCAAATATAACATCGGCGAACACCTCTCGGTTACCTGGTGCGCTGGAACCTGGACACGGACGTCGTTCCCGAGAATTTTCCTGACAATATCTGCAAAAACAACCCGAAAATCATGGTTGGGGCATTTGTTGGGCCGCTGAATCCAAATTTCCCGTCGAAAATGGCCCCCCGAACACCTGATGCACCAAAACCTGGCCCTGAACGGTATCTCCGTGGGACTCTCCCAAAATTCATGCGGAGAAGGAGAGAAACTCGGCACCCGGTGGTTTTTTGGGTCGCTGAATCCAAATATGGCGTCGACGAACACCCCCCTCCCCCCCGGACACCTGGTGTGCTGGAACCTGGACACGGACGTCATTCCCGAGAATTTTCCTGGCAATATCGACAAAAACAACCCGAAAATCTTTGTGGGGTCGTTTTTTGGGCCGCTGAATCCAAATTTCTCGTCGAAAACACGACCCCTTGAACATCTGGTGCATTGGCACCTTTATCTTGCCATCGATGTCATTCCCATGAATGTCAAACAAACATGATGTTTTAAAGACGGACATCAATACTGCAATATGTAGGTGGAATTGTTGATTCTATTTAAATTATGTGAGGAGGGAAAAAATCGAATGAATAGAAAGTCAATATTTTTGTAGGTTTGATACGTTACTATATATGAAATTCTTATTCAAGTGACACATCGCTAGTCTGCTCATTTTCTTCGTCATCGACTGATGTATTCATAAATAGAACATCTTCCTCATCTAAGGCCTCTCCCTCTGCCGCAATAACGTTTTCATCTGAATATCTTTCAGGATTGGTGCAAGTTGAGCCTTCACAAATTTTACAGGCAAGATTGCAAGGGAGGCCGTGCTTCAGATTACAATCTCGTGCGCATCCACAGAATATTAGTTCCATAATATTCTTGGACTCCGGTTTTTGTATCATTTCCACAGGGACCAGTGTGTCGCCTTCCTTTCTCCACCCTCATTCTATTGGGTCCATGGTCAGCTGGTCTCCGTGCAGCCAATGTTGCACTTAAAAATAGACCCTCTTTAGATGTTGTTGAATGGCGTCTACTGCGGGGAGAATTTTCCCTAAATTTATTCTCCCCTTTATAGCGGTTTTTATAAACATACTGGACCTATACTGTACTAGTAACTGGTCCCATTTTAGCTTGTTCTCATCAGGAACATTCCGCTTGCTGAATACCAGTGGAGCACTGTACATTGCCAGGATTAGCTGCGCTCCGTTCTCATAAATTTCTTCGCTTGACAAACCAGCTTCTTTGAACTTTTGAAAAAAAAAAATTCCCCAAACGCCAGAATACACTTTTATTTCCAATCCCCGGGAAATACCAGAATAGGGCCACAGGTGAGAGTTACACATCAATGAATGTGTGAAATTATGAGACGATTTTCGGTTAGTATTTTGCGATCGCGTGAGGAAAACCCTCGGAGACGACGTTCAGGCCCAGGTTCCGGTTCACTAGGAATTCGGAGGATCGTTTTCGACGTGAAAAATGAATTAAGCGCGCCAAAAAAACGCCCCCAAAATGATTTTCGGGTTGTTTTTGCCGATATTGTCAGGAAAATTCTCGGGGATGACGTCCGCGTCCAGGTTCGTGCGCTCCAGGTGTCCGGGGGGTTCTTGCCGATGCCATATTTAGGTTCAGCGACCCAAAAAAACCCCGTGCGCCAAAATGACGTTCATCGGCTTTCCTAAGCTCCAGGTCAGAGGAGCTTAGTGGGTCAATTTGAACATCATAATCGTGATCAGCTAATTTTCCAAAAGCCGTCTAAACAAATGAATTTTTTTAATGCATTTTTGGCTGCAGCAATGCAATTTCCGGTTTGTTCAAAAAAAACAAATAAGGGCGATTTTTACAAATAATTTTTGGAAGCGAATGCAAGAAACCGCATTCCGATCCGTCTTGCTCACAAAAATTTCGAACTTTTGGCTGTTTTAATGCTTCATTGCCTCGACCAAATTCAACAACTATAAAGAAGTCATTAATTATTACGATGCTCACTATAGAAACTATTATACATACCGATTGAAGTCTTCAAAGTGTCTTTCTGTGGTTATTAAAGGCATCGATGTCCATGTTGAAGCAACCGAAATCCAGGCTGCGCTTGTTGAAGATGGATTTAAGATACAGAATATATATAGGATCATGAACTAACCACAAAAAATGGTCAAAGTTAAACTGGATCCATCCGAAAGCATTTTAAAAAAGGGGGAAGTTCATCCAATATGCAAGCTAAAGTACCTCATACACAGACGCATAACTGTTGAAGGCCGAAAGAAATGGACCGGACCAATACAGTATTTATACTGCCAAGAATATGGTCACTCAAGGACATATTGCAAGCTGATATCAGTGTGCGTCGTATACGGGGAACTACACCAAAGGTTTGGTTGTCCAAAACCAAAGAACTCCTCAATTGAAAAAAAATGCAGCAATTGCGGTAGAAACCATAAAGTAAACTACCGAGGATGGCATCCTTAAATATTTCTTAATTCTTAAATGTTGAACCTACCCTAATTAACTGTGAACAATGCAAAATATGCTACAAGCAATGCTACACAATCAAACTATTATCATCCTGAGAATGTCTCCGATAAATTATCTGAAGATATGCCACTGGAACGCAAACGATATAAGCCAACACAAACTCGAATTAGAATAAGATAAGGAGTAGATTCTGCTCCCGCAGATTTACATAAGAACCTTAGTTATTAAGATTTCAATTCAATAAATAAATAAAATGGTTCAAAAAAAATTGTTAACTAGAAAGCCAGAGATTCGTTAACTATTCCAGTAAAGTTGCGCAACCTGAATTTTAAAGATATTATGGAGATAAAAGAAATACAAAAAGAGAGGAGTTGTGGCAACTAACACAAAGCTATTAGAGTCACAAAAAATTACAACAGTCAAGGGTTGAGTTAGAGGACATCAAAAGTCAAAGAAGATACTTCAGACGCGGGAAGTCAGGTCACTACACCATACAGATTGTACGCAACGATAAAACTAGAGAAAGGAACAGAGAGCAGGAATATGCAGAACCACAGAGGATCTAAGAAACAACCAAGACCAATAACAATCACAATGGCACGCTATGTGCACGGTCAGAGAAAATCCTTTGGGCTAGAAGTGGCGTGAGAAGAGGCCGGGAAATAATTAAGAGCAACGTAGAAGATCTAGGACGAAGAATGCATAATTCTTGATCCGCAGGAGATATAGGAACATCACGAGGCAAACAGATAAGTCGGAGATGCCACATGAAGACCGAAAGACTCAAAACGAAAAGGAAGATCTCAAGATGTACCAATCGGAGATGTCCCTATAAAATTGCTAAGAGGATAAGCGATAATGTATGTAGGATGCAATAAAACGTCAGTTGTTTACGTAAAGTAGTCCACGGCAAAAATCTGTAACGATACCGCATTGGATGTGTCTGATCGTTACGAACAGATTTAAGGTAGGATTGATGTTCCGAAATCTACTGTATACACGTACATGGGTGGTCGAGTGTTTAAAGCATACGCACTACTAAATGTTACTGTCCCAAAGGTTGCTGGTTTGAGTTCTAAATTTGATTTTATAATGTCATTTCATGTGGAGGGTAACACGGAAATAATGAAAACAATTGTAAGCGACGACTATAGTCCATTGAAATTACACGCCTTAAATTCCATAAACCTTCCCTGACAATATAAATAATTTTTGGAAGATTCGTGCTTTATCGTAGGGTGCGCCATTATATCGGTATGTAAACATTGAATAACTGTGACATTTGTTACCCGATTGACTTGATTAGACTTGCTTTTGAAACGTCAATTCCGTACAATTTTAACCATGAATCGCTTCACAATCGAAACAATGCGCCGAAACAGTGACACTGTACATTAAAAATAGTCGTTCAGTTGTGTTAACTCAACGTGCATATCGTCGAAAATATCGTGGCTAGCAGGCGCCGTCTGAGAGTGCGTTGCCCTGAACCCAAAAGTGGCGTATGGTCGCCGCGCCCAGTGGAACCACTTTGCTACGCATTTTGACGGATGATTTGCATTTGTTTCCGTATAAAGTGCAATCAACACAAAGACTATTGCTGACAGACAGTCCACGGCGCTTGGAATACGGCCAAACAGTCACTCGAATGACCGACGATTTCGAAAAATTTGATGACCGACGAGGCCCATTTCACACTCTGGTGGCGTTAATAAGCAAAACCACGAGATCCTTGAAACGCCATTGCATGACTAAAATGTGACTGTTTGGACCGCCGTTTGCGCCAAATACATCATTAGGCCATATTTTTTCAGAGAAAATGAAACAGTCATTGAAAATCGATATCGGTGGATGTTGGCTCATTATGTCTGCAAGCAAATGCGTGAAAATGGTCATGACGGTTACTGGTTTCAACAAGATGGCGCGACATGCCATACTGCAAATCAAACAATTCAGTTTTTGCAACGAAGTTTTGTGGGATTATTTGAAAAGCAAAGTGTACGCTAGCAAGCCTCAGACCAGTGACGAGATCAAGGCAAACATTCGTGCCAAATAATCGCTATACCACTCGAGATGCTCGAAAATGTAATGGAAAACGCAGCTAAAGGGCCCATTTTGCTTCGACCAAAAAAGGCGGCCACTTCTTCTTCTTTATCGACAATTCCTTGCTGATTATTTTCGTTAGTTTACTTAATCTTACTACTTTCCCTTTTACAATTCTACCTATCTAAAGTAGGATATTTTTCGGCTGGGAACATTTTCGACTGCTAACCCTGACAGTTTCATTTTGATAGAGACTTGCACACAAAAAACGCCAATTTTAAAGGCCTGTTCTGAAAACCAGTTTAACTAAATCGGTGTGAAGGTTTAAACATTTTTCAAAAGTGTAACTACACATATTAACTGACAACCAAAATGTTATTACCTAATTTAATAAAAAGACCTTGTTAATGTTAGCCGGAACAAACGACAGTGAAGAAAATCGATAAAGCAGATTATGTCCAGACTAATTCAGCCAAAAGCTACAAAATTATATATTGATTTGATATATCCCAACCGACCGACAGTAACTATTCTACAAAATCAGTCGGCAAGTACATATTAGCATACGGCCAAATTTCAAAAGTGTGTGAACATTTAACGTTTAAAGTGTGATCTGCGGATGGCCACATGTGAAGCGGTTCGTCGATGGTTGTCGCTGAAAACTTTTCTAGGTCGAGTCTCATGTTGGGATTTCGGGAAGAATACACGTGCAAACTTCAAAAATTTGTAAAAACGTAACGTCGATGGACCTCCCACCCCAAGCTAGTTCTAGAGAATTGACTTCTATTTTTCAGATGGCTGCACTTTATACTGATAACTCGACTTTATACTAATAGAACGTCGGATATCAAAACAAATTTGGAGAAATATCGACTATGTACTTAAGTTTTTTTTATTGCAATAAGCTGCCCTCATTCGGCAACACACAATTAAGGTTACGATACATAAATTTATATTTTATCAAATTATGTTACGGAAATATTTAATATAATTTATTCAAATTTCACTCACTCTTACATTTCTGTCATTTTCTCTAGATAAGTACATTTATGTACATCAAATGTACATTCATTAATCTGTTAAATTTTAGAATACATACTCCAAATATAAATTTCACTTTTACAGTAAATAGTAAAACACAGACACTAATTAAAGTCATCACCGATCGATATATGAATGAACTTTGTTGTACTATATACCTTTGAACTGAATTAAAGGTACAGGTAAACTTGGTAAAGCACATACCTTTAAAATTTTGGGATGTGAAATAATACATTATACTTATGTAGTTATTAGTTCGGGCTTATCATCTTAGGAAAAAAAATCAAATGTGGAACCTAATTAAATTTAATTTTAAAATACTAGGCAGGTCACTTATTCAAATTCCTTATATGAATCTATCGTAGATACTATATGACGACGTGTTAAACGAACGTTGCGGAATCTTGTATTATGTCTTGCACGAGAACCGATCGGCTAAAGATACTACACGAAGTAGGTAGAATTTAATTATATACATGTTTGAGGCGGGTTTAATGGGTGAACAATTTTGATTTTTCTGTGTGGAATCTAAATTTTATCTTCAACAAACCCAAACATAAGTGCCTTATATGATTTTGTTTGTTGAAGAGTAAATTAGGTTCCACACAGAAAAGTCAAAATTGTAAACCCGCCTCAAACATGTAATGAAATTCTACTCACTTCGTATTATTGGTAGGAAGAAATTAAGTTTTAGCGTTAAGAAACTAATTACAATTCGGCTACCTATTTTTATCATTGATAAATCAAATAATTTAAATCACAATGTTGTTTTAGATTTCTCTGTAGTGTCCCGGAGTAGATTTCACCAGAAAGAGTAATGCTAGATGTTATTTTCTAAAAATCACCCATAGTATTACGTTTTTATGCATACATATTAAGGATTAGTGGAGTTTGCGTAGATTTCAATAGTAAATTTAGGTCTCACACTCTTACAACCTTTTCGCAAAATATGAAACCTGTATAATAAATAATATTCAAAGAAATGTTACCAGCTAAAACCCAGGAAAATAGTAACAGTGAACTTTCTTTCTAAGTATATTATACATTTACTTGTTAGATAGTAAATTTATGTTCCACACTCAGATCAGGTGATAGTTAAAATTACTGTGGAAGTACCTTTCGGGGTCACGGGAGTACCATCCGGGATCAAGAAATAGATGTTTTAGCTCATTTAGGAATTTAGGTTCGATTACAACTGGATCTAACTTTATTATTGTCAATTTCTGACAAATAAATTACGTTCCACATTCTTACATACTAGCAAAATGTTATACCTGTACATTTAGCTAATATAGTTTTGATGGTTGCTGGTTATGTATGATTACACAAAATAAAGCAGCTTAGGTTCCACACAGATGTTTTGTATAAGCAAACGTCATACACTCGTAAATGAAGATATAAGCACGACTTTTTCGTAAACAGAGTATATTCTTTCAAGCAAAGGCGTTTCATTTGGTACCTAATATTAGTTTATTTCGAAATAAATGTGTGGTCAATAATTTAAATATGAATATTTTTTAAGCATTGCTTAGCGGTCTGCTAAACGGGAGTTGTAGAATCTGTTCTATTATGTATTATTATCCACCATTTGAATGGTGAAGATGAATAATCTATAGACCTCTTGCGTTTCATTATTGGTAGGAATAGTTTAGGTTATAGCTTCTTGATGAATAAATTTAGTTGCCACAACTTGGTAAAGCACTCATCGATTCGACGTCAAATTTTTGAGCTGCTCTTTTGATTTTCTATAAAATATGGAACCATGGTTGATATTCATTTTAGCTTGTTGTAGAATTGATTTACGTTCCACACCTCGTTTTTCATACCACGTTTATTATGTTCCAACAAAACAAGAGATAATTGTAATATTGCTTTATTGTTTATTCTGCAACTTAGTCAATACGGAACATTTGGTTTTTTCAATAGTAATTTTATGTTCCACACTTTTATCTATCCGAATAATCTGTTAAAATTGTGTATTTATCTAATGTAATATCGAGAAATATTTTTGAAATTTGTTTCTAATTTTTGAGCGGCCATTTTGATTTTCTGTAGAACCGGAGACTTATTAAGGTACAATTTTAGGTTTGGATTATTGTATATTTTGCAACCTAATCAGTAAGGAACATTTTGTTATAAGCTAAGATATTCGGAAAATAATATCGAATGTTAATTTTTGAAGAGTAACTTTACGTTGCACGAATTTTTGAGCGGCCCGTTAGATTTTCTGTAAAATATGGAACCTTATGCCCTTTCTAGTCACCTCAAAATTTCACTTGACTCAAAATGACAGCTTTTAATTGTTTCTTTCTCCTCAAGTCACGTATTGGCATGGCAACTGGCTAATTTTTCATACAAATATTATATTTCTATAATCACTTGGAACAACAAACGGTTTGAATAGCGGAATAAGTCTATTAGGTTCCACACTTATATCTTAGACCTAATTACAACTGGTTCTCATATCTCTTTTATTATTTGCCATCAAATTAAGACCCAATTTTAATTTTGGTTTATTGTTAATTCTGCAACTTAGTCAATAAAGAACATTTTGTTAAAGGCGAAATTCGGAAAAGAATATAAAATGTTAATTATTGAAGAATTGATTACGTTCCACACTCTTATTTACTCGAATAAACTGTTAAAACTCTTATTTTATCATGAAGATGTAAGCTAGTTTCAGCTGAATATTTTTGTGCAACGAACGTCTGTGGAACTACATTGCTGCGCTCGTCATCAGACTCAACTAAGTCCTTGCTAATTAGTGGAAGAATGTTTGTTATCATCTCTTGGATTTTATTTCGCATGGATGAACTCGATGGACTATTAGCTAATCAGAAACCAAAAAAATCTAACGAAAATCTAATCTTGTACTGTAGGTTCCACAGTTCTCGTTTTAGCTGTGGAACCTTTCCTATTATGTATCATTTCCGCCACATTGAAATATTAATAAATAAATTTAGATTCCACACTTATATTAAGACCTAATTATTTATTTTGCGCCTATTTTGATCATTGTCGAATCTAATGAATGAATTAAACCAAAATGCTATTTTCTGTTTGGTATTTTTTCGTGTTAAGGCTCATTCCAATTTCGGAATTCATCATTTAATGATTGCTATTGAGAATTGTGGAATTTATAATGAATTTTTAGTTTGCTGTGTTTAAAATAATTTATGTAACATAATTTGACTCTTTCATGGACGTCAGTATGGTTAATTTTTGGAAGGCAGGAACGTGTCGACTTATTTAAAAATTAATATATGTTTCACTCATATCGAGAACCTAATTATAACTGGTTATTTTTGGTTTAATATGTTATTTTTGTTTTATTATTTTTTGTGGAAATTTTGTTTTCCTAATTTCTGTGTCTTATGGAAAATGCAATACAGTTCATATTTCACGTCTAACATACGTACTATACCTAAACTCGGAAAATAATATCCACTGTAAATTATTGAAGAGTAAATTTAAGTTCCACACTATTCCTTGTCCATGCCAAAATGTGGAACCTATAAATTTAGGCTGCATATATTTTTCAGGGTTATTGATTTGATATAACCAAATTATACAGTATTGAGTAAACTTAAGTTCCACAAATATACTATGCTCAAAAAAATGTTATATAAACAGTATAATGGTAGACATTTTTTTAAATTAAAGTATACTTTTAATGATGACGGTTTTATTTATCTAACATAACAATGCTCTGAGCTTGAAAATGTGGAACCTAATAGTATTTTTATTTCGAAGTATGCTTCGATATGATGGTTAAATTACTATTTACTGGGTGTTCCAAAAATCGATCACCCGTCGAACTCACGATGAAATCAGCTACATCAAAAGATTGAACAAGCTGCAGCGTGTAGGGAAATAGGTGTAAATTGAAATGCATTATTCTGTACTTAGTTGTTATTGGAATCTCTAACTGTATGGATCGTCGCCGTCAAAATGCTTTCAAGAATATTTTTCAATAAATGGCTTGTTTGATTTCTAGTGGTTTCGTTTTGCTCAAGTCGAGCCACTAAACGAATTGTTCGTGCAGTAGGCGCCTTCAAAATTCTCGTAGCGTACCGATAATTTAATTAATTCAGTAGTGGAGTAAATTGATTTATTTTAAAAAATTGTGCGGTAATTAACAATAATCTGAAAGCAATTTGAAAATAAAATAAATTAAAGAAAATCAAAATGTATCAAAAGCAAATTGGTTGATCAATTTTGTAACACCCTGTATTACACTGTTTCTCATTTCGGATTTCTCATATTAACCCTTTGGTTCGGAATGTACATATTAATGTACATAGATTTTTTATCACCAATAGCTTGCGTACAAATGTATTAGTATTAAAATTGTCGTATTTGCGCAAGCGCTGGCTAGTTTCTCTTCAATACCGTTTGTTCAAATACGAGTGATTTATGAACGAGAGTTCAAGTGCAATTTTATCCTAGTCAGTATTCGTATTTTTAAACTTAACTTAGGATAGTTAAAATTGGTTTAAAATTCTAAATTTTTGTGTTACATTCATCATAAAGGTGTAAATATTGGTATTGGTTATTTGTGATTTTACAATTAGCATTTTATGTAAAGAGGTAAGAATTTTGATGTATATAAAAATGTACAATCCGTACAAAGAGTAATGTACATGATTTATTACATGTACATATTTATGTACATTCCGCTTTGATGGCTATTTATATTTGGTTAATTTCTTTAGGAACATTAATCGTAAATATAGAACAGACCAAGAACTAATTGATATTCGTAGTACGTGGGATTCTGATTTGGAAGAATTTGTTGATACGGAAGAAAATGAAATAGAAAAGGTTCAAAAAAATAATGAGATAAGAGAGGAAGCGCGGATGACGAAATATTAGAATTGGATTTAGAGCAAGACGCATTTGAATCTGCAGACCAAGATGTTGCGACTGCCCAAGTTATTGCTATTGGAACGGACGAGGATGAAATTAAACTAGATGAAAATGTTCACTTTGAAATAATTGATAAGATGGAAAGATTTCAGTACATGAGAAAATCAAATGGAGCCGGTTACAATTTCATCCACAAATTTCGGAATTTCTTCCAAGTGTCGAGTCACATGATATTCCACCCATTAAAACTCCCTTGGATTATTTCAAAAACTATTTGCCGGACAAAATTTTTGAACAAATTGCTTTTTTCACTAACTTGTACGCAGAACAAAAAATGATAACCACCTACAAACACACCAACACATCCGAAATAAAACAGTTATTTGGGCTACAAATAGCAATGGGGTGTTTCAAACTACCAAAAATTCGGTTATATTTTGATGAAGCTCTTGTGATTGAATTATTTAGAGGTACTATGACGAGCGACCGATTCTTTCAGCTTCGAAATAATCTTCATACAACTAATAATCTAGATATGCGAAAAAATTGTGCGGACCGGTTTTATAAAGTTCGTCCTTTCATTGATTCTATTCGAACGTATTTATTATCGTTAGAAATAAATGAGCCATCCGTATGTGTAGATGAGCAAATTATTCCTTTTAAAGGTAGGCTCTCTATCAAACAATATATAAAAGGAAAGCCAAATCCTTGGAGCATTAAAGTCTACGTACTTTGTGGTAAATCAGGAATGCCATACGATTTTTTCCTGTACCAAGGAACTGAGTCAGGCGTACCAAAAAATTATATTAATACATTTGGATTCGGAGCTGCCACAGTATTGCATTTGACCAATCGTCTTAAGAAACCAGGTCATTGCCTTTATTTGGATAATTTTTTTACTTCTTACCAATTATAAGAGGTTCTAAGAAATAAAGAAATCAACGTTGCAGGCACCATTAGAGTTAATAGATTTGCTAATCCACCTTTAATTCCAGATACTGAATTTAAGAAAAAAAAACGAGGATACTCGGACAGTGTAACGCGTGCTGATGGCAAAATAACGGTTGTGAAATGGAAACGAAACCAATTCATATTGCTTCAATCTTTGTGGGAATTGGTACTGAGGATGAAGCCAAAAGATGGAACAAACAGTCAAAATCATACGTATATGTAAAACGGCCAGAGATTAAGTCACATAATACGGGAATGGGTGGGGTTAAGTTGCTAGATCAACTAATTAGTTACTACAGAACATTAATTATTTCCAAAAAGTGGTACCTTCGTTTGTTTACACATTTTACAGATTTCGCAGTTACTTCATGTTGGCTAGAGTACAAGCAGCACTGCATTAAAAACAAAATAAATCAAAAAAATATTTTAAATTTATTACATTTTTGAAATTATTTAACTCAATCCCTTGTGCAAGCTAAAACAGATGCTAAGAGACGCGGTCGCCCTTCAAATCCAGAGAACGTGGAGCCAGAAAGCTGGGGCGGAATCATGAAATACGACCGGAAAATTTAAACGGATTTAAAAATATTTTCAAACTTATTAGATTAAAAGTATTCAAATTTACCATGATTGCAGACTGATGTTTAAATGCAACTTCTATAATATTTGAAGAGCAGTGGCTAATCTCCAACAAGATTTTCAAAATTCATTTTTTACCGGTACAACATTTCCGTTTAAAACTGCTCGATTATGAAGTAGTTGTCGAATTAAATTTTTATGTTAAACTGTTATTTATTTGAGTTTTCATACAAAATATTTACGCCAACTTTGACCATTTTTTCGAAATTTTTTGTGTTTGTCCAATAAAATATTTTCTAACAATTCATTTTTTCAGTCGGATTTCATGATCTTGCCCGTTTACATCAAAATAATTATATATTTCTTCAAATTTTACAATTTTGAAATACAAAAGACTTCAATGCCATCTCATAAAATGAAGTGGCGACGAACCTGGAACGAGAAATTTGAAATGAATTTCGAAAATCTTGTATGAGATTAACCATTGCTCTTAAAGAATTATAGAAGTTGCATTTATACATCAGTCTGCATCCATCATAGTAAATTTGAATACTATTAATCTAATAAGTTTGAAAATATTTTTAAATCCGTTTAAATTTTTTCCGGTCGTATTTCATGATTCCGCCCCTGGTCTAATACAATGCCGCCAACAAAGCGAAACTTTGAGAGTAAACCTCTTAAAGAAATTCAGCTGGATAGGTTCGACCACATGCCAAAACACGATCAAAAAAAGAAGCTAGCCGATGCAAAAATACGAATTGTAAAGGCCATTCCCACTTTATATGCGATAAATGTATGGTACATTTATGGCTCAATAAAGACAGAAATTGTTTCGCTGAATTTCAGAGCAAAAATTATATTTCATTGAACTATATGTGATTTATTTATTTGAATTTTATTTTTTATTTATAAATACAAATGTACGTGAAGACATAAATTTATAAAATAAATACATTTTTTTGCAATCTATCAGTTTTCTTTAGTTTTTATATGAGCTCGAATTGGGATAGTAACAACCGCCAGTTCGGAATGTACATACAAATGTACATGCTCCAAAAACATTCCCGATATATTTTTTGTCATTTTTCTAGCTAGATGACGTATTTAAGGTATATAAGTAGTAATTTAGATAACAAAATATTTTTCCGACCCCTCCCGACAAAGTCCGAATGAAAGAGTTAAGTTTTAATTAGATAATAATATCAAATATTACTTTTTGATGAGTAAATTTAAGTTCCACACTCTCACATACTCCTAGCAAACCTGTTTATATAAGTACTATAATTTCGAGGGTTATTGATTTCTCGAATTTCCAGAATGAAATATATTTATGTTCCACATATGTATTGAGTTCAACAAATATTACGTTAAAATGCAGAAAACTACTGAGCACGATTTTCACCACAGTTATACGGTTAATTACTCGTAGTAAAATGTGAAACCTGTATATTTAGTTACAAACCAAATTATACCGAACTTAGGTTTCGCACTTTTATATATTTTTGCCAAAATGTGGAACCTATATTGTAGCAGTATAATTTTCAGGTGCCTTGGCCGAAATGGCACATTTAAAAACGGAATTTCTCAAAACACGACATATTTCAAAACGGCATAAGGTACAAAACGACATAGATATTGCAAAAAATTGCATTTTTTTAACGGCATTTTTCAACTTATCATACAGTGACTCACAGCTTATTTGATCCAGTCGCATTTTATGAACAAAATTGTAAATATCTCGCGATGTCTTATTTTTTTGAAAAAAACTAAATGTAATCTGAAAGCTATATTTATTTTTATTATAAAACACAAAAAATAAAATAAAAATTCTAATGCATATCAAAATTACATTAAAAAGTTCATTATTTCAACCCAAAACCAACTCACAGCTTAAATGATCCACTGCCACAAACATACTAATACCATCAAATTTCGTCAAATTACTTTTGTTAGTATTGCGTTTTTATGGCATTTGGCATTATTGTTGTTGGTATCGATATAATGCATAGGAAACAAAACGTAGTAAAACAAAACAAAAATAAAAACCAAGAAAAATATTTCAACTACGAGTACGACAAAAATAACAAATTTTGGTTACACGATACAGTTAAACAAATTGCATACAGTGTGCAAGGAAAGTTTCTGAGCATCCGTCGCTTAATGTACTAATGGTGATATAGGTAGTCGATGCTTCCAATTTATCGAAATTGTTGTGCGAACCTCCATCATATTCCTAGTCATACACAAACGACTTTGATGCTACAAAGATCTTGCGAGGTAACTCAATAATGCGATTACACTCTAATGCGATTACACCCTGCAATCGAAGTTCCTGTATTTTCTAAATTTGTATTTGTTGATTAGTTCCGTGTAACAAAAAACAAAAAACAAGAAAAAAAGAAAATCCATCAAAATAAGATATCGCGAAATATTTACAATTGTGTCATAAAATTCGACTGGATCAAATAAGCTGTGAGTCACTGTATTTCGAAACGACATATGTACAAAACAGCATTTTTCATAAAGACAGTTAAGGTGGATTTACATATCCGACGATTTTTCTGCGCCGAACATCACGTGGCACATTCAACCAATCAGAAAGGATTTCTTCGTCGACTTTTCGGCACGGCGAAGACATGAACAAAATTTATCTTTTCGGCGCAACGACACAGCATATATAGGTAAAGTCTTTTCGGCGCAACGACACAGCATATATAGGTAAAGTGGGGCAGTTTCGTCATCGGGGCACTTTCGTCATACTGTATTTAGCTACCTTTACAACGTTTAAAAAATCTGAAAAAAGTACTGAATCACGCCACTATTAAATCAAACCTTTTCCTGTAGTTTGACAGTCATCACTTGAAAGGACTCGAAAATAGACGTATAAATGTGTTTTTCCCCAAATTTCTGTAATATTTGATACGCGTAACGTAAGCGTTTTTAATAACGAATTATTAAGTTTCATTAAGTGTTTCGGTGAATCTATTTAGGTTAATTAATTGTAATTGAAGTGTTGGTGAGTGAATTAGTAAAACATAATTAATTAATTAAATTTATGGTTAAACAATTTTTTTGGTAACTTGGGGCACATTCGTCAAGTTTTTACGGGGCAGTTTCGTCTGTGACGAATGTACCCCTTAATATTGACAAATGTGCCCCATTTAAAGAATAAAATATAGTTTTTTCGAGTTTTGTTTAAAAAAAGTAAAAAAATGGTACGAAATTATAAGAAAAAAACGCAACGCGTTTCTATTGACGAGGAAGATATAAAAAAAGCGGTTTCAGATGTTCTGAAGAAAATCGAAACACCGACAAGTGCTTCGTTAAAATATAACATAAAAAGGACCACATTAAACTCAAGATTAAAAAAAAAAATTAGTTCGATCGATCCACTAGCATTGGACGGCTCTGATTCTGGAATGGAGCTGAGTGAAAATGAACTTTCATTTAAAAGCGGTTCCAAATACGCAGTTTGGCAAGTTTTCACAGCATGTCAAGAAAACCAAATTGCAAGCTATATATAAAAAAGTGTTCCAAACTGCAATATGGCTTGAGTTATCAGGCTACTCGTAGCTTTGCTTATGAATTTGCTATTAAAAATAATATTTCTCATCCCCCGTCATGGGATACACATAATAAAGCTGGAATAGACTGGCTGCAGGGCTTTATAAAAAGGAATCCTTCTCTGGCTTTAAGAAAGGCTGAAAAGACTAGTGTGGCTCGCCTTAGGGGATTTAATAGGAGTGCCGTTAATGATTTTTTTTCCAACCTTAAAAAATGTCTGGATAAGTTTTCTTTCACTGCAAATAAAATCTACAACTTAGACGAAACTGGAGTTAGCACGGTTGTAGATCCGCCAAAGGTAAATTCAAATAAATTTTGCGATTTAGTCCTTTTAAAACTGTTTCTTTTGTTATTAGATTATTGCAGAAAAAGGGCAGCGTAGCGTGTCTCAAGCCATAACGGCAGAACGGGGATCCCTAATAACACTTGTGGGAATTATAAACGCTGCGGGAAATCATGTACCGCCCGTGTACATTTATCCTCGAGCTCGTTATAATGAACGATTTTTAATCAATAGTGTGACAGGATCCGTAGCCTTTAATTCGAAAAGCGGATGGATTAATGCAGAAATATTTGTTAATGTTTTGCGGCATATAAAAAATTTTACTAATTGCACTATCGAGAACCCAATTTTATTACTGATGGATAATCACATATCGCATTGCTCTCTCGAGTCTATTATGTATGGTCGTGAAAATGGCATTATAATGCTGTCATTTCCACCGCATACGTCACACAAAATGCAGCCCCTTGATGTGTCAATTTTCGGACCATTTAAGAAATATTGCAGAACGACGTACAATGACTTCATGACCAGGAACCCAGGGAAAATTATAAGCATTTATGATGTGGCTGAATTAACCAAAACTCCATTTTTAAAAGCGTTTTGTTTAGAAAACATTACAAAAGGTTTTAGTACGACAGGAATTTGGCCATACAATACGATGATCTTCGGAGATGACGAGTTTGTGGTCGATGGTGAGTGAATTTTGATTAATTATGAATGATGTAGGTATTTAAAAACGTAATAAATTTCAGATGATTTCGATGAACCTCAGTCCGATATAAACCTACTTTTTGAAATCGTTGTAGAGAGTAATGTCACGCAGCACAGCACAAGAGAACTTACTTCCAGACAAAACCCTGTTAGAGCTATAATGACTCCTGAAGAAGTTCGTCCCATCTCGCGGATTAAAAGAATAGCACAAACCAAAAGAACAGGTAAATCGAGAACTTTTACCTCAACGCCAGAAAAGAATAGGATAGCGTTATCAAAACCAACCTCTACAACGACTAAGCCGCAAAAACAAAACTTAAAGAAAAAAAATTTACCTAAACTAAAAATTACGGAAATTCAATTTTCATCATCCGACAACGATTCTCATGTATCTTACGCTGAATCTGATGATTCGGTTGGCTCACTTGATGAAGAAAAATCAAATGTGGATCCTATTCCGGAAATGCTTCTTATCGACTCTGATGTTCTTGAGAAACGGGCATACGTCCTAGTGAAATTTGCTGTTAAGTGTTCCCTGATATTTTACGTGGGTCAAATAATCGAGGTTGAAGATAATGGGTCCATCATCGTGAGCTTCTTGCGTAAACACGCTACAAGTCAATTATTTGTAGAGCCAAATAAAGAAGACATTTCATTAATTTTAAGAAATGATGTTTATATGAAGCTACCAACACCAGAACATCCTCCGGGAACATCTCGTCAAGGGAAACGATATCATTTTCCTATTGATTTATCAAGATACAATATTAGATAAACGATTTTGGCATTCATTTCAAATGGGTTTGCGACAAAGACTGAATTACAAACAAACATTAATTTTATTTTCATTTTAAGCTATATTGAAAGTTTTTATTTAATTATGTTATGTTTTTATTTAACATTTTATTGAATAAATGTTCAGTTTTTTATATAATTTTTAAACAAATGCTTTTGATATTTCTGATTTTATAGTATTACTTATAATTTAGTCAAAAGTAGTTACTTTGACGAATGTGCCCCTTTGCTTGGCAAAAGTACCCCGGGTCGGGGCACTTTCATCTTTTTGAGGACCTCAGACAAAAAATAAAATAATGGGATTTGTAATACAAAAACAAAATCGCCAAATTAATCATTTTTTTTTAGCAAATATGTGAGTAGTTATTACCGCTTACAGATTTAAAAAAATATCAAGAATTACTTTTTTACAGACATTTGTAGTAAAAAGTGGCGAATCTGCCCCACTCTACTACATAGAATAATTTTTTTTTTAACTTTATCTGTTTTTTTATATTATGTGTCATTCTATTGTTTATGTATGGATGTGTGAAAAAACTGTGCCGAAAAATCGTTGAATATGTAAATCATCGATAATACGCGTTCGCCGAATTTCCTGCGGCAAGCAGTCGCGCCGAAAAATTGTCGGATATGTAAATCCACCTTTATCGTTTATTTAGATTGTCTTCGGCATTTTGCCGAAAATGCATAAATAAATACGGACATTTTAGTTAACTATACAATTTCCACTGATTTATGTTTCCATTCTCTTTTCTTATCGAAATTAACGGGGTGTCATTCACAATCTCGAAAGAAATGAGCCCTACTTAGTAATGTTCTTGATATGGGTTCTTGCTTCGGAGTTGGTATTGTTTCGCTGCTTGATGATGACAGTAATCCCTTCAGATGTTCCAGGGCTTTAATGCAGCTCTAGAAATTTCGTGTCTTTTTTGAGGAGTTCCGTTTTGTGTAAGTTAACGAAATTAGGTTGTCGACGTTAATTGATTTTAATTTTAGCTTGTCCTCTCTAGTTTTTGTATATATTGGTTAATCCGACGTGGTTTGATCTCAGCCCGTACACTGGTTTTGATGGTTTGTTTATCATAAATTGGTTCCGAATAATGGTATGAAGTTGTTAATGATCGAACGCAGGTTGGCCAAATACTATACTTGTGTCGGCCAAATGTTGGTCTTGTATCTCGATGTTATTTACTTGGTTTGATGTTTTATTTTTTAAAGGGATGTCGATTCCAAGTGATATTGTGATCATATTCCTCTTTCGGTCGATTACAGTTTCTTTCCTTAGAGTATTATCGCCGATTATTCCATCAAATGTGGTGAATCGAGGTAAAACAAAAAAATCGTTTATGATGTGATTACCGAATTTGTTGCAAATGGGTACGGTGATTTTATAAAGAATGTAATTTTTAGAGGTTGTTTGTCTTTAGCTAGTTCCTTTCTGATAAAATTTTTTTTGGCCCCTGTGTCGATGAGGAACTTTAAAATTTTGTTGTTTTGCCATACGTATTCTAAGTATGGTATGCTTGAGAGGCTTCTTTCGTAAAATTTAATTCAAATTCTTCCTCGGCTTCTGCTTCCTCTTCTAATTCAACATTTTCTTCAACGTACTCTTCGTAGGGGTAGGAGTTATAATCATGTTGATAAGAACCGTCATTGTATCTGCACTGTAGTTTTGCGTTTTAACCTTATTGATTAATAAGGATAGTTGGTGGTTCACCGTGGCATACAATTCATCGAAAAGCGTCTTTTTATAGCACTCCATTTTTCGTCAAAAATATTGTAGGATGAGGGGGCCACATCCGCCGCTCCTTTAATTTTTACCGTATATATTGCAATATAGCCCTATATACGGGTTAATCCTTCACGATCTCATAACCTCTCAAGATATTCTCTACACTGTAAATCTACCACACATACATAGTGTAATGGATATGCTGTAGAAGATAACAGAAAATTTTCAGCAGAAAAAATGTGTTTTGCTATTCATCGCTAGAGGCATCATTATCACAAAAATGAAATTTTTTCTGCTGGTATTTTTTTAAACCAGTAGAAAATTTTTGATATTTTTATGCAAATTAAAAATTCTTAGCAGAAAGTTTTATGAAAAATCAGAGAATTTATGAAAAAGAAGAGAAAATGTATGTTTAAACGTTTTGAAGCGATGAAAGTTAATTTTCTTTAAAAAACGATTTGCGAATGTATAGTGTAAGCACTCACAAAACATAATTAAATTATCATAATCATCATTATGCAAACACAGGGCAACATCAAAAAATGGCCATTGTTGCAAGCACTCCATACATTTCTGAAGTCATTTTAATGTGAAATGTTTTCAGTTTTTTAACAAAAGTGTTAGAAAAACCCCTCTAGTTACAGGGGGGTTTTTCTAACACTTTTGTTAAAAAACTTAAAAATTTCACATTAAAATGACTTCAGAAATGTATGGAGTGCTTGCAACAATGGCCATTTTTTTATGTTGCCCTGTGTTTGCATAATGATGATTATGATAATTTAATTATGTTTTGTGAG
This sequence comes from Nephrotoma appendiculata, assembly GCA_947310385.1. Classification (NCBI taxonomy): domain Eukaryota; kingdom Metazoa; phylum Arthropoda; class Insecta; order Diptera; family Tipulidae; genus Nephrotoma; species Nephrotoma appendiculata. The sequence continues at coordinate 288,646,042 of OX371223.1, forward strand.
TGCTTACACTATACATTCGTAAATCGTTTTTTAAAGAAAATTAACTTTCATCGCTTCAAAACGTTTAAACATACATTTTCTCTTCTTTTTCATAAATTTTCTGATTTTTCATAAAACTTTCTGCTGAGAATTTTTAATTTGCCTAAAAGTATCAAAAATTTTCTGTTGGTAAAAAATATCAGCAGAAAAAAATTCATTTTTGTGATAGTGATGCCTTTAGCGGTGAATAGCAAAACACATTTTTTCTGGTGGAAATTTTCTGCTATCTTATACAGCATGTAATGGATTCCCTTCGAAAATCTGCAGCTCCTTTACACAATCAGGTACTCTTCCGATGTCTCTGAGATGTTGTTCGGTTTTGGGTATCAAGAGTGTTTATCCACATTTTTGTTTTCTAACTGGTCAAGCCTTTTTGCCAGTTTTTTATGTAATTCCATCTGAGCGTTGAGTGCACCAGTTAGTTGTCTCACTGCATCTTGAAGCTGTTCCATTGTTAGATTGACTATTATTTTATTTTTTAGTGTTATAAAAATGCATCGTGTAATTATTGTTGTTAAAAAAAAGTATTTAATTATTATAAATTTTCGTTTTATTGTATTAAGTTAATTTTTGCGAGGTTTTATTAATGTTTTATTATTCGTACATAAACCTTTCTTATAAAATAAACCATTTACATATTTGATCATTTGGCCTAATCTTATGTTGAAAATAATTTGAAACGTTAAACAATGCACACACATTCCACGTTGATGTGATTTCCCAAGGAATGCATGTGGTGTAACTGGCTGACCTGGCTGTATGATGTGCTTAACTTAACGACGCCTTTATATATTTTGGAACAACGAGCAAAGTACAACCGAAACGCCTACTAAAATGTAATTACGAATGTCCTAAATAAAAATATAATTATCCGAATTATTCTGTAGCTTAGCTATATGTAAATTAGATCATAAAATGTTGGGTCTTTTCCATCGTAGATGTATAGTTTTTAGCTTGATGGCATGTGCATCCCAAAATTATACTGACCATTTCGTCACAACCTAACAAAGTTAAACCTTTAAATTGTCATCGGTAATTTTTTTTGTTGGCGTACCATTTTTTTATATTTTTTTTTTAAACAGAGGACAATCAAATAATATTCGAATACAAAAAATATAATGCACCAAACTGCAGGGGTGTCCACTAATTTTTTTTAGGAATCTACTTTTCCAAATAATTATTTTCGCGATCTATTTTTTGATTTCCAAAGTATTGTAAAGGTGTAGACGTGCACTCAAATATGCTGATCATTTTATTCTCCATTTTGAATGGTATTTTCAGTCAAATAAATTACTCGAATTTTACAAAAATCGATCAGTCGATCGCGATCGACCTTATGGCATCTCTGCACTATTACAAACGAAAAATATCGAAAGATGGAAAAAATTTAACTTTTTACATTTTATTAGGTATTTCCGTTGCAGTTCGCCCACTGTTTCTAAGTAATATACCAGATGTTATATGTATAAATATATACCTGAGCATCGATGACATCATATTATATAGGTGCGATAAACATATAATTGTTATGGTTTCTTATAATAATGTACTATTTAGCTGATCTTGGGCAGGACCATAAAAGAAGGAAAAACCATCAAACAAAAATTGTAGTGGCGACGTACGGTAATAACGCTACATATCTTCAAACTAATATCTTTGAATCGAATTTTTTTCATAAACCCGATAAATAAGGAAAATACATGCATGAGTTCATGGAATTCGTGGTCAATTTTTGAACATTACTTGCTACTGGCGAGAAGAAGAAGCAGACAGAGGCATTATTTTAATCTCGTATATCGTGTATGCCGGCTTAAGTCTATCGATTGAGATTCATACATTCTTAACAAAATGTTTCCGAAATCTACGCTGGACCGTAAAGGATCTTCGTAGGTTTGTGGTAATCTGGTTTTTACTTTATCTATTCTGACAAAAACCTGATTGATTTTCTTAATTGTTCTATTAAAGATGTAGGATCGGTTGAAGACGCCGCATCAGATTGGATTACGAATTCTCCTGGAACTCTTAGCGGTTGTACGCAAAAAAGTTCGGCTGGAGTACAACCAAGATCATCAGAATAAATGGGAGTGTATACCTTCAATTTAAAGTGTTTGATCTGGTGTACTAGGACGATTTTAAATAAGGGTGCAAACGTTCCACCATCCCATTTTCCTGAGGGTGGTACGTTGTCGTTTCAATTCTCAGCGAACCTCATAACCCTAGAAACTCTCTGAAAAGATTGCTTTCAAATTGACTTCCCTGCGGTCTGTCGTGATTTCCGATGGAACTCCAAATTTTGAAACGTATGTGTTCACGAAAGCTTACACTATCGTTGATGTTCTCGTATTCGTCAGTGGTATCGCTTTCGGCCAGTGTGTAAACCGGTCGATTATTGTGAGAATGAATGTATTACCGTTAGAAGGAGGTCGATCTAGCCAGTTTTGAACCAGTATCCCGAGTCGACGTTCATACTTGGCCAAAAATACTTCTATGCTATCAATTTTCATGTTCCACGTACTCCTGGGTGCTACAAGCCGTGCAATTTTTCAAAAATACTTCACGCATTGCACTAGGAATGTAAGTTCGATGATTCACACCAAGATGATAATCCTGAAGCAAATTCAGGAATTTGTTCCAGTTTATATTTCGAGCCCATCGACTGTGATGATTTGTTTAGTAAGGTTTTTAGTTGATCGTCTGTATTTTGTAATGAAACTAAATTTTTAGATCAATAGCTGTGTGACAGATAGTTGACAAATGGGTTTCTTCGGTATGTGATATTGTATCAGTTACTACGTTGCTTTAATCTTTAACATATCTTATATCAGTTGTAAATTGTGAAATAAAATTGAGCTGACGGCTTGTGGTCTGTATCTGTAAAATGTTTAATGGCACAATAAATTGCCAGCAACTCTCGGTTAAAAGCAGAATACTTCTGTTCGGTTGTAGAAAGCTTTTTAGAGAAGAGACTAAGAGGCTCCCAATTTTTACCATTGCGTTGTTCTAATACAGCACCTAGAGCAAGCATCAGTGTTGAAGCGTAACGTTCCATGTTCCGTGGGATGTGCACGGAGGGTTGCCTGAGCGAGGGCAACTTTGGTATTATTTAAAGACGCCTCACATACAGGTAGCCATTTGAATGAGTTGTTTTTAGTCACCTTGCCAAGCTTGTTGAGATGATTGAGTATTGGTGCGATTTGTTCGGCTAAGTAAGAGGTGAAGCGATGGTAATAATTAACCATGCCCACGAAACGTTGCCCTTGCCTAATTGAAGTATAGGTTGGGGAAAATATTGTATGGCTGCAATTTGATCTGCAGAAGGTTTAATACCGTCTTTAGTGATTTTGTGGCTGAGGAAATTGTGCTACCTACCAAAATGTCGTCGATGTAGACATAAACGAAATCGAAACCTTTTGTAACCTCGTCCATAAGACGTTGAAAGGTCTGAGTAGCGTTTCAAAGTCCATATGGCATCCTAGTGAACTCAAAGAGCCCAAAAGGCACGGTAATGGCTGTAAAATTCTATTTAAATATCTTAGGATGCCACGGGTATTTGGTGGAAAGCTGGCACAAGATCTATTTTCGAGAAAACAGTGCAACCTCTTAGGCTAAGAGAAAAATTATGAATATGTGGTAACGGATACCTATCAGGTCCGTGATAGCGTTCAATGGGCGGTAATCTCCGTAGAGGCGCCGGTCATTGCTGTGCAACAATAAATGGAAGTATAAATGTTCAACGCAACCCCAAGTCTAAGTTTAGTAATCGCGTGCCGTAAGTACTAATAATGGTACCATTAGCTGTATTTAAACAGTTTTCATCATCTCTGACTAGGTTATTAAAATATATTAATACTACCGAGATTTCTGCACCAGTGTCAATTAAAAAATGAAATGTTGTCTGGAATGATTTTGAAAAATTTTCTTTTCCGAATGACCAACTTTGACATTTTCTTGCTATCTTTCTCAATTTTTTATGGGACCAACAAGTCCAGTCACCACCACGTTGGTGTGATCTAGTGCGCGATCGAAATCCATTGGAACCTGTGCTATTCGATCGTTGCCCTTGATCTTTTCCAGTCAACTATTAAATTTGGAAGTCAGTATAGATCTATAGATTTTTGGAGGCTAGTGAGAGTAATTTCTGAATCCTGTTTATTTGATTTAGGTTGGGATGATATTCCAGTAGCAATTGAATTACAATTGAGATTGGAACGATTAATTTCGAACATTCTATCTACGAATTTAAGTAATTCGTCTATTTCGTCTTGCTTTCTTATTGCAATTATCGATATAATGGAGTCGGATAGTCGACCTAACTGGTGAAAAAATCACCTATGTCAGTAGATTTAAGCACGTTTTCAATTCTACCGTGTTCGAACAATGTACGTCTTCTGATAATCTCATCCCGAACAACTTTATACTTATTGAGTAAAGAATGCTTACGGATTATTCCTGATACGGTAGATATTACATCTATCGGTAAATGAGCAAGCATTTGCTAATCATCATTACCATTTAGGATGCAGCTATTTTACGTGGCGTATATAGTGAAATGAACGTGAGCACTATACAATTTGCCTTGAAAATTCAGCCCTACCATATAGGAACATGTGAAATTTTATCTTAATTGAGTAAGAATTGAGCTAGGTTCCTATTCATTGGCTTCATCCTAGAATTTAATCCAAAAATCGTTTAACAATTTTAATCATGTCAAATTTCATCGTGTTGCGTTAACAAATTGAAACGAAATATTAATATAAAAATAAAAATGTGTTAGTCTCCTCGCACAGCATTCTTGTAATAGGTTCGTTGCGGCCGTAGGTCGTTCTGTGACGATCAATTCTATAAGCAGGTACCGTCTTCAAAACACAAGCAGCTACATTAAGAGTTATCTTTCCGAGTAGGGCTGAAGAATCTACCGTACCAGATAAAAGTTGATGTATGAAATCGATGTCTGCAACAGATCGTCGCTTACTTAGTGGCTTTAAGTTAATGAACTACAAGCGGTCGAGATATGGAGGCAAGTTGTAAATGTCCATCCATGGAAATCCACGCAGAGCAAAGCGTAAAATCTACGTGGTACAACCTCAATTCTTCGTATGTGCGCACTTCATGGTATCGGGACCAAACCTGACTAGCATATTCAAGCAAAGGCCGAACAAATGGCATATAAATAGCCCTCATAACATAAGGATTCAAAATCATTGGCATAACGGAAATTAACGAGTTTTTGATCACGAAATCGACAACCGTTGATGAATAATACGAAAAAAAGATGACTCCCTTGCGGTACCCCGGAAGTAGTTATAAAAGGAGCAGATATTGATGACCTGAAGATCATCTGATACCTGCGTTCCCTCAGCTAAGAGTAAAACAAAATCATCTTTTGGGAAACCCTGCCAAATGCCTAGCTGAAATCCGTGGTAATAACATCAATTTCGTTTCCATAACGTTCAAAGTATGAGCTACAAATTCGGTTAAACTGGTTGTAGTAGATCGTCCTCTAAGAAAGCCATGCAGATTCAATGAAAATAATGTTTTACATTGAAAGTAAAGGGAGTCATATACAATACTTTCAAATAACTTGGGGATACAGGACAATTTCGCAATTGGCCTATAATTGGAGACATCTAATTTACATCCCTTCTTATGGGTTGGAATTATAAAAGTCTTTCCATATTGATGGGAATATTCCGTGCGAGTTCCAATTTTGTAATACCGTTGAGACTATAGCTGAAGTTACCGTCAGCACAGTTTTTTAAAACGATAGAAAGCAAACCATCGGAGCCAGCGGAAAAATCTTATTTATTATGGCATTGATGGGAGTGTGTGTGTGTGTTGGATGGAAATGAGTTTCTTAAATGATTTTCGGAAGAGTTCTGGAATATGGCTACCAAAGGTGGAACTCGGTTATTTCTTAAACGATTATAATGCAATTTTGTATGTTGGATGGAAATGGGATTCCTAAATTATTTATTCAAAAATTGTGGAATATAGCGGGTTCTTTCTGACTGAGTCCCGTTCCAGGTGGCCATATTTTAGAATTTCTTTCAAAAATCATTTAAGAATCCCATTTTCATCCAGCATACAAAATCCCATCAAAATCGGTTAAGAATTGGTCGACTGCTGTCCCAAATGGCCTAATTCCAGAACTTCTTCCAAAATCCATTTAAGAATTCCTAGTCGAGCTCCGGTCCAGGTGGCCATATTCCAGAATTTTTTCCAAAAATCATTTAAGAATCCTATTTGCTTCCAGCATACCCAATCTCACCAAAATCAAATAAGAATTGGTCAGTTCCATCCCAAGTGGTATAATTAAAGAACTTCTTTCAAAATCCATTTAAGGATCTTATTTCCATCCAACATAACCAATCCCATCATAATCGGTTAAGAATTGGCCGACTTCCGTCTCAAGTGGCCTAATTCCAGAACTTGTTCCAAAATCCATTTGAGAATCCCTAGTCGAGTTCCGGTTGATGATTTTCTTAAATATCTGTTTAAATAGATCTGTGAAATTTATGTTGGAATTTTGATTTGTTCTATTTATTGATTGCAAAGCGAAATAAGGATCCAAATTGCATTTGTAATAGACAACAGTACGGTTAATTTTTGGTAGAAAGTAACGCATTTTGCTTAAGAATTTAGATAGGTCCTACATTGATATCGGAGACCCATTTATAAGTAGTTTTTCTGTCCCTATCATGGTTAAGTTTAAGAAATTCAGAACCTGTATATTTTGGTTCGGGTTATTGATTTATTGAATTTACAGAATGGAGTATATTTTGATTCAACATATGTATTGAGTTCAAGAAATGTTACATACATTAAAACAAAGAAAAACTTCAGAGCACGATTTTTACCACGCTTACTCGTAGTAAACTGTGGAACCTGTTTTACAAACTGACGTGCAGAACTTAGGTTCCACATTTTTAAATTCTTCTACCAAAATGTGGGACCTGTATAGTAGTAGTATACTTTTCAAGGCTATTGCTTATACCGAATTATACAGAATGAAATTAGGTTCCACACATATATTTTGTTCAGGCAAACTTTATCTAAATTGAAACGCAGCGCGAAAATAGTAACAGAATGTGCATGATTTTGTCCTAATTGAAATATACAATCAAGCATGAAGGTTTTATTTACCTATGTATTCGTTAAACCTGAAAATCTATTGAACTGAAAATTTCACTCGTAAAACTGATGTTTTGAAAAACATGTTTGAAATTTTGAAGGGTATTAGAGAGGGAGAGAGAGAGAGAGAGAGAGATTTTTGATATGTTGTGGGCGTAAAAATTTAAAGATGAATCGATTTTTCTAACTTAATATCAATTAAGCCTGTGTTTGGTGTGTATGTATAGCGAGAGACTTTAAACGTCTTACATACAACATAATACCATATAACATAAATTGGATAGAGAAGTAAAAGCTGATTTTAAATAATAAAAAACAAAAAGAAAACTAAAAAACCGCGACACGGTGTATGCATCTACTTGTTGGTTTGTTTTTATTTTGTGTAGTTTATTCAGCTTTACACTTTATTTATGTTAGTTGTTGTTTCAGTTTTATTCGAACCTTCATCACTGTTACAAGTGGATTGTAAGACATAGTGGCTAAAAAACGAAATAAGTTCGCGGTTTAAAAGAAAATCCAAAAGACATTAAAGTTTTGTGTATCAAGTGTATATTGTATAGTAGATCGTGTTTGTGTGTGCTTTATAAAAAAACCTTGTGAAGTGGATCTATATAGAATCTTTTTGTGATCTTAGAACAACAAAAAGTCTTGTCTTACAGAATTTTTAATTGAAAATCTATACCTGTTTCATTTTGTGTTGTTCTTGCGAAATGTAATCAAACTTAAACGGTAAAAATTATAAGAAACAACTTTTTTCTTGTGTCTTGCACATTTAACAACTTGATCTTCAAACATCGAACCAAAATCGTATCTTGGTTGAATTTTTCATTTTAATTTCTTATTTTGGTTTGAGAATTTGTTATTTTTTTTCGTATTTCTTGAATGAATATATGGAAGTAAAATAGTTTTTTACCGTTTTATGTATAATGTACACACATTGAATTACACATTCAATGAGGAAGTTTCTTGTATTTTATAAAACATTTCTTTTTGATTGATTGATTTTCCTTATTCGACCATCGTAACGCGTATAAGAAGTTGCTGAACCGTTAATTAAAGTTATTTGTTGTTGTTCGATTTTAGACTATGTAATAGTTCCTTTCATTCAACTAAAACTACATATATAATAAAATAATTTTAATTAGCTGTAATTGCGATATCATCTTGAAGGTAGTACCCTGCACTACCTTTTTCGCTAAATCGCGTAGAAAGTTTCTGTGTTAATTACAAAAAAGTGTTTCTTATAACTTTTACAAATTAAGACATATATTTTATGTTCTCAAGTGTGTAAGACTAGATTTTTTTTAATGTGCTTTTCGTGTACTTACGTTTAGGGGACGGTAAAATTGTTGTAATTACAAAAATTTATATCCATAATGGAAAGTGCTACGAGTAATAAAAAAGCGACCGGAATGCAGAAATTCTATACAAAATTTATACATAAAATCGAAGATTTTCCACCCAAACTAAAACTACACAAGCACAAGGATAAATATAGTGTGTCAAAAGATGTATTGTCCTCGTCACAAACCGATAATATTTCGGTGAGCAGTTTCGAAATACAAATTCCTGTGGAAAATTTGCCGCAAACAATTCAACCACCACCGCGAACCAAGAAACGAAATCAAAACAAAATTGTAATTCCGATAAATTTGGTGGAAGATTCGCACGATGAGGTCGATAATGTGGTGGCGGTCGGGCCGAAAAGTCTGTCACTCGAGGATGAAATATTCGAGGAACTGGAGAAGGTGGCGCACGACGAAGCCAAACTAAATGAAGTGCTAAAAAATTTCGATAAAATTTTGATCGATTTTAATTGTCAGCGAAAATTATCCATTAGTCCGGTAAACGAGCCACAACCTAAAATTGTTGCCGCGCCTATCCTAAAAAAATTACAAAAATCGAAAACTTGTAGCATTATCGAGTCACGCTGTATACTAAAAGATGCTTGCAATGCATCGAACTCAGCCACCAATCAAATCGAGCACAAAATTTCGGATTCGATTAAAAACGGTTACAACTACTTGCAGGTGACCAAAAGTCTGTGGAATTTACAGGATTTAGAGAATTTCTCGAAATCCGGTAAGAAACCCGATTTTAAGCTGGACGAGAAAATAACACAAAAATTAAATCAACAGCTGAGTAAAATGAACAAAGTGAAGAGTCAACTTCCGCGTGCCAAAAGTGTTTGGGATATTCGTACAAATACCGGAATTCCGACACTAACACGAACCGTTTCGAATAGCAAAATCCCAATAAAATTGTCACCATCACGTAGCTCAAGTTTTATTAATAACAGTAATTTAAATTTATCGGTTGCACAGCCGAATAAAGATAAGAAACCGTTATCTGCCGTCTCACCCAATACGGCAAAATCGACCACCTCTATAAATAAAGTTGGATTGGGGTCGAAAAAATTATCTTTAAAACCGGCCACTAGTGAATTAGTGCTTAATAATAATCGAGGCAGTAGACTTCAGTTAGCACCACAAAAATCTTGCACTCCCCTAGCATCCACCGCTAAGGGTAAGGAAATTTTACGAAAAACTGAATCCCTTCACACCAAATCAAAATCAACCGTAAATTTAGCATCCGCTAAGATGGCGGTTAAACCGAGCACCATAAAAAAAGAATTGCCACCTGTGATTAGGCCGACTGTTAAAAAATCGGCCACCTCGACAAATTTGCGACCCACAAATCGGGTGCTTAGCGAGCCCCAGCAAAAACCCAAGGATTACGCGATTTTAATTGTGAATAAAACGAATATAACGAAACCAGTAAATAAAACTAAGCCACCACCACCACCATTAGCCGCCCCTCGAACTATTATACCATCCGGGAAACCGATAAAAGCAAAAACCACTTTAGTTGAATCGATTAAACCGGTGAAACAACTCACCCCCACAACTAAAACAGCGAATTACAATACGACCGTCCTAATAGACACAAGTGATAAATGCGAATATCAAAGTGATTGTAGTGATGATTCGGGTCACATTTCGAACGAAAGTGATGACTTACTTAAAAATCCCATTGTGGTTAAAACTGGGAAAATTAGTGAAAAATTAATTGAAAAATTTGAAAAATCTGATGGCACAATAAAAATGATGTCGAAACCAGTACAGAAGGCGGCCAAGAAGAATGTTGGTGTGGTTGCGCCAACATCAAAGTGTGCACCCAATAAGGTAATTATTTTTAGAGATGTAATTGTTCCGAATGATTCATAATAAGAAAATCTATGTGTAGTCTGTGTCGCCTTCTTAATTTTCCGATTCAATGGGATTTGTCGAACTAGAAACGATGACAGGTTTAATTTTTAAATAATATGTTATTATTTCAATGCCATCTACCTACCTACCTACCTAACGATGACTTAGTTAACTATGTAACAGGTGCCGACGAACTTTTAAGTGCGCAGAGTCAATTTCTTATACATACTATATATAGTTTGTCATTTCCGGTTCTCTTGCGGCCATTTCGTTGTGTATCATTCGATACCATTGTTTTGTGATTGCGTCTTCGCAATGTCAGTGGAATTTGAAACGTGCGCTGTCATCATGAAACGAAATAAAAAAATTGTGTTAGAGCTGTACGATTATGTGTGCGCATAAATTTGCATACGTATGTATACGATATATTTTCTGTATGGTGATCTGATGTCTTTTGTTTTGTGTGATAACAAGATGTCTGTGCTAATTTGCTTATGCTGTGTGCAATAACCTTATATACTCGAAGAGGAATACAATTAGTTACGGTACGGTCAAAACTTTTAACATTGATGCGTACGTAATGATCGAAATGGCATTGACTTTTCATATGTTTGGAATAAAATGTTGCAAATTTTTTTTCTTAAATTTCTTAAAACCGTTAAATCAATATTTAAGTAACATTATTTTAAGTGATCGATGATTAATAGCAATTTAATTTGGCGATTATATACTTTCTAGCAGTTGTATTTGTTTATAAATGTGGGATTAATTGCGGTTCTATCGAAAACTATTATTCGAAAGCTTGATCAATTAAATGGAATTTAGTTGGCCTATTATATTGGTGAATTATTGCAACTGCAAACTGATCATTTTATGATCATTTATCATAAAATTTTATTTAACGATCACTTATTGATCGATTCAATTTTACATATAGTGATCTGAAGTTAAACAATTTAGTCGATCGCTCATATGGGCCAGAACAGATTTAATGAGGAACATTTATGATCAATATTGTTTGTTTACTAAATACCTATGTACTTGTTGTTTAACACATATTCGATCTATGTTTTAAAATTTTTTGATCTATCATGATGATATAGTATTATTTGGTTACGGTCGAGTAATTTTTTGTTTAAATTTTTTTCGATACTAATGGAATAGTTTTATTGAAATTGATCAATTATTTGTAGCAATAATTTTACATATATGTAATTAATTTATCGTTTATTGAGATTATATTAAGAAAAATTTATTCAAGATCACTAACGATCGATTAGTTTTTACATGTTGTTTTATCAGTTTGTGATTTGAAAATAGTTTTCTTGTGACTAACGTAATTTGAACAAATTTTAAATTTGTAATTTAAAATGGTATAATTTTAGAGATTTTTTAATCACAGACATCCAAGATCGCCAATATTTATTGTATTTTTATTAATTGCTTACAACATTTTTTGATTTTTCTGACTTTTAATTATTCGATCGTCGACATGTTAGAATTTCGTACTAGGAAGTTTTTGATCAATAGTGATGGAACTATTCATTTACAAATCGCGCTTTTAATAAACTAATCCAGTATCGATCACAGGTAGATTCAAATAATTTATTTATCTTTTTTGTGCATCCGGATAATTATAATTTGTAATTAGATAATTGCTCATCAATTATCTAATGTTTATTTACACTGTACTATTATTCCAATCTTTGGTGTTAATCTTAGACATTTTGTAATCAGTTTCCCCATTAAGTTTTAATGAGAAACAATTTTGATCAATATTGATCGTGGTAAATCTTGTTCATCGACTGCATATACATTTAAACGATCGTTTGATATGTTTATACATTCCCAATCTTTCTTAATGGTGTAATGTATTATTTGATTGCGATTAAGAAGTTGTTTGATCAAAGATATCGAAGATCACCTAAATTCATTGTATTTTGTTAGTTTATGTGATCACACTTTTTTCATGAGTTTGACTAAAGGACCTTATTTTTATTTTTATTTTATTCGATCATTGATAATTTCTCAATTTGTTAGGTTCAAATAATTTTACAAAGTGACCTAAAGTTAATTTGTTTCATAATTAGACCACTGTCAATTTGGATCGATGTTATTTACTATAAAATAATACATCATTCCATCGATCGTGCAGATTTAAACGATCACAAATTATTTATTTAAAATTTCAATTTTTCAAAGGCGATCATTCAATATGAGTTCGAACAATTTATTCAAGATCACTAACGATCGATTAGATTTTGCAAGTTTTATCAGTTTTTGATTTGAAAATAGTTTTCTAGTTAGTAGCTAGAAATTTTTTGATCAAAATTATCCAAGATCGCCTATATATTTATTGTATTTTTGTAAATTTGTGATCACAACTAAGAATTTCATATATTTCAAATCGAATTTAATGATTGCACTCGGAAGGCTCTTTCCTTGATTGAATCGTGCTTTTAAGTTAGCTAAAGACCGATCACCGATTTAGATTAAAATTAGTTAACAAAACGACCTTTCTGACGATCTAGCGGGTTGATTTGGGTTCTAATTGTATTTATTCTTAATTTTTAATTACTGGATCATCGATAATTTCTTAATTTACTCGTATATCTTACAATATTGTCCTCAAGAAGCTAAGAAGTCCACAAATCGCTATTTTAAATTAGTTAAAGATCGATCGCAGGTAGATTCAAATAATTTTGTAAAGTGATCTGAAGCTAAAATTGTCTTACTGTCAACTTGGATTGATGTTATATTCGGGTAATTTCAATCTTTGGTGCTAATATTTGAAATTTTGTAACTAGTGTACCCCCAATAAATTCTAATGAGAAATAGTTTTGACCAATATTGATCGTGGTAAACCTAGATCGACTTTTAAACGAGCGGAATTTAAACAATTGTTTGAAACTTTCACACCTGCTTGATCTATCATAATGGAGTAGTATATTTTTTGGTTGAGACTGAGAACTTGTTTGATCAAAAATATCGTAGATCGCCTATATTTATTGTATTTTTGTTGATTGATCACAATAATTTTTTTTTGATGAGCTTGAAGGGATTTTATTTTTATTTTTTATTATTCAATCGTTGATAATTTCTCAATTTCTACTCGGAAGGAATTTTGATCAATAAAGGTAGTACTATTCATTCACGAATCGTGTTTTCAAATTAGTTAAAGATCTATTACAGGTAGATTCAAATAATTTTACAAAGTGAGCTAAAGGTAAATTGTTTTGATTGAATCGTGCTTTTAAGTTAGCTAAAGACCGATCACTGGTTTAGATTAAAATAATTTAACAAAGCGACCTTAACTTATAATTATATATTACATTTAAATCATTGTCAACTGTTTAAGTTCATACTCGATCATTTTGGAGCGATGAAATTTATTTCTAAATAATAATTTTTTCCGTCGATCGTGCAGATTAAATTTGTCAATTAATATCGATCGCATGTTTATTAAATTATTTATTTATATTGAATCTTTCAATATGTTGCTTTATATCACATTTTAATTAGAAGATCGATCCTAGGCAATAGCTTTAATGAATTGTTCTAATTAATGATCGGTCATTTATGAAATTTATTAAAGATCAATAATGATCGATTAAATGTTCAAATTTTTGTCTAATGTTTTGATAGGTAATTTAGCGGTAATTTTGATTTAGCGATCGTTGAAATTTAAAATAATTTTTACAATTATAATCGATCGCTTATTTGTATATAAATTTCGGCGATATTATCGCTATATCAGTTGATCGGACAAATGTATTTTGTAAATATATTTGTTTGCAGATTTTTCTTGAGTATCCTATCTAGACGATCAATTAAACGATCACTAGGCGATTATCTGGCCAATATTGAGATATAATTGTTCAATTAAATCTAACATATTCTCGAAAAAGGATTTAGTAATATGAGAAGGTTAAAAATTTCGAGAAAATTAATCGAAAATAATTCACCGAAAACAGCGATATTGCAAAAATCAAGTTCATCGAAAAATTCTTGAAAATCCAATTAATATCAAATTAATTTTTGTAGAAATACACTTTAATCAAATATCAAAACAAAATTGCAGTGAATGAAATGCATAGTCAAGCAGCAAATAGTAACTCGACAGTATTAACTCGAAATGGTTAAGGTCAGTCCGCTCAAGGAAAATTATTTTTAAAAGCTAATTAGCAAAAACGAGGCGACCGTCATACTCTAATGCGAAACTCATGTAAATTACGGTTTAATTTACTGATCTATACAAATTTTCAGTAGGCGATAGTGAACCATGGTTCTGTGGACCCATGTTAAAATGTTGACCGACCATTTATTGATCATGATACATTCGTTAATCAGAAGTGACCACTTTCATCTGTTTGCGCCTAAATGACCTTATATATATTTACCGAAGTTGAACTTATTTATTTTTCTCATATCTGGTACTACTCAAATTATATTACTAAGTTTAAGTTCATGGAGCTAAACTTCCATCAAAGTCAAAATTTGATACTATTGTGCAATTTTCTACGGAAGCAGAATCTTAGTTTATTTTTTCATTTGAGCCAAATATATAATCGTTACTGAGATTCTATCCGAGTTAGTTTTTGAAACCCGAAGACTGTGTTCCTGAGAAAGTCTTTTTACTGGAAGAATTAAAAACTCGAGTTCATTGAGTTAAACCTGGAATAAATACAAATACTTCGGCACAATGGCCTCCGAGAATACCAGTCTGAAAATGGAAGGAATTCCGGTCAAAAAGTAGATGAAGTTATACGCCAGACTTTTTTGACTCTGATTCTTTTTAGGATTTTTGAATGGTTTATAAATCCCTTTATTTTTAGGAAATCCCGGTTTGAATTTTTAAAATTTGACTTATGGGAAAATGGGACTCTTAAATAAATAAAAATAATGGATTTTTTGACAAAATTCAAAAAATGAGTTTGCGATAAACTTTTAGAAAATGTCTAATAGGGATGGAATTTGGCCACTTCTAAACCGATTATGTTGAAATTCTACACGTTCGATGGAAATGGATTTCTAAAATGGTTTTTTGATAAAGTTCTGAAATATGGCCATCGCTATGGTACTATGCCGTTTTTTAACCGATTTAGTTGAAATTCGACATATGGGTTCTAAAAAAGATTAAAAAAATGGGTTTTGATAAAGTTTGGGAATAAGGCGGACAGGGATGAAATCTGGCCATTTCTTAACCGATTATGTCCAAAAACGACATGTGGGATCTAAATGGGATTTTAAAATGATGTTTGATAAAGTTATGGAATAGTGTCATTAGGGATGGAACTAGGCCATTTCTTAAACGATTAGGATGAAATTCGTCACGTGCGATGGAAATGGGGTTGAAATGTTGTAAGTACAAAACTTTGTAATTACAAAATCTTAGTAAACCTAGTAAATTTTTGGGCAAGATATCTTGTTTTTATGTTAAAATATTATTAGTCCGGCCGGCCCGAATTAATAAAAATATTTATTTCAAAATCATGACTTTAGAACTGGAAGAAAAGAAAACCCGGATTTCGTAGCACACCCGTATAATAAATGTACATACAGTAATTTTTTTGAACGCTCAAAATCGAGTCTGTTTCTAATCGGTGAATGTACAAAAGACCAGTTAGAAAATAATCTTTCTGTTGAAGCAGATGAAACAGGAACTTTCATTAATTTCACTGCAAGATTAGCCAGCGAGTTGTTGATGTGTTTTCGTCATGTTCCAAAATACAACCGAGTCAGTGATTTGTTAAATTTTTAATATTCTAAAAATTCCTTTATTTTCTTGGAATTTGTTCAAGCTAGATATGCCTTCAGAACCATTTGCATTTATTTAAAAATTCCGACATATTCCAACCGCATTTGGGTTAATCTCTGTTTAGCTTCGTCCTGAAATTCCCAATGCAGATAGTATGCACATTTGGCATACAAATTGCAAGCCAATTCTCGTCTTCTTTCTAAATTAGTTTGATGGTTTTTCAATACCGATAAAACTTATCTGTTCAGGTCTGCATTCATTATAGCTTTTGCGAGAAAATTTCCAGTATGGCTGTTACAATTACTATGCCAAATGTCCACATCTTTACCCATTTTTACCATAGAAGCTGCGTTATCTGACACGACAGCATAAAAGTTTGTATTATATTGACTTTTTGCCAAAAGAATTGATTCATTCGCAATGGTTGTCAATTTTGCTGCGCTTTCCGACACCGAAGTTACATCCCATGCATCTAAAAAACTTTAGATTTTCCAATACTGTGTATCATTGACACAACTAGCTTGCTGTTGTTAGTTGTATTATTCCAACCATCTATCATTAGAACGGAATAATTTTCCATTATTTCTGAACATATTTTGATACAACGTTGGAATTTTGTTTCCAACACTGTTGAGGAAAGTGCCTTTCGTTCTGACAATTTCGGTGAATAGGCCGGAAGACTTTAGGTAAATTTTTTATAAAGTTTTTGAAGTGATCCGATTCAATAACATTAAATGAAATGTTACTACACTAACTTTATCAAAGAACGATGATAACTTGGACCTTGGTCTATTTGATAATTCTGAAACAAAACTTGATGACGTAAATGGTATAGAAGAAGCAGACAATGAAGGTCACGAGGTAGATGTTGAACTAAATTCCGAGCAACAAGCTATTTTATTCTACATTTATTGGATTAGTAACAACTTCGATTACCGTTTCTTCATGTGGCTCGACGTAAGATGAATCTTTGGATTCTGAAGACAAATATGAAATCTGTAACCAGAAATCCATATTCATAAAGTCTCTTTAAAAAAATTATTAAAAACTTACGATAAATTTTGGTTAACTTACTTTTCGGTATAGCTTCCAGTATTTGTGATGGTTGTTACGGAAGGTATTCTAAAATATATAATTTAAAATTACCTGTGGGCTTTCAATCGCGAAGCTGCAGTATTTTTCAAAGTTTTCTTTGCAAATGTAACAATATGCGCTCCATTTATGTTTATCAGAATTTTTCACTAGTTGGAATTGCAACTCCTCAAGATTCCAATTTTTATTTCGACCCATTTTTTATATTTGTATTACTACTTATGTATTTAATTTAATTATTAGAAATTCACTTAGTTGATTTTATAGTACACGACTACACGATATTATTTTAAATTTAAACTGTTATATCAACAAAACACCAAAAATTTAATACAGTTTTTTATTCAAGGTATTCGCGTTTGACAGTTTAACTTAACCTTACTTTGGAAGAAATCATATGTATAATGAACAAAATGTTAAAGTTTTTATGACGTTTTTGAGAAGATTGAGTAGAGAATACAAACAAATAAAAAGTTAAAAATAAAACATAACAGTTAAAAAAAAATCTCTTTTACATCATTTTCTGTGACAGCAAAATTTTGATCCCGGATCAATAATATGACGTCATTTTTGATGCAATATGGCTTCTTTGTTCACATTTTTTGCCTTTTTATTTTTTGATCCCGGATCAATTAAAAAATCCAAAATTTGGATTTGTTGGATTTTTTAATTGATTCAGGATCAAAAAATAAAAAGATAATAAATGTAAACAAAGAAGCCTTGTTGGTTCAAAAATGACGTCATATTATTGATCCGGGATCAATATTTTGCTGTCACAGAAAATGATATTAGATTACATAGATTACGCCAAATTTACATAGATGACATAAATTACATAGATTATATGGAAATGTAATCTATCTTAGATTACGCTCAAAGGAAGAACCGTAAAAAAACCCGATTCGTGTGCAACAACGTGTGCAAATTATCAAATTTTATTTTTTCAAAATTGGTGTTCCGTTCAAGAAACGTTCCGTGCATTACGTGATGTTTATTATCGCCACAACCGTACTGCCGAGTGCCTATTCGATGGTTAGTGGCTAAATTCGAGCTAACCGGTTCGATAAATAATCAGCTACAAACAACGTTGTTATGCGTGAAAGTGTAGAAGAAAACCCGAGGCAGTCAATTTCTCGTCGTTCATAAGACCTTAGATTTTCTACGACTTGGCGAATTTTGCGTCCCGACTGGGATTTGCTAAATTTTCTAAGATTTTTCCTGAAACTTAAAAATTGTTTAATGACCTAAGGTACATTCCAAAGGACATTCTAAGTCATTCTATACGATTTTATAATGGGTCTAACAGAGATTTAAATTATGATTTTTTTGATGTTCCTTTCCCAGCATTTAGCATGAACTTCAGAGATAATACACATAAAGGCACTAATATCACTGAAGTGTATGCTAAGTATTTAGAAAATATTTATAATGACTTTGGATTGTACCTAAGACCTACTAAAAAACAAATTTTTAAATTTCATGGAACACCCTAATTGATAGGCGGATGCAATATTTAGGTCAAACAATGTTATGTCGATTTTCATTGAAGAAAAAATAGTACCCTATGGTACTCGAACTGCTGTCAAAATGTTTCATTGAAAAAAATATTACCACGAGGCTAATATTTTCTTAGTCCCGCGGTAATTTTCTATACTCAAGGTTTTTTGGTGGAGTATACGATTTTGTAGTTGTTATAAATCTATTCGCCAATTTTTTTTCTGTCATTTGTCAAAATATGTGGCGCGTTGGTAATTTGATTAGTGAAATTATAAAAATCAAATATAAATAATAAAGTAAAAATTAGAGAGTAGTAGAGTAGTACATTTTTGTTCCATTGAAATAAAATGGGAGTAAAAAATGAGGGTAACATTTTGGGAGTGAGAAAAAATCAATGAAAATCGACATTAGAATCGTTAGCTTCTCGATTACTCCGTTCATTTAATAGAAGATTACCAATCCTAGAGAAATGTCTTTTTGGTATAAAGTTGTGGTCAGTTTCGAAGTCTTTTGTTCCCAGTCATCGACTAGTTCCCAGCTATCAGGTATATCCTAAGTTCACAATAAGTTTTTTTTTAAATTCATTACCAACTTTATTTTTATTATAAATACAATACTAGAACAACATTGTTAAAACTAAGAAAATTTATATGGTAAGATAAATGAACCATTGGATCAAATAGATCACGTGACTGGTCCCCTGATTCTAAATTTTGTTAAAATATTTAACTCCTTAAAAAATAAAAACATTTTAATTTTTCAATTTTATTTATTCTTAATTTACTACACATGAATATATTTAAAACCTCCTAAAATTCTACAATTAAAAAAAAAAAAAATTCTAAGTTTGAGCCTAAGGCTAAAAATTTAAACATCGAAGATGGGGTTATGAAATTTTGCTAAATGAAAAATTTGCTGTCAGTAAAAATAAAAGCGAGAAAAAATAGATTTTACTGGTTATGTACGAAACAAAAAATGTTGTCAGTAAAATTTTACTGAGAGAATAGTTGTGATGGTGTTAGTGTACTGCCATAACGTTGCTTTGAAAAATGTAAACTGGAGTATTTTTTATGGCAGTACTGTTCACACATCTACAAAAAATGTAAGTAAAGATAAGAAATTTTTCTCAACTCGTACAAAATAAGTCGTTCGCCATTTTTATAGTCAAATGTCGTTTTTTTTTCGTGTTGAAATTTGTTAACGTTAGTAGTTTTTGTGGTACATAAAAATTAAAATTTTAAAATATATATTTAAAAATAAAGAATGGAAATGTACGAAAATGTACAAATTATGCCAAAATGAAAAACCATAAGATTTTACTATAAAAATGAAATAAAAAATATTTCTCTTCTCTGTCACTCTTATGGAATTTTAAAAATTTTTTGTTTTGCGTAAAAATTACTGTCAGTAAATTTTTTCCATGGCATTAAGGCTTAATGCCTAAATAAAATAGCTTAAGCCTACTGATTTATTTTGGGCTAGAGTACTTGTATTTATATAGACCTAAAAATAAAAAAGTTTAGGCCCAACAATTGATTTTCAGCGCACCAACGTGTTTTGGTTCTCTCGTTTACCGTATAATAAAGGCTCTAAAACAGTACCCTGTGACACTTCCACATTAATCGGTAACTCTTCACTTATTTGACGATTTACTCTTACCAATTGCGTTCGCCCATTCAAGTATGAGTGGAACTAATCCCGGTTTATCCCTTTGAATCCACAACAATATAGCTTTTTTAATAGAGTGCTATGTTGAACTCTATCAAAAGCCTTATCTATAAATAGGGTTGATACTTTGAACCTTTTATCAATATATTCAGTTACTTGTTCTAGGAAGGACACAATAGCTTATTTTTCCTAAAACCATATTGGTCAGGTGAGAGAAAATCTCTTTTGTCTAGGAATGAAATAATTCTACTTTTTTTAGTTTTTTCAAATATTTTCGAGAATACAGAAAGTAGTGAGATTAGTCGATAGTTGTTCATACTTATTTTCTCATTATTTTTAAAGATCGGAACAACTAAGGCTTTCTTTAACGATGCGCAGGAAAAAATCCAGTTACTAAGCTTAAATTAAAGATAAAATATCGATTAAAAACCAGGACATTTTTTTAACAACTTTATTGAAAATACCATCCAAACCTTGAATTGTTGAATTATTTTTTAGCGAGAGAATGGTAAAATACAGGTCTCCAGATGAAATTTCCGAAAAAACGCAACTATCAAGATTGGTAATATCGACATATTAATCTATTTTTGTCTATTTCTTCCATGAGGAGAGTAGTAGCATTTGTGACTATTTGCACTGAACCAATTGTTATGCAACCTCGTGATCAATGATTTCTTTAATTTCAACTGTCCGTCACTACCATTGTTGTTGAGCTCTTGAGAATAAGACCTTTTTTGGCTATGTTAAAGGCAGTTCCTGATAATTTAATTTCGATTAAACAGTGATCTGAAATTTTTAAGTTTAATACACTGTAAGAAACTACAGGACAATACCTTTGATCAAATCTATTCAGTACATTATCAATAGTATTTGTAATTCGTGTTGGTTCCTATATGTTCCAGCACCCTATAATAGCATTGAATTCTGCTTGAGAAAGTCAATGTTAAAATCACCCATGATAATTATGTTTGAATAGGATAGGTCTTCCAAAAGCACGCTGAATTCATCAATAAAACTGAAGATATCAGTATAACCAAGACGATATATACAAATACTACAAACTAATTTAGAACTTATAAAGAAGGTCAAACCAACAGCATTGAATGTTTGGAAAATTAGACGAAATTATGTTTGCAATTCAAAATGCTATGGGCTTAAACAGCTACACCTCCCGAACGTTTATCATGTAAGCAATATGTGAAAAGATCATACCCCTTTAAAACATAATTCGTGACTTTATTGTCGTAGATCCATATTTCAGATAAACCAATAATTTGAGGTCGTAGATTACCGGAACCGGAATTATATGGAAGCAGGTTATTTTTTCTTATACTACGTATATTTTGATAAACAAGATAAACGTTCATGAGTTGGATTATTCACGACCATTCTCAAACGTATGTCCTCAATCGAAACGAATTTAATGTGGCGCTGGAGACAGATAATGATTTCTAAATTCAGCTATTTTCGTGTGATATATCGTTTGAAAAGTCCAAATAATTTTTTTATTTTTGTTTTATTTATCTCCAATTTAGGAGTATAGGGCGTCTACTGTGCTATACTATCTATCTTTGATGTTTTCCCAGTTTTTTCGCTTCTCTAGCAGCATCATTCGTTTCCACGTAACAGCTGGTCCTTTCCTTTTCTCTTGTGGGTTCCATTCGAGAGATTTTCTAATTAGTTTTTTTGGCTTTCTCAGTGTGTAGCCAATCCATTTCCATTTACGCGTTCTAATTTCGGTCTCAATGACCAAATCCTACTAATCTAATTGTGAAGAAGGAAACACCAAATAAGACCCCAACCTTTCAGACTCGAGTCGATGTAAAATTTAATTAAAATCAAATACAAAAATGTAATTTACATCAATTCTCTTCAAATTTTCGAATTAGTGTAAATTCACATTTCCCAGTAGGTTCTAACTTTGCCACGAAAGCAATAAGATGAAATGGAAAAGTGTAGTTCCCTTTAGAAGAGAAGTTTTAAAATATGAAATACTTTGAAATTTTTTCAATTTAAACCGTATCCAAGTAAATTCAAATTAGAGGACAGGGTGTCCACCCGAAAGCTTTACTACTTTTATTATCATCAGATAACTTTCGTCCTGTTGGAACCATATGTTCACCAAACCATTAGCATGCAATTCTGGTCTAAAACCGTTCCTGATCATATCACGATAACGTTCGCCAGTGACTGTAATAGCTGAACCATTCAAACTTTCGTAAAAAAATTTAGGCTCTGAACCAAATTGATCCAATACATTTAAAAATTAATGGGACTTAGTTAAATTTGTGTCAGTAGCTTACTAAATCTACAATCCAAAAGATTATATGTATAATTTTTTTTTAAGTTTGATCAGACAAAGTAAATTTTTCCTTCATAGTTTTAATAGAGACTTTAATTGGGCGTGTTTATCGAAAGACAATGAACTTTAAATCTATACCAAATAAATTGGACAATAATTAAACTGTCAATTTTACATCATACTATATTTTATAATATTTGTGTAGATCATATCTACCATATTATTATAAAATATATTACTTAATAATTGATCGCGGCTCCACTTTGATCGTATCATACAAAATAAAAATGAAATACACTACGGTCGCGCAAACCTATACTTGTTAATCGTACGAGGATCAAATTAAACGGTAAATATCAATTTTTTACGAGTTAATCGTGAATTTTCGTTATCGATCAAATAGTTTAAAAATATGTATACCGGTTGATCGAATTTATTATACAACCACACACACGATCATCAGAGATCGATACAAGTGAATTATTCCCCCATCTAAAGTTTTTTTAAAGTCACTATCATGACGATCATGAAAAGAACTTCTAGCGATCAGGCTCGAGATCGCATTTAAATTGATCGTAATAATGTACTTTTGTATATACGATCTCCAATATTAGTCAAGATCGCGTAATTCTATCTTGATCAATTATCTCTACACACAATACCATATTGCAACTATAAAACAAATTTACACATAATTACATATCATGCATTTTTAACAATAATGATCTGTAAAAATTATAATTACGCGATCAAGAGTGCGCGATCTTACAAAATTTAAGTTCACACTTCTCAATAAAATAATTATGTACTATCATTAACCGTGAAAAAATTAAAAAATTACGATCGCATTGGTGTCAAATATTCCCACGATCAAATATTATTATTTCCGATCTACCGTTCAATTATCATTACAATTATTATTTTATGGTATATGTTTGGCGATCGACCAAGAAAATGTACGGGTATACTTTCATTAAACGCGGCGTAACGTCTCTATTATTGTATACGTAAATATGCGGTTAGTTTGATTAAAATTCAATACAAATTCGAGACAATTAACCGAATTTTTTTGTAGTATGCGATCGAATCGATCAATTAAATAATTTAAAAGTATGTTAAAATGACACAATAGGGTATACACAATTATTTTGACAATATATGCCATGCCTAAATGGTATACAATTTCCGATATACGACGCTAACTAGTTTAATAGTCGAAAACTATTTTGTTGCTTAAATGGAAATGGAAAAATCAGATCAATTTTTTGAAAGCAAACCTTTCGTGTATACGTATTAAACTATAAATAATCAAAAGTTAAAATCTTTGAACTTGCATCGTAGAATTTAGGAATTTGAGACACTTTCAAAATTTCTCTTTTCATTTTTTGTTCATTAAGTCTTAAGTATGAACAATTTTTATTTATTTTAAAAAAAATATTGGCTTTAATTGGGATTCATCATATACCGGGTCAAATAAATAAAAATACCAAAAAAAACCTGTATGCAGTGAACTGTCAAGTGGGACGGGTCAATTCGATCGTTATTTTGATGTATTTGATGTAACCAATTTTTTGGTTCGTTGTAGTTTGTTATATGGGAATTAAGACAACATACAAAACTATCAAGTCATTGATATAAAATGAGTTTGAACATCTTAAAGAGATTATTAAGTGATAAGTGGGCGGTATAGGTGTTTGCTAGTTTTTTTTTTAATCAGGTGTTGGTGTGGTTTTGTAAAACTTGTTTATTATGCTTATATTTTTATGAAAGTGGATGGTTACGTTAGGAAATGACGGTGGATTAGTTTTTCAGTCAGCAAACTTGTCGTACAATGCACTCTGCATCATGAGTGCAACATCAATTTGTCGAAAAACATTATAACCATTTCAATGTCATACTCTAATTGTTGCCAAAATATTTTCGTTGAAATAGATTTTTTTTTTGTTCAATCGTTTTAAATTGCAGTCAAGACCTAGATTTATTTTGCACATAATTTATCTTACGTAGTTTGATGTGAAAAGTATGCAGGCGGTTGTTTTTTCAATATAATAGACAGACGCCGCGCCACGATCATCACAGAAAGAGAAAACATCATTTGTTATCAAAGTATTATTGAACACGGTCAGTCGTAAAATGTGTGTCGATCGCAGATGATCGCAAGCTAATATTATTTTACCAAATCGATCACGATCAGTATAAAATTAATCGAACGTTAATTAACTTGACGTTTAGGATAAGTGATCGCTCATTTTGTTCTAAAAATTTAAAGCGATCGACATAATATTTACACATAATGGCATATGAAATTTATGGATGGGTTACTTTTTTTAATAAGTCAAATGATCAACTTCGGAGTTGGGAAGGCTCTTTTGACTTCAAAAATATGAAAATATAGTTCCACCAGCGTTTCCAAAATATTGGAAATATAGTTCCAGCAACATTTGTCCTCTTGGGGCTAAAAGGATAACTCGAGATTCAAATTTATAATTAATTTGTTAAAGTGAACAGTATTGTATTGAATTTAGAAGTAAAATTTGGCTTGTAGGGTTCTAAATGTGGAGCACTTGTGTGCTTTAATTGATTGGAATTTTTATGTCCCATGCGTGCATCCACAGTTATCAACAACGATAGTTAAATAATTAGTTTTCTGAAATAAAATGTTTTAGAAACCAATATAAACCCAATTGGGCCAATTCTGCATTAACACAAATTTATTTTTATAGACAGGGATCTGAAAAATATTTATTTAAAGGTCGTTTGTTGTTCAATGGAATTTGGCCGATTTTGGATTAGCACAAATTCAACCACCTACCAATTGGTTTCTTAAACACTTTATGATAGAAAATCTTTCATTCAACGGTCTTTGTTGTTCAAGGAAATTGGGCAAATTTTGGAATAGCACAAATTCGACAACTATCTTTTTCGGATGGCAATGAGCATTATTTAGAGCAATTTGGTAGCAGAACTGCCAAGTTCATTGGTTTCTAGAACACTTTAAGGTAAGTGTACCAATTGCGGATCGTTATTTATGAATTAAGAGTTGCCCAGTTTCTACTAGTATTTATATATAGACAAAGTTTTTGGCTTTTACCAAGTTTGATTAATTTAATTTATAAAAGATTATAATTTTTGTATAACCCAGATATATATATATATATATATATATATATATATATATATATATATATATATATAACCCAGATATATATATATATATAACCCAGATATATATATAACCCAGATTTTAGCAAAAAAGTGAATTTATTCCAACGTCCCCAATGTGGATCGCATTAAAAACTAAATTTCCTAATGAGGATCGTTTGCTGTCCCATAAGTGCATCTCATAAGGAGTTCATGCTTTATTTTATAAAAACGAATAATTTTAAGAGAAAATCCTGTTTATTATAAATAACAATAAGATTTAATTAAAATGAAAAGTAATAATTAAAATAATTAAGCCAGCTACATGCTTACATAAATAAAAATAAAATAATAGTATAACAGAAAGATTATCAAAAATAAACTTCATGAAGTTTTTTAAAACTAAAATAAAATAGGTAATTGTAATATCACATAAAAAGTAAATTGAAACTATCAAAGTAATTCACATAATATATTTTGTGTAATTTAATTTTTATCACGCATCGATTTAATTTCTGCGACGGAATTAACCCCTCTCGCATTAATTAATGTCATTTTTGTCCGGCTACTTCCAATTATTGCCTGACATACACATCACCTTTACAAGATACTCATATTTCTTTTTTTTCTTCTACAATACCAGAAAAAAATTCACCCTCATAATTAACTATCACATAATGACGAATTTTGAATTCGCACTCACCTGATGGCTCTCTTCTTTCCTTTTCTTCTGACTTTCCAGATTCCTTATATTGACCCTGAACATTTTCCGTTTTCTCTATCCGTTTTCGTTTTCTTTCTTCCTTTTCATTCTGGTCTCTTTCTTTTTTATCAAGTTTTGATTTTGTGTATAAAATCCATTGTTCCGAGGATACGGCTCCAGGTAATTTTCTTTTTTAGTGTTTGTAGATTCAACAGGTGAAGGCCAAATAAGATTTTTCTTAAATGGAGTCGGAAGATTATCATTAATTTGACTTTCGTTTGATTTATCCATCGGATTATCCATCGGTCTCCACATTTAATATTAAATCAGTGTTGTTTCCCAACAGTGCCTCAAAATCAACTTCCATATCGTCGATATTTAATATATTATTGTTTAAATTTCTTTCTGTAATTTTCAGCAAGTAGCTTCTTTCGGTTCACCAATAGAATCATTCGAGATGGTTCCACTTTTTAGATCATTCCAATATTGGAATAACGAAGTATCTTCTTTGGCACCGGTCCAGCAACTGTCAAAAGATTTTTCGAATGAGTTCAATTTCTCAATCCCGATGTATTTTTGAAGCTGGTCGAGGGTTAAAAGTAGTGAGTCGCTTTCCTTTTTGTCAACAAGAGGATTTTCAAAGTCTATGTTTTCCTTTGGTTGAACTTTGTTTAATAGCTTTTGGTAATTTATGGCATTTTCGTCAAGAGGACATAACCCGCACGCTTTGAAGCCGTTCCTTAAATTGTTCTCGAAGCTTTCGTTGTTTAAAATTGATGAAAGCTAGGGTGCAAAGTCTTTCCGGCGCATGCGGGCTCCATTTTTTCCATCCACCATTTCTTAACCGCTTGTCTCCAGTTTTGTTTTAATGGATGAAAGTTGAATTGAGTAGAATTGTGATCAATATGATTTTCTTCTCATTACAGAATTGACTCAAATTTAGCGTCATGTGTGATGTGTGGCCATCGACAAAAAGGACAATCGGAAATTTAATTTGTTTGGTTATTAGCCACGGGTAGAAAATATTGGCTATATATTCAAAGAATAACTCTCCCGTCATCCAACCGGAATCGCTTGTTCCAATTCCCCAACTGGCTGGCATGCTTTAGGTTACGTTTAAAGGGATCCTCTTGTAAGGTACAATCACCATCGGTGGGCCAAGTTTCCCTAGCGCATTACCCATTATTAGCGTTGTGACATTTTCTTTTTCATCATTGGGTACTTAATATAATATAATATACTGACTTCTGTCCTTTGGTAACCAACACGGAATTTTCTTTTGAACTTAAGTAAAATGCCGTTTCGTCGCAGTTAAAAATGCGTTCGGGATCATCGAAAATAGAGAGGTAACTATTCTTTTCCATTCTCTTAATTTGGTTGGCACGACTCTTGTGCCACTCTCTTGGATTCAGAAGGATTTCTTTTTAAAAACCCTTCGTACCAGTGCCGACCTATATAGAGAAATCCTTAAATAAGTAAGTTTAATTTACATGTATGTACTAATGAAGATTGATTTATTTACCTGGCCTACCATTTCGAAATTTGTACGAAATTTGTAAATCTTTCGCAAGTAGTTGTACGGAGTCCAGTAAAATTTGTTTACTGATGGGAAATCCAATTTTCCTATGCATTTATAAACCAAATATTTTTCTTATTTTGAACAAAATCCTATTAGACGATCTACGAAAATTGTTTATTCGACGCTCGTTGTTGTTCAACGGAATTGGACCAATTATGGTTTAGCAAGAAGTCTGCCTCTATATTTTTCGAATGGTAACTAACAAGGAAGGGTCTCCAGGTGCCCGGCTCCGATTTCAATAAAACTTTAATATGTTGTAGAGGAGTAGAAAATAAGTGACACTTATTTTTTTTAAGTGCTCAATCCCCTTCTAAGGGGGTGAAAACCGCGCTTGAAGTTGGGGGTAAAAAAGTGACTTTCGATAATTTTCCTCAAAAAACATGAAAAAATCTGCAAGTTTTTTATTCCAAAATAGGTATTTCAGAAACTTACATTATATATTATATTATTATTTTATGAACTTTGGTACTACCTAAGGGGTGAAACTACCCCTAGGAAGGGGTTGAAAAATCAAAAAAAACTGTCTAAAAAATCCAAATTGATGCGAAAAATTCTGGAAAAAATTTATATTACTCCATAAAAAAAAAGGTTGACGTGTTCGAGGGTTTTTCGAAACCATCCTTTCTCAGGGGGTTAACCACCCCTAGAGACGATTCTGGAAATTCGCTCAGGATATCCGATTTTTTCGACTGAAAGTTCTTTGTCCTCTTCAATTATGATCACTAACATAGATTCTAACCGATATCATTGATGTTTAGGGGTGAAATATCCCCTTACGAGGGTGAAATTTGTAAAAATTGTTAAAATTTCCAAGAAAATTTCGCAATTTGGTGGAATAATTCTAGAAAAAATATATAAGGTCGCGAAATTGGGATAAAGGTTTGCACGTTCAAAAATTTCATGAATCATCCGCTTTGAATGGTTTGAACCGCATTTGAATTTGGGGGTGTAAGAGCGTCTCTCCATAATTTTCCCTACAAAACATGAAAAAATCCGATAGTTTTTTACTATGAAATACGTATCTCGGAAAGTCAAGATTTTTATTATTTGTTCAAAAGTTTTGGAAATCCCGGGATGAAACAACTCATAGGAGGGGGTTGAAAATCAAAAAACTTGCATAAAATACCAATTTGATGCAGGAAATAGTGGAAAAAATAAATATCACTCAACAATGAAAAAGAAGTTTGAGGGATTTAAGGATTTTTTAGACTGGAAGTGTTTTGCTATCCTCCAATATGATGATTACCATCGATTCTTATGACTATTAATGATGTGTGGGGGTTGTCACATACCCTATCGAGAATCTAAAATTTCATAAATTGTTAAGAATTTTAAGAAATTTCTGAAATACGGCCAATTAATTCTAGAAAATATATAAGCTCAAAAATTTCATTCTACAACCTCCTTAAAGGGCCTAACTACCCCTGTTGGAATATCGATAACCAAACGAACTTTTAGGAACATCGTCCCATTTTGCATCAATATTATAGATATTTGAGGATATCAGTGATTATTTTCGTGACTCAAATTCATTTGAGGAATTGGAGCATACAAAATCTGAAGAATTTCCAATCTATATATAGTTGATATAACACGGAAACGAATTCGTCATTACCAGACTGGTGATTTCCGCCCCCCCCCCCCCCCCCCCCCATTAATAAATATATATTCTTATATATCTGTAGAATTGTAGATAAATATTTT
This sequence comes from Nephrotoma appendiculata, assembly GCA_947310385.1. Taxonomy (NCBI): domain Eukaryota; kingdom Metazoa; phylum Arthropoda; class Insecta; order Diptera; family Tipulidae; genus Nephrotoma; species Nephrotoma appendiculata. The sequence continues at coordinate 288,675,865 of OX371223.1, forward strand.
TCTAAATGACATCGGTTCTTTTTCATTTTCACGAACTAATAAACCTTTATATTTATATTGCAAAATGGGACGATGTTCAGCAAGTGCAAACCTTTATCCCAATTTTGCGATCCTATATATTTTTTCTAGAATTATTCCACCAAATTGCGAAATTTTCTTGGAATTTTTAACAATTTTTACAAATTTCACCCCCGTTAGGGGATGTTTCACCCCTAAACATCAATGATATCGGTAAGAATCTATGTTAATGATCATAATTGAGGAGGACAAAGAACTTGCAGTCGAAAAAATCAGATGTCCTGAGCGAATTTCCAGAATCGTCTCTAGGGGTGGTTAACCCCCTGAGAAAGGGTGGTTTCGAAAAACCCTCGAACACGTCAACCTTATTTTTTTTATGGAGTAATATAAATTTTTTCCAGAATTTTTCGCATCAATTTGGATTTTTTAGACAGTTTTTTTGATTTTTCAACCCCTTCCTAGGGGTAGTTTCACCCCCAAGGTAGTACCAAAATTCTTGAAAAAATAATATATAATGTAAGTTTCTGAAATACCTATTTTGGAATAAAAAACTTGCAGATTTTTTCATGTTTTTTACTTAACCCTTTCGCACGGGAATTAAATTGAGTGAATGAAAAATTTTTTTTTCGGCAATTTTGGTTTATAGGTATCAATACAACCTATTGGAGTTGAAATTTTCATAAAAAGTAGTTTGGGGCCGGAGATATGAAATGTACATTTTAATGTTCAAAACGTGTCAATTGTTGAAAATAAAAGATATTCAATATAAGCAATTTCGCTCTTTCGTAATACATAAATGCACATTGCATTTCCTACATACGAAATGAGTTCTTCTAGCAGTTCATTGATAGTGAAGCTTTGCAGTTCATCTTGTGGCTTCTTTCAATCAGTCGTGATAAGTGGCCAAATTGAACGCATCTTCATCGATCACGAATCGGCCGAACTTCCATAATTCTTTTTGTTGTTATCCGTGAATAAGACGAGCAATTTCTAGACGTTGATGGGCGACCGCGTTTCGTTTATGGCCAGCACATAGTAATGCAATACCTACCCACTTCTAAGCGAAAATGCAATAAATCTAGGATCTCTTTTTCTGGTTTTCTTGAATCTTTCAGTTCTCTCCTGTACTCACTCCAACTAGTAGCCAAAGCAAAATCCAGTGTGTAATGACTCAACGTCCATTTTCGAGATTTAGTAAATACTCTATAGTATTTATGCCCATGCCACTGTGGTACAACCAAACTATTTCGGGTCGAGAAAGTTGCCGATATATTTTAAGAGTTTTGTTCCACATCTTCCCGATATCAACGTCGCCATTTCCGACATAATTGGACCCTATGTAAATGGCTTTATTATCCACTTCCCGAGGATAACTTTTCCATCAGTGCTAGCTACTTGATCACATGAACCACATCCTTTCTTGCGCAATTCCTTATCTGTGAAGAATTGTGGGGGAGAAAATTGAGACTTTATCTAAGAAATTGAATAAATTATTGTATGAATTTTGAAACGAATTGTACATTTTAATGTACATTAAAGTTTAAACCAATGTACAACGGTAATTGATATAAAATTTCATCAAAATTAACCTAATATTGATTTATTACACATATTTTAATAATACTAGATATAAAAATAATTATTTATTACCTTAATTAGTGTTACACACACAAATTAAATCACTGTTGATCACAGATATTTTGACATGAGTAATGTCCTCGTCGAAAACTAAAGCAAAACTAATTAAAATTAAATCTATTTGGAGAAAATATTGAATATGACTAAAAGAGAAAACCCGATTTAAAATAACGGTGCCTTATTTACTTTGATTTTTTATATATATACTGCAAAAACGACGTTCAAATATGATGTACATTTAAATGTACGCCACGTGCGAAAGGGTTAAACAAAAAAAAAAAATACTTTTACTTTACTTTAAATACTACTTAAAAAAAATACGTGTCACTTATTTTCCACTCCTCTACAACATATTAAAGTTTCATCGAAATCGGAGCCGGACACCTGGAGACCCTTCCTTGTAAGATATTTTTACAAAAATTTGCCATCTGAAGTGCCAAGTTCATTAGTTTCTAGAACACTTTATGTCAGAAAATTGTTTATCCAGCACTCGTTGTTGTTCAATGGGATTGGGCCAATTCTGGATTAGCACAAATTCGACCACTATCTTTTTCGGATAGCAATGAACATTACTTACAGGAGTTTTCAATCAGAAGTGTCAAGTACATTAGTTTCTAGAACATTTTATGTCAGAAAATTGATTATTTGATGCTCGTTGTTGTTGTTCAATGGAATTGGGCTAATTCTGGATTAGCTCAAATTCGACCACTTACCTTTTCGGATGGCAATGAGCATTATTTAGAGGAATTTGCTAGCAGAACTGCCAAGTTCATTGGATTCTAGAACACTTTATGCCAGAAAATTGTTTATTCAACGTTGTTTGTTGTTCAACGAAATTTTGCCAATTCTGGATTACCTCAAATTCGACTACTAACCTTTTCGGATGGCAATGAACATTATTTACATTAGTTTTCAATCAGAAGTGCCAAGTTCATTGGTTTTCTTGAACACTTTATGTCAGAAAATAGTTTATTCGGCACTCATTATTGTTCAACGGAATTAGGCCAATTCTGGATTAACACAAATTCAGCCACTATATTTATCGGATGGCAATGCATTTGGCTGACAGGAATTTGCTATCTTAATTGCATATTCTTGGCTTTTAGAACATTTTATGTCTACTGTTTATATTTTTCAACACAAAAATTATTGACCGGTATTCCAGTGCATTTTGTTTGATTAATTATTTACCTAAAAAAATGATTCAAAGAGAAGAAAGAAAACAACAATCAGTGAGAGGTACCCCGGTTACTTTCGGTTGCTGTTTTCATCTTTATGAATAAGTTGGAGTGGCTACATTTGATGCTACCATCTCTTCAACCCCTTCAAATAGGACTCGGTTACGAAGGCGTTGGCCTATTCATTCGTCGAAATTGTCTGTCCTCCAAGCGCAACTTTTACCTTAAGGAACAAAAAATTCGCTTAGGACTAGATCTGGTGAGTAAGGATAGTGGCCAAGCAGTTCAAACTGTAATTCGTGAATTTTCACCATGGCACCCACTAAAGTGTGAGATGGCACATTGTTTTGGTGAAGCAAGATATTTTTTCGGTGGCCATTTTTCTTCAATTCTTGCCTTCAGTTGATCAAGTAATGATAGTATGGAAGGACCAACCTTTGCCTTTTTTGGAGCCGACTCCCACTTGGCAGTCCACTATTTTGGTTATATTTTTGATTATGAAGTGAGCAAACGCGGCACACAGGTTTCTCATACCTAAATCTTGATTCAATATGTGACAAACACGTTCTTTGGACATATTCAAAGCCTCTTCTAGCTCTCTCACTTTAAATCGACGATTTTCTAGCACCGTTTAAAAAAATTTTAATACGTTTAAATTCAGCTGCCAATAATGAAACGAATGTTGCCGTTAGTTCATAACAGTCGTTAACAGATGGCGCAAAATTAAATGTGGTATAATACTTTAATCTAGTTCGTAAATTAATTTTGATATATTAGTCTGTGGCTTATAGGTTCATCAATTCCTGGACTACTTAATGTTGATAGTTGATAACCATACGATTCAAATTTTACAGAACCGATACACCAGTTGAATTTTAGTTTGATTTTTCTAATATGATCGTATATCGACAGTTATTGGATCAACATCAATAAATCTCACGCTGCCTCCATTGCGCTTACGATAATTGCATGCGCCAGATTGCATTAATTCTCATTTCATTAACCAGCAATTACCAATCAGTGTAACCCAATTCAAACCGCGTGCATGTCCATGTGACGTGTGGGATTTCCAATTGTATTATGCGATGATACATTTTTGTGTTTTCATTTTTTTGCAAAAGTGCAATATATAGCAAAAATGGTTAATTGTGTACAACGAAACAGTTAATTAGAAATTAGAATTAGCTCACACAAACAATTGTTTTACTATATAATATCTTACATGCATGGATTTAATTAGAATTTTAACAAAAACAACATATTGTTCCACATAAACACATTTTTGATTTGAAATAGCAAATCTGCATCGCGATCACACCATCTCATCATGTATTGTGTGCCGCCTCTGACGTTGATCGCGCCACGCAGCCCTTCATGATGCAATTGTATATACACTTATTGATATAATTGTTTTTGTATTTTATTACTGTTGGCACAGCATCCCAAAAACATCTAATAATTAAATTAACATTTAATTAGAAAAAAATTGAGTTTGCGCCAAAATAAAGCGGAAAATATACGATTCCGTATGGACAGAAACATAAGTCGCTTATATGTAACAGACAAAAATTCTGTTAAATAATTTAATTTTATTTGTATACAGAAATTGAGTGTGACTGACATGATTTTTATTTTATTTTTATTTCCAGGTGTTATTCCGTGCGGGACTACTAAGCCAACTCGAAGGTAAACGCGATGAATTACTATCCGATCGCATCATACAATTGCAAGCGTATTGTCGCGGTTACTTAGCCCGGCGACGTGTTGGCCAACGTCGAGTACAAGAACTTGCCGTACGCTGCATACAGCGTAATGTAAAAGCATTTTTGGCGGTACGCGATTGGCCATGGTGGAGACTTTTGGTACGGGTTACGCCCCTATTGAATGTGCATCGCACCGAAGAGCAACTAAAAATTGCTCACGAGGAATTAGCCGGATTAAAACAAAAATTAGAGAAAATCGAAAATGAACGAAACTCATTGAAGACAGAGAATTGTCGACTTGAATCAAAGGTATGTAATTATATTATTTAAAATATTTTGTACTGTAATATAAATGTCATGATCATCAATCGATCCGATTGTAAAGGGCTCTGCGGGAGAATGTATATGCATTAACATCACGATTTAAGCATTTACAAATATTTGTCTACGAACCATTTTTTAATGGTATAGAGGTGCTTAACCATAAATGCCATCATATAATACCGTGAACAAGTGAAAGGTTTATAACGCATTCAGGCGTGTACGAAAATTTATTACGCGCGTGTTATCGTGAGAAGAAAATTTTGTCTTACTAATTTCACTTTGTACGAGTAGTAATTAAATCGTAAATTTATGTATAGTAAACAAACTGTTTTGGGTATTTGTGGTACGATATTTAGTGAGTCAGCGGAAAATTTCGTTTACATTTTGTTCTTCGGTGTGTCAATATTATTGTTACTATAAGACTTTGAAAAAATGACAGGCCGGAAAATGTAGACGGAAAAATAATATAAACGTTGACGTAATATGTAGATTTTTTTTTTTGTTTAATGTTTATTTGAAATTTGTGTCGAACAATTATAATTACGAATATACAATTTATGGAGGTTTTATTCGTGTGCGGAGTTACTCAGCTAATTACAAAAAAAAAATTGTGTTTTGTAACTTAGCTTATATAGGCGTGCAATGAATTGTCAACAGTTGCCTTTTCATCGTGAACCTACACAACAATTCATAATTATAATTTAATGTTTAGTGCGGTGTCATCAATTTTGCATTCTAACCATTACTAATCTCACTTTGACATAATTTTGAATCCCAGACATCGAACACATTTGACATTATTCTGTGACATGGAGGCTTGTATCGTGACACAGATGGTCTTGTCTCAGCGATCCACAAGTGCCTTTTGTCAATTGTTTATACTCGCGGGAATAATTTATCGGTCGAAGGTGTAACCAGTGTCACAAATGGGTACATTTTTGTCGACCTAAGTGTATTTATATTAAGTAATGCGATAAAGTCTACATAAACAAATCGAGCCTCCATATCTTAAAAAGTTTGCTCTTTTTCACGCGCTACTATATATTGTGCTAAATAACATAAATCTCATCTCTATACAAGGTGTCCCCGATTGGGATGCTAATCCGTTAAGGGGTGATTCCTTGGTTCATTTCATGAAAAAATCGTATGGTCGGGAGGGAAGGGGTTATTAGTTAGAATATTAGTTTTTACCAGGGATGTGGGTCGACGCGTCAACTATTATTGTCGACACCGACACGTCAATAATGCGTCAAGATTACGTCGACGTCATTTTTAAGTCGACAATGACGTAATGTCAAAAAAATATTATTTTGATAAATTTTTATTTTGTTTGTTCACTGCCATCTACGATTTTAAAGAGCTAACTTTTTCTATGTTTCCATAAGGAACAATGTAAAATAACCAATTTTTGAATTAATATTTGTGAATGAAAACAAAAAACACATATTTGAAAATCAGCCATTTGTATTCAATATTTAAGTAGTGAAAGTGAATTAAAGAGATTCATAATTTTAATGTTTTTGTATAGAATTGAACTTTTCGTTAGTTGTGTGAATTAGTAAAAGGTACAGTTGTTAACCAGTTTGTACACCAATAAGTGACTTGGTGGTAGAACCAAATTAAATTCTAGTTTTGAGACGTGTTGTAAATATAGGTGCCTAGCAAGAACATATAAACGCCGATTGGAGTTTGATGTATATACGGTAGTTAACATAATATATATTTTGGCCAAGCACTGGTTTTATAGTAAACGAGTCATTTAAATTAACAAATTTACACGACTAGCAGAAGCGGCGTCTAATCTCATCAATCAATTTAAAATTTCTAATGAAAATTTTCACATGAATATGTTATCAAATATGTTGATTTCGTAATTATGTATTATTTATAATTATCAATTAAAATGTTATTTTATTATTAATGTAATCTGATTATTATGAGAAAGAACAAAAGCTTTCCCTCTATTTAAAGCGTACGATACAAAATGGCGGAATCTTACGGCTCTTATATCTAGGTGGCTTTGGTTTGTTTCCGTTTTTGCTTTTTCCTTTTGGCATACCGATCGACTGTATCAGACGAAAAAATAAAATTGTGTAAAGCGGAGCCCAATGAAGTTATAAAAGAATTCAGGCATCCGGATTATCAAAGAGGTGTTGTAAATAATGCATGATGGTCTCCGCATAGAAACAGCCTTGGCCGTTTAATTATAAAATTTCTTGTTATGAAAAAACTAGGCGGTCACCCAGAACAGTCGCTAAAAATACTGGATCGCGCTAGATAATTAACGCATCGCAAAACCCCGATTACAATATTTCGGATGCGGTGCAATTATGGTGTTGAACAAATTTCAAATTTTAATCAAACATAAATTTAAATAAATATTGGTTAGCAACTTATTATCTGAACCCAAAATCCAACAACAATTTAAAGTTGGACCAAACTAGAACAGTGATTGATTTTCCTTCACAACTTAATACTTCCGGAGTGATTGAGTTGAATGACTTTAGAGAGAATAAAATTATTTTTAAATATTTAAATAAAAAAAATTAAAAACCCAAATGATTTTTGGAATTCAGCTCACATGAAAGCTCCTGAGATTTCTAGTTTGGCCAGAAAATATTTAAAAATCCCATCCAGTTCCGGTCAAATTAAAAGAATTTTTTCTAAATGGGTTATATACGGCCCATACACCTTCGCTTATATATTCTAATGTAACAAATTATGATTTTTATATATGTATGTTTAATTTTTATGTTTCAAATAGAAAAAATAAAAAAAACAAACAAATTTACTATTTTTCTATTATTTATAGTTGACGCGGCAACAATTCACGTCGACAAAACTTCTTATTGTTTACTCCAAAAAATACGTCAACAATAATTGTCGACGTCGACGTTTGTTGACGTCGCACATCCCTGGTTTTTACCTATACTCCCGAAAAATGTTTAAATTCTCAGTTCCTACGGCGGTTCAAGGGGTTTTGTTCCCTCCCTCTGCATGCCCGTGTTGTTTAAGCCGTTGCCTGCACAATTTTACACGAACTTCTGATAACTTTAGTTCAAATAGTTAACCATTTTAATAACCGCACCGGGTTGGTGTTATTGAAATTCGAAATAAGAATCCTGAAAAAATAATATCAAAAATTTGAAATCCTTAAATTAAAAATAGTTGAAAATTAAATCCTTATATTTTTCTAAAAACTGAAACATATTCTTAAAAATTATTACTGAAGCGGATTACGAAAACTGGTTACGATAACAGGTTCGGCTCCGACGAATTGGTATTCCATCGAAAGCGCGAAACTTAAAATCCCGAAACAAACCCGAACTCCCGAAAATAAATTTCTTGAAATTCTGAAAAATATCAAGTTTCAATATACAGGGTGTCCCCGATTGGGATGCTAATCCGTTAAGGGGTGATTCCTTGGTTCGTTTCATGAAAAAAATCGTATGGTAGGGGGTCAATTTTTGATATTCTTTGAGATACAGGGTGTTTAAAAAATTTGGTTCGGGATGAAAGTACAAGCGAATATTAAACTTACAAAATATTTATCGGACGGCAACCAACAAAGCCTCATTTGACGGACAAGGCTATATTTATATATTTAAGATCTTATTGGATATCTTGCACCTGTATCCATTTAAGAGCTATGACGTTTTAAAGTTAAAAAAATAAAAAAAATGATTATTTTTTTATAAAATTTCTCAAAAAAATCCCTAAAAAAAATTTTTTGTTTTTACCTAATTTTAATCCGCTATGATCTCCTCTACAATCCCCCAATCCGTTATTTGTACCTACGTGCTATAGGTTTTTACTTATGAGATGAAGAATGAAAACACTACATATATGGACAATGGAAAATGTCTCAAAGCAATGTATTAATGATACCATTTCTGATATCGACGGTTATCCGTTGTATCGGTGCAGAAACGCAGAGAATGGTGGCCACACATTCACAATGCGAATGTCGAGCACTACAAATCAAATTGCGATTAAAAATCACTGGGTGTACCATACTCACTAATACCTTTAAAAACGTACAAGGCTCATATTGATGTCGAGTTTTGCAGTTCTGTACAGTCCATCAAGTACATTTGCAAATATGTTAATAAAGGCAGTGATTTGGCAGAGTATTTGAAGTACAAAATATAAATGAAAACGACGAAATATCACGATACCAAATGGGCAGATACATCAGCAGCAACAAAGCTGTTTGGCGTATTGTTAGTTTCCCCATACACGAACGAAACCTAAGTGTCGATCACCTTGCGATTTATCTTGAAAACGGTTCAACGTGTATATTTCACTGAAGAAAATCCTCTCCAAGGAGCATTCGAGCCACCAAAAACTAAAAACATCTAACAATCGCAGACGTATTCAAAGCCAATACATTGGGACGACTTTACACAGTACATGCAAAACAACGTATATGATTCTTTCTGCGTTTGTTGTTGGCGAATGTTCCAGGACCTACGTCTTTCCAATTTTGCGAACAGTCAATGGACAAGTGTTCAATACATATCAAGATGCATGTCGCGAGTTGGAATTGCTGGAAGACGACACTCATTGGGATCTGACACTTGCAGATGCAGCCTTTACATCCACGCTCAATAACATTCGTCAACGACATGTTATCCAACATAATCATCGGCTTTGTGGGAAAAATACAAGAATTACATGGCTGAAGACATACTACACCGAGTTAGATACACAAACCAAGATCCAAACATTGATTACACGCCAGAAATGTACAATGAAGCTTTAGTGTTGATTGGTAAACAGCGATTTGTGTGTTTCAATTTCAAATTGGCGAATAAATCATTATGGCATGCCATCGCCTGATGAGAACAGCATATAAATGTTGCCTTAGCTACATTTATTGCGAACAATGAGCTATTAATGACTGCTAAAGAAAAAAGTATTTATGGTCGAATTATGCTGACTATTGGTGCTAAACAAGGCAGCTTTTTTTTATAGATGCACCAAGCGGAACCGGCAAGATGTTTTTAATATCACTTATCCTTGCAAAGATACATTCGCAGATTTAAACGGCATCATCAAACTATTCGGTGGTGCTACTTTATTACTATCCAGTGATTTCAGACAGACATTGCCAGTCATTCAACGCTCTACTTATGCCGATGAGATTAACGCATGTTTACAACAATCATTTCTATGGCGAAGCGTAGAGTCCGGTTAATTGACCATCAAAATGCGAGTACAATTGCAAAGTGACCCGTCGGCACAAATATTTTCTGAACAAATGATGGATATTGGCAACGGTAATATAGAACTGCTATTTTGGCAGCGAAAAATGTTGATGTTGACGAAATTAATTTTCAGATACAAGGGTCGTTGCCAGGCGAACTGATGTCTCTCAAATCAATGAACACTGTCGTTGATAAAAATGACGCAGTAAATTATCCAACTGAATGTTTAAATTAAATAGATATGCCAGGAATGTCACCACACAATCTTAAACACATTTAACCCCCCCCCCCCCCTCTTCACATTTAAACCCACCCAGATTATGCAACGGCACACGTTTGGCCATCAAACGGAGAAGCCACTTTTTTGCCACGTATCCCAATGATACCCTCGGAAACGACAATCCTATTCAAACGGCTTCAATTTCCGATTCGTTTGGCATTCGTTATAACAATCAACAAATCTCAAGGGCAAACAATGTCCGTTTGTGGACTCGAAAATCCATGTTTCTCTCATGGCCAGTTATACGTTGCATGCTCACGTATGGGTAAACCATCGAATCTCTTCATATTGGCAAAAGACAGATTGAAAAAAAAATGTTCAAAAAATTGCACTACGATAAATTTAAATTCATTACTATGAATGTTAGATGACAAATAAATAAAATAAAAATTGTGTATCGAATGTTAGTTTTATATGGATAGTATTCGTCTGGCAATCTGTCACACTGTTCCGCAACTTTAAGATATGTAAATAAATTGCCTATGTATATCAAATGCATAAAATATCAGACCTCCATGCTACCAGATACAAGGCGGTCTACAAAGAAGACGGTTTATGGCAGGACAACGTCTGCCGGGTTAGCTAGTTGGTTTATATAATAAACATACGCCTCAGAAAGTGGGTACTTTAAAGTACCCAGTCTCTTTAAAGCGTTCGATTTTTTTAGTTGGGTGAACTGAGCAACCAGACACCAAATTGAGCCAAAGTACTGTGTTCCGTTGACGACACTTGCATAATTCCCAAGCACATTTTTTAAAAACTTACATTACTCATGTTCACCAGGTTAGGCTCCCCTCTCTAATCTTAATAAAAAAAGTAAGCGAGATATCTGAAAATAATAAAAATTGAAAGACGAGTCAATGATATAGCATATTTCAAACGGCTTGTAGAGCACCTTAATTATACTTTTCATTTTCATAAAATCCGTTAGGTCGTAAAAGCAAATTTCCAATGGGGTGCAACCTTCAAGATCCACTTTACAATAACTTCTTCCTGTTGTTTCGAACGAAATACTTCGTTCATGGCGGTTCAATTTCTGTGTGCTAGGGATCTATCTACTATTCCATTTTCCTTGTCGTTAAGTTTCATATTTAGGAAGGACATTGTCGTTCTTATTGCGCAATCCGTTAAATTTGTAGTAACATTCTTTTTAATGATGGCTGTGCTTCTGTGCTCTTGGAATGTACACTACGTGTCACTTGAATAGGGCCAACATAATTGTTTTTCATTTTTTGAATTTATTATTTTCTTTTTCTCTTGAGTTGTTCTCTTTTATGCGTTGTTACGAAGAGAACCCAATAACAAAAACAAAGAGATTCGTTCATCTTTCAGAGTAAAACCGATATTTTTTTGAATTTTTTAGTTGTTCGCTTGAATAGGACCAGTTGATTGTTTGAACTCTTTTAAATTTGTTTTTCTTTAAATCAATTTTTTTTTACTGTTACAGTGAAGTGAATTAAAGATTGATTCAAAATTACTTTGTTTTTATTCGAAGTCATGGATCGGGAGAAAACGTTAACTGATGTTGAGACAGAATTAAAATTGATGCTTACAAAGAATCAAATCTTACTAGTCGTGCGATTACAAGTAAAATTGGCAGAAGCAATAATTACATTATTAATGTTAAAAAGTCTGGCAAAACATGAACGACCGAATACACGACCGAAGCTACATCACCGCAAGATAAACGTAGATTTCGCAAGATTATCGTCCGAGAAACCTCGAATTCCGGAAAGAAAACTGGTTGGAATTTTATAGTGCCGCATATTACGTAGAATATATTGTAGAATGGCATATTGTGGTAGTCAGCAATAAACAAAAATAGTTAGCGATAAACACGATAGTGCCCCGATTCATACTGCGCCGTGGCCCCCATATTCACCAGATTTGAACATCATAGAAAACGTTTGGGGATGTCTAACACGAAAAATTTACTAGGTGAGGAAAATAGTTTGAAGACACTGAGAAACTTAAAGAGGCGATACAATCAGCTTGGAGTGAAATTCCTTAAATTACTTGAAATTGAGTTTACGAAGTGATTTAAAAAAAACGGTGGAACTACGAACTACTAAAAATTTAATTTTACTTTTATGTTTTGTTTTAAAAGAATTATTTCTTAATAGAAGTTGAATTTAAGTTTTCCTAAATAAATTATCGCTTTGTTTTGTTCATTATTTTATCTTTTTTGAGTTGGCTCTATTCAACGGAACAACTAAAAATACTCAAAATTTATTTCTTATTCCAAACAAAATTCAAAAAAATAACGGATTTACTCTCAGAGATGAACGAATCTCATTAATTATTTTTGTTATTGATTTCTCTTCCAAACAACGCATAAAAGAGAATAACTCGAGAGAAAAGGAATATAATAAATTGGAAAAATGAAAAAAATTATGTTGACAAAGAGACCGGTCACAATACTCGTGGTTCCTGGGAACCATTAATTTAAAATAATAATTCATATACATAAACTGAATGGGCCCCACATATGGGCATATTGCGCCAATCTCAACATGCGGTTGATCTTAGGATTTTTTTGTAGATAGAGGGCATCATGATGATGACAAATCAGGTTCCTAGGACCCATTAAATTAAATCCGATTTTGGTCTTAAAAATCATCCGGCCATTTACACATATGACCCCATACCACCAATCCTAACATACGGATGGTCTTGAAAATTTATTTGTAGGTGGTGCCCATTATGTCCAATCGATATCAAATGAGATCGGTTACGACACTTTTTATTTTCAAAAAATTTTCTAGGATTGCCTGATGGGCATTATTTATTTTTCTGGGGTGAAATACTGGGATAACTTCACAATAACTTCACACACTTGATTCCTCAGACACTTGTGAAACAAACTGAAATTCGTCGTTTCGATGTGCAACATATGTTGAGATCTGCCATAATTAATAGCATGAGTTACAATGTATTTTGGTAGCAGGTGATAAATCGATGCAAAATTTTAAAAACTATACTAAAACAACGGGTCCCATTTGAAACGCGATATTTTAAAACGCGAATTATCAAAACGCGATATTTTAAAATGCGATATTTCAAAACACGATAGAGTACAAAACGCGATATGGTACAAAACGCGATATGGTACAAAACGTGATATTTCAAAACGCGATATTTCAAAACGCGATATTTCAAAACACGATATGGTACAAAACGGGAATTTAGGACTGCTGGTTATATCAGTCGGGTGAAGGGGAAATTTAATTTCAGCTTATAGGAATTTAAAAATCGACAGGAGCGAGAGTATATAGGATCGGTAAATCGGGTCGCTACGCTCCCGTCGCTTCGCAATGCACATTCTGTACCATAACGCGTTTTGAAATATCGTGTTTTGAAATATCGCGTTTTGTACCATATCGCGTTTTGTACCATATCGCGTTTTGAAATATCGCGTTTTGAAATATCGCGTTTTAAAATATCGCGTTTCAAGCGGATCCGTAAAACCTAGCAGAAATAGTCAACCATTGGATCCGAAGTTATTACAATACATGTGAAGGATTAGGTTCGTCCTAAAACCAATTAAAAGTTTTAATGTTATTGTCTCTTTAACGGCATACACTAGTTTCGCCAATAAGTGTAGTGCTGCAAGTAGTTCTAATCTGCGTGAAGACATTTTTTTTTAATATGTGTAACTTTAGTTTTGGCTGTTAACAGTTGTATATTTAAATGCAAATGACTCCACAATAGTAAACTTCATTGGCATCTGCGAAACCATGAAGTTGTAGTCGCATCACTGCATCATTTGGTGATGGTTTGGTTGTCAACATCATCACTTAAACTTGGACTGTTGGATCGCCACTTTCTGAACAAGAAACGTCCTTGTCATAGTGCTGAAGTGACATTTTCGGCACCTGATAAAAAAATCATCGACTTAGAAATCATTTAGAGCATATTGTAATATTTTTCTGTCCCCGCATTGTCACGAGTTAATTGTTGCAATGTGCGAATTGTTAAATCGGCAATCAATCCAACTGAATGGTTAGCATATTACAAGACGATGTACTTGATGGCTGTTTTTATTTAGGCTGTCCAACCCAACCGAATACCGTGTTATGTAGGAATATTGACTCCAATTGCTTCTGCCAGCTTTCGAGAATTACAAAAAAATTATCTGCTCCGATCAATAAATCAATTTCCTTTACGGAAATCTGGATCTGACTAATATTTAGATTGTAGCGCGGTACCCAATCGAACGTAAATGTAGTCGTGCATACACAATCTTCGGGAAGGAAAGAAGATCGAGATCTAGAATCTAGTAATGCTCGATTTCTTTGTAACTGTCCATGCTGGTCTTCAATAAGAACACTAGCCGTGGGAAGAATGGCTTGTACAGGTTTTAAAGACACTGTTGCAGTTTGATTCAGGTTTCCTTTTTGATTCTGTGTTTTCGGTCTCAAGATATTGTACTTATTAGCAACCAAATGTGACCATTCCTAGATATTTTAACAATGTAACTTGCTGTAGTGTATGCCCTCTGAAAGTGAATATCTTAGAGACCTAATTTAATCTTGTTTGTTCTATGCTGCTATTCTCCACCCTCCCCTTTTTCAATATGTTGGTTGGGTCTAATTTTTTGTGTGCATTCAATTGCAACGTCGACGAATAGTGTATTTGTTGCAGAGGCTCACCAACAAAAGGCCATAACTACTGTCATAAAGTTTATAAAGCTACTCGTCTCGCGTAAATCGGGCATTACGTTAGCTAAGGATACGAAAAATCTCAAAACCATTTTTTTTGTTGTGTCCAAGCTAGAGTCCCCGATTTAATAATGAAAAAGATTTTCGTTCATGTGACTCTCTGCACAGTTATGGCTACAGAACACTGACTTTAGAAATAAGTTTTCAATATTTCGAAATGCTTCTCAAGCGAAACATGATTGTTTCGTGGCGCGGAATATCAGACTGACGAGCTGTCAAAATTTCAAGCAAATCGTTTAAAAAGGTGTTGCCATAGCCTATGATTTAGAAATAAACCAATAGATGACATACCCTAGACTTACACTTAAGTGTTGAATAAAAAAAAATTGAGAAGCCACCTTTGTTTTCAAATGCGAAACTTACCACCTAATACTGGCCTTGTTTCACAAAATGTTAAATTATCTGAAAAATTTAAGAAGATGAACACCCTCTCTCTCTCTCTCTCTCTGGCTTTCACATCCCATGAAGGGATTTCGCCGCCCGCACTAAGGTCCTCCATCGATCTCGATCCACTGCTCTCGTCCTCTAGTTTCGACATCCTAATGTTCGTATATCTTGTTCGATGTCGTCACGCCAGCATAGTCGGGTCTTCCTCTACGACGGACTCCGGCTGGTTGTTGGTGGAACACTTTATTTATCATAAAGCTTTGCCCGTGTACAATTTCCGAGGTCGAGTTTGTAATGAATCCGATATGGTAATCCGAGGCCTTTGTTTAGGGTTCATAAATTAACTGTTTTTATGACGGAAGGTTGTTGGCCTGCCGCTCAACCCGGTTATTACGTGTGTAGGTCACGTACTTGTGAGAATCTTAAGGCATCCAGTCCTACCTTGAAACACATTTATATAGCGAGCCGCTTCATACAAGACAGACGCCCGCTTCAGCCGCTCCTAATCTGGAGAACATACGCTGGTTTGGTATTGGTTATGAGGCGCCAATGGCCCGCTAGTGTCCATGACTATAAACAGGATTTCCCCCGCTCGTCTCCACTACACCGCTTGATTCATTTAGCGTTACCCAGGGAGCACCGGCGAGGAGGTATGAATCTAGGACTTTGCCCCCAACACCCGTCAATTTTTTATTTGTAGTGATCCTTCTCTATAAGTATAAATATTATTACCAAATGTTCCTAAAGGTATCAATCAATTGAGATACAAATAGTTTTAGGCTCATTATGGCCTACTCAAGTGACACATTAAAATATGTTGGCCTCCACTCTTTCTTGATCAAACTTAAGGTCGTTTTATTTAAAGCCAGCGTAACCCAAATCGTTACTTGAAGCAAAACCGAAATTAGAACGCATATCAACATCAATTGACCTACAAATAATTTTAGGCTCATTATGGGGCCTAATCAAATGCCTTGGGCTCCATACTCGTTCTTGATCAAACTTCAGGTCATATAATCTAGAGCTAGCAAAACCCAAATCGATAACCAGACCAAAACCGAAATTATTACGCAAAACTAGGTATATTCACATACAAATAATTTCGGGCTAATTAAGGCCTACTCAAATGACCTTTTAAAAAATGTTGGGCTCCACTCATTCTTGATAAATGTTAAGGCTGTTTTATTTAAAACTAGCAGAACCGAAATCGATACTCGAACCTAAACCGAAATTAGAACGCATATCAAGATCAATTGACATACAAATTATTTTAGGCTCATTATGGGGCCTAATCGAATGCCAGGCCATACAATTTAGAGCTGGCAGAACCAAAATCGATAACCAGACAAAAACCGACAAAATTATTACGTAAAACAAAATCAAGAAACAATTTTTGAACGGGTCATTCGATTAGGCCATTATGAGCCTAAAATTATTTGTATGTCAATCATGTTTTGTGTTATAATTTCGATTTTGGTCTGATTTTCGATTTGGGTTCTGCTAGCTCTAAATTAAATGATCCTGATGTTTGATGTAAAATGAGTGGAGCCAAAAATTGTTTAAAAGAGCATTTAATTAGTCTTTTATTAGCCTATAATGGGTCCCGCTAGCTTTAGGAACGTTTTTTTATGTGGACTCACTAAACAAAATTAGTACTGTACCTCTTCCTTTTATGTTTCCGTTTATATGTTTGAAGCTGGGCATTCGACAAAACCTTAATTCTTCGTCTTTCTGTGACTCTCAAAAAATTTAGAAAAAATATTGCTATCTCATTGGTATGTTCACAGTTGTACAGCTTTATTCCTCGAGAAGCTCGAATTGTTGCTATAGAAGCCAAAAATCAAAATATTAGGTTTTAGGCTATACGATTCGTCGCTGTGGGAAAGTTATCGTTCATATAGATCAATGTTGGGATCACCGTGGTCCGAGAAATGTAACGTCGTGCGATCCTCGAAAAAGTTGTTCATTTTCCTTAAACTTGGACCTCTAACAAGTTCTATCTCTAGATACTTTCTTCTCTAGAAAAGTAATGTTATTTTACATCCAAAAGTTGATGCACATAATCCAGATCACAATGTAACAATCCAGTATACATTTTCCGAAATAATTTACCGCATAAAGCACAAAAGCCTTTTCCAATTTGATCGTGCATTATTAAGCAGAACATACTTGTTGCTTCCGGTTACATACTGTAATCTAATTGAAAATAGACAGACACGAAAAATTGTTTAACAGCCATCAAATTTTTGATTTATTTCACAATAAATTCCAAATCAATTAAAAACTAAAACGATATAACCGTATGTCTCTAATTAAAAACTATGTTATAACATTATATGCTCAATGTTGTCTAATAAAATAATTCTGGGTCAAAAAAACTAAGAACAACTTATCATGTATTACAACAAAAATTGTAATTCATACTCATGCCAAACTATATAAAACGTTTTAATTATAGTTTCCATATGTACAAAGCAGATGACCATTAAATTTCGTTTTGCCTAAATACGTCTAAGCGCGTTTCATAACAATGTCTAATCGGATCATAATATCTTCACCACCACCTACACGCTTTTTATATAAAAGTGTCCGGTATAAATAGAAATTCTATAAACACAACGAACCAAAAATGAAAAAAAAACTATAAAACTATAAATCTATACGTTACTAAATAGCTAACAGTATTTATAATTTCATTTAAGGGCACACCACTAACTACATACATATGTAAATCTACTGTACCGTGTACAAGTGAGAGAATACCGCCGCATAGATTCCAATTGACTGTGGTCTGGAAATGGAAATATTGTGTGTCTGTCTATCGGTGTATGCACACAGAAATATGTAGAGATAGGAAAAACTATTTTATTTACCGTTGGTTTAAACAGTTTTTTGTTATGCATAATATGTAAATCAAAGTTCATTTTTTATTTCACTACTGTGTACGTGTGTATGTGTGTGTGTTACAATATTCAAATTTTGTTGGATGGAAATAATACAATGGGTCTCACAAGCAGACCCAAAACAATCAAACCGATAATAGTAAAAAAAACATAGACAAAAGTGGTGAAAGTATTTTCTATTTAAATTAAAATGTAACACTTTGACTGGCCGCGGTTTGTTTAAAACTTAAAGAAATTAGTTCCTATAAATTCCGCGTGTCGTAACGAGTGACACGATTCTTTCCTACCTCATGAACCAAAGCAAAGTGTCGATCGCTCAGAGAGCATTAAAAATATCAAAACGTCCTTTTATCTCTTAGACAATCTCTCTGTAGGCTATTTGGATTTTAAATTTTACAGTTCACTAGCCGTGTTTTATTATTCGAGCACTATCCGGCGCCGAATAGGAAATTTCTACTGAAACTGCAGCTATTATTCACTGGTGTCGTTATACCATAAAAATTAAACTTAAATGCACCCGTAAAACAAACATTTATCACCTAAAATATACTAATTAACATTTATTTTGACATGACGCTATAAATTCTTGTAAGAATTATTTTCTAATGGTTTCAGGGGTTTACAAAATAAAGTTCTTTTCAAATTTCCCATTGGTACAACGAAATATTTTTACATCGATTTTTAAGTTTTAACTAAAAAGTTGTATGAAAAATCTTATTTTAGAGTTAAATAAATTGAATATAAGTTTTGACAAAGAAAATTGGGTTTTCCGGATAAATCTATCGGGTGCTAATAAAAAAACACGGCTACTATAATTTCTGTAGTACTACTTCCTACACTTCTACGCCGTTGGATCATGATTATCCTGAGCTGGAAGAGGACTTGTCTTTGTATAATAGGTCTTTTGAAGGTGGTGTTTTTTGAACCCTTTATTGATACCACTCTGGTTAGACCATCTGACCGTGGTTGTGTATGTGTGTTTGCTTTTAGCTCTTTCCATTTGTACTATTGTTGTAGACTGCTTAAGTATTTCTTGAACCGTACCTTCCAAAATCCTTGAGTCATTTTTGAAAGCAGGGTCCACCTCTGTTTTGTACTTGTGCTGGTTTTGTCTGACTCAGGGGTGAAATAAGTGGTCTCCCGAGTAAAACATTTCTAGGTGTCAAAGCATCCAAATAATCTAAATCACTTTACAGCGAAAGAATCGGTCTAGAGTTTGAACATGCTTAAATTTGTGATAGCATGGTGCTGAACTCTTCGTAGGTTAGTGTTGTTTCACCGATCATTTTTTTTTAAGTGGCCTTTCGTTGGTTTGACTCCAGTCCCCTCGAAGTGGAGAATACTGGGCGTGATGAAATGCCAGTTTGTTCCATATGGTTAGCTGCTTCCTGAGCTGCGTTGTATTTCACTTGTTGAATAGCCACTTGATAGCTCGTTACATAGCGCGTTCCGAGCTCCAACGAAGTTGGTATCGGTGTCACTATATATGTTTAAAAGTGTACCCCTTCTTGAGGTAAATCGTCTAAATGCTTCCAGGAATGCTACTGTTGTTAGCTGAAAATAGTAGAGGCGCAAATGAATATTCATTATCTTTGATCATACTTAAGCTCAGATTTTTGCTCGCCGACCCTCATCAAACTATTTTCATCCATGAATAGGTTCAGTGCGATAATAGTTTGCTTTTATTTTTGGCTTATCGTTATTTTGAGGAGTTTAATGTGCGGCGAATTCCGAATCATGTATTGTTTTTATGAACTGTTAGAAAATTTGGTATCTGTCCAGAAACTTAATGTATCCGTTTTTTAAGAATAGTAATAATTCTTTAACAGTACGCTATAGTGCTTTTGATTTTAAGAGCCGATGAAAATCGTGAAAAATCTATGAACGCTTCGGTTGCGGAGGTGCGTTGATAAACAAGTAATTTGTTTTTAGTTCTTCATCGGCTGCTTTTTCAGTTGATTCAAGCAAGGGCTAGTGGGTAATTTGAGTTTTTTAACCAACTTGGTCCTTCCCAGCAAAGTTTGTAGTTTTGCAAGTGTCATGCGTTCATTCCACGGATTTTACATAATGCCATTGACTTGGTTCCAAATCCATGGCAACTTGAACTGTTTTTAATAGCATTGCCAATAGTACGGCACCGCATAATTCCAACCTTGGCAATGATATTTTGTGCTTTATACGAGCGATTTTAGGTTTTGCTGCTATTAGGGAAAATCAGAAGCTCTAGAAGTTTTAGTTTAAAGCCTACCACTGCAAATCGGGATTGCCAAAGGACAGCCGCGGAGCCACAAAAAACGTTTTGATTTTTAAAAAAAAAAGTTAATGAGGGAGCGATTAAAGAAGAAACTTTTAATGAATTAAAATTTTATGATCATCAAGTACAACTCACGTGATACTTACACATGGCAACTTACGTACCCGATAGGCTTGGGTATTCGCCTTTTTATATTCGTTCTTCCAATCCTTGTAGTGTTCGAGTTAAACCGTGCTGGCTCCCGGCTTATTGACATTTTAACGCCAATTTCTCCTAAGTACTTTTTTAGAATTTATGTTAAGAAGATTCCATTAGAGTCAAAAAGTGTTTGAAATAGCACGCAATTGGCCATACTGTAAGATTTTGAAAAGTCAAACGCACCAAAATTTGGATGCTGTAAAAATTATTAGAACGGCTTTGAACCTCCTGTGTATGTGCACCAAAAATAGGTAATTTTTGTTTATTAAGCAAGAATTTCCGGACTATAATGCTGGAGAGTGACGGGTTCAAGAAAACAAATTTTATAACAAGGACCAGGGGGCTCAACAACCAGCATGTCTCATTTATTTTTTGTCAGGACCTTTCAGGCAGATTGAAATCAGTAACCTTGAGTGCTGGATGCCTGGACAGAGTTTTTGCATTATCTAATACCGAAAACACAGGAAAACTTATTTGTAATTCCTAAAGAGAAAAGAGCCAATTCAACCAGGAAATGGTTGGAATGATCAGAGCAGAACTGTGAGGCATTCCAACTCGGTAAAGCTATAGTTAGTGGTCATCTTGCTTTTTTGACAGAAAGGTGACACAGGTCTGATGTACTGTGTAACGTGCGAGTTTACACGACTGCAAAAGATTATTTGATCGCAATAATCTTGATTTGGCATAGAAGGCTCGATGTCCAGCTGATATCTGGGTATTATATCTATGCCTGGATATCATTTGTTGCTGTTATAATTAACCCGAGATTTTACAGTCTTCCACGTTGTAAAAGTTGTAGTTACTTTCTCCAAGATTTGCCGTAGGGATACTCCAAGTTCTTAATAACAATTTTTTCTGTTTTTGTTGATTTTCAAGAAGTATGATATCATCTGCACATCCAAGGATTTTGTCCAACAGGAAAGGCGAGAACGCAACTCCCTGTCGTACACTAGATGTTACTTCTAAAAAGTCATAAACTGCCCCTTCCTACGATTCTACACATAGAGCCAGATGTCATTAGCCCACACAGAGAGACAAGCTTCTCTGGAGCTCTTAAACATATGAGCGCGACCCAAAGGTTGTTGTTTTCCCAACATTTTTATGTAGCGTAAAATTCTGATTAGTGGCTTATCGGTTGGAGTAAAAACGACATAATTGATAGTCACCGATAATATTTTCAGCGAAGTGAATGATTCTGGCAAGTATAACATTAGCAAGCACTTTGTAATCGGTGTTAAACAGAGCTATGTCACGATATTTTTCACATTCGAGGCAGTCACCTTATTTATATAGCAGATACGAATGCCATCTTTCATTCCTAAGGAAACTCCGTCTTTTAACAATTCTATTTGGAAGCATTTAGTAAATTTTTTGGCGTTAACAAAACATTTAACACTATATTTGCCGTATAGGCACTTGGCGAAACACACTTTCACTTAATAAACATATTTATTAAACACTTGTTGTTTTATTTCGCCAAAAATTAAATTTTTGAATATTTTAATTAAAAAATTTGTCCAAATAGTTTAAAAAATCACTCGATCGATTTCGGCTTGATTCCTTTCGGCTTGATTGCTTGATTTCGGAAGATTTTGGCTGTGGGTTTTCTGACGCGAAGATATTATCTTTTCGTTCGCTTCGGGGAAACTGATCGTCGAACCAATCATTACGTAATCTTGGTTTAACCTGGAGAACAGTCACTGATTTGTTATTGGTTTTCATGTAGACAGAATTTCATCGACATCGCCTCAATTGCCGCTCCTGATTCATTTTTCGTTAGGCAGGGAGCACCGCAAAGAGGTATGCATCTAGAACTTTCGTTCAGCATAGTTCATGATAAGCAGCATTGGTACAAACCGACCATTCCTAGCAACCGTCTAGTTTATTACCGGTACATACCGAAGAATTTTCTCACATCAATTTTAAGTGAAAAGATATCGATAAGTAACCTTTACGTCATTGCATTCTATTCATTTTGTGAGTCATTCGACAGTAAAAAAAGTATAGTTTGCAAGATTTCGATGTATGTGAAGGTAGCCCAAATTACATCCCCGGAAAATGCTATGGCAACACTAATTATTGCTATCATGACATTTTTTACTCGCAGCCCAAAAAATCTCCACATTTTTACTCTCAGCCTCAAAAATATTTACTGTCATGACAGCTAAAACTATCGTGACACAAACATTTTTCTGGGCTGAAAGTAAAATATTGCATTTTCAAGATAATCAGAAAAAATTTCGGGGCTGAGAGTGCTGAGACAAATGAATGATATTAATTATTTACCAAACCCAGATTATTTTTTTTTAGAAATGGTACGTGATATATTTTATGGTTTCGGCTTTGGTCTGGTGAAGCAGAAATATTTACAAGTTTTTATCAGAACTTTTTACTGTTTTTATTAAACTCATAACATTTAGCTGTTATCGAAAATATTTATACCCGAATTTAGATTTATTGCTATAATTGTGATTTAAATGTCGTAATAGTATACATAAACTTGTAATGTATTGCCATAAGCAACTTTTTCGATTTCCGGGGATAGACATTTGGGCTATCTTCACAAAGGTAAGATTTTGTCCAGTGGCTCTATTCTGGTAATTCCCTGGAAATAGGGAATTAGGGAAATATTTTATATGTAACTAGCTGACCCGGCGAACTTTGTCTTTGTTAAACACTTTTAACCTTCACGAAAATTGATTTTGATGCGAGAAAAATCAAACAACTCAACTCAATTCTCAAAAGACGTTTGAGTTAGACGATTGAGTAGCCATTCCATTCATTTTGTCATCGAATTCAACACTAAAGGTAGATTTATGGTTGCGTTCGTTCGTTCGGTCATTTGGTCGACAAATTTTGTAAAAAAATCCAGAATCGTCATTTTTGAGCAATATGATTGGTGGAAATAATTGACAGAATGAACGAACGAACGCAATCATAAAGGCGGCATAATGTATTGAAAAGTGAATAAAAGGTCGATTCAAATTTAGGCATCTATCGAAAATTTAGTTGTTTTTTGCAAATTGACTTTGTGAACGGGAAAATGAATGCACTTGTAAATAGATAAAATAAATAGATTGGATAAAAAACAAAATAGTAGTTTTGATGCTGCCTCCGGTGGGATTCGAATCCAGTACCTCCCAACCCAAGCGCTGAAGCTTTGACCACTTTTTTTTATAAAATATTTAATTCTTTATTTCTAGCAGTAATATTTCACGATACATAGTTTGAGAAAAGAATATATTTAAAAAAGTCATGCTCCCTTTAGCATAGTTTGTAACCTCTGCTCCTTTTGTAGGATTCTCAGGCGAATTATATTATGGTTAATGTTTTTATCTCGTTTTCTTGATTTTTTTTTTTTTTAAATTTTTTGCAAAAAAAATTCATTTCAATTTCATGGTTTAAATTGGCCTAAAACTTGCTTACTTGAAAATTGGCCGATTCAGTTATTTTAAAATTTAAATTAAACTACTTAAGACAAAATAAAATTTCGGTTGATGATGATCATCATTCTGAATGTGCTTTAGTTGATCTAGGTATATAAAGGATTTGGGACCTGGGATGTTATTTGGAAGGATACTGTTTTAGAAGGTTTGTGGGTTCGTGTAATAAGGTCCATAGATTAAGGAGTTACTGGTATTAATGGAGGATCTCAGGATATGTTTACGTATTAGGTTAATGATATGAATATTGATTCTGTCGGCTTTAAATTGCGTGTCATTTGAAATATAATGCCGCTGTTCGTTGTTGATTTTTCTGAATTGCCCGTTGCAGTGTCGAATACATTTCCTTTCAAATATTTCAAGTTTTTCTATATAGCTGGGGTTTAGATTGAACCATATAGGGCATCCGGGTGTTAGTAACGGCCGTATTAATGTTTGGAAGCAGATTCGTTTGACCATCCTGTGAATATGCTCGCTTTGAATACTCGCCTGTTAGCGATGAATGCTCTTCTAGCTTTCTTGAGCTGAATGTTTATATGTTCATTGAGGTAACAGAACTGGTCGATATGTACCCCTAGATATTTTATTATTGGTTTGTTTGGCAATTTTTTTGGTGTCACCAGCTAAAATTTCTATCGTATAGCATTTCTAGTAAAATTTGGATCACTGTGAAATTTCATTTTTTGTAGTTTGAATATTAACCCATCGAGCCAGACCGATTCAAATGCCTTTTCCATGTCAATAAATACGGCTCCCGTGCAAATTTTACTATTTGAAACATTTACTAATTTAAAACAAACATTCGAGGTGAGTTTGGAAATTGCATGTAAGTATAATGCTCGTATCTGAATCCAAAATGGTTGTCCGGTAACAGGTTGTGTGCTATAACTTTCTGATTTTTATAGGATAAATTTTTGCTGTTTTCCAACACTTGGGGGAAAGTTTTGTTGTTTAGCCAGTTGTTGAAGAGTGTGCATAACTCAGCTATTATCTCTTCCGGTAGGTGTTTCAATGCTATACTCGGTATTTCGTCCAGTCCATACGATTTTTTATTATTAAGACATCTTAGTACTCCTTTTAGCTCCGGTATTGTTACAAAATAATTTATATCCCTGGGATGAACAAGTGCATTTGCCTTATTTGTGTCATTAAATTTTACTGTCGTTATTTTGTTGTCTTTGGTCTTCTTATGCTCGTTTTTTAGTTTTTGTTCCTAATGACGGGTTGAGTTGTGTATGGCTTTTTGTATGATACCCTAATACATATTTAAAGATTGTCTTTTATATTGTGGCTGATGTAAGCTTGCTCATGTTTCGGCAACACTAGCCTCGGCAGGCTATATTTAATTCCTCCATTTTTTCAGTTTCAGCTTCACTGATTTCAAGGTGGAAATTTGACTTCTTAGCTTCCGGTTTAATTAAAGATTTTGTTTAGTCTAGTAAACATTTTTGGGCTTGGTTTTACCAATTCCATTTTCTTTTTCAATTGGATGTTTATTTCGATTATTATATTTTTGGTAATTAGTTCCTTTGTACGAATCGTTTAATTTCGAACTCTTTAATCTTTGGTGCGCCATCTGTTTCAAAGTTTCTTTAACTTGTTGATTGTGAATATGTAATGGCGGCGGTTTATTGTTTTTCTGTATATTATTCTCGCTTGCATTTTTATCTTCGTTTGTATTTTGTTGTTGTTGAGTGCCTAATATTGTTGTCTTTTCACGTTTTGTTGATTTTTTTATTACCTCGAATGACTCTATTTTATTTATATTTTCTGTTTCGTCTTCATCGGTATCCATCATCAGTACGTTGAATCTATTATTATTTCATTCATTTTTGTTACTATTTTGCTGAAGGACCATTATTTCAAGTACAGCGATTCTTCTCCTTAACGCCTCGTTGACATTTTCAAGTTTTTTTACTCGGGTGAGCCGTTGATCAGGTGTCATTAAGGCCGTATTATGTTGATTCGTCGTTGAGAAATTGTTGTCCACTGTTTTTAACCGTTTACCGTTATCTAATTCTCTGTTCACTGGGAATTACCAGATTAGTGCCACAGGTGCAGTAAAACAATTTGAAAACGAAGAACTTAAAATTTTACTGAATGCAAAATCGTGTCAAACTCAAATAGAGCTTGATAGTTGGGAGTTACTCACCAAGCAATATCACTTCGATTGCATGCAATGAGAAAAATACAGAAGGAATGAAAATGGTTTCCTCATAAACTGACCGAAGAAAATTAAAACCAAAGAGTTGACATCTGCATGACTTTGCTTTCTCGATCCAAAATAAAGAATTTTTTGCACAAAATCATTACGGGTTATGAAAAGTGGATTTTGTACGATAATCCTAACCGCAGAAAACCATTGGTTGATCCAGGTCAGGGCTGGGATGTTATACCATCACTATTTTCAACTTTCGACTTATTTTATGTCTCAATTTTCAGGAATCAATTATCATTCTATTTCGCGTAAACAATTATGTGTTTTATGTCGTGAAATAGCGATATAAAACGCATAATTTTTGTGGTGCATACCTCTTGGTATAATTGTGAGCTTTCTCTCTTTTCTACATTTCGATGAACGTATCACGAAAAAGTTATTTGGTAATAAATAGAGTCGATTAATCTAGTAGTCTTAGATATCGTAGAAAAGAAACAAAGTGATGTTTTATTCGAGCAAGCTGAGAACACATTAGAAAATACGTAGTTTAGGAAGTGAAATAGGCTGCCATTGTACTCGTAAAAAATGAGACACAAAAAAAACTCGCAAGTCGAAAATAGTGATGATACCATATCCAAGCCCAGATTGGAAAGGAGTAATTTACTACAAGCTTCTGCAACCTGGTCAAACTGTTACAGCTGAACGGTGCCAGATCCAATATTTGAAAGACCCGAGGTTCACGATAGTTGAAGATGTGCAAAAATGACTCGATGACTAGTTTGCTTCGAAACCACCAAGTTTCTTTCGTGAAAGCATTCATCATCTACCTCACAGTCCTGGAACATATTTATTAAACACGTTTAATATACATACATAATCAGTTAAAATTTGTCATCACAAAATTGCTATTCATCCGAAAAATATTTTTGGTTAGCAACATCTGGCCGATAAACATCTCATTAAATTACCAAATTACTTGTTTATATTGTGGTGAAAATTTTGATGTTTGTGTATAAAAAAATTTACACGTCGAATAGCAATGCACACTACGTGGCAAAGTAGGAGTTTTCCGTGAAAATTTTCCGATCGCGTACTTTAATAAATTAACCATGATATTATCTTCATTTTCCTCTTATTCTTCTTAGCAGTCCATCATTATTTTTCATTTAAAGTATCTTTTTCGAAAAACAACCCGGCTTTAATCATATTTCTATTTATTGTTTTGTACGATCGCGATTTATTTAACAAAGTTGTTTTCTTTTTTGGACTATTGGACATTTTCCAACAAAATACTATATTTACTTGGTTATTTGATAAAAGAATTATGATAGAAAATATTTCAAATATTTCGTGTATATATAATACGATTTCGGAAAAATGTATGACAGCGTTCGGTGGGACTGCGCACGAGAGTCGATCAGTGGTTTTTCTGTATCTGGAATTTTAATGTTTATTTTAGGTCAGACCTCAGCTTTGTAATACAAATTTTGGCGCGCGCAGAAGCGAAATGTTTTTGGCCGCTCTGTATATAATTATTTTGTGTAACATGTTTAATATAATCGAACAGATGTTTTGATTGCAATCCGCAATTCAACCATAACAAAAAAAAAATACATTCATGTACAAACACCGCAATTTAACCAATTTATTATTGTCTGAAATGTACTTGAAGTCGGTCAAGACAAATCGGTCTGTTGATACATACAGCGAATTCAAAATCAAAAAACCCATAAAATATAAATTCAGATATTGTTCTGCTCGTGCAAATTTACGGTTTTTGTTTTGGTTTTTTTTTTTTTTTTGTAACACAGTAGGGTACCCTAAGTACTACAGTGCTGTGTAGCAGTAGTAGCAGATTCTAAATTTATTTTTGTGGATGCGCGCGCAAGAGATACGTAAGATGCGTCTACGTACGTAATATGAACTTTTTTTTTGTGTGAAAATTTATATAATTTTTAATTTTCTTCTTCGGCGACAACGACATGTTAATCTCTCGCTCTCGTAACATTCATTGTGTTTAGTAATTAGCTGGTATGTGTTGTAATTTTCGCCTTTGCATATACAGTCTGTGATATAAAAAATTTGTATCTTCATAATTTGTGTTGACCTAATACCAAATATTTTACGTAAACTTTCTGAATTCGTTTAGTTTCATATTTTGATCAATCAGTGGATGGTTTTCAATTTCTTTTTTTGAAATATAGTCTTTTCATTAAATAATCCGAAACCTATTTTACAGAATTTATTTGACCTTGATTTTGATTTTCGAGAGGGCTCTTTTCTGGTTGGGGCTGCAACATGTAACAAACAAATGTCGAAGGAACGTGTTTGGATAGTCCTTTTCCAGAATGCATTCCACATTGTTGTGACCATTGTTTATAATTCCGACGTTATAACTTATACTCTTTGAAATCTGTTTTATTGATTATTTAAAATTGGCTCTCTAACGTGAATGGTTTTCAAAAGCATTAGGGCAGCCTTTCACGAATTCCGGCACACTTCGCTAGATTAGTTCCTAAATTGTATTTAAGTTTGTTCAACTTTATTTATTCTGCTTTTCGACACTAGTACAAAGCTGTTATCAACATTGGTCTTATAAAACCAAAGAGTAAGCGATACCGCCTGTGGCCCTATTCTGGCTTTCCCTGGGAAAAGGGAATTGGGAAAAATATTTTCATAGCATGTTTGTCTAAATTGTATTTTTCTGGCCTACTAAAAGAATAAGTTTAGTGCAAAAATTTTCAAAACCAAGTGAAAATTTTTATAGGGAATAATATTTTCCCATTTAACTTTGTTTCAAAAATATTAGCACCCAACATGTTCCCTCAGTAGGCCAGAAAAATACAATTTAGACAAAAATGCTATGAAAATATTTTTCCCAATTCCCTATTCCCAGGGAAAGCCAGAATAGCGCCACTGATGCATGAAATATGCCTTTGTACGAACCTGCTGTGGCCTTTATAAAAAGTGGGGATTTCATTTCAGATGTGAGATGTATATTGGAATTTCATATTTTCATCAAAATCCCCGAAAAATTGACTTCAAATACCATTTGGCTCAGTGAGTACTAGAGAGTATAAAAAATATGAACAATTATCTCCGCCATAATTGGATGTAGCTGCTTTTTGTAGATTGTTTCTTTGTTCTAAGTAATCGATGTAATGACCTATGTTATGTTCTTGGGGTTTCCTTTTTTGATGAGTTATTCATGATAAGAAGAAAACAGATTTCATCACCATCCCATGCACTGAATGTTCGTTGCACGTTAGCTTTTCATGAAATAAGATTTTTATGCATGTTAAAATTTTCGTTATTCTTCGAATTTTGCAGTGATAACAGAGATGTGACCACTCTTTGATGCAGTTGACTGCATGATTTTTGGCCGATTTTGGCCAGTTTTCGACCGATGCGACTTTGTAAAGTTTACTCAAATAACTACACTTTTGTTTTCTTGAGTCGAAGTTATGGCATCGCGGAAATATATGGCTTTCTAAGTATGTTATACTACAACTCCTGAAATTAAGGCTTATGAGGAGCTTATAAGACTTTATAGTCGCATCAGTTTTTCAGTCCTGAATTATTAGCATTTGCGACTTTGTAGTTTATCATTTTGTTAGGTAACTGCTAACTGGATGCCCCACAAAACAAAGATCTGTTTGACCCCCTTTTTGGATTACTTTAGCATTTAAGAAATTCTACTTGTTAGTTGTTTTGGATTTTTTTTTTTAGTTTGCACCAAATTGAATTCGTTTGTAGACTGCCATCGCTGTCGCTTACGTTTCTTACTGTCATTTTGCAAACTATAGTCTGAACTAGTTCATATTCTGTAAATGTAGATAACCTAAGGAACATCACAAATCTTCGAAACAAACTAATAAAACGGAGTAAAATTGATTTTTACGAATGTTTATTTGTCGGGTTTCCGTGTTAATTTTTTAGCAGATGAAATATTTTCTCCTTTTCGCTTTATTTTTTTTTTCAATTGTTTTGCGCATAACAAATATTGGTCGAAAGGAAATTACGCATAATCTATTCTTAATTCAGTTTCCGGGCAGCTTGATGTTTCCATCTCCATTAGTCTAAGAATGCCCTCCATCGTTTCCAAGGCTTTTTGTTCTAATCTACCCAACTAATAATTAAATTCGATCTGTAAGACCAAGCGACTGAAATCCTGATAAAAATAATGAAAAATAACCCTTCCAAAAACACCTTTATCAACGTTTTGAAGGTCCCTGATCCCAAAAATGCAAAACAAAAAAAGTTTGTCCGTCCGATGAAATCTCCATCCTGTACCGATGATATCTCAAGAACGATTTACTCGATTCGATTGTTTTCATTAAACTTTTATTATTTTTAATCGAAGAATTGAACAACGTTTGGAATCTACCTCAAGGGGGTTGGGTACCTGCCATACAAAATCACCCAATACCAAGATATTGGTTTACATTTTTCTCATTTACCCGTGTACCATATCGTTTGTAAGGTCTTGGGCCAGAGAACAATTTCGATATAACTTTAGTTCATAAATCCGCCGTTTTGGCGCTGGTAGCTAAGTTTTCATTTATTATAGAATATACCATATACTTGTCGTATTTGTTTTACCTAGAAGAATTTCGTAAATTTTTCTTAACACCTTAGTACTGAAAACTACCGTTGTGGCGCTGGAAGCAGTTACAACTTTTATTATTTCCATTTAATCATGATGATGATGCCACCATTTCCAAGGTCTTGGAAAAAGCAACAATTTTGTAATAAGCGTTTTAGTTTACAATTTCACCGTTTTGGAGCTGGTAGCTAATTATTCAATTATCATATAATATGTACGCGTTGTACATCATTGAAAAGGTTTTGAAGAATGTCGTAATTTTTTTTGGAGCGTCATAGTAATCAAAACTACCGTTGTAGCGCTGGAAGCAGCACAATTTTTCTCATTCCTAGCAACAATTTTGTTATTTGCGCTGTAGTTGAAAAATCCAGAAATAAAGAAACAAATAAAGCCAAATCAAAATCTAAAAGTAAACAAATAAAGAGAAGTCAAATACTACAGGTAACAGCAAGCTATGTAAGTGGAACGATACTTATCATTTAACCAAATCCTTCAGAGGCCATAGTTGTGCTTACTAAATCACCGCTCGTAATCAGATAAACTATTTATTAACAGATTTACCCTTTTAATAGGCATGTCTCTAGGAAGAATAAAAAAATATTAAAAGGTTATCTAACAGTAACTGTTAGTATTCTGAAAGAAACGTGGGTAAAGAATGCCCCGGTTCATCTACAACGTTGTAATACTAGTTTCTGTATTAGTTGAAGATTTTCATGTTCTGATGTTTTCAACTCTGATGTTTTCAACTGTGTGGCAAGTATTGAATTGTTGTCAAAATCCTAAATCAAAATCCGATTTTTAAAATCTCACGTTTTGGGTCATATTTGGGTTACAGGATGTGATTTTACATGAATTTTTCAAAATATTTTGCAAATTTAATTCACAAAATTCAATTGGATTTTTTTTTATTTTTTATTTAATTTTGGACGGAGTTCTTCCTTTTGTCCATTCCGAATGGAACTAGGCCTTGTCTTATCAAATTATATCGTTAAATTTTGGTATGGAGAACAGGATTGGTATTTTGGAATGAATTTTTAATGAAGTTCTCAAAACCAACCATTCTATATAGAAATTGGTCGTTTCTTAACCCTTTATTATCAAATTCAGGTATTCGGAGCTCTCGAATTCCATGTTGAATGGCACTAGGCTAGTTCTTTATTAATTATATTCAAATTTGATATAGAATTGGATTAGAAATCTAACAACAATTTTAAATAAACTTCCGATTTTTTGCCATGTTGAAACTAGTTGGTTTTTAATCTTTGCAACCTTTTCTGGGGCCGAAGCACATCCAACTCTTTTGCAATTCGCTTTTCACGTTCCGAAGTCGAGGACATATGGCTATAAGTCCGATTTACTTAGAACCATCCATTGCATAGCTCCATGCCAGTCTATATTACTGAAATGGAAAATGGGTCGGCCCATGAGTTCTGCACTCCCACAGAAGATCGTAGTTGAAACTATAATTTTAAAAGCCGACTCCTTTTTATTTTTTTGATTTTAATCAATAAAAATAATAAATATAAAAAAATCGGGAGAAACGACCTAGTTTCATTTGTATGGCCGAACTCTAGAATACTATCCAAAATTCATGTTCAAATCACACTCCAACTTTACAAACTCTTTGAAATTTGAACATAATCGGTTAAACAATGGCTGTTTCATTCTCTCTAGCTGAATATTTTACAAACCAAATTTGACCACCACCGGCCTCGAACTCACTCGAATTCATGAAAAAATTCAAAAGCACGGGATTTATAAAAGCGGGATCCTGAAAAACGAAATTGTTAAAGGAGGGATTTTCAAAAGCGGACAAACCGGCAACACACCCCAACCCGTATTTTTCGGGATGGCGTATTTCAGGATTTCGTTTTTCGCAATTTAATGTTTTCGAAATTTTGGTTTCGGAATTTCGAAAAGTATCTAAAAGTTCTATTGTTACATCCCACCTCTGATGGGATTCGAACTCCGCATCACCTAGTTCACGTGCCGAAGTTTTATAACTATATCTCACTTGTCCGGTCAGACAAGGAAACTTACAGTTTTGATCAAATTCAGAAAAATAACTCGAACTTTTTTGTTAGCATACTTTTCTATTTTTTTTTTTTACATTTTTTGAGGTTGAAAATTGAATTCTCTGTAATAGAGCTCTCTTAATAGAAAAACTTTCCTTTTGCCTTACAAGTTTGTTTGAATATAAAACTTGAGAAAAAAAAATTGGCATTTTTACCTTAAGGAAAAAGTTAGCAATCTCGAAAGTTTTTGCCTTAAAAAAGACTAATGAAGTTAGCTACATTTTAAAATCGGCTGTTATGTTGTCATTTTCTTGTCTGAATTGTTGAAAAGCAAGTAAAAGCCAATTTTATCGGTTTAATATATTTTAAAACTATAATTAGTAACATAAAACACGATTTTAAAAATACCACTAGTATCGAAAAAAAATAAAACGAAGTAGGGTTCAATTCCAATTTTTGTTATTAGTTTTTGATTCATTGTGAGAGCTACTCAAAAGGTTAAAGGTTAAGGCAAAAAGTAAAAGTAAAAAATTTTCTATTGTGAGAGCCCTGTAATTAGGAAAACTAAATTATATGTAAGAAAATCTTCAAATAAATGATACTTATCATTATGTCGTATAAACGTTTGGACTGTAAAAAAATTTGCATTTTAAATTGTGATTAACCTGGCCTGGGGCCTAGACACTCCCAATTGTTGTTACGGTTCGCTTTTCCCATCCTAAATTTTTCACGGTTCCCCAGCCAATTTGAGAACGTACGTCTAGAATACTATAGAATACTGGCATGGAAGATGGGTCGGCCCATGAGTTTTGCACACTGACAAGGAGTCATAGTTGTGTTCATTTTCATCACAGATCGTAATCTGATGATAAAAATCCCTTTTGCATCCTTCCTCTATTGGGATTCGAACGTAGTAGCTCCCGATCTCAACGCCAAATCTTTAACCACTATGTTGTTTGGTCGGTCATTTTTTAATAAATTTTTATTTTTCTGCATTTGATAAAGAAAATATTTTTTTTTTTTTTGAGAAACAGATTTATGGCCGGTTGCACAGAAAAATGATTAACGACCGGTTAGTTGTGCGCCAGATAAAATTTTTGTATTAAGGGGCATATCCTCCATCCAGTCGCAAATTAATTATTTGCGATCAGAAATATGGTTACTAGATTAAATTTGCCATACCAATTGACACATTTTATTTAAATTTAAATTTTTTTTGCGATTATAGAGTAGAAATCTACGAAAAGACTGCTACGCATTTTCTGAGGTCGCAGTATTTTTATGTATTTCTACTTAACAATCGCAAAAAAAATTTAAATTTAAATAAAATGTGTCAATTGGTTTGGCAAATTTAATCTAGTAACCATATTTCTGATCGCAAATAATTAACTTGCGACCGAATGGAGGATATACCCCTAAGTCTGGTTTTGCAGTCACATAAAAAATCAACGCAAACTTGGTTAAATATATTTTATTCCGTCGAAATATTTAGCTTGCGTATAAATATTTGAAAGGCCAATTTTTATTGAATAACTTTTTAACTAATCGTTAAATATTCCAATGGAATAAAATATATTTAACCAAGTTTGCGTTGATTTTTTTGTGACTGCAAAACCAGATTTCATATAAAAACCTTATCTGGCGCACAACTAACCGGTCGTTAGTCATTTTTCTGTGCAACCGGCCATTAACCGACTTGAAAAAGGTAGACAAAGAAATTCGCTTTGTTTATTGAGAAAAATTGAAATGAATCTCTGACATAGTGCGGAAGCACTATATGGGCCCCTTGTTTAGTTTATATGAGAACGGAGTATTAAACATTATGTCTCTAATTTGTATGTACTCGAGCGAAAATGTATCATAATTTCAATCTAGGGGTCGTTATATGGTTAAAATGTATATGCCTATTTACTAAGATGGATCACATAGGCAGAAAACTAGTTCTGCATACGAGTACATTCAACGACCGCATTGTATAATAAATACAAAAATAAATTTCCTAATTAATCAAATTTATCTTATCTATAAACGTAAACGTATGCATATAGCAATGCAATACTATAACGTGTATATAATAAACCCGGGATGCTGTAAAAGCCAAGTGTGCGAATTACAACAATAAAAATTCCCTATAAAATCTCTCATCACACCTATCCCAAAGGCAAAAGCAAAACCATAAAATATTTTCTTAAGTATCCTGCATAAATCTATCTAGATTTAAATGGATCGCGCAACAAACTTGCGGTTTTATAATCTTTTTATTGTGGTCCATTACATAAGACCGTATTCGTCTTGTATATATAGCCGGAGTGTGTAAAATACAAAAACAAAAAAAAAAGTTCTTTGTGGTATTCTTCTACAAATAAAATTCTAGTTGGTGGACGATTAGATCGTCTTTATATATAAATTTTTTTTTGCATAAATTGAATTTTAAATGCAACATGATCTGCCTGATTTCTCGCTGTTGTTGTCTTATGTATATACGAGTGTTTATGCAGATGATTTGTTGCTTTTGTGTTTTAACTTGACACTTGGAGAAATATGTTTGTGATACACCTTCTTGCGTTTATACGATTATTTTTTTATTTATTATTTTTAGCATTCAACTTGAAAAAAATTATTAATATAAATTTTATAAATAATGTAAAAATATAATTAATAATCGTTTGAAATTATTAATGGATTGAGCGCTGAACTGGTTAAAAACAACTAATTATAATTTTTTAGATGCACAGTTTGCATTTAGCCTGGCATTACATGCAGTGCGATCTTGATTTTTATCGCGCGTAGTGCAAAATAACGGGGAGAAATAAAGTTTGCGGAGTCTAAAACATTCAACAATAGTGCGATGACCTCATTTGACTCTCGATTAAAGATTCACTATTTATTGTGTCATTTCGATTAGTTGCACATGAATATTTACGATTAGTTGCACATGAATTATGAAATGTATAATTTCAGCGGATTAAAAACCATTCAAGCCTAATTCGAAAACGTATTACTAAATATCTCTTGTCAGTATGTGACTGGAAGCAATTCGTGATGTAAAATTTGTGTCTGAAATTTGACCCATCCTAGCCATGAGGTTCTAAATGAATGCAGAAGTGTCTATAATCGCGATCGATTTTTTTAAATTTCGAGTAATTTTGTTGACTGAGAATACCATTCAAAATCGAGAATAAAATGATCAGTATACTCGAGTGCACCTTGATAATGCTTTGAAAATCAAAAAGTAGACCTCTCAAAAAAATTAGATCAGATTTGCCAATAGCCAATTAAAAATACTGTCGAAATTGATAAATCTTAATTAAGTTAATACATTTACGTGAACGCCAGACACGTTTTGTTTTGGGCTATCCTTGTAGGTCTAGTATGAACCTACCATTAATTTTGTTAGCCGAAAGTTAGACAAACAAATTATTATACTAAATAGCCATCACTAGCTACTAGTTATTCCTAATACTTACTGTATCCATAACGCGTACTGGGTTTAATATTTAGCACTAAATTGAGTAATAAATTGTTAAATGTCTACCATTGATAATAAATAATTCGACAATCGATAAAACTCAAATTAAATTAAAGAATTTGAATAAAATTTCAATGCATTATGTTTACGCCATCTATTGATAACAGGTATGAACTAACATGACGTTAGTTTATACTTTATACTGTTAAAGTTAGCCATAAGTTTCCAGCCGAAAGATATGGTAATGCAGATAGTGTCTTTACAATCCCAGCAAATGTCGATAATGCATAATGCATCGATAAAAAAGAATAACTTCAATATTCAAACCGAAAAATGCCAGCAATACAGATTTAAAAAATACAAATGAATCATCAATTTTCTAAAACGTCACTCACAGGTATCTATACAATAGCCATGAGATGCAATCACGTTTAGCTGGTGAATGGTTTATTTGACTGTACCAAATGGATGAACCATGGGATAGGGTTGGGGTGGGTCTGATGGAGTTATAGGGGTGAAATTTTGATTTTCCCCATTTTTCATGGATAAAATCGTTGGTCATTCGAGGTATTGGCATATAGATACCAATCTGACTATACCAATTTGATAGCCCATGACCATAGGTAGATTCTGAGTATAGGTTAGGAATGGGTCTGATGAGGTTATGGTGGTGGTGGTGAAATTTTGAATTTCCCTATTTTTCAACGATAAAATCGTTCTTCGTTCTAGATTATGACATATAGACACCAATCTGACTATGCCGATTCAATAGCCTATGATCATAGGTAGATCCTGAGTATAGGTTAGGGTCTGATGGGGTTATAGGGGTCAAATTTTGATTTTCTCCATTTTTCGTCAATTAAATCGTTCGATATTCGTGATGTTGGAATATAGACACCAATATGACTATACCAATGCCAATCCGATAGCCCATAATCATAGGTATATTCAGAGTATAGATTAGAGGTGGATTTGATGAAAATGGAGCAAAATGAACCCAAATAAAAATGGAACCCAATTCGACTACTTTCAGCTGTATGAAGCGGATATGCCATTTCATCCCTATAACCCGATCAGACTCACTCCTAACCTATAATCAAAATCTATCTATGGTAATGGGCTATCAAATTGGCATAGTCAGATTGGTGTTTATATGCCAAAATCTCGAAGCACAAACGATGCTTGATAAATTTTTATCTTGTTCATCGACTACTTTCAGCTGTATGAGGCAGATATGCCGCTTCATCCCTTTAGACTTACCCCTAACCTATACTCAGAATACCTATGGTCATGGACTATCGAATCGACATAGTAAGATTGGTGTCCATATGCCAAAATCACGAATGACGAACGATTTTATCGATGAAAAATGGGGAAAATCAAAATCTTACCCCATAACTCCATCAGACCCATCCCAATCCTATACTCAGAATCTACCTATGGTCATAGACTATCGAACCGGCATAGTCAGATTGGTGTCTATATGCCAAAATTTCGAATGATGAACGATTTTATCGTTGAAAAATGAGGAACATTAAAATTACTATGATACGTTATTTTAAAATCGTCCATGATATTGATTTATTAGAGATTTTTTCGGCTTTTCGGACAAAATATTATTTTTAATGGCACCCATACAATGTTTACGACTTTTCTAGTCGTACAAAACAAAGAGGACATTAACACACAATATTTCTACAAAAAGTAGAAAAATGCACTCACCCTCCTCCTCTCCCCCCCCCCCCCCCCATTTTTAACTACAGCGTTCTGGTGTAAAAATACACAAACCCTTACAAAAATGAGACTCTTACTTAAGTCTCTTCTTGACAGCTTGGTTTCGTATCGATAAAAAGTTGATCTACTCATCCATCATGGCCGAACTACAAAAATTAAACTCTTGCTTTATACCTCCTGTAGTATAAAACAAGAACTTATCGATTTGGCGAATTAGATCACCAAATCAGAAACTTTTGGAAACGCTCACTATGTATGTGTACTAAGCCAACATATATAATTAAGAAGTTAAGTACTCTGTTCCTAAAAAATCCAGTGCTTTTAATTTCCTACCAATATTACCTCTGGTAAATAGATTATTTGAGTTGCGCGCCATCTCTTGCCAAATCAACTTATTTATCGCGATGGCGGATTTCTCTTCTTTTTCAATCATAGTGAACAATTTTTATATTTTTTAATTGTTTCTGAACATGGTCTAAAAAAATTTAACAATGGAAGGTTAAAAATCGTGAATCTCAAAATGTGCAATTTGGGATTATAAAATATTTAGTGTGTGTGTGTGTGTTGCAACATACACATATTTTAAAATTTCGTCCCGACTTTTGAAGTTGATCACCTCGGTAAGTTGACTATGAAACTCTTTTTGTGGTCAACTTAGCCAGGTTTTTTTACACGATCACGTAAACATTAATAGATGACGCGTAAACGCCCATTTTTTGAAAAATATATTTCAGCATGTTTGGTACACCCGAGTATCACCTTAGAATCAGCAGTTTCATCACGATGTCAGTTAAACCTATCGTAGAAAGAATGAGACGGAATATCCACTCGGCTAGTACCTCGCGATAAACTAGCCCCTATTTCTATACGAGGTGGAAAAAAGGTTTGTGCCAGACAGCGGTTTTCATAGGGATTGATTGCCTGAGAGATTGGCCACTGTTACGAGGTAGTGTTGTAGGCCATCTAGATTTTAAAAAAATGTAACCATATTCTTATACGAGCTGAATGCGGGGAGTTCATGCCAGGCGCAGTATTAAACGATTTTCAACTAATAATTCACTAATAAATGAGAATAGCCGACACAATTTTGCGACAGTGGCTCAAGGCACAGATAATCCCTGAGAAAATCGTCACAGAAGAATATTTATTAGTAAATTTTTTGTTGAAAATCGTTACATACTGAGTCTACCACGAACCTTCTTTCCAGCTCGTACAGAAATAAGGCTAAATTTTTATATTCAAAATTGCCTCGTGACAGTAGCCGAAGTTTCAGGTAAGCCTTGGGAAAACCGCCACAGAAGAAAATTTGTTAGTAATTTTTTTTTGTTGAAAACCGTTACATACTGAGACTGGCATGAACCTTCTTTCCATTCCACCTCGTATAGAAATGAGGCTATGCTATTTGGGTTCCAGATGGCCTACACAATTCGTGATAGTGGCCGAATTAAAGATAATGCAGTTTTCCTATATTTTTCTTTGCCAGCCCGAGTATAGATTAAGCAATGATATATTTTTTTTGTTTTCGGGATAATTTTCGGGCCACCTTCATCTAGAATAATGTTAAATTTAAAATCGTTCAATAGTATTATTAGAAATAATGCCAGTATCATCTGAAGTAATAAGCTAGCTGCTTGACCACTAACTTTAATGTTTATTAGCTCTTGGCAGTTTAACAAAGAATTTCTGATAAAAATTTGACATTTGAGCGGATTTGAAACACTATAATTAAGAAATCTCCCAATTGTGCCACGAATTAGAACTTACTGGGTCAGTTTAGTTATTTTTTCTAATCTCTATCATTCAAACTCTACTTATGCTTCCTGTTCTATTCATCGATCTTCATAACATTCTTATCCAGACACTACACTTTGATGATTGGTCAACCTGCATCTCCACGACGAACCAGCTGTGCTAATTGCTGCAAAAACCAACCCTCAATAAATAATAAATCTCCATGGTCAGCAGGGTAGCTAATACGTAGTGAGACTACTGCCTCTAGTTTTGTATACTGTGTTTAGCTGTGCTTTAGTTTGGGGATCCTAATGGTGAATTTTATAAGATGCGTTTGTACAAAAGTGTTTCCCTTGAAATGTGAAAACTATGCAGTCCTCTTTCCTTTCAACTGGAAAGTGCTAGGTAGGGACTGTGAAACGAAAATTGACAGTCTGGATTTTATCGTCTAACATTAATGATGTTTCTGTTTCTGATGCTAATTTTCCATTATGGTATAAAAGGGAAATATTCTTCTCCATCTATTTGATGGATGCCCAATTTAGGAATTATGGAAGTGCCATACGTTTTTTGCAGCATTTTTCAAGACATTCATAGTGATTTGAAATGTACGTATAACAAAAAAAAATCCACTAGCGCCGGACGGTGGATATGTGAACTAAGGTGCTATATTTACTATATTCAATGAGAAAAATGTAACTGTTTTGAGCATTACGACGGTAGTTTTGAGTACTAAAGTGCTTCAGCTTAATTTGATGCGTTCTTTAAGAAATTTTCAATGATATGCGACACGGCTATTTTGGACTATAAAATAATAATTTAACAACAGCGCCAAAACCTGGCTGGTGGCTGTAATGAAAACGATATGTGGTGATGTTGGGGTTAAGCATAAGACTGATGGGTGCGTTCTTTAACTAATAACTATATAATAATAAACATAAAATACATAGTTTTTATAAATTTAATTTTTTAATCGGTTTTATGATGCGTCCATATCTGGTTGTCTTTATCCCTGGATTGTTATTTGTATTATCGGACGTTAACTGTTTGTATCCTCACTCATCATACTGTTGGCAGTATCTTTGTCCTCCGAATCATTTTTTTCATCATTGAGTTGAGGTAACGATTGATACGATTGAATCTCACTATTACTGTTGCATTGTGACGTCATGACAACAATTTCTCTTGGCGACTGAATTGTAGCTCGGCATTTGGCAATATGTTTTGAATTTCTTCTCAACTCACTACCATCTGAAGTTTCTACGATGTACGACCTTGGTGCATCTGATAAACTTTTGATTTTGCGCGACACCCAATTTCTGTCATCTAATTGTATTCTTACTGCATCACCCGGTATAAACTCCTCCGATGACTTACTACTTTGGTCTGCGTAATTTTTCTGTTTTTTTATGAAGATTTTTAAAGCGTTCGGCTACATTATTTACCACGGCATGTTTTAGTAATTCTTTTGTAGTTGGTATAGTCGGTGATTCGACTAAATAATCTCTGATTTGGTGATTGTATGTACTCGTCCCTCGGCATCTTCCTATAGTTTAACAGAGCTGAATACACATCTGTCCCATCTTTACTACATTTGTTGATCAAATTTTTCGCTGTTTCTACGAATATTTCTGCTAGATCATTGGATCGTGGATACCTTGGACTAGAAAATTTTGTGAATATTGCGTTCCGGTATCTGATTCTAAAATTTCAGGAATTCCATGTACGCAGCAAACCACGACTTTAACTCCTTAATAATGCTGAGTTTTTTTCCGTATACGTACTACTCCGTCCCACGCCAGTACAACATTTGTCTTGCTCCACCAAGACATTTTGACATTGGCTCTATGATTTTCATACCTTTAAAGTCTATGCCATTGTAATAAGCAATTTCGTCTCTAAAATTATGATATGGTTTCACAGGATTATCCAACTCTTTTGGATCGTCTGGTCATCCTTCTTTTATAATTTTTGTTTACTAAGCAAACTTGAAATTCTTCTTC
This sequence comes from Nephrotoma appendiculata, assembly GCA_947310385.1. Lineage (NCBI taxonomy): Eukaryota > Metazoa > Arthropoda > Insecta > Diptera > Tipulidae > Nephrotoma > Nephrotoma appendiculata. Next base: position 288,717,838 of record OX371223.1, read on the forward strand.
TTGTTCTTCTTTTTTGTAAATTATCGTTGGTATTGGTAAGTATTTTCTGTAATCTGGCTTCTGTAATCTGGCTGGAGCTGACGTCAATGATTTCTTGAAAATGATTTCTAAAGGTTTATGATCACTTTGTATGGTGAGTTTTTCTCCGTATACGTACTCATGGAATTTTGTACAAACCTATCTAATTGCTGCTGCTTCCAACTCGATCGGTGGATGATTGATATCAAAAAACTTTAACACAGGCGGTGTTGAAAATGCTTCTTTCAAATCTTTGAACGCTTTATCGTGCTGATCAGTCCATATCCATTCTAAATTTACTAGCAGCTGTTTGAGTGGTTGCGTTATACCTGACAAATGTGGTACGAATTTTGACAAGTATATGTTGCCATTCTAAGCAATCGTTGTAATTCTGTTATATTGCCTGGTTTATTTGATTGTTGGATCGCTTTTGTTTTTATTGGATCCCCTGATAAACCTTCTGCACTAAAAATATGTCCCAAAAACTTTACTTTTTTTGAACTGAATACTATAATAATTCCACATTGTAACAACTTTTTGATTGCCGTTGAAGTAACTGCTTAACGTTTCAGCATGTATTAATAATATATCATCCATGGAATTTTCTACGTTTTCCATTGACATTAGGATATGACTCATTACATCCTGGAATACTTCTGGTGCTGACACTAATCCGAATGGTAACCGTTTATAAGAATATCGTCCCCACGGAATACCCATCGTTAAATATTTCTGTTTTCTTGATGACGCTTGAATTTGCTAAAATCCTCTTTTGAAATCCAGTATTGTAAAAAACTTGGACTTTTCGATTTTCGATATGATTTCCTTCGCTGTTTTTAAAGGATGATATCTTCGAATCATATTTTTGTTCACATCTGTCGGTTCAATATAAACTCGCAGTTTGTTATTTTTCTTCACTATCACCATAGGCGATAATACTGGTGTGACTTCGTGTGTTTTCTCCAGGACACCTAATTTTACCATACTCTGTCTATTTCGTCTTTTACTTGCTGTTTTATAGCCAAAGGTACTTTGCGAACCGGTTGAATTTCGAACTTAAGATTTTCCACTAAATCGATATCGTAGATGTAATTTTTTATACATCCCAAACCCGTCGAAGATTTCCTCGCGAACTCTGAGCACTAATTTTAAACTTTCACAAGTACTAAACATTTGGTATCCACATTTACTTTTCGAACTAAATATCTCGCTTTTATTTCACTATCAGTTGTTTTGCACCGGATGGATGTATTTGAATGTTTGTTTTGTTCACTATATATTTTGACAGAACGTTACACTGCGCACCCATGTCAAACTTAACTTTGACACTATATACACTTCTTTATTACTATTCGTTGAATCTCCAAGTGTTACTTCACTTGTATGACGTTTGCTAGATCTGCACATTTTTTCAAAATGTCCTTTTCGTGTTCCTACGCATATGTTTCGTTCACACCCAATCGAACAACTCAGCTTCTGTGTTCTTTCAATTATTGCCTGACTTTTTACTAATGTTTTGCATAATGTTATCCCGTTTGTACTGCGAGAAACTATTTCACTTGCCCTACATATAGTTACGGTTTAATCCAGAGCAATATTATCTTCGGTCAATAGCTTTTCACGAATTACTTCACTTTTAATTCCGATTATTATTTTGTCTCGAACTAGACTATTTTCCAGTGTACCAAATTCATATTTTATTCCTTGCTTTACAACTTTAGTCAGGAATTCATCAATCGCGATAACAAAACCAAATGACACGAGCCTTTCTCCAGATGCCGTGGCAAGAGAGACTGAATTGTTTTTTTTTGCTTTTACGAACGAACACAAGGACCTTCAAAACGTCAATAAAAGTGATTTTGTCAGAATTTCATTAAATATTCATCTGGATGTTTGTCGTTTTGCATTTTAGTTTGTCAAATTTTGATTTGGTTTTTAATTTTCAGAATTGAGAACCGTAGCTGTACGTCGAACTGGTCGGGAATACCTACCAAACGAATGCGCCCCAAACCACTCAACGCGGTGAAATAGCTTGACATTTTTTTCTATTGTTCCTAAATAATCGTGTTGTAATATCATTTGAAAGGTTTTGGATCAGACCATAATTCGAATAATACCACTTTAGTTCACAAATACACCGTTTGGCGCTGCTATAAAATTATTGGTTTATAATAGGTTTCTGTTCCGAATTTGTCCTCTCAAATCCGGCTCGAATCACTGAATTGTGGAAACAGTTATAATTACTGAACATTTACCACTACTGACATATTCCCGAAAATACCAGAAATATTCCCATAATAATTTCCCAATATTATCCACCAACACTAAAACACCACAACAAACAATTTCCACAATTATTTATTAATTGATCATTTACAATTATTTGTAATCACATCACAATTATAATTTAATCTGATTTTTACACCAATTATCTTTTTCCCACTACTCACTTTCTAAGACCCACCAAAGACTAACGAAAGGCACTCAGTGTGTTCATCGTACCCGTATTTATATACCGCGCAGAATGTTCCAGATTGTCCGCGAACAATTCCAGTTAATTTGCAATACCACTGTACTATTATACAACTATTTCTAATGCTACTACTCAAACCTAGATGTCATTAAACTCTTAACTCTTAATTGACCATTTTACGCTGAATTACTGTCTTGCTCAAATAACCAATCCACTTGGAATTGATGCCACGGAAAACAATAGGCGAGATCGTAACAATATGTACGAGTCATTGGAAAGGCGACAAGTTTAGCTGGAGCGCCTTAGTACTCTAAACTACCGCTGTGGCGCTGGCAACAATTACTTTTTTCTGTAACTCGTGATTTAATCTTCCTATATAATCGTGGAATATCGAAAGGTTTTGGAGTAAGCCAGAATTATGTTATAAGCAATATAAAACTTCGTGAAAAAGAGAAACATCGCGATCAAAAAACGAAGTTTACTAAGCCAATGAAGTATGATCATATTTTCCTGAGTCATTTTGCTATTCACCAAACATTTTTGGGTAGGCGGAAACATTTATCGAAATATTAACTTGAAATATTTTGGCAACCCAACAACATTATTGGTTCCAAATTGATGTTAAGCTTGAGTAACGAGATGACCTGATGATGACTAAATGATTGATGTGCCTTATAAAAACATTATTCTATTTTCTAATACTCTTTGTCACATACCAAAACTACTTCGAATGGGTTCAATAACTTGTAAAACGGATACAGTTTGAAATTATGAAAGATTTACAAATCACATCTGCATTCCGGAAACGCACCAACAATATTTATGTGATAAGAAAAAAAATTTAGAATTTTGTAGTTCATCCCACTTGTATGTGACAGACTATATAAAATTTTTTTGTGTACTGTATTTTTCTGTGTAGAGTACACAACCTACTGTACATTTTATTTGTAGTAGACTTGAGCAGAGTGAAAAGCCGAAAACAAAACATAAAATACCGGACTTTCGCAGATGATCATATTTTCGAATGGGGTTCGGTTCGGTTTGACGTTAATTGAGATGAAAATATGTTCAGACAAGTAGTTATCGTTGTAACGTTGTTAAAATAATATCTGTGATTTTAATTTTAATGAGTTTTTAAAAATAAATAATTATCAATTTTTTTTTTTGAGTTTTAAGAAATCGACCCGACCAAAAACTAAAAAAAAATGATATTTTAAGAGTTGTATACTGTGTTCTGTTTATTTTTAAAGTGGGGTTTTGTGCCGAAATATAATTTTTAAACATTTTTATAATGTGTGCTTGTGCGATATCGATTAATTAAATCTGTGAATCAAAATGCCGTTACCAACAACTACAGTTGTTAACGGATTTCATCCATCGCCGATGATAAACAACGTTGAACGTAACTTTACATCAAACGGGATGACAGGTCGACTGCCACCAGTCTCACCGCTGCCGGCCGGAAAACTTTCGACACTTAATATAAATGGGGTAGCTCGTACAAAATTTCGTTCGCTGGCGGCAACATCCTTCAGGTCTGCAAAACAAATTGCAACGGATGAACTTGCAATGTCTAAGCCACCAATTCCACCGCAAATTTTGAATAAAAAAGTTCAGAGTACGCTGTATCAGTATAAAAATGGTGGCCTCCCATCGAACTATAAACCATTAACGAATGGTAATAGTGGTGCTGGTAAAATGAAACCGATCGAGGTTAGTTTAAAACTACCACTATCCCGTTCGAATTCCGGTGACTTATCGACGAACGGTGGTTATGAATCATCGATCACATCACGATCGCCGAGCCCCATGTCGACCCGATCCACAATCTCGAGTATGTCACGCACCACCACAATATCATCGAGATCGGGAGGTAATGTACCGCGACGTGTATTTCCGCAACACTATGACGATGACGATTCGCTTAGTATACACGAACTCAACTCACTCGAACAATCACCAGTTGTATTCGATGCTAATTTATCATTTCTACTTGGCTGCAACAAACAAAGTGTACACCAATCGTTTCGACCATCGCCCGCCCATCAAGATCCCCAAACCGCATCAAATTATCTAACCACTAAAATCGAATCGTTCCTAAAACGTACCGATCATATAATGGACGACTGGAAATTAATTGGTCGTAGTAACGGTAGATTTCATGATGATCATACGATCGATTTGATTGAGAAACAGCAAAAGAATCGAAATGATGCGCGGGGATTACGATCGCGTAGTGTCACTAACATTCTGATCAAAAGTAAACAAATCGAACAGAATTTACCGCCAACTGAACGAGTGCGTAGTCGATGCAGTTCGATCCACAGGGACGGGGATCATACAGACGATACGACAATCGCGGATGATGACTTTGATGAGGTAACAAAATATTATGTAATTGCGGCTTACTCTAAATATATAATAATACGCGATCGTATATATTTTGTGATAGTTTACATGTACAAAACAATCAATTTTTTATTTGTGTGAGTGTGCGTGTGTAAACTATATAACTCGGTGTTACTATTTTTGTTATACATTTGGATGTTAAATTTAGATCGGAAAACGCATATAGCATTTAACGCGACGCGATCGTAATTTTGTATGTTCACTAAAAAAAAACACACACAAAATACATCAAAAAAATAATGATCGTATAGATTTATGTAGGCCAATTGGAAAATTTTCATGATCTATATTAGAAAATCCGAAACGATCGTTAAAAAAAATCGAAAACAAATTGTTACATTGTTAATTAGTTCCGCTTTGTATTTTCATTTAATTTTAATGTGATCGAGTGCAGATGAAAGATTTAAGATTTTAAAATTTTCTTCTACCTCGGGAATTATTTTATACTTTTTAATTAATTTATATGATTTTTATTGCTCAAAACGTCTAGCGTATATTCAATTTTGAATGAATTGGTACCGCGGTGTTTATTTATACGATCGATCAGTTTAAATTTAGATAAAATTGTTTTAAACAGTTTTTTTTGTGATTATTCGGTTTTGACATATTTACACGTATATTTCGATCGTTACTAAAAATAACGTTTCCGAACTATACATATTTAAAAACTTTTGTTGTGAAATTGGCTCGTTTTGTAGTCGATAGTGGCCCACGCGATCGTGTTATTGTAATATAATTTATTATGAATGGATTAGTGAGATGATATCGTGGCGCGATCATTAAATTCTGGCTGATCAAAAGCGTTTTATATATACAGAATTGTTTTTAATGTGTTAAATGTTGATGCATTCAATTTTTGATCGTCGTACGAAAATAATTTAAAAATAAAATGCAAGATCAACAACTTATTTTATGATCGTGTTTAAGATTAAGTGATCCGCGACAATAATAATAGTATTAAACCGCTTAGTGATTTGGTTTGAATCTGATCTCAACGCAAGTTTTATTTAGTTTTTATCTAGAGTACTGATCTTAAATAAAAAAAAAAATATTGCGATCGCTTAATTATCCCGCTTGATCGAATATAAATATGCTTGAAGCTCTTAAGTAAATTATATTATAATATCCACAAGATCAAAGCTATTGAATGATTTTTCACCGTGTTTGATCAATTTAGAGCCGATAGTCTGAATAAAATCGATCGATATCGAATTAAAACAAATTATCATTCGTCATACTCTCACTGATGAGAGAACTACTCCATCTCATTCCTACAAACTGTGAATTTAATAGCTACCCGTATTTTCATAATTCTCAATCCTAATTACGGTACTGAAAGATAAACAGCATAGCATGGAATGAATTGAATGGACTTGAATCGTAGATTGTTTCCTATCTATAATACGTCTAATGCAACATAAAACATAACGTAGCTAGAGTGAAAAGTAATTTGCGCTGGTCTTCAAAAGTAACTAGATACATAATTCCGTGAAAAATTAATTTGATGATTTAGCTTACGTTTATCGTACCTACAGATAATAGTGTAGTAAAAAAATGTGTAGAGTTAAACAGAGACATCTATATTCTAATACGAAAAATACGAGTTCATAATAAATTTTTTTAAGCCGATCAATATATTTCGATGGATCGATTTAATTGATTAAAAACACTAATCGTTTCGTACAATCACGAACGTTTCGTTCAGAGTCTGTTTTAAAAAAATCGACATTTTGTCAAAAAAATTTATGGGAGCACCTCGACTCAGGGAACCAACCTCTTCAAAAGTCGACAACTATGGCTTGAGATATTTAAGACAATGCACAATGTAACATATAACACATTAAAAACGACCAGTCACAAGCACAGAGCAAGCGCTCTACTTACTATGCTATGGAGGGCGACAAACGTTCGTGGTGTAGCAACCATAAGGACGGTGACCTTGATCCTTGGGATGGATCCCTCGGATTCGAGCATGTCACTAATTTTATATAGTCCCTTGCCTAAGCTCCCGTGAAGAATTTAAAAAAAAATTGTACCGGGGTCCCTAAACCCCGGGGTTTTAGTGTCCAGCCCCTTAAAAAGAGCCATAAATGATTTAGGAGGATATCGCCCGGCCCAGATCCGATACGATACTTCTTACCTGCAAGTCTAGCATTTTTATCAAAAACTAGCTGACCCGGCGAACTTCGTACCGCCTAATAGTCGATTCTTGAATTTTTTATTTTTTTTAAAAACTTATTCTGCTATTCGGGACTCCGGGTCAGCTAGTAAGATAAAAAAAGAAAAAGAAAGTTAATAAGTCAACAATTACATTATGTCAAAAAATAAAAATTAAGTTTCATTTTTATTGTAGTACTTTGTGGTACACGATATTTTTTGTTTGATTACCTGGCGCGTAAACAAACAGAGCAGATGGTTTTCCAACACGGGAACAGGCAACATACAATTGACCATGCGAGAAACATGGGTTTTCTAGATTAATACCACAAACACTTAATGACTGCCCCTGGGATTTGTTTCTAGTCATAGCGAAAGCAAACCGTACTGGAAACTATAGTCGTTTAAATTCGAATGGTACGTCAGTCGGAATCATTGGGATGCGGGGTATCAAAACGTCTTCTCGACTAATCGTGTGCCTGATCCATCCTTTAATTGAAGATTGTGAGGCGGCAATCCTGGCAAATCAAGTGAGTTTAAAAATTCCGGTGGATAGTTCACGACATCATCTTCATTAGTTGCCGTATCAACTGATTTATATGTCCTCATTTCATCAGGAATGTCATCTTGAATTTTGAAATTTAATTCATTTACATCAGTGTTGTTGGCAGCCAGTATCAACCTCAGAACTCGTTCGCTCAACCAATCATGGAATAAGTAATTGTGAGCAATATTTGGAAACACTTTTTGAATGAGTTCAGCTTTTGATTGCGTTAACTGACAAAAACTCTCAGGAAAGGTGATGCAGCCAGTCTGTCTATAGGAAATTTGCCATTACATTGTCTCCAGATTGATCATTTTGCAACATGACATGCATATTCTTGCTTAAATGAAATACCTTGACATGTTTCCACAAATTGGAGGACTTTAAACATGCATTCAGTTCATCAGCTTGCGTTGAACGTGGAACCACTGGCAATGTTTGGCGAAAATCTCCTGATAATAAAATCATTGCGCCACCAAATTGGTTTTGGTTGTTCCGTACATTTTTTAAGGTTCTATCTAGAGCCTCTAAAGATTTTTTATGCGCCATCGTGCATTCATCCCTCACTATTAGTTTACATTACAGCAAAACCTTTGCCATTGCCGAATTCTTGGAAATGTTGCAGGTTGGAGTTTTGTTGCTTTGCATATTCAATTGCAATTTTAGAGCTGAATGGGCTGTTCGACCGCTTTCAAGCAAAGTTGCTGCAATGCCTGACGAAGCAAGAGTTAGAGCAATTTTATTTTTTAAGCGAATTGTTGCCAATATTAAAGTAATCAAAAAAGTTTTTCCTGTACCACCCAGGAGCGTCCAAGAAGTAAATCCTTCCAGTTCCATCATTTATTACTTTCATAAGAGTATCAAATACATACTTTTGTTCTTCGTTCAATAGTGGAAGATTTATTTGAATCGATTCTTTCAAAGTATTGAGATCATACGATTATTCACGTTGTAACTCTTGATGAAAAGCATCGTGCATTGGGCGATTGGGCGCGGCCATGGCCAATTGACATAATAGCTTGTTTGACATCATCAAGCATATATCCTCAATGGTAAATTTCTTCACTTATTTGTAAATTCAGATCCCCTGTTCTATTGCGTATATTAAATAAAATATCGTAACACATATTATCTTTGTATTTTATCCACAAATCAATTGGTTTTGATGGGAAACATGTACATATGATAATGGAAAACAATGTTCGTATTTGATGAGCTTGTGATGAAATTACAGCATCATTGAGAGTTTGATCACAATGTGTATCGTTTTCTAACAGTTGCAAACGATGACAGGCTTCTCTGTAAGATCCACACAATTCACCATCAACTGTTCATAAATGTTGGAATGATGTTGGGTCACGCACATTGACTAATAGCAGCCGTAAATAAAAACATTCATCGTTGCTTGGATGAACGGAATAAATTCGATCTATTGCATCGGTTGAATATACACCTGGGTATCCTGGAACTGGTTTTCCTTGTTTCCTTCGCATAAATTTCTTTGTTGATTGACTCCAAGTATAATATTTTGGCATTTCAGAATATAGCAGTGTTTGTGCGAAATGATCATTTTGGCCACGGCTAAGTGAACAATTGTGGGGTGTCCTTCATGAATTGGAAAAGAAAAAAATCGCCAAAATGCTTCATTACTGCTAACATAGCGGCCCATTTGGTATTGGGTTACTTCATCATTTGAATTCTCTGCACCAAATCCAATCACAGCCATATCACTTCCTTTGGTTACATATTTACATATGTACTCGATAGATTTTACTGAATGGCAAGATTCAACATTGATGTGTGCTTTGAAAGTTGATGATTCAATTACCTGTAATGGGATTTATCATCTTGATTGACAAATCATAGCCATCTTCACCTTGCCAAAATATAATAGGATATTGCAGTACATCGTATGAGCGATGTGTTTTCTTAATACGTTGTAATTGATTATTTCGACGATATAAAACAATATCACGTGACTCCAAATTTTCTCCAACTACAACAATGGCAACTTCATCGATGTTGGCCCACAGGAGTCCTATCTGCTCTGATAACAATTTTGTGATCATCAGATGGCATCATATCCATTGCACTTTTAAATAATATAATCAACTGATTGTGTTCGTGAAATAAGTTTTGTAATTGTTCAACTATTGAACTTTTTTACTGAATTGTTATGTGCACAACGTAGATTGATTTCTTGTGGAGAATTGCCCATAAAATAAATTTGCAAAAACTTGTAGTCGCTATCTGGTACTGGTAACAAAGAACCTGCTCTGTGATATATTTGTATCTGTAAAGGGAAAAAATGTGTATGGGCTATAATAGTTATGATTAATAAACATACAACTGCAAATACTATTACAAACCTTAAAAGTTGGCATGAAATTTTCCCGAACTACTTTTGTTGTTCCAAATGAAGTCATTTGAAAGCAGTCGTTGTATTGTTAAATATTCTTTAAAAAGTGTATATAATCTGTTCCTATTCCTAAAACCAATGAGTACAATGGCTCTGGAGGTGGAAGACACTTTATCAATTTCACCTTTCCATTTGCGTAACACAATCCATTGGCTTCATTTTTGTATTTCAATGCCTTACAATATTGGCAAACTGAGTTCATAGAATAGCAACACAGTTGTAGGCACTGTAATCATTTGACATATCGTAACAGAAAGCAGCTCGATTCAATCTTGCTCTTTCATGTTCATTGCGATCTTCAAGTTCCTGGGCTTAGATTGATAATTAATTTGATTCGTTGCATTTCGGGTTCTTCTGCCTAAATTTGTCCGCCGCCTTATAGAAGGCATATTTAGTGAGTTACAAACACACAATTGATATTACCATATAGTTACAATAAATATTGACAAACAATGTTACCATCGTATAAATATTGACAAATATTGACATATTTATACGATACTAACGTCACTCAATTGTTTTGCCTTCCCGAAACCCCTTCACTAACACTTAAACTTTATGGTGTGGTATTAAAGTTCAAATTGACTTTTAAGTATTATTACGAATCTTTTGTATGGGAATATAGAAAAGTGTTGCAATTTTTTAAATTTTTCCTTCCGTAAGAACCATCCTCGTACATCAAGGAATAATATAAAAAAAGAATTAGCGAAATCGGTTCAGCTGCTCTCGAGATTTGCGCTTAGCAACAAATTCAGCGATTCATTTTTATATATATGATATGGTTCTCTGGCCTACTGAGAAATTATCTTTCATCTAAATTTTTATAATTTTGGAAATATTTTTTTCTCGAAATTGGATAGGAAAAACATTCCCAATTTAATTTTGTTTTTGAAAAAAATTACACCAACTGTTTACCATAGTATGCCAGGAAAAAAATTGTTGCGACAAAACTACTATGCAAATATTTTTCCTCATTCCTTTTTTCTATAAAAAAGCCAGAATTGACGAAAGCCTCTTCGTATCAAATATAACTGGAGGAGTTACCGATATGTTGCTTTTTTCGACAATGTACCCAATGTTATTTTGCAGACAGACATATTGGAAACGGTCAACAACTGCCAGCTACCTCATTGGCGTTCGAGGTAATTAAAATATTACACAGAAAATTTCAATAAATTAAACTCAAATAAATTATGGAACGGCCAGAAAAACTCAATAAATTATGGAACGGATTTAAAAGGCTCCTTCTCCTTTAGACAAGGAGGGCGAGAGGGGTAAAATTGGTATATTCTACAACTTTCTCATTTAGTTTCTACTAGGAACGTTGTTCAGTTTTCTGTGACAGTCGTTTTTCCTCCAAAAAAAACCTGATTGTTACTTTTAAACCCTCATAACTACCCTCCTCAAAGTGACCTTAGAGAGACGTTTAAAATTCCAAACTAAAGGCAATCCCAACCAACTACAAACCTTGAAAATCAGAATTCGCGCTTCTAGTTTTTAATTTATTCTTATTTTTAGGAAGGCGAAAAGGTCGTCTATTCCGAAATTTGAAAAAAACGCAGTATTCATTTGAAAAGTTCTGACATTTTTATTGTAATAAAGAGGTTATGTATATGGAACACAATATCCGATAAATGGCCGCCTCGTTGCTGATGGCACTCTTTGGTCGTTTTGACAACATTTTCGATGACAATGCAGGTATTGTTCTTGGGTTATTGGTTGAAACAAACGGTGCATTGTTTCAAATACCTCAATCAAAGAAATCCAACGGCATCAAATCGCACGATCTTAGCCAATTCACATTGCCGCGATGCGAGATAACCCTCCCTCCAAATTTCGTCTTCAATAATTCCATTGTTTCTTTCATTGTATGGTAGGTTGTGCCTCCTATTGAAAACACATGTCTTCGAGATCTATTTCAGTAATTTGAGGCTAGGCGAAGTTGTTTATCATCTCAAGGTAACGAACGCAATTGACGGGACGTTCAAATATCATTTTTGGGTTCTCAGCTCACCGAATGCGACAATTCTGGGCCCCTATATTCTTTGCATTCATGTTTGCAAAAAAATACAATTTTTGTTTCGGTGGATAAACGTCAAAACTCTAGTACCAAGGAGGGTATTTTTCGTACAGGTATAGGTTAGGTTAGATTAGGTTTCATTGGTTGCTATCGCACACTTCCGCCAATTATGACCCATTGTGATACCACAGGATCCGACATCATAAACCCATTTAGTACTATTAATATAGCGTAAAAGATCTCGCACATTACAGCTTTCGAGATCACAGAGCCTGTCCATAGTGTATTTGCCCAAGTGATTATGTCTTCTGCCTGCTAGCGCAGGACACGAGCAAAGGAAGTGAAGAAGAGTCTCCTCTTCCTCTTCGTCCATGCAGCTTCTGCAGAAGTCATTTGCATCCAGACCCAGCCTTCTTGCATGTTCTCCAAAAAGGCAGTGCCCAGTAATTATCCTCACAATTCTACCTAAATCACGCTTTCTTAGTGTGATTAAGATCTTGGAGCGATTCAAGTTCAGCTCAGGCCATACTTGCTTCGCTACCCTGCCAGTTGAACTGGCGATCCACCTAGCATTTGTCAAAGCAACTGCTTCCCTATGGCTTCCTGCTTTCAGCACAGACATTGGCCTTCCTACACATTCTCTTCACGACTCTCCAGTTGTAGAGTCGTACCGTACCTTGCTAACTCGTCTGCCCTGCAGTTTCCCTCAACGTCAGAATGGCCCGGAACCCAGACCAACTGGATATTAAAATGTTCACTCATCTCGTTAAGAGATATGCTACAATCCAACGCCAGCCTTGACACCAGGGAAACTGAATCCAGCGAAAGAATGGCCGCCTGACTGTTCACATAGATAGTGATATAAATTAACGATATTACATTATGCTTCAACCAGTTCATGACCTCTTCAATTGCTAAAACTTCAGCCTGGTACACACTGCAGTACTCAGACAGACGAAAAGATAAACTAACATTTCATTCTGCAAAGAATACACCCGCTCCTACTCTATGATCGTGCTTGGAGCCATCGGTGAAGAATTTAGCTGTCCCTGTCTCCGTAATGAGACCACTATTCCAATCCTCCCTAGAGGGGAGAATCACCTTTAAAAGCTTGCCAAAACACAACAGGGGTGTTATATACTCCAAATTCGACAGGTCATACCTCACTGAATTGACTATAGTTGAGTGCCCAGGCACTTCCACCCCAAAGACGCTGATAGCCAGGCGGTAGAGCAATGACAGCAGGAAGGTACAGCATGACCTCTAGGGCACTAGTGGGGGTTGTTTTCAGCGCCCCACTAATGAGCAGACAGGCTGCCCGCTGCACCTTCCCCATCATGTTCCTGTATGTAATTTCTCCAGAGCTGGCCACCATACGCTCACACCATACGGGCCTTACAACTTCCTTGTAAAGCCAATGTACGAGCTCCGGATTCAATCCCCATTTTCTTCCAATGGCATTTTTACAAGAGTAGAGTGCCACAGTAGCCTTCTTAACTTTTTCTATCGTGTTTGGTTTCCAACTGAGCTTACTGTCTAGAAGAATCTCTAAGAATTTAAGGACCAGTCTAGTACCATTCAGGCTTGGTGGAATCATTGCCGGAATTTTTTATTTCCTAGTGAAAAGGACCAGCTCTGTTTTAGATGGGTTAATCCCCAATCCGCATATACTGGCCCAACTCGTAGTGATTGACAGCTAACACTACGTCATCGGTTTAAGCAACCACACTTATTCCTTCCCTCTCCAGTTCCAGTAGTAGTCCATTGATTACTACATTCCAAAGAAGGGAGAGAGGACACCTCCCTTGGGTGTTCCTCGAACGACCCGTTTCCTGACGGAAACTTCCCTCATCCATCCTCGCTATGATCCTTCTGCTTCCAAGCAAGTGATCGAACAGCCTGGTTACTGGGTCTTCGATCTCAAGTGGCAGCAATCCTTCCCTAATTGCCTCCACCTTCACGTTGTTGAAAGCGCCCTCGATATCGAGACACGCCACCAACGTTAATTCTTGAAAATCCAGTGACTTCTCAATTCCTCGAACCAAGGTGTGTAACGGACTTACCCTTATGGTACGCATGCTGAGATTGTGCCCAGTTTCTGGGTACAATTCTCGACCGAATATAGACGTCCAGCAGCCTTTCCATGATTTTCAGCTGAAAGGATGATAGAGATATTGGTCTTAAGTCCTTAGGGTTGCTGTGCGAGCTTCTACCTGATTTCGGGATGAAGATCACTCTAGCCTCTCTCCATTTCATCGGGATGTACCCCAGCTTCAGACACCCTTTGAAGATGACTTCAGCCAGGGAAGCAAGACCTCCGAGTTCTTCTGAATTTCTGCTGGCACAATCCCATCCGGGCCAGCTGATTTAAAAGGCTTAAACCCTTTAATAGCCCATTTTATCTTCCGTATATTCAGAAAATCGTCTGTACGTAACAAATGGACCCCGCAGTCATTCCTAGGCCCGCATTCATTCAAAGGCCCCGCAGTTGAAACTTTCTCACTTCTTCTTTCTCAAGAGTCTCTTCACTAGACGCCGTCCATTCGCCATCCGGTTTTATCAGATAGCCTGGAACTTCAGATAACCTGAATCTTTCTTAAGCGCGAGATTTCCGAGACCCCTTCCATTCTTTCACAGAAGCGCCTCCACCACTTCATTTGCGCCTTCCTTACTTCCCTTTTGTAAACTCTGAGGCCTTCCTTATAGAAATACCAGTCTTGAATTTCTCTAGATCTTTTTGTTCTATTGAAAGCAAACCCGCAAGCTTTCCGGCACTCCGCAAGTGCCGAGGTCCAACAAACAGGATTTCGCTTTCCCCTTAGCTTTGTTAATCGGCAAGCTTCCCTCATAGAGATATTGCAAGCCCTAGTAAGAGTATCCACCATAGAGTCCAGTTCACTACCCGTGTAAACGGGTAGTGAACTGGACTCTGGAAATCCTGGAACTCGAGATGGAATGATGCCCTCCAGTACCTCCCTATATACACGCCATGCTGTCCTCCTAAGATTTCTGAAAACGTATTGATTTGTAATTTGGAGATTTAGTTTAAAAGTTAAGTTACGATGGTCGGAGACCATCCTGTCATTACTAATAATAAAAGTGGGTTCCTGACCTATATTACTAATAGTGGGGTTGGTTCTTAATAGAAATTCGAAAAATAACTCACCCCTATCATTGATGTCCGAGCTGCCCCTGGTGCGCATTCGCGTCACATCCCAGGATAGCTCCCACCTTCCTTCTTTCCGCGTCACTGACAAGTGCCCCGAGTATATCTGGCGGCACTGGCTTTTCTCGGTCCATGTATGCGGCTGCAAGCCAGAATCTCCTCCCCTCCGTCTCTATGCAGACCGCAGTTATGTCCCCATTGCAATACTATGGAAGTAAATAAGCATTTATATTATTAACCACCAGTATACATGATCTGCTCTTTTCCGTCCCACGAGCGTAAAATAGGGTGGACCCCTTCGCTTGCAGACCACAGAACTTGTTATTTTTGATCCAAGGTTCTTAGATTAAAACTATTTCCTCCCCTGACTTAGCAAGTCTGAAAAGTAACGCCGCCGATGCAGCCTTTGTATGATGTAAATTTATCTGCACAAACCTGATCATTGTTAACAGAGTTCACTTACCTTATTACGACAGCAGTGCTACATCGATTTACCATTTCGTACAGGTATAACCATAAATCAAAATTTGCCCTGCTGATTATATTACAAGGTACATTTTTATTTTAATTCGAATTCACAAATACTCAATCATGTCCGAATCGAATTTATCGTTCGAATCGAACTGTCGTTCGAAACGGATTCGCAAATAGGGCCCCCAGTTTTAAAAATAAATAGACATTTTGGAAAAAAAACTGGGGGCACCTTGACCAGAGGGCTCGACATCTTCATTAATATTACGAACACCAGCTTATTTTGAAATAAAACTTCTGTATGCAAAAAGTTTGAACCTGACTGGATCTATGATGTGTAAACTATAAGGGAGGCTGTCTTTGGTCCAGGGAACGAACCCTCCGGATTTGGCCATGTCACTAATTTTAAATACCCCCTTTCCCAAACTCATTCCGGTAAAGAATTTAAAAAAATTTAAAGAAAATTGTGCCGAGGCGAAACATGGCGTAGCAACTTATAAGGAAGGTCCCCTTAATCCATTGGATGGGGACATCTTAACCCCTTTAAATATCCCCCCAATGACCCTAGAAAAACGTTCCGAGTCCGAAATTAAAAATAAGTAATTCATTTTACCTGTACTAATACTCGAATGCATATAATGATGAAAAATCTGTCGTTCAATTTTGATCCGAAAGATGAATGATTTTGAAAAGGTTTGTGATTCATAAATTTAGTTTTCGGGCTCGGCGGGACAGTTTTTTTTTAAATTGAGGCTAATTCTTCTAATTTAATCTACAATGTTTTTGTTGTCAATCGTTGATTTATCTACTAAACTTTTCAAAATTTTTGTAAATTGTAGAGAAAACCCAGACCGGCAAACACCTCGTTTACAGTTTATATTGGACACAATTTACCGCGGACACTACTACTTTTCGTGTGAACAATTTTTCGTATGCCAGTTTATCGTGGTTTGTAAAATTGGCTGTAAAACAAAATATGCGTAAATAAATAAAATTCTGGAATATGGCCACCTGTGGAACTATTCTGGCTTTCCTTGGGAATAGGAAAATGGGAAAAATATTTTTGCCTATAAAAATTTTGTGGAAAAAAAATTTCCCAATTAACTTTGCTTTGAAAAATTATGCACTAAACTTATTCCTTCAGTAGACCAGAAAAATACAATTTAGGCAAAAATGTTATAAAAATATTTTTCCCATTTCCCTAATCCCAGGGAAAGCCTCAATAGTGCCACCATTTCCACGGATGGAATCCGGTAATTTTTAATTCGAAAACGATGAAATTGGATATAGTGGATGGAAATGGTATTCTTCAATAATTTTTGGAAGAAGTTCTGGAATATGGCCGCTTGGGATGGATCTCATTCACTTCTTAACCGATTAAGATGAAATTCGATCCGATATGGATCAAAATGGGCTTCTAAAATAATTTTTGGAAGAAGTTCTGGAATATGTTGAATCTGAGGAGAAACTTGACCATTTCTTAACCGATTGTGATATGGGATTTGGTACGTCAGATGAAATAAGGATTTTTAAATGATTTTTGGAAGAATTTCTGAAATATTTATACCTGTGGCACTTTCTGGCAATTCCCTGGGAATAGGGAACTGGGGAAATAATTTATATGTAATTTCTGTTCAAATATTTTTTTCCGGCCTACTAAATATTTATAAATTGGAAATAATTTTTCCATATCTAAATTGGCAGGGAAAATTATTCCCAATTTAATTTTGTTTTCAAAAAAATTACCACTAGCTTTTTACATACTGAGGTAAGGCCAGAAAATTTTTTTTAAATAAAAATTACATATAAATTCTTACTCCACTTCCCTATTCCGGGGGTAGTGCCACTGGGATGGAACTAAATCATTTTTTAATCGAATGAGATTGGGTTTGATGGATGGAAATGGGGTTCTTAAATGATTTTCAGAAGAAGTTCTGGAATAAGGGCTCCTGTATCGCAACTCGGCCATTTCTTACCTGATTATATTATGGGATGTCACATGTTCAAATTTAAACGATATTTGGCGATATGTCTTTATAAATTTAATTTGTTCAGTTACCCCCGAACCATGATAGTTGTCATCCAACGAAGTGTCTACCTTGTGTCTCCTTGCAGTAACCATATATTTGGTTTTTGACCATATTAGCGGATGATGGTTTGAATGACCCACTAATACTTTGATGCCGTATTGTAGAATTTTGCTTGGATACTGCCAAACGAAAACTCAAAGTGATATCCATGAAATCCTAAGTACGCAAATATGATGGCCAAGAGGTGTGGAGATAATCACGAATTGACGATATCGATTACAGTAACCTGACTACAAATTTGGGCTTGTTGATGTTATTACTTCCACAGAGTGTATTCCATGGTGGTTATAATCAATATCAAATTTGTATTGAGATGCTTGATGGAAAGGTTTACTTGCGAGAGAGAGTAGTAAAGGGTTTTCCTATAAGAGGTTTCAAATTGATATTAAAAAATTTTTAAGAGAAATCAATAAATGTTTATTTCACTTTAAAGAGGAAGGTATCCCATTAGCATTTCAAAACGATATCAGCCAAATGGCCGTGGATGGCCACGCTTGCAGCACCATATCCTTTTCATGAAATTTTCCATGACCAAAATTCACACATTTGCGGCTGTATGTCCTCGATAACTGCATGAATTCCATCTTTAAGGTCTTGAATCGATTGTAGAGCATTGGCATAGACCTTATCTTTCACGTCGCTCCAAAGAAAAACGTCTAAAGGTGTTAAATCACAAGATCTCGGTGGCCAATTGTAATCACCCCCTTCGAGAAATAATACGGTCAGGAAACTTTTCTTGCAAAATTGCGATTGTTTCGTTACTTGTGTAGCACGTAGCGACGTCTTGCTAAAAAATGCACGTCGTCCACATCAATATGTTCCAATTCCGACCATAAAAAACGGCCATTCACCGTAACAGTTGCACTAGCCTCATTTTCGAATAAGTAAGATCCAATCACACTGCCAGCCCAAAAACCGCACCAAACAGTGACACGTTGAGGATGAAGAAGCTTTTCAACAATCATTTTTGGATTTTCTGAGCCCCAAATGCAACAATTCTGCTTATTAACGTAGCCTTAGAGGTGAAAATTGGGCTCATCACTGAAGATGATTTTTCGATGAAAATCCAGATCATTTCCATGCATTAGAAGGACCCAATCAACGAAAATGCGAAGTTTATGGTGATCGACTGGCTTGAGTTCTTGTGTTAACTGAACTTTAAAAGCCTTAAGACCTAAGTCTTTATGCAAAATACGGTGTAATGTCTTTGTGGAATGTCTAATTCCAAAGATCGACGAGGAATCGTCAAACCTGGGTTTTCGTCAACACTACGGGCTACAGCAGCAATATTCTCAGTTGTTCTTGAGTGACGCACACGGTTTCGGTTCTTCTTCACATCACTAATTTGTCCCAACAGCTCAAATTTTGCCACCAGTTTCACTATTGCCGACCGAGAAGTTGCTTCACGACGATCCAAAAGTGCTTTAGTTTTGCGAACTGTGACTGCTAAATGTTCACCATTTTTGTAGTGAATTTTAACAATTTAAGTGCGTTGTTGAAGCGTGTATCGTACCGTTTTTAGTAATGGCGTAGTTTTTACTTGTCAAATGTCAAAATATGACAGCTTCAAAATTGACAGGTGCCCAAATAGCAAGCTATTCAGAATGAAACCTCTTATTGGAAAACCCTTTAGTAGGTTTCCGTTTCAATTGTTTCATTTTAAAATATTCATTTTTCATTTAACTTTTCAGTATATAGGCTGTGTGCCAAACTTAAAATAAATCGTTTACTATGGTTAAAACCGGATTTAGAGATTTTGAAAAATAAATGAATTTACTGCGGGCCAATAGTCTGGTAAAAGTCAACTTTAAGTAAATTTTTCAGTAAATTCATTTATTTTTCAAAATCTCTTGTGGCAAACTGATCGAAAATCTGTTCTAAACCCGATTTTTATTATAGATTTACCCGACTATTGGCCCGCATCTTAAAAAGGAGAATGTTTGATACCAATAGCATTACACAGTTCTATATCATCAATCATTTTAAATTATATTCGACAGTTGCGGGGCAAAAGTCCTAGATTTATATCTCCTCGCTTTGGTGGCTAGGTAACTAAATGAATACAGTGGTGTAATGAAAACGATTCAAGAGAAATTTTGTTTATGTTCGTTGACACTACATGTCTGGGCGAGTTATTGGCGCCGCGTAACCAACACCACATCTGATTCAGTTCTCCAGGTTAGGGGTGTCGGAGGCACGAGTTTACTTTCTAGCAACATAGGCAATAAATGGGTTGAGCAACAGGACACTTACTTACTCTCGCAAAGGCCTCGTGTAAATTTATGGTATTCATAACAACAACGACTTCTGAAAAGTACACGGGAATTAGATGGAGTTCTCCAGAAATTTTCGAACCGAGCAGAAATGATGAAAATTTGTATTCGGCTTTCTCATCCACCGGCGAGTACACCAGTTTATGATCGATTGCCGTCCAACCAACATATGGTTAAGACAACCAACATTTCCATTCAACAAACCCAATCTTGCTAAAATCGTATAATAAATGGCCGAGTTCCCATCCAAGTGGTCATATTGCGTTTTCTTTCGGATATACATATTACATATTGAAAAATGTTTTGTTTTTATATTCTACAAATTCAAGACACTAAATGTGTTATACGATAAACTGTTATACGGTAAATTGTTCACGATAAACTAACATTAAATCGAAAGTAATAAGTCAACAACATTAATCTTTCCCTGGCTTTAGTGATTTCAGACAGTTTGGATAGTCAATCGATAAATTTGACCCGTATGTATGATGTTCATCAGGTAGCGTGCACCTTAACCACACGGGGAACTTTGTTGAATCCGATTGGCTGAGACTAGCTAGTCAGGTCTATTGCTATTGGTTCAAACGTGCTCTAGAGTTATATTGCCCCATTCTTCCTTGCGGTCGAATTTGATAGCTCCATACTTGCAGCATTTGTTTTCATTCCCTCTCTATACACTAACCGTCTACGTCCTTTTGGCAGCAGTTGACTCAACCTGTGTTATATAGTATTTTATCCAATGTTTTAGGCCCAAATATTTGTGTTCACCTCCTGATCTACTTTCAATTGTTCTTCATTCCAGTACTTCTCTATTTCGCACTTGATTCGAGCGGCATCTCTCTGTCTTTGTTAAGTTCCTTAAACTAAATTATTAGAGTAACGCATTATCTGCTGGAAGATCAATTCTTGCCTGTACAGATTCTTATATGAAAATATTTCGCATTGTCCACCACCAACAGTCCTTTATGAGTTATATAGTAGTTTTTCTTTGCTGCGGATAATGATCAACTATACTAAGCGATAATCCGCTCCTTCCAACTGATTGGCTTTTATGCTAATTCCTTTGAATAAGTTATGGCGTCGGATTGTGACTGGAATTGATTCCAGATTGACTTTAGAATCCATCGGTTGCCAATAAAATCTATCAAGATACAAAACCGGAATCGGTGGATCGACATTAAAAATAATTGTTTGTAAAACTGTTCGTAGGACTGACCAT
This sequence comes from Nephrotoma appendiculata, assembly GCA_947310385.1. Classification (NCBI taxonomy): domain Eukaryota; kingdom Metazoa; phylum Arthropoda; class Insecta; order Diptera; family Tipulidae; genus Nephrotoma; species Nephrotoma appendiculata. The sequence goes on from OX371223.1 coordinate 288,739,097, forward strand.
CTTCAGCATTCCCGTGATCTTATTTGAGAAGCAGTATAAGAGTCATTCAATGGCGTTTTTACGGGCTCAAAAAGTTGTCTTTTGGTAGCTTCCAAAAATGGGTTCGTGAGAACGCAAAATGTAAGCTCCGCTGTTTGGATTGCAGGAAATGATTTAACACTTTTAGGTCTAAGTATCTTTTAGTTCTGGCCCACATTTCCTTTTTGAGGGTCAATTAATGGTGCTTAATACACTTTAAATGTTGGATCGAACGATAACACAATCGGCGAGCATTTCTCGTACTCCCTCCATTTTACTACAATTGATGGAGAGCTATGTACTATCCAACTCGTTATTGGTTATTAACAATTCCATTAATCTCACTAACCGTATTTTATGGGTTAATTATCAGAAAATTTATCTATGATCTGCCATACGATCTGCCAGCCTTTCCCGAATATGCGTTCCATATTCCATCGAAATCAACTGCAGTGAAGGTAGGAAGTACCGGTTGTATCATCCTGTTGTAATAACTCGGCTTTTTAGGGTTTCAGGGTTGCAATTTGTTTACTTTGCAGTTTTAATATGGGTCGGCGCGAATAAAGCTTCCACCTTCCTCCATTAGAGAAATTATATCGGCATAACGAATCTTGCATTTTCTGAATGACCCGAGTTTAGTTAGATAAATTGTTTGGTTGGAGGGTTCCTGTTCAAATCTGAAGCCACTTTCCTGGTACTAATAACCCAAAATTAATCGCGAATATTTGACAACGTAGTTTGTATTACTCCTAACCACGGATTTTATCCTTGACTGAACTTCTGTTTGTAATGTATTTAACTGAGTTGAAATAAATTATAATTGAAAGTAAAACACACGCGTTCTTGGTTAGACAATGGGAAAGTGAATGAATGTATTTCATCCAAAAATGTTAGGGTTGAACAAAACTAATTATCCCTGTGAACCGTGTATTGTACCCACTACACATACACAACAGTACTCCCCCCCTCGCAATTGTTCAAACCCTAACCAACTAAACTAACAACATAACTCATATAACAAATTGGACAAACATATTCGACTTAACAATATAATACATAATATACATTATAAGTTTAACTTTTGAACAGATGTAACAATTCTCTTTGGCCTTTGCGTGACATTAATTGGCATTTCCGAATCTACCTGAACATCCATACTGGGGGCAACGCTCACAGTGCGTTTTAATCTAATGTCCTCGTATCTCATGTTGTGGTGGTTGGATGTTGCCCCGTTGTTGTTTGTTTTTGTCACAGGCTGCACCTTGACCCACCTTGTTAAAGTTAGCCGAAAGTTGCCAGCCGAAAGATAATGCAGATAGTGTCTTGACTATTTCAACAGAAAGTTAAACTCTCTTTATACTCTCGCTCCTATCGATTTTTAAATTCCTATAAACTGAAATAATTACCCCTTCACCCAAAGGATATAACCCGATCCTAAATTCATCCTAAATTCTAGTTTATAACTGATTTTTGCTGTATTCAAGACACTATCTGCATTATCTTTCGGCTGGAAACTTTCGGCTAACTTTAACAGTATCCTTGACCCGCCGGTGAATAATCTGGTCCACATGCCGTTTGATAGTTCTGCCCGTATTGCATATTTTGCATAAATAATACCTTTGTCCTAGAACTATTTCAAGAACGGCTGAAGTCCATGTGTTCTGGTTGTGTGTATAATCGCTTATCATTACGTTATCGTTTTGTTTGAAGTCTATATTCCTTCCCCCGTAAAAATATTTCTTTTGATTCTCCAGCTCGATTCCAAGCTGGCCTTGCCTTGTCTGATTAAATCAAACCTTGTCTTAATTTTCCGACCAAACTTCATCTCACATGGTGGGACACCAGTAGAACTATCTGGCACTACTCTATAATCAAACAAATACCGACTGACCGCCGTGTATACTGTTACACTCTGACCCCTCGACTTACTTTGAGAAATTGTGGCCATAAGACCTTTTTTAAAAGACTACGGTGTTTTCGGCCGCACCATTTGATGGTGGATTGCCTAGTGGAATAGTAACATGCCGAATACCGTTGCATTGTACAAAATTTTGAAAATCCTTACTGGTGAATTGCGTACCACAATCTGAGACAATTGTCTCCGGCAGTCCAAATCTCGCAAAAGTTTCCCTCAATTTTGCGAAGGTGAAATCCGTCGTTATGGTTTTGGTTATAAAAACTTCTCTCCATTTAGAGAAAGAATCCGTAATGATCAAAAAATAGTTATAATCCTTAGGCCCCGCGAAATCAATATGTATTCTTGACCAGACCGCTTTTGAATTTTCCCATGGAATAAAGTCTGATTTATGCAGGTTCGGGCGCAAAATCAAACACGCTTCACATGCGTTTACAAGAGTCTGTATATCCAAATCTATTCCGGGCCACCACATATAAGATCGCGCCATCAATTTGCACTTGACTATCCCCATGTGAGTTAGATGTAAATTTTCTAACATGGTATTCCGAAGTGTTGTGGGTACCACCACGCGATGTCCCCACATAATTATATCGGATTCCACATATAACTCCGTCTGTCGTCTTAAATACGGTGTAAATTTCTCTTCTCTTAGATTCTGAAAATCATTTTTTAATACTGCTGTTTTTAATTCCGAGAGAATCGGATCACTCATTGTTTCTTTTAAAATTAATTCATAATTGATGCTATTGCCAGCATCCGCAATAAAATTAACATAATTTTCTTCTGACATCTCTTCGTTAGACTCTTCTAAATTAGGAACCCGTGAAAAAAAAATCTGCCCGATTATCTTTCCCTTTAACGTATTCCATTTTGTATCTAAATGCTGAGAGCGCGTTTGCCCACCTTTGGACATGGCTTGCTGCCATCTGCGGAATATCACGTTCTTCTCCAAACCAACCAAGAAGTGGTTTATGATCTGTTTTGATCGTGAACTCATATCCGATTAAATAGTGAGACTTTTTTAACGAGAAAACTATAGCCAGAGCCTCTTTCTCTATCGTGCCATAATTTTTTTCTACTGCAAAATGCTACCAGTCTTTCTTCGCCGTTTGCCATTATGTGGGAAATGACTCCCGATATTTCTCAATTTGAAGCATCCGTGGTTACTATTGTTGGCAGTTTTGGGTCGAAATGAGCCAACACTAGTTTATTGCAAATTTCTTGTTTAATGCTGTTAAGAGCGGACGTGCAATCCTTATTCCATGTCACCACCGCATCCTTTTGTAACAACTGATAAATTGGGCTTAATTTAGTAGACATAATTGGCACAAATTTGCTATTTACCATCCCGAAAAATGCCCAATTTTCTGTTATATTGACTGGGATCGCACAATTTATCACCGCATTTATTCGTTCCGAAGTTTTAGACAAGCCATCCTTATTGACAATATGACCCAAATAGGAAATACTGTCTTGTTAAAATCTGCATATATCCTTCGATAACTTTAAACCAGCTTCTGATAATTTGGAAAATACCTTCTCTAAATTTTGAAGGTGCTCCTTTGAATTGCTACCTGTGACAACCATGTTATCCAGAAAGTTAACCACGATCGGATGTCCCAAAGCAACTTTTCTAGCTCCTGTTGAAAAATCCCTGTGGCCGGACGAACACCGAAAGGTAACCTATTCACTAAATAAACCCCCTTATGAGTACTCCATGCTACTAATTTGCGCGATTGTTCATGCAATTCAAACTGGTGATAGGCGGCCTCCATGTCCAACTTTGTAAATTTTCACCTCCTTGGAGAGCAGCGAACACTTCCTCTATTTTAGGCAACGGATATTTGTTATCCGTCAAATATCGGTTTACCGATACCTTGTAGTCTGCACCTAATCTAATTCCGCCGTTGGACTTAAGCATTGGCACCAATGGGGTACTCCAGTCATCCGTTGGAACGCGAGTAATTACGCCCCTATCTTCCAATTTGACTAATTCCTGCTCCACCAACTCCTTAAATGCGTACGGTACCTGTCGATGCTTTATGAATCTGGGTACTACTTTATCTATTTCTAAATATACTTGTCCATGTTTAAATTTACCTAATCCTCCGTTGAATAATTCACTGAATTTATTTGTTAATCTCTTAACCTCGATATCCTCATTAGTGGCCTCGGTAATTACCCAAAACGACATCCACCTCAAACTCCCCAAACACTGGAATTTGATGCCCCGAGTATGCTGTCAGTTTAATATTTTTCTCTAATAACTTAATTTCTTGAAAATAGCTAATAAAATAATTGTGCGGAATTAATGACACACTCGCACCACTATCCAATAAAAATTTATGCGTTCTATTCGATATGCTATCCAAAAAAATTGAATTAATATTCTTACTATTAATTTCAAAAATGTTTCCAACCTTTCTAGGTATAATACGAATTCTTCCGTAACTGTGTTAAATTCCCCGAATACTGCCGCCATTTTGTTAAATACAACCAAAGGCTGATGACACATGAGAGTTTTTTGTATTTTGGCATTTTTTTTCTACCAATGTTTTGTTCTGCTCTCTCTTAAATAAAATTTTAACTAAAATGAGTCAAAAATGTCCTTGAAATATTTTTTATTTCATTTATGTTTGAGTTGTGTGGTTGAACAGAAAATTTGTTTAAGTCGCAATTAAAACTTGTATCATAGGTAAACGGGGAAAGAAACGAAGAAAAATGCGGCATTTTTTTTTTACGTGTGGCATGGGCCAAAGACATTTTTTTTTTTTTGTAAAATGTATATTTTTAAGGGTGAACCATAGTTATTTTTCTTATTCTTTTATTTCGAAGCATGGTTCCCACTTTATATCGTTTTTCTTCTTTCACTTTATATCGTATTTAACTGAGTTGAAATAAATTATAATTGAAAGTAAAACACACGCGTTCTTGGTTTGACAATGGAAAAATGAATGAATGTATTTTATCCGTTGTTAGGGTTGAACAAAACTAATTCTCCCTGTGAACCGTGTATTGTACCCACTACACATACACAACACTGTTAAACTGCGCCTTTATTCATTCCTTAATGCTCAAGGTTTTATTAATTAATTCATTTAGGAAGATAACCTTACCTCCGGGCCACAGTAAGGTATTAAAACTGTCATTCTCGCCAACGTGCTGTATTGAGGAATCCTTTTGTGAACGTGTCAAGACTACGCATCTGAATTTCTGCATTTTAGTTTCAATTTTGATCTTGTTCCCATACTGTGATTTGCGATTGGTGTTGTTTATGTTGTTGTCAAATCCGCTGGGCTTCTATCGGTTAGTACGTAATTCCGTATTAACTAGCTTTAAATATCTTTAATCTAAGATTCAAAATTTACTAAGAAGTTTTAGTTTTTAGGATATCATTTCTTGGCCATCTCTGTACTATATTGAAGTCGCTTGAAGGAAATATCTTTAATTTTTGGTAGTGGTACTGCATTTTATTTGTATTTTCTTCGAGCGACTCTAGTTTTTACTATTAGCGTGTTCCACATCTCCGTGTCAAATTTCTAGTTCGGTAATCGGTTGGACCAGCTTTTTTGCCTAGCTGAGCATTATTTTTTCCTACTCCACTCTATGTTGCTATTAACGTTTCTTGATTTAAGCTGACAGAATCAAATAATTTCGATAAGTCATAAATTTTTCGTGGTCTTGAGACATAATATTTCAGCTGAATTTGTTTGCTGAATTTGCTTTCTACAAATCCGGCCATCTGTTGTCGAATGTTTCAAGAAATCATCTTTTAAAAATATGTTCATAATGTTCATCTTGTCATCTGTTGTCTTGAATATTGAAAAACTGCTAGGTAATCTTCATCATTCGGTTTTATTTGCTCAGGACTGTGCTGTCGATTTTATTCTAAATGTTTCAGACAAACATCTACACGAGAACGTCGAATCCAAAGTGACTCAAGGAGCTCTTCTCATTGAAGATGCCTTCTTATTAATTAACCTAAAACTTACTTATGCTGGGTACCTGGCACCGATTTATTTTTTATTTTTATTTTAACGCCGCCTACCTAGTTAGCGCCACTTCCTATGCGAGCGAAAGGTGATATTAGTTTATATGTGAAAAGGCCTCAATAAGGTTGCCCTTATTGATAAATTGATTAAATTTTTACTCGCCACATCGTATCCATTCTTCGATTTTTACTCAAATTTACCGGAACATTTTTCTACTTTTAAAGATCATCGTTAGTCCCTCTGAAGTAAATTTATTCTTAAAAAACCCGTAAATCGCCCCGTGCCATCATATCCAGCTTGATTACTTGATGTACTTTTGTTTTCCGACTGTTAAAATTAACAGACGATCGTTAAGATCTAAACACGATCATGTATCATTATACCATATTACCACGATCTTCTTAAGGCTTATTTCATAAATTTATTCCCATTACTTATACATAAAATACCTCTTCTTCTACGATCTTCTTTATCGATCGTCACGACAAACCAAAAAAATTATTCAACATATGATCACTACTTGTGAGTGTGACATTTAGAAAAGTTCATGACATTAATTAAGAAAAGCATGAACTCATATAAAAATATCTTGAGATGAGATCACGATTATTAATTATCTTATGATCTCGATCATTTTATTGCTGTACTTGTAATGTAATTTATAGAGAGAAAGATCAATAATACTTCCGGGGCGCCTTATCATCGCGTACACCAAAAAAATTGATAAGAAATTCATCTTTAAATAATTATGTATGTAAATAAATTTTAGTATAAATTTGAGATGTGGAACTAAAACACGTAAATGGATCCAAGATGTGATCTTTATATAGTTCTGGTGTTTAATGCATACATTCTTATCGCACTGGTTCTTTATATCGTATGATCGTGCATTTTATTAATCGTTGTAAATTTCTAATCAAATTTTAATTTTATTATTTTCTTTTTTTAGTTATCTGAAATGACGGTCGACCTAGCTGAAGAACATTCGGCCTCAAATATGACGGGCGAACGTCTTGAAGCCGAAACCGCCGAACGTTTAAAACTCGAGAAGGAACTGCAAGAGCAACAAAATAAAATACGTAATCTACAGGAGACCTCAGAAAAATTAGAAATGGAACTCATATGTGCAAAGTCCGATTTGAATGGGGTATCCGAGGACGAGGATGGTGATTTGGATGAAAATGGTTCGGGCGGTGTATACAAATTGAAATACGAGCGGGTTGCACGTGAATTAGAATTTACTAAGCGTCGTCTGCAAACGCAGCACGAACATGATTTGGAACAGTTGGTCGGTTTAAAAAAACAGTTGGAGAAAAAATTATCGGACGCGTACGAAGAGGTTGAGGAGCAGCGGCAAGTGGTTGGACAATGGAAACGGAAAACGCAAAAAATGACAAACGAGATGAATGATTTGCGTATGCTGTTGGAAGAACAAAATAGCCGGAATAATTTGCTGGAGAAGAAACAACGGAAATTTGATTCGGAATGTCAGAATTTACAGGTAACATCTTAATATATTGTAATTACTAAAACAGGATCTTACTATATCCATATAAATATTCGTTGCAGGATCAAATTCGTCACGAGAAGCTGGCAAAAGAACGTCTGGGCCGGGAGAAGGATGTCCTTGTTGCTGAAAAATTCACTTTGGAACAAAATCTAGCCGTAAGTTGTAACACAATCGCCAATTCGGTTCGATTACCTCATTCGCGATAAGGACGTAAAATTTACGTGTGTTGTGTCGTTAATTAATTGATAACAGTTTTTACACGAGATACTGGAAATTACGTCCGCCCCTCATTTATTTGGGCCCCATTCATAATTTTATCGTGCCATATTCTAGATAACAGAAACTATAAACACAAACTCTGATTGTTATATTTTGTGGACAAACAGATAACGTTCACTGTTTTATATAATTTTTTGTTATGCATGGAATTCCTCTGTGCCCATCACATAACCAATTGTTGTGTTTTTGAGTCATGCTTCAGTGCAACATCGTGCAACCCAATGCAACATTTATTTATTTTTAACTTTTAGATCACGATGATTTTGTGCCCACGATGCGATGCCCAAAATTGAAACGTTTATTGGTCAAACCGCCTTTATACTTGTACAACAACTCTTCGTTGATATTTTGGCATTTAGCTGCTAATAGCCGATATCAAAGAAAACCAAAAAATGTGTTTAGATTATCTTATCGATTGTTTGCTTGCTTACACACATATGTTTGTGACACTCGTGTGGCTCTCTTGTTGCGCGGCGCTCCGATATATTTTCATTGTAAAGTAAATTGTTTCGCTCTCTGAACTACGCGCTTAACATACAATAATTTTTTTAGTCTTGGTTGACGTTCAACAACATGAATATTGTGTCCGGTTTGTGATCGAATTGAAAATTATTATTATTTTGTGTATTTTAGGACACTCGTCTTGATCTTGAACTCAAGGAGGAGAAGTTGGCGGCACTACAAAGGGATATGGAAGAAATAACGTTTAGTGGCGGCACTGAAGAAGAAATTGCTCAGTTGAAACGCCAAAAAATGGATTTAGAACGGCGTACAAAAGAGCAAGAAGAGGAATTGGACGAAATGGCTGGACAGGTTCAAGTATGTTAAGAATTTTTAGTAATTTGCTAAATCTATTATAAAACTATGTTATTTTTAGTTATTGGAACAAGCAAAACTACGTCTTGAAATGTCATTGGAAACAATGCGTAAAGATGCCCGCCGTGAAGCTCAACAACGTGACGAGGAATTAGAAGAAGCACGAGGTAATTCGTACAAGAAAATCAAAAGTCTTGAATGCCAACTGGAGACGGAACACGAGGAACGAACGCTATTGGTGCGCGAGAAGCATGAACTAGAGCGACGTTTAGCCGCACTCGAGGAACAAGATCGTGCCGATCGTGCGTCCGAAGAGCAAACAATACAAAAATTAAAACGTGACCTGAGAAAATATAAAGCATTACTACGCGATTCACAAACACAGCTCGAACGACTTAAAGCTGAATCGCCCGGCAAAGCAATAATTCGACAACTACGGAATCAGTTAGAAGACGCGGAGGCAACACGTACAATGGCGGTTAAAGCACGTCAGACGGCCGAAGCAGAGCTAAGCGACCTACAATTGATGTACGAGGAAGCGCAACGGGTACGTACCGATGCTGAAGAGCGTGCAGTTGCTGCACAACGAGATCGTGTCGAGCTCCAGGCTCAAATCGAAGAAAACGAAGAAGAAATGTCCGAACTGATGAAAAAATATTCGGCATCAGTGAAGCAGCTAAACACAGAACATATTGCCGCATCCGAATACGAATTAAAATTATCTGCACTAGAGACTGAGAAAAATCAATTAAAGGAACAAATCGCCGAGCTCCAAACTCGGTTAGAAAATGTTGAAAATATGGCAGATCCATCGACAAATGCACACTCGAAACGGTTAGAATTGCGGGCACGAGAATTAGAATCACGCCTCGAATTAGAACAGGCGACAAAAGCACGTATCGAAAATCAATGCAGTCGACACAAGGATGCACTCGATAAACTGCAGCATGACATCAATCAAACTAAAAACAAGGAGATGCACACAAATGAAGCCCTCAAAAAATCGCAAAAGAATTTACGCGAGCTACGTGAAGAATTCCATGTTATATCGAACCGGGAACAAGAGTCGATAACGCGCCGCAAAGATTTAGAGAAAAAAATTGAAACGTCCGAATCGGAATTGGCCTCGGTGCGAAACGATCTCCGTTTAGCATTACAGCGTATCGCTGATTTGCAAACAGCGATGGAGGAGGGTGATACGGATCCGACGGAGAGTGAAAATGATACAGACAGTTCGGATGAATCGTTTGCGGATCTCGAGCAACGTCTTAAACCAATCAAACCACTTAAAACGATAAAGGAGACGAATGGATTTGCGGCCGAGACGAAAGTACTACTGCGCGAGGGAAAAAGTGACAATAGTCCAAGGTAAGTGGTGGTGCAGCAAATCTATAATATGTTCCCAGTAAACATTTTCGGCCGATCGTGATCAAAATTTGTATTTCTCATTTCATGCCAAACATTTAACATTTTGCCTCAAATCATCTAACACAAACTTTTTTTTTTAATCTTTTTTCTCTGTCTCTCTGCAATCGCTTTGTGAAAATTATTACAAAAACCAAGTTTCTTTCCATTTTAGAATTACAGTGACCACATCGTCAACGGGATCGATGGCCGGCGGTGGAGATAACAAGGGGCGTCATAGCAATGGTGATACATCATATGCGTAGAATAAAAGTAAACCGAATAAATTAATATAAATTATTTAAATTAAATTATAATTATAAATAATAAAATATAATCAATTTTATGTAAATTTTAATTTTAAACTTTTTATTTTTTATTATTATTGTTATTTAGAATTACATACAAGAAACAAATTTAATCAAATTAAAATGATAAATATTAAATCGCTTTCCAAATCACAAAAAATACATAATTTGAAAGCGGCCTTAATACTACAAATTTATATTTAGCAGTGTAAAATATAACAAAAAAAAAAAAGAATAAAACACCATAAACTTACGCCATCGTCTACTAGATGGCAACCATATTTATAAATCTACTATTCCCAATATATATTCGTTATTTTATTACAGATCAAAATTTTAATAATATACAACCGCGTAATATATAAAGCAATAATTAATTAATTAATTAAATAAATAATATAAACGCTTTTATAAAATATAAATATTTAAAAATATATTTTGTAACATATCAGTTCCAAACTACATTTTTGTTTTCTGTTGGTTTAGATAAAAAATTAAATATGCAGGCGTGGATCTCTCGGTTTACGACGTGGAAGCGCACGCATAATAATTATTCTTCTGTTCTGTTAATTTTTATTTATGAATATTAAATACATACAGATTAATAGTTTTTGTAAATTATATTATATTTTCTAGTTATAAAAATACATTTATATATAATTTTAATTATCTAATATACTTTGTATGGCCAAATAATATTAAACAGCAACAACAATCCAGATAAATTGTATTCTTAAAATATTTGAAATAAAAACAATTTAAAAATATAACATGAACAATTTAATCAAAAATTAAAATAAAATGTATTTGGTGGTGTTTGAATTTATGTAAGGACATTCTGAGCCATCAAAAATCGAACATGGGAACTGCATTCCGGAACTCCTCACGCAAGCAAAGTTAAGTATAAAAATATTCAGTTTTATATCGATCATCATTATGTTATCTCTCCCCTAGATTGTGTCCAGTTCATGGAGGTATTTCAACAACTTACAATTCTCAAATATTGGTTGTCATACATCGGCTGGAAAATCGGCGATGTCTGCCTAGCAGTTTAACAAGTAAGGGACGATTACGGACCGAGATCACTATAGATAGATAGAGATTTCTTTTCCACAACTCTTCATGTCGTACACTACAACTTTCCTCCTAAGATATTATTTTGGGTAATTTGATTTTAAAGTGAAAATGGCCATATTTCTTTCCGAGAAACAAATCGATGAATGGATATTTAATGGGGGATATCAGCAGGGCAGACAAGGAGGAATATTTTGTCTTAAAAAAAATCATGGGACGAAATGGATTTGCATTGATTACCGTAAGTTAAATGGATTGTTGGTGAAGGACAGATTCCCAACGCCACTAATAGAGGATCAAAGAGACGGGCTCAGGGCAGGGGACCTTTCCACTGAAAATAAATTCTTTTACTTCAATAAAATATTCAGCATTCGGCTTGCTTCATTCGTATAATACGTCAGCGACGTATCGTCAGCGTCATTAAGTCTTGGTAATGCTCCGGCGGGTTTTAATTCTTCGTGAACAGCATATTTCGGAACTTGTGATAGAAAGAGAGAGGAAACCGTGAAGAAACTGAAAGCTCTGGTAGAACTAGCCGAGAGAAGTGTACTCTACCGATTGGCTTTAGAAACAGGAGCAACATTGGCAATATGAAAGTATGAAGAGCACATAACAGTAAACACATTTACATTTTCTTTGCGGTTTGTTGAGGAGCAACAAGCCGTCTTTAAAAGGTTGAAGTTGGCTTGCACATCTGCACCAATATTCCAAATTTATTCACCGCGAGCGCATCATATTACATAAGAACGAAAAGGACCAAAAGATGCGCGAAAAGTATACATGCAATGATCACGAACTACTCACAATTGTGGCCGCACTTAAAAAATTTCGAATTCATCTGGTAGGACGGCAGTATCGACTGGGTTTCGTTGAATTTTGCTATGGAGCAGAAAGAACTGACAGTACGTATTACGAGGTAGGCTCATCCGCTCCAAAAGTTAGCTATTTGAAGTAATCCGGACCAAGGAAAACAATAGAACTAGTAGGAAATAATTTGTATGCCATTTAAAAACCAGATTTATATGGTTTATCCGGAACTGTGTGAAATATTATCCTGATAAATAAATTCGAATAAAATATTGTTACGGCCTCACCTACTGGTTGGATGGGCATGCAATTCTGCGTAGATTATATTGGTCGATCAAGGGTTTGTAGTTTAGTGACATCTAGATTCAGACATTAGAAGTAGTTTTCTAACAGTTTTGCTTCATAACGAATTATAGCAGTTTAGTCATGAACCGAACCGAACGTTCATGTAAAATGTAGTTTTTAAAGCGAAAGTGAATAGTGCGAAAAAATGTGGTGTATGGAAGTTATTTGTTGTTGTGTGTTAATGTTAAAAAACGACACTTATGAAAATTTGTGTTTTAAACCGTCAAATTTATAGCTGTATTCCTCAATTCGGTGATACGAACAGAATTTGACAGGGCAAATTCGTAATGAGAGAAGCGATCCAAAAACTAGAAGCGCAAAAGGCCGTTTGAGGAAGCTCTAGCTAGTAATATCATTTCAGATAAAGGAGTCCGCTTTACTTAGGCTGTATTCCAAACCATTTGTGAAGAGGAAAGCATCAAACTTAAGATCGTGAGAACAGTACTCAGTCAGATCGAACGATTAAACAGAACAGTGAAACCATATACTTGACAATGTTTGTCGCCGAGCTGTTGTCGTTTGAACTTCTAATTAGCGCCAAGATAAAAAATTTTGAAATCCTAGAAACGGACATAGCTGGGCAAACGATGAAAAAAGGAGTCTCAGAAAAAAATCAAAGGCAAATAAATTGAACATAAAGCAAGAAAACAAGATGTCATGAGTGATCAATTTGAATTGCCATACAGCTTAGATTATAATCTAAGCCATACAGCGACGAATAAGGGGTACCAAATGAAAGCAGAACGTAATCCAAGTGGAGTTAAATTGTTTTATTGTTTATTGCTAGCTGTAGTTTCGTATTAATTTCGTTTAGTATTTGAACAAAGTTGGCCGTTGCCATTAAATGTCTAAATGAGTTTCTCTCCTTGCTGCAAAATATTTAATTGCTGCATATCTTACAAGTTCTTAATGAATTTCTTTAGTAGAGAAACAAACGAATGGGGCATTGTACTCGTAGTGAGTTATTATCTTCCATAATTGCACCTCCTCGAGTTGATGTGTGTACTTAAGAGTTTTAACGGATTGCGTGGCGGTAACTTACTCGTGCTTTTACTTTCTATTAAGATTTTTAGAAATTTTATATGTACGGCAGATTTTATCTATCGCATTACAGTTAAAATTATGTTCTGTGCTCTGGTTAGTTCATCAGGGTTAGACAGCTTGGTAGCCCTTCAAGAACTTTTCGAATCTGTCGTTTAGGGATTAAAATGAATCTATAGCACTAGGCTATTGTTTTTTAAATTTTGATAGCTGTTTCTAGAGCTAGCTCACTACTTCGTAGTGTCTCAGCGCTAATTCTTCGAGTAGTTTGGTTTTACTTAGCATCATTGAATCAACTGCACTAGTAACTGGATTCCCTCCTTAGTATATATTCAATTTGTTTAGGCGTTTTCGTAAACTATAGGATTTGGCTGAATCTGTTTTATTTTTTAAGAGCCTTCGTTCAACTCGTAGTGAATGTGACATACAACCTAACATTGTAACTTTCAGTACGTGTCGTCATTCTGCTTAAAACCCATCCAAATTTGGTCAGTTACGAGCAGATGGCTCGTTTCTTTCTCCTGTGACCAATTTAAAAAACATATCAATGATAGCCAGAACGTTGTATTTTAGGTTATTATTCAATATTCGCGAACTGAACGCAACTTATAGAGAATATTGACCGTTAGCGAAGTTCAATTCCATAATTACGCTTTGTTTTAGATGGTGCCGAATACCGATGTACTCGGTCCGGGCATCTGAATGGCGAAAAAAATGCGGATCTCTTTAAAGCGACCTCCAGTTGCATAGCCACAATTAAAGCTAGCCTCCATGTACTTATCAGACTAAGAAGATGTGCTGGAAAGTTTAAGGAAAGCTCAACGAGCTTCTGTTGGCGGAAAAACGGAGAACGACAACGAAATGCACCAATGGACTAAAAAAACTTGATTACCTAAACTGAACACTCAACAACTCTACAAAAAGACTATTAGGAAATTTCGCCAATGACCTTTATTGCAATGAAATCATAACACAATTGAAGGTTTAATTCGATATGAGCATTACCATGCGCCAATGATAGGATGCGCAGGCATCTTAAATAAGTTTTACAGTAACAATATTGTACCGCACATAATCTTTAACTATAAACTATTGTTTTCAAAGGGCATTCTTCCGTTTCGTTTAACAGACGATGGTTTTGTCACTGTGTTTTATAATAATTCATGATTAATATTTTATTACACTCGGCATAATACAGACTCAAAGTTAAAATTTTTGTAGTTTATAAAGATTAGAATCAAGAGTTTTGGGTAATTGTTTTTATGACATCATTTAAATTTGTGTGAGGAATTCGGTGTTTCACTTTCAGTTTCTCGATTTAACCAAATTGTGAAGAACTTTAATAATTTGCATATCATTCGACTGCTTGATCGATTTAATCTACATTTGAATTTGAAATATGTTTTACTTTCAGTGGAAATACTTCGCCTATACACATAACTCGTTCGTGATGTCTTAGTGGTCATATATCAAATTCCACTCAGTTGAAGATCAACGTTTAGTTTGCGTCATTATGTCGCCTCGTTCGCCTGCAATTCAAGTCCTCAGTTTTTTGCGAAAAAACGTGATGGTTAGCCTTACTTTTTTTGAACGGATAAAATTTATAGTCACGGATTCCGAATGTTTTGTTTATTTTGGATTATCAATGTAATTATGAGTAGATCTACGTTAAGTTTGCTTCAATATGTCTCCCCGTTCGCCTGCAATTCAGGTTCGAAACACCATGTGGCCGAATTTCAAAATACGAAACTTCCAATAACCACTGCTTTCCTCAAGCATCCTACCGGTACTTTCGTGTTCAACGTGTTGTATACTGTACCTATAATCATTTTGAACCGCAATTTAAACAAAAAAAAGTTTTCAGTTTTTTGCGAAAAAACGTGATGGTTAGCCTTACTTTTTTTGAACGGATAAAATTTATAGTCTCGGATTCCGAATGTTTCGTTTATTTTGGATTATCAATGTAATTATGAGTAGATCTATGTTAAGTTTGCTTCAATGTCTCCCCGTTCGCCTGCAATTCAGGTTCGAAACACAATGTGGCCGAATTTCAAAATACGAAACTTCCAATAACCACTGCTTTCCTCAAGCATCCTACCGGTACTTTCGTGTTCAACGTGTTGTATACTGTACCTATAATCATTTTGAACCGGAATTTAAACAAAAAAAAGTTTTCAGTTTTTTGCGAAAAAACGTGATGTTAGCCTTACTTTTTTTGAACGGATAAAATTTATAGTCACGGATTCCGAATGTTTTGTTTATTTTGGATTATCAATGTAATTATGAGTAGATCTACGTTTAGTGTGCTTCAATATGTCACCCCGTTCGCCTGCAATTCAGGTTCGAAACAAAATGTGGCCGAATTTCAAAATACGAAACTTCCAATAACCACTGCTTTCCACAAGCATCCAACCGGTAGTTTCGTGTTCAACGTGTTGTATACTGTACCTATAATCAGTTTGAACCAGAATTTAAACAAAAAAAAGTTTTCAGTTTTTTGCGAAAAAACGTGATGGTTAGCCTTACTTTTTTTGAACGGATAAAATTTATAGTCACAGATTCCGAATGTTTCGTTTATTTTGGATTATCAATGTAATTATGAGTAGATCTACGTTAAGTTTGCTTCAATATGTCTCCCCGTTCGCCTGCAATTCAGGTTCGAAACACAATGTGGCCGAATTTCAAAATACGAAACTTCCAATAACCACTGCTTTCCTCAAGCATCCTACCGGTACTTTCGTGTTCAACGTGTTGTATACTGTACCTATAATCATTTTGAACCGGAGTTTAAACAAAAAAAAGTTTTCAGTTTTTTGCGAAAAAACGTGATGGTTAGTTAGCCCTACTTTTTTTGAACGGATAAAATTTATAGTCACGGATTCCGAATGTTTCGTTTATTTTGGATTATCAATGTAATTATGAGTAGATCTATGTTAAGTTTGCTTCAATATGTCTCCCCGTTCGCCTGCAATTCAGGTTCGAAACACCATGTGGCCGAATTTCAAAATACGAAACTTCCAATAACCACTGCTTTCCTCAAGCATCCTACCGGTACTTTCGTGTTCAACGTGTTGTATACTGTACCTATAATCATTTTGAACCGGAATTTAAACAAAAAAAAGTTTTCAGTTTTTTGCGAAAAAACGTGATGTTAGCCTTACTTTTTTTGAACGGATAAAATTTATAGTCACGGATTCCGAATGTTTCGTTTATTTTGGATTATCAATGTAATTATGAGTAGATCTACGTTAAGTTTGCTTCAATATGTCTCCCCGTTCGCCTGCAATTCAGGTTCGAAACACAATGTGGCCGAATTTCAAAATACGAAACTTCCAATAACCACTGCTTTCCTCAAGCATCCTACCGGTACTTTCGTGTTCAACGTGTTGTATACTGTACCTATAATCATTTTGAACCGGAGTTTAAACAAAAAAAAGTTTTCAGTTTTTTGCGAAAAAACGTGATGGTTAGTTAGCCCTACTTTTTTTGAACGGATAAAATTTATAGTCACGGATTCCGAATGTTTCGTTTATTTTGGATTATCAATGTAATTATGAGTAGATCTATGTTAAGTTTGCTTCAATATGTCTCCCCGTTCGCCTGCAATTCAGGTTCGAAACACCATGTGGCCGAATTTCAAAATACGAAACTTCCAATAACCACTGCTTTCCTCAAGCATCCTACCGGTACTTTCGTGTTCAACGTGTTGTATACTGTACCTATAATCATTTTGAACCGGAATTTAAACAAAAAAAAGTTTTCAGTTTTTTGCGAAAAAACGTGATGTTAGCCTTACTTTTTTTGAACGGATAAAATTTATAGTCACGGATTCCGAATGTTTCGTTTATTTTGGATTATCAATGTAATTATGAGTAGATCTACGCTAAGTTTGCTTCAATATGTCTCCCCGTTCGCCTGCAATTCAGGTTCGAAACACCATGTGGCCGAATTTCAAAATACGAAACTTCCAATAACCACTGCTTTCCACAAGCATCCAACCGGTAGTTTCGTGTTCAACGTGTTGTATACTGTACCTTTAATCATTTTGAACCGGAATTTAAACAAAAAAAAGTTTTCAGTTTTTTGCGAAAAAACGTGATGGTTAGCCTTACTTTTTTTGAACGGATAAAATTTATAGTCACGGATTCCGAATGTTTTGTTTATTTTGGATTATCAATGTAATTATGAGTAGATCTACGTTTAGTTTGCTTCAATATGTCGCCCCGTTCGCCTGCAATTCAGGTTCGAAACAAAATGTGGCCGAATTTCAAAATACGAAACTTCCAATAACCACTGCTTTCCACAAGCATCCAACCGGTAGTTTCGTGTTCAACGTGTTGTATACTGTACCTATAATCATTTTGAACCAGAATTTAAACAAAAAAAAGTTTTCAGTTTTTTGCGAAAAAACGTGATGGTTAGCCTTACTTTTTTTGAACGGATACAATTTATAGTCACGGATTCCGAATGTTTTGTTTATTTTGGATTATCAATGTAATCATGAGTAGATCTACGTTTAGTTTGCTTCAAGATGTCGCCCCGTTCGCCTGCAATTCAGGTTCGAAACAAAATGTGGCCGAATTTCAAAATACGAAACTTCCAATAACCACTGCTTTCCACAAGCATCCAACCGGTAGTTTCGTGTTCAACGTGTTGTATACTGTACCTATAATCATTTTGAACCAGAATTTAAACAAAAAAAGGTTTTCAGTTTTTTGCGAAAAAACGTGATGGTTAGCCTTACTTTTTTTGAACGGATAAAATTTATAGTCACGGATTCCGAATGTTTTGTTTATTTTGGATTATCAATGTAATTATGAGTAGATCTACGTTTAGTTTGCTTCAATATGTCACCCCGTTCGCCTGCAATTCAGGTTCGAAACAAAATGTGGCCGAATTTCAAAATACGAAACTTCCAATAACCACTGCTTTCCACAAGCATCCAACCGGTAGTTTCGTGTTCAACGTGTTGTATACTGTACCTATAATCATTTTGAACCAGAATTTAAACAAAAAAAAGTTTTCAGTTTTTTGCGAAAAAACGTGATGTTAGCCTTACTTTTTTTGAACGGATAAAATTTATAGTCACGGATTCCGAATGTTTTGTTTATTTTGGATTATCAATGTAATTATGAGTAGATCTACGTTTAGTTTGCTTCAATATGTCGCCCCGTTCGCCTGCAATTCAGGTTCGAAACAAAATGTGGCCGAATTTCAAAATACGAAACTTCCAATAACCACTGCTTTCCACAAGCATCCAACCGGTAGTTTCGTGTTCAACGTGTTGTATACTGTACCTATAATCATTTTGAACCAGAATTTAAACAAAAAAAAGTTTTCAGTTTTTTGCGAAAAAAACGTGATGGTTAGCCTTACTTTTTTTGAACGGATACAATTTATAGTCACGGATTCCGAATGTTTTGTTTATTTTGGATTATCAATGTAATTATGAGTAGATCTACGTTTAGTTTGCTTCAATATGTCGCCCCGTTCGCCTGCAATTCAGGTTCGAAACAAAATGTGGCCGAATTTCAAAATACGAAACTTCCAATAACCACTGCTTTCCACAAGCATCCAACCGGTAGTTTCGTGTTCAACGTGTTGTATACTGTACCTATAATCATTTTGAACCAGAATTTAAACAAAAAAAAGTTTTCAGTTTTTTGCGAAAAAACGTGATGGTTAGCCTTACTTTTTTTGAACGGATACAATTTATAGTCACGGATTCCGAATGTTTTGTTTATTTTGGATTATCAATGTAATCATGAGTAGATCTACGTTTAGTTTGCTTCAAGATGTCGCCCCGTTCGCCTGCAATTCAGGTTCGAAACAAAATGTGGCCGAATTTCAAAATACGAAACTTCCAATAACCACTGCTTTCCACAAGCATCCAACCGGTAGTTTCGTGTTCAACGTGTTGTATACTGTACCTATAATCATTTTGAACCAGAATTTAAACAAAAAAAGGTTTTCAGTTTTTTGCGAAAAAACGTGATGGTTAGCCTTACTTTTTTTGAACGGATAAAATTTATAGTCACGGATTCCGAATGTTTTGTTTATTTTGGATTATCAATGTAATTATGAGTAGATCTACGTTTAGTTTGCTTCAATATGTCACCCCGTTCGCCTGCAATTCAGGTTCGAAACAAAATGTGGCCGAATTTCAAAATACGAAACTTCCAATAACCACTGCTTTCCACAAGCATCCAACCGGTAGTTTCGTGTTCAACGTGTTGTATACTGTACCTATAATCATTTTGAACCAGAATTTAAACAAAAAAAGGTTTTCAGTTTTTTGCGAAAAAACGTGATGGTTAGCCTTACTTTTTTTGAACGGATACAATTTATAGTCACGGATTCCGAATGTTTTGTTTATTTTGGATTATCAATGTAATTATGAGTAGATCTACGTTTAGTTTGCTTCAATATGTCACCCCGTTCGCCTGCAATTCAGGTTCGAAACAAAATGTGGCCGAATTTCAAAATACGAAACTTCCAATAACCACTGCTTTCCACAAGCATCCAACCGGTAGTTTCGTGTTCAACGTGTTGTATACTGTACCTATAATCATTTTGAACCAGAATTTAAACAAAAAAAAGTTTTCAGTTTTTTGCGAAAAAACGTGATGTTAGCCTTACTTTTTTTGAACGGATAAAATTTATAGTCACGGATTCCGAATGTTTTGTTTATTTTGGATTATCAATGTAATTATGAGTAGATCTACGTTAAGTTTGCTTCAATATGTCTCCCCGTTCGCCTGCAATTCAGGTTCGAAACACAATGTGGCCGAATTTCAAAATACGAAACTTCCAATAACCACTGCTTTCCTCAAGCATCCTACCGGTACTTTCGTGTTCAACGTGTTGTATACTGTACCTATAATCATTTTGAACCGGAGTTTAAACAAAAAAAAGTTTTCAGTTTTTTGCGAAAAAACGTGATGGTTAGTTAGCCCTACTTTTTTTGAACGGATAAAATTTATAGTCACGGATTCCGAATGTTTCGTTTATTTTGGATTATCAATGTAATTATGAGTAGATCTACGTTAAGTTTGCTTCAATATGTCTCCCCGTTCGCCTGCAATTCAGGTTCGAAACACCATGTGGCCGAATTTCAAAATACGAAACTTCCAATAACCACTGCTTTCCTCAAGCATCCTACCGGTACTTTCGTGTTCAACGTGTTGTATACTGTACCTATAATCATTTTGAACCGGAATTTAAACAAAAAAAAGTTTTCAGTTTTTTGCGAAAAAACGTGATGTTAGCCTTACTTTTTTTGAACGGATAAAATTTATAGTCACGGATTCCGAATGTTTCGTTTATTTTGGATTATCAATGTAATTATGAGTAGATCTACGCTAAGTTTGCTTCAATATGTCTCCCCGTTCGCCTGCAATTCAGGTTCGAAACACCATGTGGCCGAATTTCAAAATACGAAACTTCCAATAACCACTGCTTTCCACAAGCATCCAACCGGTAGTTTCGTGTTCAACGTGTTGTATACTGTACCTTTAATCATTTTGAACCGGAATTTAAACAAAAAAAAGTTTTCAGTTTTTTGCGAAAAAACGTGATGGTTAGCCTTACTTTTTTTGAACGGATAAAATTTATAGTCACGGATTCCGAATGTTTTGTTTATTTTGGATTATCAATGTAATTATGAGTAGATCTACGTTTAGTTTGCTTCAATATGTCACCCCGTTCGCCTGCAATTCAGGTTCGAAACAAAATGTGGCCGAATTTCAAAATACGAAACTTCCAATAACCACTGCTTTCCACAAGCATCCAACCGGTAGTTTCGTGTTCAACGTGTTGTATACTGTACCTATGTAGCGGCTAGATAAAATAAATAAAGAAAATGACAATATTATATAAGCTTTTCTTGTATTATTTTTCTTACTCAAAATCCAGTTGTTTACCCCTGTGCTTTTTCCGTCATATTTAGAGAAATGTCATTGTCATTCATGTAGATGTCAAAGTTATATTGAGCAAATTTGAGTGTGTTTGATGGCAGAGGAAAAAGAAAAGTTGAAGGGATACCAACATTAGGATAGTTAAGTTTTATATTTTTTTTTTAATAATCTAGAAACCTGTAAATAACAAAATTTTCTCTATAAAAGAAAATTTTATTTGTTTTGAAAAATGAGTTCTATTCAATATTTTAAAAGAATCGCAAGACGTTGGAAAAATAGTATCTAGCCCAAAAATAGATATACATGGTGTTTTAAAAAATAAAAATAGTATAAATAAAAAAACTAATATGTAATTACTCGTTTTTATATAAATTAAAATAAATTATAATTAATATAAAAATAACCGTTTTGGTAAAAATTATTGCAATATGTATATTTTCTCCGGTGTATTAAAAATATATTAAAAGTGTCAAGTTCCTGTGACTAAAAATAAATACTTGGGGCATGTGACAGATGAGTGGATAATTATAACTCCGATACTTTACCCCATAAAGTGGTGACCCCGACGTGATCAAACAGGCATCATCAGATCATCGGAAACATATATGTAATATGTACAGATTACACAAAATAAAATAAAATATCATCAAAATAAAATTCATCAAAATAACAACGGTTATGTAAAATAAATATCTGCGGGCATCCTGAGAGGAATTATCAACAAGATAATATTACGAACCAGTGGATACACCAACCAGATCATCAAAAGGAATACAGCAACATACAGCATATTCAAACCAGTCGATCCATTTGTGATAGCAGTCCATAGAAGCCTATTCTGGAGTATATATATAGGGTTTAGTATATACAAAAAAACTGTAAGTATTCCAACAATTTTTTTTTTTTTTTTTTGCCAAGTAAATAAATAATTATTAAATAAAAATTTAATTTGAATTTTATTAATTATTATTATTTTAAAAAAAAACACACAATTATTTTTTGCTCAAATATAATTTTTTCATTTTTCACACGGGGCAAAATATTTCTTTTCGTTTTTCTTTTATCATTTTTTTCACTTGGGTAAATAATTTGATTTTTTGTTGTTCCTCTGTAATTTTTATCGTCAAGTATATAGTAAAATGTTTACTATGGCGTGTATTGCGTTTGTTTTCGCTTGTTGTTTTCTATTTATTTGCTATCTAGCACGAAAATGTCGTGTTGTAGAGGCAGCCCCAGTTTTAGAACAAGAAACTGAGGGAATTATTAGTGATGATATTGCTCATACCGAAAATAATATGGAGCAAAATATCGTCATGACAAACACACAACTGCAAGCACTAGTAGAAACGCGTATTAGAGAGTTATTAGCAGGTGGTACATCAAGTTCATATATACCATTTGTCCGAAATGGTGATGAACGAGATGTCACTGCAAGTAATCCTCTTAATCAGGTGGCACAAGTGGTTTTTAAAGCACCACAGCCATTATACAAACAAAATCCTGAAACCTGGTTCGCGATATTAGAACAACAATTCGCGGTATCAGGTATCAAAACAGAAAAGACTATGTATGCACACGCAGTCGGTGCGTTAGATGCACACTTACATAATCAATTTGCGCATTTAATAACTAGAGATAAAGGGAACAAACCATATTCGGTTTTCAAACAGGAGGTGATTCGTGTTTTAGGTGAATCAGAGAAGTCGAAACTAAACAAAATACTTCACGGTTTATCCCTAGGTGACAAAAAACCCTCACAATTACTCGAGGAATTTCAGGCGAATGCTTCTGGTTTTTCGGCCATTTCCATCAAACAATTATGGATGCAACGATTACCCTCACAAATTCAATTAATTTTAACACCATTTGAACATGATTTAGATATTAAAACATTAGCAGAACGAGCTGACGATTTAGTGGAAACACTCACGGGATCATTTAATCAAATAGCAGGTGTCACTCACAAATCCGGTATGGAAGATGCAATCCGAGAAAGATCGAAAGAAGTGGATATTCAACAAATAATGCAGTCTTTCAAGAAGGATATCTTAGCAGAAGTGGCAGAGATCGTACAACGACAAAACCCATCAGACCACAATAGTCGAAATTTTAATCGTCAGAGTTCAAACCGTCGTCGTTCTAAATCTAGAGATCAATCAAAAAAAAGAGATCTATGCTATTACCATTTTAAGTTCGGTGATAAAGCCCAAAAATGTGTATCAGGGTGTAAAATGCATAACACATTTTTGGAGAAATCAAATTTTTAAATTTTCATCAACATCCAACGGCGTGTCTTGATGAAATTCACTCATCTAGCCGTTTATTAATTTTGGAAAAACATTTAAACATTAAATTTTTGGTAGATACTGGAGCTGACGTGTCAGTATTACCAAAAAAATTTCGTAATAAAAACCAGTTAATTCCGTCATCTAAATTATATGCAGCGAATGGGACCACCATATCAGCATATGGACAAAAACAATTAGCATTAAACATAGGTCTTAGAAGAGAATTTAAGTGGGACTTTATAATTGCTGATGTCAATACACCAATTCTGGGAGCAGATTTTTTAAATGCAACAGGACTATTAGTAGATATCAAACAGGGAAAAATCATAGATCCACTAACTACGGTAGCATCAGTAGGACAAATCACACGAATGAATATTCCTACGTTATCTTCCGTAGACAAAACTAATACATTAGATCCAGATATTCAGAAAATATTTTACAAATTTAAAGACATTACACATGATACAGGTCATATTAACACTATCAAACATAAAGTGACGCATTTTATTGAGACAAAAGGTCCACCGATTGCATGTAGAGCTAGACGTTTGGCTCCAGATCGGCTTAAAATCGCAAAAGACCATTTCGATGAGATGGTTAGTCAGGGAATTTGCAGGCCAAGCAATAGTCCTTGGGCCAGCCCACTGCACATGGTACCCAAGAAAAATGGAGAATGGCGTCCGTGTGGTGATTACAGGGCATTAAATAACGTTACTATTCCCGATGCATACCCTATACCTCATTTACAGGATTTTTCATTTCAATTAGAAGGGTGCACAATTTTTTCAACGATAGACCTAGTTAAAGCGTATCATCAAACTCCAGTCGAGCCCAACGACATTCCTAAAACAGCAATTATTACCCCATTCGGACTATTCGAATTTGTACGTATGACATTCGGTTTCCGAAATGCAGCCCAAACTTTCCAACGATTAATGCATCAAGTCCTACATGGTTTATCATTTTGTTTCGTATATCTGGATGATATTTTAATCGCATCCAAATCTAAAGATGAACATTTACATCATATCGAACAAGTTTTCGAACGTTTAAGAAATTTTGGACTAATTATAAATCAAGATAAATGTATTTTAGCGCAGTCAGAAGTGTTATTTCTGGGTCATCTTGTTACTAACAAAGGAATTTTACCAAATCCAAAACGGGTAAAAATCATCAATGAATATCCGTTACCTACAAATGTTCAGCAGCTGAAACGATTCCTAGGAATGTTAAATTTTTACCGTAGGTTCGTACCAAAGGCAGCTCACGAACAAATTCTGTTAAACAATTTTCTAAAAGGTTATAAAAAAAACAGCAAGACATTAATCAAATGGACAGACGAATCAATGCAAGCTTTCGAGATGTGCAAAGCAAAGTTGAGCAATGTATCCATTTTGACACACCCAATTATTTCAGCACCACTAGCAATTATGGTAGACGCCTCCGATTTTGCAGCAGGTGCAGTGTTACAGCAATTCGTGGACGACATTTGGCAACCACTTTGTTTTTATTCAGTCCGTTTCACCGATACACAAATTAAATATAGCACATACGATCGCGAATTACTTGCAATATATTTAGGAATTAAACATTTTAGAATTTTTATTGAAGGTCGAAATTTCATCATATTAACAGATCATAAACCATTAATGTTTGCCTTCCGGCAAAAGTTGGATAAAGCTTCTCCAAGGCAGAGAAGACAATTAGATTTTATTGCACAATTTTCGACAGATATCAGACACATTTCGGGTGCTAATAACATTGTAGCAGATGCATTGTCGCGCATTGAATCCATTGAGATTTTAGAAAGTATTGATTACCAGCAAATTGCAGAAACTCAGAATTCAGATGAAGAATTAACAAAATTAATCAATACTCCAGATTCAAAATTAGTGTTTGAACAGATTCCAGTAACATTCGGCTTAAATATAACAATTTATTGCGACACGTCAACAGGCAGAAATAGACCATTCATTCCAGGTAAATGGAGAAAAAATGTTTTTAATAATTTCCACAATTTATCACATCCTGGCATTAAGGCATCCGTGAAATTATTAGCAAATCACGTTATTTGGCCTTCCATTAAAAAAGATGTCAGGAAAATGGCACAAAATTGTATAGAATGCCAAAAATCAAAAATCAATAAACATACCAAGGCGGAAATCGGTACATATCCCAACACAGAGGAAAGATTTTCAGAAGTTCTTCTTGATATCGTAGGACCACTACCAATATCAAATGGACAACAATATTTGGTAACATTAATTGACAGGTACACACGATGGGCAGAAGCAATACCAACAGAGGATATTACAGCATCTACAGTAGCGTTTGCAGTATACACAAGTTGGATAGCCCGATTTGGTGTCCCGAAATTCATTGTGACAGACCAGGGAAGACAATTCGAGTCACAATTATTCAGTGAATTATCTCATTTATTAGGCTTTCAGAGGAAAAGGACCATTAGTTATCATCCACAGTCAAATGGCATGATCGAGAGATGGCATCGATCACTTAAAACAGCTATAATGTGTCATGACAGATCTGACTGGACAGAAATTCTACCTACAGTACTACTAGGTTTGAGATCAACAATTAAAGAAGATTTAGGATTTTCACCGGCAGAATTAGTATACGGAACAAATGTTCGCATTCCAGGAGAATTTTTGGAAACGGGAAAAGGTAATATTCCACAAACAGATTTCGTTTTAAAATTAAGGGATCATTTCGCAGAATTAAAGCCAGAACCTGCATCGAGACATGGTATTGGTAAGATTTTTGTAAGTGCTGAACTAAAAAATTGTAAATATGTTTTTGTAAGGACAGACGCACTACGAAAAGCACTTCAACCTCCATATACAGGACCATATTTGGTGGTAGATAGAAACGACAAACAATTCGAAATTATGATAAATAACAAGGCAACAAAAGTTTCTATCGACCGTATTAAACCATGCTACAGTGAAAATATAGAAGATAATTTACAGAATTTACCTACTTCAACGAACAATGAACAAGCTAAAAACACTACAGTACTAAACACAAACAACGAAAACAATTCAACAACAAGTAAACTTTCAAAAAATTCAAAAACTGTCCGTTTTAATTTACCACAGACAGACAAAAATATTCAATCACAAAACACAAAAACAACACAAAACATACAACCACAAATCACCAGAACTGGAAGAATTACAAAAACACCGCTCAAATATTTACAACATTTAGTTTCCATATGAGCATAAAAATTAAATATTATCGTGAAATTTTTGTAGCAATTTCACTGGAAAGGGAGTATGTGTAGCGGCTAGATAAAATAAATAAAGAAAATGACAATATTATATAAGCTTTTCTTGTATTATTTTTCTTACTCAAAATCCAGTTGTTTACCCCTGTGCTTTTTCCGTCATATTTAGAGAAATGTCATTGTCATTCATGTAGATGTCAAAGTTATATTGAGCAAATTTGAGTGTGTTTGATGGCAGAGGAAAAAGAAAAGTTGAAGGGATACCAACATTAGGATAGTTAAGTTTTATATTTTTTTTTTAATAATCTAGAAACCTGTAAATAACAAAATTTTCTCTATAAAAGAAAATTTTATTTGTTTTGAAAAATGAGTTCTATTCAATATTTTAAAAGAATCGCAAGACGTTGGAAAAATAGTATCTAGCCCAAAAATAGATATACATGGTGTTTTAAAAAATAAAAATAGTATAAATAAAAAAACTAATATGTAATTACTCGTTTTTATATAAATTAAAATAAATTATAATTAATATAAAAATAACCGTTTTGGTAAAAATTATTGCAATATGTATATTTTCTCCGGTGTATTAAAAATATATTAAAAGTGTCAAGTTCCTGTGACTAAAAATAAATACTTGGGGTATGTGACAGATGAGTGGATAATTATAACTCCAATACTTTACCCCATACCTATAATCATTTTGAACCAGAATTTAAACAAAAAAAAGTTTTCAGTTTTTTGCGAAAAAACGTGATGGCTAGCCTTACTTTTTTTGAACGGATAAAATTTATAGTCACGGATTCCGAATGTTTTGTTTATTTTGGATTATCAATGTAATCATGAGTAGATCTACGTTTAGTTTGCTTCAATATGTCGCCCCGTTCGCCTGCAATTCAGGTTCGAAACAAAATGTGGCCGAATTTCAAAATACGAAACTTCCAATAACCACTGCTTTCCACAAGCATCCAACCGGTAGTTTCGTGTTCAACGTGTTGTATACTGTACCTATAATCATTTTGAACCAGAATTTAAACAAAAAAAAGTTTTCAGTTTTTTGCGAAAAAACGTGATGGTTAGCCTTACTTTTTTTGAACGGATAAAATTTATAGTCACGGATTCCGAATGTTTTGTTTATTTTGGATTATCAATGTAATCATGAGTAGATCTACGTTTAGTTTGCTTCAATATGTCGCCCCGTTCGCCTGCAATTCAGGTTCGAAACAAAATGTGGCCGAATTTCAAAATACGAAACTTCCAATAACCACTGCTTTCCAC
Organism: Nephrotoma appendiculata; assembly: GCA_947310385.1. Classification (NCBI taxonomy): domain Eukaryota; kingdom Metazoa; phylum Arthropoda; class Insecta; order Diptera; family Tipulidae; genus Nephrotoma; species Nephrotoma appendiculata. The sequence goes on from OX371223.1 coordinate 288,767,338, forward strand.
AAGCATCCAACCGGTAGTTTCGTGTTCAACGTGTTGTATACTGTACCTATAATCATTTTGAACCAGAATTTAAACAAAAAAAAGTTTTCAGTTTTTTGCGAAAAAACGTGATGGTTAGCCTTACTTTTTTTGAACGGATACAATTTATAGTCACGGATTCCGAATGTTTTGTTTATTTTGGATTATCAATGTAATCATGAGTAGATCTACGTTTAGTTTGCTTCAATATGTCGCCCCGTTCGCCTGCAATTCAGGTTCGAAACAAAATGTGGCCGAATTTCAAAATACGAAACTTCCAATAACCACTGCTTTCCACAAGCATCCAACCGGTAGTTTCGTGTTCAACGTGTTGTATACTGTACCTATAATCATTTTGAACCAGAATTTAAACAAAAAAAAGTTTTCAGTTTTTTGCGAAAAAACGTGATGGTTAGCCTTACTTTTTTTGAACGGATAAAATTTATAGTCACGGATTCCGAATGTTTTGTTTATTTTGGATTATCAATGTAATCATGAGTAGATCTACGTTTAGTTTGCTTCAATATGTCGCCCCGTTCGCCTGCAATTCAGGTTCGAAACAAAATGTGGCCGAATTTCAAAATACGAAACTTCCAATAACCACTGCTTTCCACAAGCATCCAACCGGTAGTTTCGTGTTCAACGTGTTGTATACTGTACCTATAATCATTTTGAACCAGAATTTAAACAAAAAAAAGTTTTCAGTTTTTTGCGAAAAAACGTGATGGTTAGCCTTACTTTTTTTGAACGGATACAATTTATAGTCACGGATTCCGAATGTTTTGTTTATTTTGGATTATCAATGTAATCATGAGTAGATCTACGTTTAGTTTGCTTCAATATGTCGCCCCGTTCGCCTGCAATTCAGGTTCGAAACAAAATGTGGCCGAATTTCAAAATACGAAACTTCCAATAACCACTGCTTTCCACAAGCATCCAACCGGTAGTTTCGTGTTCAACGTGTTGTATACTGTACCTATAATCATTTTGAACCAGAATTTAAACAAAAAAAAGTTTTCAGTTTTTTGCGAAAAAACGTGATGGTTACCTTACTTTTTTTGAACGGATAAAATTTATAGTCACGGATTCCGAATGTTTTGTTTATTTTGGATTATCAATGTAATTATGAGTAGATCTACGTTTAGTTTGCTTCAATATGTCGCCCCGTTCGCCTGCAATTCAGGTTCGAAACAAAATGTGGCCGAATTTCAAAATACGAAACTTCCAATAACCACTGCTTTCCACAAGCATCCAACCGGTAGTTTCGTGTTCAACGTGTTGTATACTGTACCTATAATCATTTTGAACCAGAATTTAAACAAAAAAAAGTTTTCAGTTTTTTGCGAAAAAACGTGATGGTTAGCCTTACTTTTTTTGAACGGATAAAATTTATAGTCACGGATTCCGAATGTTTTGTTTATTTTGGATTATCAATGTAATCATGAGTAGATCTACGTTTAGTTTGCTTCAATATGTCGCCCCGTTCGCCTGCAATTAAGGTTCGAAACAAAATGTGGCCGAATTTCAAAATACGAAACTTCCAATAACCACTGCTTTCCACAAGCATCCAACCGGTAGTTTCGTGTTCAACGTGTTGTATACTGTACCTATAATCATTTTGAACCAGAATTTAAACAAAAAAAAGTTTTCAGTTTTTTGCGAAAAAACGTGATGGTGCCTTACTTTTTTTGAACGGATAAAATTTATAGTCACGGATTCCGAATGTTTTGTTTATTTTGGATTATCAATGTAATTATGAGTAGATCTACGTTTAGTTTGCTTCAATATGTCACCCCGTTCGCCTGCAATTCAGGTTCGAAACAAAATGTGGCCGAATTTCAAAATACGAAACTTCCAATAACCACTGCTTTCCTCAAGCATCCAACCGGTAGTTTCGTGTTCAACGTGTTGTATACTGTACCTATAATCATTTTGAACCAGAATTTAAACAAAAAAAAGTTTTCAGTTTTTTGCGAAAAAACGTGATGGTGCCTTACTTTTTTTGAACGGATAAAATTTATAGTCACGGATTCCGAATGTTTTGTTTATTTTGGATTATCAATGTAATTATGAGTAGATCTACGTTTAGTTTGCTTCAATATGTCACCCCGTTCGCCTGCAATTCAGGTTCGAAACAAAATGTGGCCGAATTTCAAAATACGAAACTTCCAATAACCACTGCTTTCCACAAGCATCCAACCGGTAGTTTCGTGTTCAACGTGTTGTATACTGTACCTATAATCATTTTGAACCAGAATTTAAACAAAAAAAAGTTTTCAGTTTTTTGCGAAAAAACGTGATGGTTAGCCTTACTTTTTTTGAACGGATACAATTTATAGTCACGGATTCCGAATGTTTTGTTTATTTTGGATTATCAATGTAATTATGAGTAGATCTACGTTTAGTTTGCTTCAATATGTCACCCCGTTCGCCTGCAATTCAGGTTCGAAACAAAATGTCGCCGAATTTCAAAATACGAAACTTCCAATAACCACTGCTTTCCACAAGCATCCAACCGGTAGTTTCGTGTTCAACGTGTTGTATACTGTACCTATAATCATTTTGAACCAGAATTTAAACAAAAAAAGGTTTTCAGTTTTTTGCGAAAAAACGTGATGGTTAGCCTTACTTTTTTTGAACGGATACAATTTATAGTCACGGATTCCGAATGTTTTGTTTATTTTGGATTATCAATGTAATCATGAGTAGATCTACGTTTAGTTTGCTTCAAGATGTCGCCCCGTTCGCCTGCAATTCAGGTTCGAAACAAAATGTGGCCGAATTTCAAAATACGAAACTTCCAATAACCACTGCTTTCCACAAGCATCCAACCGGTAGTTTCGTGTTCAACGTGTTGTATACTGTACCTATAATCATTTTGAACCAGAATTTAAACAAAAAAAAGTTTTCAGTTTTTTGCGAAAAAACGTGATGTTAGCCTTACTTTTTTTGAACGGATAAAATTTATAGTCACGGATTCCGAATGTTTTGTTTATTTTGGATTATCAATGTAATCATGAGTAGATCTACGTTTAGTTTGCTTCAAGATGTCGCCCCGTTCGCCTGCAATTCAGGTTCGAAACAAAATGTGGCCGAATTTCAAAATACGAAACTTCCAATAACCACTGCTTTCCACAAGCATCCAACCGGTAGTTTCGTGTTCAACGTGTTGTATACTGTACCTATAATCATTTTGAACCAGAATTTAAACAAAAAAAAGTTTTCAGTTTTTTGCGAAAAAACGTGATGGTTAGCCTTACTTTTTTTGAACGGATAAAATTTATAGTCACGGATTCCGAATGTTTTGTTTATTTTGGATTATCAATGTAATCATGAGTAGATCTACGTTTAGTTTGCTTCAATATGTCGCCCCGTTCGCCTGCAATTCAGGTTCGAAACAAAATGTGGCCGAATTTCAAAATACGAAACTTCCAATAACCACTGCTTTCCACAAGCATCCAACCGGTAGTTTCGTGTTCAACGTGTTGTATACTGTACCTATAATCATTTTGAACCAGAATTTAAACAAAAAAAAGTTTTCAGTTTTTTGCGAAAAAACGTGATGGTTAGCCTTACTTGTTTGAACGGATAAAATTTATAGTCACGGATTCCGAATGTTTTGTTTATTTTGGATTATCAATGTAATCATGAGTAGATCTACGTTTAGTTTGCTTCAATATGTCACCCCGTTCGCCTGCAATTCAGGTTCGAAACAAAATGTGGCCGAATTTCAAAATACGAAACTTCCAATAACCACTGCTTTCCACAAGCATCCAACCGGTAGTTTCGTGTTCAACGTGTTGTATACTGTACCTATAATCATTTTGAACCAGAATTTAAACAAAAAAAAGTTTTCAGTTTTTTGCGAAAAAACGTGATGGTTAGCCTTACTTTTTTTGAACGGATACAATTTATAGTCACGGATTCCGAATGTTTTGTTTATTTTGGATTATCAATGTAATCATGAGTAGATCTACGTTTAGTTTGCTTCAATATGTCGCCCCGTTCGCCTGCAATTCAGGTTCGAAACAAAATGTGGCCGAATTTCAAAATACGAAACTTCCAATAACCACTGCTTTCCACAAGCATCCAACCGGTAGTTTCGTGTTCAACGTGTTGTATACTGTACCTATAATCATTTTGAACCAGAATTTAAACAAAAAAAAGTTTTCAGTTTTTTGCGAAAAAACGTGATGGTTAGCCTTACTTTTTTTGAACGGATACAATTTATAGTCACGGATTCCGAATGTTTTGTTTATTTTGGATTATCAATGTAATTATGAGTAGATCTACGTTTAGTTTGCTTCAATATGTCACCCCGTTCGCCTGCAATTCAGGTTCGAAACAAAATGTGGCCGAATTTCAAAATACGAAACTTCCAATAACCACTGCTTTCCACAAGCATCCAACCGGTAGTTTCGTGTTCAACGTGTTGTATACTGTACCTATAATCATTTTGAACCAGAATTTAAACAAAAAAAAGTTTTCAGTTTTTTGCGAAAAAACGTGATGGTTAGCCTTACTTTTTTTGAACGGATAAAATTTATAGTCACGGATTCCGAATGTTTTGTTTATTTTGGATTATCAATGTAATTATGAGTAGATCTACGTTTAGTTTGCTTCAATATGTCACCCCGTTCGCCTGCAATTCAGGTTCGAAACAAAATGTGGCCGAATTTCAAAATACGAAACTTCCAATAACCACTGCTTTCCACAAGCATCCAACCGGTAGTTTCGTGTTCAACGTGTTGTATACTGTACCTATAATCATTTTGAACCAGAATTTAAACAAAAAAAAGTTTTCAGTTTTTTGCGAAAAAACGTGATGGTTAGTTAGCCTTACTTTTTTTGAACGGATAAAATTTATAGTCACGGATTCCGAATGTTTTGTTTATTTTGGATTATCAATGTAATTATGAGTAGATCTACGTTTAGTTTGCTTCAATATGTCGCCCCGTTCGCCTGCAATTCAGGTTCGAAACAAAATGTGGCCGAATTTCAAAATACGAAACTTCCAATAACCACTGCTTTCCACAAGCATCCAACCGGTAGTTTCGTGTTCAACGTGTTGTATACTGTACCTATAATCATTTTGAACCAGAATTTAAACAAAAAAAAGTTTTCAGTTTTTTGCGAAAAAACGTGATGGTTAGCCTTACTTTTTTTGAACGGATAAAATTTATAGTCACGGATTCCGAATGTTTTGTTTATTTTGGATTATCAATGTAATCATGAGTAGATCTACGTTTAGTTTGCTTCAAGATGTCGCCCCGTTCGCCTGCAATTCAGGTTCGAAACAAAATGTGGCCGAATTTCAAAATACGAAACTTCCAATAACCACTGCTTTCCACAAGCATCCAACCGGTAGTTTCGTGTTCAACGTGTTGTATACTGTACCTATAATCATTTTGAACCAGAATTTAAACAAAAAAAAGTTTTCAGTTTTTTGCGAAAAAACGTGATGGTTAGCCTTACTTTTTTTGAACGGATAAAATTTATAGTCACGGATTCCGAATGTTTTGTTTATTTTGGATTATCAATGTAATTATGAGTAGATCTACGTTTAGTTTGCTTCAATATGTCACCCCGTTCGCCTGCAATTCAGGTTCGAAACAAAATGTCGCCGAATTTCAAAATACGAAACTTCCAATAACCACTGCTTTCCACAAGCATCCAACCGGTAGTTTCGTGTTCAACGTGTTGTATACTGTACCTATAATCATTTTGAACCAGAATTTAAACAAAAAAAAGTTTTCAGTTTTTTGCGAAAAAACGTGATGGTTAGCCTTACTTTTTTTGAACGGATAAAATTTATAGTCACGGATTCCGAATGTTTTGTTTATTTTGGATTATCAATGTAATCATGAGTAGATCTACGTTTAGTTTGCTTCAATATGTCGCCCCGTTCGCCTGCAATTCAGGTTCGAAACAAAATGTGGCCGAATTTCAAAATACGAAACTTCCAATAACCACTGCTTTCCACAAGCATCCAACCGGTAGTTTCGTGTTCAACGTGTTGTATACTGTACCTATAATCATTTTGAACCAGAATTTAAACAAAAAAAAGTTTTCAGTTTTTTGCGAAAAAACGTGATGGTTAGCCTTACTTTTTTTGAACGGATACAATTTATAGTCACGGATTCCGAATGTTTTGTTTATTTTGGATTATCAATGTAATTATGAGTAGATCTACGTTTAGTTTGCTTCAATATGTCACCCCGTTCGCCTGCAATTCAGGTTCGAAACAAAATGTGGCCGAATTTCAAAATACGAAACTTCCAATAACCACTGCTTTCCACAAGCATCCAACCGGTAGTTTCGTGTTCAACGTGTTGTATACTGTACCTATAATCATTTTGAACCAGAATTTAAACAAAAAAAGGTTTTCAGTTTTTTGCGAAAAAACGTGATGGTTAGCCTTACTTTTTTTGAACGGATACAATTTATAGTCACGGATTCCGAATGTTTTGTTTATTTTGGATTATCAATGTAATTATGAGTAGATCTACGTTTAGTTTGCTTCAATATGTCACCCCGTTCGCCTGCAATTCAGGTTCGAAACAAAATGTCGCCGAATTTCAAAATACGAAACTTCCAATAACCACTGCTTTCCACAAGCATCCAACCGGTAGTTTCGTGTTCAACGTGTTGTATACTGTACCTATAATCATTTTGAACCAGAATTTAAACAAAAAAAAGTTTTCAGTTTTTTGCGAAAAAACGTGATGTTAGCCTTACTTTTTTTGAACGGATAAAATTTATAGTCACGGATTCCGAATGTTTTGTTTATTTTGGATTATCAATGTAATTATGAGTAGATCTACGTTTAGTTTGCTTCAATATGTCGCCCCGTTCGCCTGCAATTCAGGTTCGAAACAAAATGTGGCCGAATTTCAAAATACGAAACTTCCAATAACCACTGCTTTCCACAAGCATCCAACCGGTAGTTTCGTGTTCAACGTGTTGTATACTGTACCTATAATCATTTTGAACCAGAATTTAAACAAAAAAAAGTTTTCAGTTTTTTGCGAAAAAAACGTGATGGTTAGCCTTACTTTTTTTGAACGGATACAATTTATAGTCACGGATTCCGAATGTTTTGTTTATTTTGGATTATCAATGTAATTATGAGTAGATCTACGTTTAGTTTGCTTCAATATGTCGCCCCGTTCGCCTGCAATTCAGGTTCGAAACAAAATGTGGCCGAATTTCAAAATACGAAACTTCCAATAACCACTGCTTTCCACAAGCATCCAACCGGTAGTTTCGTGTTCAACGTGTTGTATACTGTACCTATAATCATTTTGAACCAGAATTTAAACAAAAAAAAGTTTTCAGTTTTTTGCGAAAAAACGTGATGGTTAGCCTTACTTTTTTTGAACGGATACAATTTATAGTCACGGATTCCGAATGTTTTGTTTATTTTGGATTATCAATGTAATCATGAGTAGATCTACGTTTAGTTTGCTTCAAGATGTCGCCCCGTTCGCCTGCAATTCAGGTTCGAAACAAAATGTGGCCGAATTTCAAAATACGAAACTTCCAATAACCACTGCTTTCCACAAGCATCCAACCGGTAGTTTCATGTTCAACGTGTTGTATACTGTACCTATAATCATTTTGAACCAGAATTTAAACAAAAAAAGGTTTTCAGTTTTTTGCGAAAAAACGTGATGGTTAGCCTTACTTTTTTTGAACGGATAAAATTTATAGTCACGGATTCCGAATGTTTTGTTTATTTTGGATTATCAATGTAATTATGAGTAGATCTACGTTTAGTTTGCTTCAATATGTCGCCCCGTTCGCCTGCAATTCAGGTTCGAAACAAAATGTGGCCGAATTTCAAAATACGAAACTTCCAATAACCACTGCTTTCCACAAGCATCCAACCGGTAGTTTCGTGTTCAACGTGTTGTATACTGTACCTATAATCATTTTGAACCAGAATTTAAACAAAAAAAAGTTTTCAGTTTTTTGCGAAAAAACGTGATGGTTAGCCTTACTTTTTTTGAACGGATACAATTTATAGTCACGGATTCCGAATGTTTTGTTTATTTTGGATTATCAATGTAATCATGAGTAGATCTACGTTTAGTTTGCTTCAATATGTCACCCCGTTCGCCTGCAATTCAGGTTCGAAACAAAATGTGGCCGAATTTCAAAATACGAAACTTCCAATAACCACTGCTTTCCACAAGCATCCAACCGGTAGTTTCGTGTTCAACGTGTTGTATACTGTACCTATAATCATTTTGAACCAGAATTTAAACAAAAAAAGGTTTTCAGTTTTTTGCGAAAAAACGTGATGTTAGCCTTACTTTTTTTGAACGGATAAAATTTATAGTCACGGATTCCGAATGTTTTGTTTATTTTGGATTATCAATGTAATTATGAGTAGATCTACGTTTAGTTTGCTTCAATATGTCGCCCCGTTCGCCTGCAATTCAGGTTCGAAACAAAATGTGGCCGAATTTCAAAATACGAAACTTCCAATAACCACTGCTTTCCACAAGCATCCAACCGGTAGTTTCGTGTTCAACGTGTTGTATACTGTACCTATAATCATTTTGAACCAGAATTTAAACAAAAAAAAGTTTTCAGTTTTTTGCGAAAAAAACGTGATGGTTAGCCTTACTTTTTTTGAACGGATACAATTTATAGTCACGGATTCCGAATGTTTTGTTTATTTTGGATTATCAATGTAATTATGAGTAGATCTACGTTTAGTTTGCTTCAATATGTCGCCCCGTTCGCCTGCAATTCAGGTTCGAAACAAAATGTGGCCGAATTTTAAAATACGAAACTTCCAATAACCACTGCTTTCCACAAGCATCCAACCGGTAGTTTCGTGTTCAACGTGTTGTATACTGTACCTATAATCATTTTGAACCAGAATTTAAACAAAAAAAAGTTTTCAGTTTTTTGCGAAAAAACGTGATGGTTAGCCTTACTTTTTTTGAACGGATACAATTTATAGTCACGGATTCCGAATGTTTTGTTTATTTTGGATTATCAATGTAATCATGAGTAGATCTACGTTTAGTTTGCTTCAATATGTCGCCCCGTTCGCCTGCAATTCAGGTTCGAAACAAAATGTGGCCGAATTTCAAAATACGAAACTTCCAATAACCACTGCTTTCCACAAGCATCCAACCGGTAGTTTCGTGTTCAACGTGTTGTATACTGTACCTATAATCATTTTGAACCAGAATTTAAACAAAAAAAAGTTTTCAGTTTTTTGCGAAAAAACGTGATGGTTAGCCTTACTTTTTTTGAACGGATACAATTTATAGTCACGGATTCCGAATGTTTTGTTTATTTTGGATTATCAATGTAATCATGAGTAGATCTACGTTTAGTTTGCTTCAATATGTCGCCCCGTTCGCCTGCAATTCAGGTTCGAAACAAAATGTGGCCGAATTTCAAAATACGAAACTTCCAATAACCACTGCTTTCCACAAGCATCCAACCGGTAGTTTCGTGTTCAACGTGTTGTATACTGTACCTATAATCATTTTGAACCAGAATTTAAACAAAAAAAAGTTTTCAGTTTTTTGCGAAAAAACGTGATGGTTAGCCTTACTTTTTTTGAACGGATACAATTTATAGTCACGGATTCCGAATGTTTTGTTTATTTTGGATTATCAATGTAATTATGAGTAGATCTACGTTTAGTTTGCTTCAATATGTCACCCCGTTCGCCTGCAATTCAGGTTCGAAACAAAATGTCGCCGAATTTCAAAATACGAAACTTCCAATAACCACTGCTTTCCACAAGCATCCAACCGGTAGTTTCGTGTTCAACGTGTTGTATACTGTACCTATAATCATTTTGAACCAGAATTTAAACAAAAAAAAGTTTTCAGTTTTTTGCGAAAAAACGTGATGGTTAGCCTTACTTTTTTTGAACGGATACAATTTATAGTCACGGATTCCGAATGTTTTGTTTATTTTGGATTATCAATGTAATTATGAGTAGATCTACGTTTAGTTTGCTTCAATATGTCACCCCGTTCGCCTGCAATTCAGGTTCGAAACAAAATGTCGCCGAATTTCAAAATACGAAACTTCCAATAACCACTGCTTTCCACAAGCATCCAACCGGTAGTTTCGTGTTCAACGTGTTGTATACTGTACCTATAATCATTTTGAACCAGAATTTAAACAAAAAAAGGTTTTCAGTTTTTTGCGAAAAAACGTGATGGTTAGCCTTACTTTTTTTGAACGGATACAATTTATAGTCACGGATTCCGAATGTTTTGTTTATTTTGGATTATCAATGTAATTATGAGTAGATCTACGTTTAGTTTGCTTCAATATGTCACCCCGTTCGCCTGCAATTCAGGTTCGAAACAAAATGTGGCCGAATTTCAAAATACGAAACTTCCAATAACCACTACTTTCCACAAGCATCCAACCGGTAGTTTCGTGTTCAACGTGTTGTATACTGTACCTATAATCATTTTGAACCAGAATTTAAACAAAAAAAGGTTTTCAGTTTTTTGCGAAAAAACGTGATGGTTAGCCTTACTTTTTTTGAACGGATACAATTTATAGTCACGGATTCCGAATGTTTTGTTTATTTTGGATTATCAATGTAATTATGAGTAGATCTACGTTTAGTTTGCTTCAATATGTCACCCCGTTCGCCTGCAATTCAGGTTCGAAACAAAATGTCGCCGAATTTCAAAATACGAAACTTCCAATAACCACTGCTTTCCACAAGCATCCAACCGGTAGTTTCGTGTTCAACGTGTTGTATACTGTACCTATAATCATTTTGAACCAGAATTTAAACAAAAAAAAGTTTTCAGTTTTTTGCGAAAAAACGTGATGTTAGCCTTACTTTTTTTGAACGGATAAAATTTATAGTCACGGATTCCGAATGTTTTGTTTATTTTGGATTATCAATGTAATTATGAGTAGATCTACGTTTAGTTTGCTTCAATATGTCGCCCCGTTCGCCTGCAATTCAGGTTCGAAACAAAATGTGGCCGAATTTCAAAATACGAAACTTCCAATAACCACTGCTTTCCACAAGCATCCAACCGGTAGTTTCGTGTTCAACGTGTTGTATACTGTACCTATAATCATTTTGAACCAGAATTTAAACAAAAAAAGGTTTTCAGTTTTTTGCGAAAAAACGTGATGGTTAGCCTTACTTTTTTTGAACGGATAAAATTTATAGTCACGGATTCCGAATGTTTTGTTTATTTTGGATTATCAATGTAATTATGAGTAGATCTACGTTTAGTTTGCTTCAATATGTCACCCCGTTCGCCTGCAATTCAGGTTCGAAACAAAATGTGGCCGAATTTCAAAATACGAAACTTCCAATAACCACTGCTTTCCACAAGCATCCAACCGGTAGTTTCGTGTTCAACGTGTTGTATACTGTACCTATAATCATTTTGAACCAGAATTTAAACAAAAAAAGGTTTTCAGTTTTTTGCGAAAAAACGTGATGGTTAGCCTTACTTTTTTTGAACGGATACAATTTATAGTCACGGATTCCGAATGTTTTGTTTATTTTGGATTATCAATGTAATCATGAGTAGATCTACGTTTAGTTTGCTTCAATATGTCGCCCCGTTCGCCTGCAATTCAGGTTCGAAACAAAATGTGGCCGAATTTCAAAATACGAAACTTCCAATAACCACTGCTTTCCACAAGCATCCAACCGGTAGTTTCGTGTTCAACGTGTTGTATACTGTACCTATAATCATTTTGAACCAGAATTTAAACAAAAAAAAGTTTTCAGTTTTTTGCGAAAAAACGTGATGGTTAGCCTTACTTTTTTTGAACGGATACAATTTATAGTCACGGATTCCGAATGTTTTGTTTATTTTGGACTATCAATGTAATCATGAGTAGATCTACGTTTAGTTTGCTTCAATATGTCGCCCCGTTCGCCTGCAATTCAGGTTCGAAACAAAATGTGGCCGAATTTCAAAATACGAAACTTCCAATAACCACTGCTTTCCACAAGCATCCAACCGGTAGTTTCGTGTTCAACGTGTTGTATACTGTACCTATAATCATTTTGAACCAGAATTTAAACAAAAAAAAGTTTTCAGTTTTTTGCGAAAAAACGTGATGGTTAGCCTTACTTTTTTTGAACGGATACAATTTATAGTCACGGATTCCGAATGTTTTGTTTATTTTGGATTATCAATGTAATTATGAGTAGATCTACGTTTAGTTTGCTTCAATATGTCACCCCGTTCGCCTGCAATTCAGGTTCGAAACAAAATGTCGCCGAATTTCAAAATACGAAACTTCCAATAACCACTGCTTTCCACAAGCATCCAACCGGTAGTTTCGTGTTCAACGTGTTGTATACTGTACCTATAATCATTTTGAACCAGAATTTAAACAAAAAAAAGTTTTCAGTTTTTTGCGAAAAAACGTGATGGTTAGCCTTACTTTTTTTGAACGGATAAAATTTATAGTCACGGATTCCGAATGTTTTGTTTATTTTGGATTATCAATGTAATCATGAGTAGATCTACGTTTAGTTTGCTTCAATATGTCGCCCCGTTCGCCTGCAATTCAGGTTCGAAACAAAATGTGGCCGAATTTCAAAATACGAAACTTCCAATAACCACTGCTTTCCACAAGCATCCAACCGGTAGTTTCGTGTTCAACGTGTTGTATACTGTACCTATAATCATTTTGAACCAGAATTTAAACAAAAAAAGGTTTTCAGTTTTTTGCGAAAAAACGTGATGGTTAGCCTTACTTTTTTTGAACGGATACAATTTATAGTCACGGATTCCGAATGTTTTGTTTATTTTGGATTATCAATGTAATTATGAGTAGATCTACGTTTAGTTTGCTTCAATATGTCACCCCGTTCGCCTGCAATTCAGGTTCGAAACAAAATGTGGCCGAATTTCAAAATACGAAACTTCCAATAACCACTGCTTTCCACAAGCATCCAACCGGTAGTTTCGTGTTCAACGTGTTGTATACTGTACCTATAATCATTTTGAACCAGAATTTAAACAAAAAAAGGTTTTCAGTTTTTTGCGAAAAAACGTGATGGTTAGCCTTACTTTTTTTGAACGGATAAAATTTATAGTCACGGATTCCGAATGTTTTGTTTATTTTGGATTATCAATGTAATTATGAGTAGATCTACGTTTAGTTTGCTTCAATATGTCACCCCGTTCGCCTGCAATTCAGGTTCGAAACAAAATGTGGCCGAATTTCAAAATACGAAACTTCCAATAACCACTGCTTTCCACAAGCATCCAACCGGTAGTTTCGTGTTCAACGTGTTGTATACTGTACCTATAATCATTTTGAACCAGAATTTAAACAAAAAAAGGTTTTCAGTTTTTTGCGAAAAAACGTGATGGTTAGCCTTACTTTTTTTGAACGGATAAAATTTATAGTCACGGATTCCGAATGTTTTGTTTATTTTGGATTATCAATGTAATTATGAGTAGATCTACGTTTAGTTTGCTTCAATATGTCACCCCGTTCGCCTGCAATTCAGGTTCGAAACAAAATGTGGCCGAATTTCAAAATACGAAACTTCCAATAACCACTGCTTTCCACAAGCATCCAACCGGTAGTTTCGTGTTCAACGTGTTGTATACTGTACCTATAATCATTTTGAACCAGAATTTAAACAAAAAAAGGTTTTCAGTTTTTTGCGAAAAAACGTGATGGTTAGCCTTACTTTTTTTGAACGGATAAAATTTATAGTCACGGATTCCGAATGTTTTGTTTATTTTGGATTATCAATGTAATTATGAGTAGATCTACGTTTAGTTTGCTTCAATATGTCACCCCGTTCGCCTGCAATTCAGGTTCGAAACAAAATGTGGCCGAATTTCAAAATACGAAACTTCCAATAACCACTGCTTTCCACAAGCATCCAACCGGTAGTTTCGTGTTCAACGTGTTGTATACTGTACCTATAATCATTTTGAACCAGAATTTAAACAAAAAAAGGTTTTCAGTTTTTTGCGAAAAAACGTGATGGTTAGCCTTACTTTTTTTGAACGGATACAATTTATAGTCACGGATTCCGAATGTTTTGTTTATTTTGGATTATCAATGTAATCATGAGTAGATCTACGTTTAGTTTGCTTCAATATGTCGCCCCGTTCGCCTGCAATTCAGGTTCGAAACAAAATGTGGCCGAATTTCAAAATACGAAACTTCCAATAACCACTGCTTTCCACAAGCATCCAACCGGTAGTTTCGTGTTCAACGTGTTGTATACTGTACCTATAATCATTTTGAACCAGAATTTAAACAAAAAAAAGTTTTCAGTTTTTTGCGAAAAAACGTGATGGTTAGCCTTACTTTTTTTGAACGGATACAATTTATAGTCACGGATTCCGAATGTTTTGTTTATTTTGGACTATCAATGTAATCATGAGTAGATCTACGTTTAGTTTGCTTCAATATGTCGCCCCGTTCGCCTGCAATTCAGGTTCGAAACAAAATGTGGCCGAATTTCAAAATACGAAACTTCCAATAACCACTGCTTTCCACAAGCATCCAACCGGTAGTTTCGTGTTCAACGTGTTGTATACTGTACCTATAATCATTTTGAACCAGAATTTAAACAAAAAAAAGTTTTCAGTTTTTTGCGAAAAAACGTGATGGTTAGCCTTACTTTTTTTGAACGGATACAATTTATAGTCACGGATTCCGAATGTTTTGTTTATTTTGGATTATCAATGTAATTATGAGTAGATCTACGTTTAGTTTGCTTCAATATGTCACCCCGTTCGCCTGCAATTCAGGTTCGAAACAAAATGTCGCCGAATTTCAAAATACGAAACTTCCAATAACCACTGCTTTCCACAAGCATCCAACCGGTAGTTTCGTGTTCAACGTGTTGTATACTGTACCTATAATCATTTTGAACCAGAATTTAAACAAAAAAAAGTTTTCAGTTTTTTGCGAAAAAACGTGATGGTTAGCCTTACTTTTTTTGAACGGATAAAATTTATAGTCACGGATTCCGAATGTTTTGTTTATTTTGGATTATCAATGTAATCATGAGTAGATCTACGTTTAGTTTGCTTCAATATGTCGCCCCGTTCGCCTGCAATTCAGGTTCGAAACAAAATGTGGCCGAATTTCAAAATACGAAACTTCCAATAACCACTGCTTTCCACAAGCATCCAACCGGTAGTTTCGTGTTCAACGTGTTGTATACTGTACCTATAATCATTTTGAACCAGAATTTAAACAAAAAAAGGTTTTCAGTTTTTTGCGAAAAAACGTGATGGTTAGCCTTACTTTTTTTGAACGGATACAATTTATAGTCACGGATTCCGAATGTTTTGTTTATTTTGGATTATCAATGTAATTATGAGTAGATCTACGTTTAGTTTGCTTCAATATGTCGCCCCGTTCGCCTGCAATTCAGGTTCGAAACAAAATGTGGCCGAATTTCAAAATACGAAACTTCCAATAACCACTGCTTTCCACAAGCATCCAACCGGTAGTTTCGTGTTCAACGTGTTGTATACTGTACCTATAATCATTTTGAACCAGAATTTAAACAAAAAAAGGTTTTCAGTTTTTTGCGAAAAAACGTGATGGTTAGCCTTACTTTTTTTGAACGGATACAATTTATAGTCACGGATTCCGAATGTTTTGTTTATTTTGGATTATCAATGTAATTATGAGTAGATCTACGTTTAGTTTGCTTCAATATGTCACCCCGTTCGCCTGCAATTCAGGTTCGAAACAAAATGTGGCCGAATTTCAAAATACGAAACTTCCAATAACCACTGCTTTCCACAAGCATCCAACCGGTAGTTTCGTGTTCAACGTGTTGTATACTGTACCTATAATCATTTTGAACCAGAATTTAAACAAAAAAAGGTTTTCAGTTTTTTGCGAAAAAACGTGATGGTTAGCCTTACTTTTTTTGAACGGATAAAATTTATAGTCACGGATTCCGAATGTTTTGTTTATTTTGGATTATCAATGTAATTATGAGTAGATCTACGTTTAGTTTGCTTCAATATGTCACCCCGTTCGCCTGCAATTCAGGTTCGAAACAAAATGTGGCCGAATTTCAAAATACGAAACTTCCAATAACCACTGCTTTCCACAAGCATCCAACCGGTAGTTTCGTGTTCAACGTGTTGTATACTGTACCTATAATCATTTTGAACCAGAATTTAAACAAAAAAAGGTTTTCAGTTTTTTGCGAAAAAACGTGATGGTTAGCCTTACTTTTTTTGAACGGATAAAATTTATAGTCACGGATTCCGAATGTTTTGTTTATTTTGGATTATCAATGTAATTATGAGTAGATCTACGTTTAGTTTGCTTCAATATGTCACCCCGTTCGCCTGCAATTCAGGTTCGAAACAAAATGTGGCCGAATTTCAAAATACGAAACTTCCAATAACCACTGCTTTCCACAAGCATCCAACCGGTAGTTTCGTGTTCAACGTGTTGTATACTGTACCTATAATCATTTTGAACCAGAATTTAAACAAAAAAAGGTTTTCAGTTTTTTGCGAAAAAACGTGATGGTTAGCCTTACTTTTTTTGAACGGATACAATTTATAGTCACGGATTCCGAATGTTTTGTTTATTTTGGATTATCAATGTAATCATGAGTAGATCTACGTTTAGTTTGCTTCAATATGTCGCCCCGTTCGCCTGCAATTCAGGTTCGAAACAAAATGTGGCCGAATTTCAAAATACGAAACTTCCAATAACCACTGCTTTCCACAAGCATCCAACCGGTAGTTTCGTGTTCAACGTGTTGTATACTGTACCTATAATCATTTTGAACCAGAATTTAAACAAAAAAAAGTTTTCAGTTTTTTGCGAAAAAACGTGATGGTTAGCCTTACTTTTTTTGAACGGATACAATTTATAGTCACGGATTCCGAATGTTTTGTTTATTTTGGACTATCAATGTAATCATGAGTAGATCTACGTTTAGTTTGCTTCAATATGTCGCCCCGTTCGCCTGCAATTCAGGTTCGAAACAAAATGTGGCCGAATTTCAAAATACGAAACTTCCAATAACCACTGCTTTCCACAAGCATCCAACCGGTAGTTTCGTGTTCAACGTGTTGTATACTGTACCTATAATCATTTTGAACCAGAATTTAAACAAAAAAAAGTTTTCAGTTTTTTGCGAAAAAACGTGATGGTTAGCCTTACTTTTTTTGAACGGATACAATTTATAGTCACGGATTCCGAATGTTTTGTTTATTTTGGATTATCAATGTAATTATGAGTAGATCTACGTTTAGTTTGCTTCAATATGTCACCCCGTTCGCCTGCAATTCAGGTTCGAAACAAAATGTCGCCGAATTTCAAAATACGAAACTTCCAATAACCACTGCTTTCCACAAGCATCCAACCGGTAGTTTCGTGTTCAACGTGTTGTATACTGTACCTATAATCATTTTGAACCAGAATTTAAACAAAAAAAAGTTTTCAGTTTTTTGCGAAAAAACGTGATGGTTAGCCTTACTTTTTTTGAACGGATAAAATTTATAGTCACGGATTCCGAATGTTTTGTTTATTTTGGATTATCAATGTAATCATGAGTAGATCTACGTTTAGTTTGCTTCAATATGTCGCCCCGTTCGCCTGCAATTCAGGTTCGAAACAAAATGTGGCCGAATTTCAAAATACGAAACTTCCAATAACCACTGCTTTCCACAAGCATCCAACCGGTAGTTTCGTGTTCAACGTGTTGTATACTGTACCTATAATCATTTTGAACCAGAATTTAAACAAAAAAAGGTTTTCAGTTTTTTGCGAAAAAACGTGATGGTTAGCCTTACTTTTTTTGAACGGATACAATTTATAGTCACGGATTCCGAATGTTTTGTTTATTTTGGATTATCAATGTAATTATGAGTAGATCTACGTTTAGTTTGCTTCAATATGTCACCCCGTTCGCCTGCAATTCAGGTTCGAAACAAAATGTGGCCGAATTTCAAAATACGAAACTTCCAATAACCACTGCTTTCCACAAGCATCCAACCGGTAGTTTCGTGTTCAACGTGTTGTATACTGTACCTATAATCATTTTGAACCAGAATTTAAACAAAAAAAGGTTTTCAGTTTTTTGCGAAAAAACGTGATAGCCTTACTTTTTTTGAACGGATACAATTTATAGTCACGGATTCCGAATGTTTTGTTTATTTTGGATTATCAATGTAATTATGAGTAGATCTACGTTTAGTTTGCTTCAATATGTCACCCCGTTCGCCTGCAATTCAGGTTCGAAACAAAATGTCGCCGAATTTCAAAATACGAAACTTCCAATAACCACTGCTTTCCACAAGCATCCAACCGGTAGTTTCGTGTTCAACGTGTTGTATACTGTACCTATAATCATTTTGAACCAGAATTTAAACAAAAAAAAGTTTTCAGTTTTTTGCGAAAAAACGTGATGTTAGCCTTACTTTTTTTGAACGGATAAAATTTATAGTCACGGATTCCGAATGTTTTGTTTATTTTGGATTATCAATGTAATTATGAGTAGATCTACGTTTAGTTTGCTTCAATATGTCGCCCCGTTCGCCTGCAATTCAGGTTCGAAACAAAATGTGGCCGAATTTCAAAATACGAAACTTCCAATAACCACTGCTTTCCACAAGCATCCAACCGGTAGTTTCGTGTTCAACGTGTTGTATACTGTACCTATAATCATTTTGAACCAGAATTTAAACAAAAAAAAGTTTTCAGTTTTTTGCGAAAAAAACGTGATGGTTAGCCTTACTTTTTTTGAACGGATACAATTTATAGTCACGGATTCCGAATGTTTTGTTTATTTTGGATTATCAATGTAATTATGAGTAGATCTACGTTTAGTTTGCTTCAATATGTCGCCCCGTTCGCCTGCAATTCAGGTTCGAAACAAAATGTGGCCGAATTTCAAAATACGAAACTTCCAATAACCACTGCTTTCCACAAGCATCCAACCGGTAGTTTCGTGTTCAACGTGTTGTATACTGTACCTATAATCATTTTGAACCAGAATTTAAACAAAAAAAAGTTTTCAGTTTTTTGCGAAAAAACGTGATGGTTAGCCTTACTTTTTTTGAACGGATACAATTTATAGTCACGGATTCCGAATGTTTTGTTTATTTTGGATTATCAATGTAATCATGAGTAGATCTACGTTTAGTTTGCTTCAAGATGTCGCCCCGTTCGCCTGCAATTCAGGTTCGAAACAAAATGTGGCCGAATTTCAAAATACGAAACTTCCAATAACCACTGCTTTCCACAAGCATCCAACCGGTAGTTTCGTGTTCAACGTGTTGTATACTGTACCTATAATCATTTTGAACCAGAATTTAAACAAAAAAAGGTTTTCAGTTTTTTGCGAAAAAACGTGATGGTTAGCCTTACTTTTTTTGAACGGATAAAATTTATAGTCACGGATTCCGAATGTTTTGTTTATTTTGGATTATCAATGTAATTATGAGTAGATCTACGTTTAGTTTGCTTCAATATGTCACCCCGTTCGCCTGCAATTCAGGTTCGAAACAAAATGTGGCCGAATTTCAAAATACGAAACTTCCAATAACCACTGCTTTCCACAAGCATCCAACCGGTAGTTTCGTGTTCAACGTGTTGTATACTGTACCTATAATCATTTTGAACCAGAATTTAAACAAAAAAAGGTTTTCAGTTTTTTGCGAAAAAACGTGATGGTTAGCCTTACTTTTTTTGAACGGATACAATTTATAGTCACGGATTCCGAATGTTTTGTTTATTTTGGATTATCAATGTAATTATGAGTAGATCTACGTTTAGTTTGCTTCAATATGTCACCCCGTTCGCCTGCAATTCAGGTTCGAAACACAATGTGGCCGAATTTCAAAATACGAAACTTCCAATAACCACTGCTTTCCTCAAGCATCCTACCGGTACTTTCGTGTTCAACGTGTTGTATACTGTACCTATAATCATTTTGAACCAGAATTTAAACAAAAAAAAGTTTTCAGTTTTTTGCGAAAAAACGTGATGGTTAGCCTTACTTTTTTTGAACGGATACAATTTATAGTCACGGATTCCGAATGTTTTGTTTATTTTGGATTATCAATGTAATCATGAGTAGATCTACGTTTAGTTTGCTTCAAGATGTCGCCCCGTTCGCCTGCAATTCAGGTTCGAAACAAAATGTGGCCGAATTTCAAAATACGAAACTTCCAATAACCACTGCTTTCCACAAGCATCCAACCGGTAGTTTCGTGTTCAACGTGTTGTATACTGTACCTATAATCATTTTGAACCAGAATTTAAACAAAAAAAGGTTTTCAGTTTTTTGCGAAAAAACGTGATGGTTAGCCTTACTTTTTTTGAACGGATAAAATTTATAGTCACGGATTCCGAATGTTTTGTTTATTTTGGATTATCAATGTAATTATGAGTAGATCTACGTTTAGTTTGCTTCAATATGTCACCCCGTTCGCCTGCAATTCAGGTTCGAAACAAAATGTGGCCGAATTTCAAAATACGAAACTTCCAATAACCACTGCTTTCCACAAGCATCCAACCGGTAGTTTCGTGTTCAACGTGTTGTATACTGTACCTATAATCATTTTGAACCAGAATTTAAACAAAAAAAGGTTTTCAGTTTTTTGCGAAAAAACGTGATGGTTAGCCTTACTTTTTTTGAACGGATACAATTTATAGTCACGGATTCCGAATGTTTTGTTTATTTTGGATTATCAATGTAATTATGAGTAGATCTACGTTTAGTTTGCTTCAATATGTCTCCCCGTTCGCCTGCAATTCAGGTTCGAAACACAATGTGGCCGAATTTCAAAATACGAAACTTCCAATAACCACTGCTTTCCTCAAGCATCCTACCGGTACTTTCGTGTTCAACGTGTTGTATACTGTACCTATAATCATTTTGAACCGGAGTTTAAACAAAAAAAAGTTTTCAGTTTTTTGCGAAAAAACGTGATGGTTAGTTAGCCCTACTTTTTTTGAACGGATAAAATTTATAGTCACGGATTCCGAATGTTTCGTTTATTTTGGATTATCAATGTAATTATGAGTAGATCTACGTTAAGTTTGCTTCAATATGTCTCCCCGTTCGCCTGCAATTCAGGTTCGAAACACCATGTGGCCGAATTTCAAAATACGAAACTTCCAATAACCACTGCTTTCCTCAAGCATCCTACCGGTACTTTCGTGTTCAACGTGTTGTATACTGTACCTATAATCATTTTGAACCGGAATTTAAACAAAAAAAAGTTTTCAGTTTTTTGCGAAAAAACGTGATGTTAGCCTTACTTTTTTTGAACGGATAAAATTTATAGTCACGGATTCCGAATGTTTCGTTTATTTTGGATTATCAATGTAATTATGAGTAGATCTACGCTAAGTTTGCTTCAATATGTCTCCCCGTTCGCCTGCAATTCAGGTTCGAAACACCATGTGGCCGAATTTCAAAATACGAAACTTCCAATAACCACTGCTTTCCACAAGCATCCAACCGGTAGTTTCGTGTTCAACGTGTTGTATACTGTACCTTTAATCATTTTGAACCGGAATTTAAACAAAAAAAAGTTTTCAGTTTTTTGCGAAAAAACGTGATGGTTAGCCTTACTTTTTTTGAACGGATAAAATTTATAGTCACGGATTCCGAATGTTTTGTTTATTTTGGATTATCAATGTAATTATGAGTAGATCTACGTTTAGTTTGCTTCAATATGTCACCCCGTTCGCCTGCAATTCAGGTTCGAAACAAAATGTGGCCGAATTTCAAAATACGAAACTTCCAATAACCACTGCTTTCCACAAGCATCCAACCGGTAGTTTCGTGTTCAACGTGTTGTATACTGTACCTATGTAGCGGCTAGATAAAATAAATAAAGAAAATGACAATATTATATAAGCTTTTCTTGTATTATTTTTCTTACTCAAAATCCAGTTGTTTACCCCTGTGCTTTTTCCGTCATATTTAGAGAAATGTCATTGTCATTCATGTAGATGTCAAAGTTATATTGAGCAAATTTGAGTGTGTTTGATGGCAGAGGAAAAAGAAAAGTTGAAGGGATACCAACATTAGGATAGTTAAGTTTTATATTTTTTTTTTAATAATCTAGAAACCTGTAAATAACAAAATTTTCTCTATAAAAGAAAATTTTATTTGTTTTGAAAAATGAGTTCTATTCAATATTTTAAAAGAATCGCAAGACGTTGGAAAAATAGTATCTAGCCCAAAAATAGATATACATGGTGTTTTAAAAAATAAAAATAGTATAAATAAAAAAACTAATATGTAATTACTCGTTTTTATATAAATTAAAATAAATTATAATTAATATAAAAATAACCGTTTTGGTAAAAATTATTGCAATATGTATATTTTCTCCGGTGTATTAAAAATATATTAAAAGTGTCAAGTTCCTGTGACTAAAAATAAATACTTGGGGTATGTGACAGATGAGTGGATAATTATAACTCCGATACTTTACCCCATACCTATAATCATTTTGAACCAGAATTTAAACAAAAAAAAGTTTTCAGTTTTTTGCGAAAAAACGTGATGGTTAGCCTTACTTTTTTTGAACGGATAAAATTTATAGTCACGGATTCCGAATGTTTTGTTTATTTTGGATTATCAATGTAATCATGAGTAGATCTACGTTTAGTTTGCTTCAATATGTCGCCCCGTTCGCCTGCAATTCAGGTTCGAAACAAAATGTGGCCGAATTTCAAAATACGAAACTTCCAATAACCACTGCTTTCCACAAGCATCCAACCGGTAGTTTCGTGTTCAACGTGTTGTATACTGTACCTATAATCATTTTGAACCAGAATTTAAACAAAAAAAAGTTTTCAGTTTTTTGCGAAAAAACGTGATGGTTAGCCTTACTTTTTTTGAACGGATAAAATTTATAGTCACGGATTCCGAATGTTTTGTTTATTTTGGATTATCAATGTAATCATGAGTAGATCTACGTTTAGTTTGCTTCAATATGTCGCCCCGTTCGCCTGCAATTCAGGTTCGAAACAAAATGTGGCCGAATTTCAAAATACGAAACTTCCAATAACCACTGCTTTCCACAAGCATCCAACCGGTAGTTTCGTGTTCAACGTGTTGTATACTGTACCTATAATCATTTTGAACCAGAATTTAAACAAAAAAAAGTTTTCAGTTTTTTGCGAAAAAACGTGATGGTTAGCCTTACTTTTTTTGAACGGATACAATTTATAGTCACGGATTCCGAATGTTTTGTTTATTTTGGATTATCAATGTAATCATGAGTAGATCTACGTTTAGTTTGCTTCAATATGTCGCCCCGTTCGCCTGCAATTCAGGTTCGAAACAAAATGTGGCCGAATTTCAAAATACGAAACTTCCAATAACCACTGCTTTCCACAAGCATCCAACCGGTAGTTTCGTGTTCAACGTGTTGTATACTGTACCTATAATCATTTTGAACCAGAATTTAAACAAAAAAAAGTTTTCAGTTTTTTGCGAAAAAACGTGATGGTTAGCCTTACTTTTTTTGAACGGATACAATTTATAGTCACGGATTCCGAATGTTTTGTTTATTTTGGATTATCAATGTAATCATGAGTAGATCTACGTTTAGTTTGCTTCAAGATGTCGCCCCGTTCGCCTGCAATTCAGGTTCGAAACAAAATGTGGCCGAATTTCAAAATACGAAACTTCCAATAACCACTGCTTTCCACAAGCATCCAACCGGTAGTTTCGTGTTCAACGTGTTGTATACTGTACCTATAATCATTTTGAACCAGAATTTAAACAAAAAAAGGTTTTCAGTTTTTTGCGAAAAAACGTGATGGTTAGCCTTACTTTTTTTGAACGGATAAAATTTATAGTCACGGATTCCGAATGTTTTGTTTATTTTGGATTATCAATGTAATTATGAGTAGATCTACGTTTAGTTTGCTTCAATATGTCACCCCGTTCGCCTGCAATTCAGGTTCGAAACAAAATGTGGCCGAATTTCAAAATACGAAACTTCCAATAACCACTGCTTTCCACAAGCATCCAACCGGTAGTTTCGTGTTCAACGTGTTGTATACTGTACCTATAATCATTTTGAACCAGAATTTAAACAAAAAAAGGTTTTCAGTTTTTTGCGAAAAAACGTGATGGTTAGCCTTACTTTTTTTGAACGGATACAATTTATAGTCACGGATTCCGAATGTTTTGTTTATTTTGGATTATCAATGTAATTATGAGTAGATCTACGTTTAGTTTGCTTCAATATGTCTCCCCGTTCGCCTGCAATTCAGGTTCGAAACACAATGTGGCCGAATTTCAAAATACGAAACTTCCAATAACCACTGCTTTCCTCAAGCATCCTACCGGTACTTTCGTGTTCAACGTGTTGTATACTGTACCTATAATCATTTTGAACCGGAGTTTAAACAAAAAAAAGTTTTCAGTTTTTTGCGAAAAAACGTGATGGTTAGTTAGCCCTACTTTTTTTGAACGGATAAAATTTATAGTCACGGATTCCGAATGTTTCGTTTATTTTGGATTATCAATGTAATTATGAGTAGATCTACGTTAAGTTTGCTTCAATATGTCTCCCCGTTCGCCTGCAATTCAGGTTCGAAACACCATGTGGCCGAATTTCAAAATACGAAACTTCCAATAACCACTGCTTTCCTCAAGCATCCTACCGGTACTTTCGTGTTCAACGTGTTGTATACTGTACCTATAATCATTTTGAACCGGAATTTAAACAAAAAAAAGTTTTCAGTTTTTTGCGAAAAAACGTGATGTTAGCCTTACTTTTTTTGAACGGATAAAATTTATAGTCACGGATTCCGAATGTTTCGTTTATTTTGGATTATCAATGTAATTATGAGTAGATCTACGCTAAGTTTGCTTCAATATGTCTCCCCGTTCGCCTGCAATTCAGGTTCGAAACACCATGTGGCCGAATTTCAAAATACGAAACTTCCAATAACCACTGCTTTCCACAAGCATCCAACCGGTAGTTTCGTGTTCAACGTGTTGTATACTGTACCTTTAATCATTTTGAACCGGAATTTAAACAAAAAAAAGTTTTCAGTTTTTTGCGAAAAAACGTGATGGTTAGCCTTACTTTTTTTGAACGGATAAAATTTATAGTCACGGATTCCGAATGTTTTGTTTATTTTGGATTATCAATGTAATTATGAGTAGATCTACGTTTAGTTTGCTTCAATATGTCACCCCGTTCGCCTGCAATTCAGGTTCGAAACAAAATGTGGCCGAATTTCAAAATACGAAACTTCCAATAACCACTGCTTTCCACAAGCATCCAACCGGTAGTTTCGTGTTCAACGTGTTGTATACTGTACCTATGTAGCGGCTAGATAAAATAAATAAAGAAAATGACAATATTATATAAGCTTTTCTTGTATTATTTTTCTTACTCAAAATCCAGTTGTTTACCCCTGTGCTTTTTCCGTCATATTTAGAGAAATGTCATTGTCATTCATGTAGATGTCAAAGTTATATTGAGCAAATTTGAGTGTGTTTGATGGCAGAGGAAAAAGAAAAGTTGAAGGGATACCAACATTAGGATAGTTAAGTTTTATATTTTTTTTTTAATAATCTAGAAACCTGTAAATAACAAAATTTTCTCTATAAAAGAAAATTTTATTTGTTTTGAAAAATGAGTTCTATTCAATATTTTAAAAGAATCGCAAGACGTTGGAAAAATAGTATCTAGCCCAAAAATAGATATACATGGTGTTTTAAAAAATAAAAATAGTATAAATAAAAAAACTAATATGTAATTACTCGTTTTTATATAAATTAAAATAAATTATAATTAATATAAAAATAACCGTTTTGGTAAAAATTATTGCAATATGTATATTTTCTCCGGTGTATTAAAAATATATTAAAAGTGTCAAGTTCCTGTGACTAAAAATAAATACTTGGGGTATGTGACAGATGAGTGGATAATTATAACTCCGATACTTTACCCCATACCTATAATCATTTTGAACCAGAATTTAAACAAAAAAAAGTTTTCAGTTTTTTGCGAAAAAACGTGATGGTTAGCCTTACTTTTTTTGAACGGATAAAATTTATAGTCACGGATTCCGAATGTTTTGTTTATTTTGGATTATCAATGTAATCATGAGTAGATCTACGTTTAGTTTGCTTCAATATGTCGCCCCGTTCGCCTGCAATTCAGGTTCGAAACAAAATGTGGCCGAATTTCAAAATACGAAACTTCCAATAACCACTGCTTTCCACAAGCATCCAACCGGTAGTTTCGTGTTCAACGTGTTGTATACTGTACCTATAATCATTTTGAACCAGAATTTAAACAAAAAAAAGTTTTCAGTTTTTTGCGAAAAAACGTGATGGTTAGCCTTACTTTTTTTGAACGGATAAAATTTATAGTCACGGATTCCGAATGTTTTGTTTATTTTGGATTATCAATGTAATCATGAGTAGATCTACGTTTAGTTTGCTTCAATATGTCGCCCCGTTCGCCTGCAATTCAGGTTCGAAACAAAATGTGGCCGAATTTCAAAATACGAAACTTCCAATAACCACTGCTTTCCACAAGCATCCAACCGGTAGTTTCGTGTTCAACGTGTTGTATACTGTACCTATAATCATTTTGAACCAGAATTTAAACAAAAAAAAGTTTTCAGTTTTTTGCGAAAAAACGTGATGGTTAGCCTTACTTTTTTTGAACGGATACAATTTATAGTCACGGATTCCGAATGTTTTGTTTATTTTGGATTATCAATGTAATCATGAGTAGATCTACGTTTAGTTTGCTTCAATATGTCGCCCCGTTCGCCTGCAATTCAGGTTCGAAACAAAATGTGGCCGAATTTCAAAATACGAAACTTCCAATAACCACTGCTTTCCACAAGCATCCAACCGGTAGTTTCGTGTTCAACGTGTTGTATACTGTACCTATAATCATTTTGAACCAGAATTTAAACAAAAAAAAGTTTTCAGTTTTTTGCGAAAAAACGTGATGGTTAGCCTTACTTTTTTTGAACGGATACAATTTATAGTCACGGATTCCGAATGTTTTGTTTATTTTGGATTATCAATGTAATCATGAGTAGATCTACGTTTAGTTTGCTTCAAGATGTCGCCCCGTTCGCCTGCAATTCAGGTTCGAAACAAAATGTGGCCGAATTTCAAAATACGAAACTTCCAATAACCACTGCTTTCCACAAGCATCCAACCGGTAGTTTCGTGTTCAACGTGTTGTATACTGTACCTATAATCATTTTGAACCAGAATTTAAACAAAAAAAGGTTTTCAGTTTTTTGCGAAAAAACGTGATGGTTAGCCTTACTTTTTTTGAACGGATAAAATTTATAGTCACGGATTCCGAATGTTTTGTTTATTTTGGATTATCAATGTAATTATGAGTAGATCTACGTTTAGTTTGCTTCAATATGTCACCCCGTTCGCCTGCAATTCAGGTTCGAAACAAAATGTGGCCGAATTTCAAAATACGAAACTTCCAATAACCACTGCTTTCCACAAGCATCCAACCGGTAGTTTCGTGTTCAACGTGTTGTATACTGTACCTATAATCATTTTGAACCAGAATTTAAACAAAAAAAAGTTTTCAGTTTTTTGCGAAAAAACGTGATGTTAGCCTTACTTTTTTTGAACGGATAAAATTTATAGTCACGGATTCCGAATGTTTTGTTTATTTTGGATTATCAATGTAATTATGAGTAGATCTACGTTTAGTTTGCTTCAATATGTCGCCCCGTTCGCCTGCAATTCAGGTTCGAAACAAAATGTGGCCGAATTTCAAAATACGAAACTTCCAATAACCACTGCTTTCCACAAGCATCCAACCGGTAGTTTCGTGTTCAACGTGTTGTATACTGTACCTATAATCATTTTGAACCAGAATTTAAACAAAAAAAAGTTTTCAGTTTTTTGCGAAAAAAACGTGATGGTTAGCCTTACTTTTTTTGAACGGATACAATTTATAGTCACGGATTCCGAATGTTTTGTTTATTTTGGATTATCAATGTAATCATGAGTAGATCTACGTTTAGTTTGCTTCAAGATGTCGCCCCGTTCGCCTGCAATTCAGGTTCGAAACAAAATGTGGCCGAATTTCAAAATACGAAACTTCCAATAACCACTGCTTTCCACAAGCATCCAACCGGTAGTTTCGTGTTCAACGTGTTGTATACTGTACCTATAATCATTTTGAACCAGAATTTAAACAAAAAAAGGTTTTCAGTTTTTTGCGAAAAAACGTGATGGTTAGCCTTACTTTTTTTGAACGGATAAAATTTATAGTCACGGATTCCGAATGTTTTGTTTATTTTGGATTATCAATGTAATTATGAGTAGATCTACGTTTAGTTTGCTTCAATATGTCACCCCGTTCGCCTGCAATTCAGGTTCGAAACAAAATGTGGCCGAATTTCAAAATACGAAACTTCCAATAACCACTGCTTTCCACAAGCATCCAACCGGTAGTTTCGTGTTCAACGTGTTGTATACTGTACCTATAATCATTTTGAACCAGAATTTAAACAAAAAAAGGTTTTCAGTTTTTTGCGAAAAAACGTGATGGTTAGCCTTACTTTTTTTGAACGGATAAAATTTATAGTCACGGATTCCGAATGTTTTGTTTATTTTGGATTATCAATGTAATTATGAGTAGATCTACGTTTAGTTTGCTTCAATATGTCACCCCGTTCGCCTGCAATTCAGGTTCGAAACAAAATGTGGCCGAATTTCAAAATACGAAACTTCCAATAACCACTGCTTTCCACAAGCATCCAACCGGTAGTTTCGTGTTCAACGTGTTGTATACTGTACCTATAATCATTTTGAACCAGAATTTAAACAAAAAAAAGTTTTCAGTTTTTTGCGAAAAAAACGTGATGGTTAGCCTTACTTTTTTTGAACGGATACAATTTATAGTCACGGATTCCGAATGTTTTGTTTATTTTGGATTATCAATGTAATTATGAGTAGATCTACGTTTAGTTTGCTTCAATATGTCGCCCCGTTCGCCTGCAATTCAGGTTCGAAACAAAATGTGGCCGAATTTCAAAATACGAAACTTCCAATAACCACTGCTTTCCACAAGCATCCAACCGGTAGTTTCGTGTTCAACGTGTTGTATACTGTACCTATAATCATTTTGAACCAGAATTTAAACAAAAAAAAGTTTTCAGTTTTTTGCGAAAAAACGTGATGGTTAGCCTTACTTTTTTTGAACGGATACAATTTATAGTCACGGATTCCGAATGTTTTGTTTATTTTGGATTATCAATGTAATCATGAGTAGATCTACGTTTAGTTTGCTTCAAGATGTCGCCCCGTTCGCCTGCAATTCAGGTTCGAAACAAAATGTGGCCGAATTTCAAAATACGAAACTTCCAATAACCACTGCTTTCCACAAGCATCCAACCGGTAGTTTCGTGTTCAACGTGTTGTATACTGTACCTATAATCATTTTGAACCAGAATTTAAACAAAAAAAGGTTTTCAGTTTTTTGCGAAAAAACGTGATGGTTAGCCTTACTTTTTTTGAACGGATAAAATTTATAGTCACGGATTCCGAATGTTTTGTTTATTTTGGATTATCAATGTAATTATGAGTAGATCTACGTTTAGTTTGCTTCAATATGTCACCCCGTTCGCCTGCAATTCAGGTTCGAAACAAAATGTGGCCGAATTTCAAAATACGAAACTTCCAATAACCACTGCTTTCCACAAGCATCCAACCGGTAGTTTCGTGTTCAACGTGTTGTATACTGTACCTATAATCATTTTGAACCAGAATTTAAACAAAAAAAGGTTTTCAGTTTTTTGCGAAAAAACGTGATGGTTAGCCTTACTTTTTTTGAACGGATACAATTTATAGTCACGGATTCCGAATGTTTTGTTTATTTTGGATTATCAATGTAATCATGAGTAGATCTACGTTTAGTTTGCTTCAAGATGTCGCCCCGTTCGCCTGCAATTCAGGTTCGAAACAAAATGTGGCCGAATTTCAAAATACGAAACTTCCAATAACCACTGCTTTCCACAAGCATCCAACCGGTAGTTTCGTGTTCAACGTGTTGTATACTGTACCTATAATCATTTTGAACCAGAATTTAAACAAAAAAAGGTTTTCAGTTTTTTGCGAAAAAACGTGATGGTTAGCCTTACTTTTTTTGAACGGATAAAATTTATAGTCACGGATTCCGAATGTTTTGTTTATTTTGGATTATCAATGTAATTATGAGTAGATCTACGTTTAGTTTGCTTCAATATGTCACCCCGTTCGCCTGCAATTCAGGTTCGAAACAAAATGTGGCCGAATTTCAAAATACGAAACTTCCAATAACCACTGCTTTCCACAAGCATCCAACCGGTAGTTTCGTGTTCAACGTGTTGTATACTGTACCTATAATCATTTTGAACCAGAATTTAAACAAAAAAAGGTTTTCAGTTTTTTGCGAAAAAACGTGATGGTTAGCCTTACTTTTTTTGAACGGATAAAATTTATAGTCACGGATTCCGAATGTTTTGTTTATTTTGGATTATCAATGTAATTATGAGTAGATCTACGTTAAGTTTGCTTCAATATGTCTCCCCGTTCGCCTGCAATTCAGGTTCGAAACACAATGTGGCCGAATTTCAAAATACGAAACTTCCAATAACCACTGCTTTCCTCAAGCATCCTACCGGTACTTTCGTGTTCAACGTGTTGTATACTGTACCTATAATCATTTTGAACCGGAGTTTAAACAAAAAAAAGTTTTCAGTTTTTTGCGAAAAAACGTGATGGTTAGTTAGCCCTACTTTTTTTGAACGGATAAAATTTATAGTCACGGATTCCGAATGTTTCGTTTATTTTGGATTATCAATGTAATTATGAGTAGATCTACGTTAAGTTTGCTTCAATATGTCTCCCCGTTCGCCTGCAATTCAGGTTCGAAACACCATGTGGCCGAATTTCAAAATACGAAACTTCCAATAACCACTGCTTTCCTCAAGCATCCTACCGGTACTTTCGTGTTCAACGTGTTGTATACTGTACCTATAATCATTTTGAACCGGAATTTAAACAAAAAAAAGTTTTCAGTTTTTTGCGAAAAAACGTGATGTTAGCCTTACTTTTTTTGAACGGATAAAATTTATAGTCACGGATTCCGAATGTTTCGTTTATTTTGGATTATCAATGTAATTATGAGTAGATCTACGCTAAGTTTGCTTCAATATGTCTCCCCGTTCGCCTGCAATTCAGGTTCGAAACACCATGTGGCCGAATTTCAAAATACGAAACTTCCAATAACCACTGCTTTCCACAAGCATCCAACCGGTAGTTTCGTGTTCAACGTGTTGTATACTGTACCTTTAATCATTTTGAACCGGAATTTAAACAAAAAAAAGTTTTCAGTTTTTTGCGAAAAAACGTGATGGTTAGCCTTACTTTTTTTGAACGGATAAAATTTATAGTCACGGATTCCGAATGTTTTGTTTATTTTGGATTATCAATGTAATTATGAGTAGATCTACGTTTAGTTTGCTTCAATATGTCACCCCGTTCGCCTGCAATTCAGGTTCGAAACAAAATGTGGCCGAATTTCAAAATACGAAACTTCCAATAACCACTGCTTTCCACAAGCATCCAACCGGTAGTTTCGTGTTCAACGTGTTGTATACTGTACCTATGTAGCGGCTAGATAAAATAAATAAAGAAAATGACAATATTATATAAGCTTTTCTTGTATTATTTTTCTTACTCAAAATCCAGTTGTTTACCCCTGTGCTTTTTCCGTCATATTTAGAGAAATGTCATTGTCATTCATGTAGATGTCAAAGTTATATTGAGCAAATTTGAGTGTGTTTGATGGCAGAGGAAAAAGAAAAGTTGAAGGGATACCAACATTAGGATAGTTAAGTTTTATATTTTTTTTTTAATAATCTAGAAACCTGTAAATAACAAAATTTTCTCTATAAAAGAAAATTTTATTTGTTTTGAAAAATGAGTTCTATTCAATATTTTAAAAGAATCGCAAGACGTTGGAAAAATAGTATCTAGCCCAAAAATAGATATACATGGTGTTTTAAAAAATAAAAATAGTATAAATAAAAAAACTAATATGTAATTACTCGTTTTTATATAAATTAAAATAAATTATAATTAATATAAAAATAACCGTTTTGGTAAAAATTATTGCAATATGTATATTTTCTCCGGTGTATTAAAAATATATTAAAAGTGTCAAGTTCCTGTGACTAAAAATAAATACTTGGGGCATGTGACAGATGAGTGGATAATTATAACTCCGATACTTTACCCCATAAAGTGGTGACCCCGACGTGATCAAACAGGCATCATCAGATCATCGGAAACATATATGTAATATGTACAGATTACACAAAATAAAATAAAATATCATCAAAATAAAATTCATCAAAATAACAACGGTTATGTAAAATAAATATCTGCGGGCATCCTGAGAGGAATTATCAACAAGATAATATTACGAACCAGTGGATACACCAACCAGATCATCAAAAGGAATACAGCAACATACAGCATATTCAAACCAGTCGATCCATTTGTGATAGCAGTCCATAGAAGCCTATTCTGGAGTATATATATAGGGTTTAGTATATACAAAAAAACTGTAAGTATTCCAACAATTTTTTTTTTTTTTTTTTGCCAAGTAAATAAATAATTATTAAATAAAAATTTAATTTGAATTTTATTAATTATTATTATTTTAAAAAAAAACACACAATTATTTTTTGCTCAAATATAATTTTTTCATTTTTCACACGGGGCAAAATATTTCTTTTCGTTTTTCTTTTATCATTTTTTTCACTTGGGTAAATAATTTGATTTTTTGTTGTTCCTCTGTAATTTTTATCGTCAAGTATATAGTAAAATGTTTACTATGGCGTGTATTGCGTTTGTTTTCGCTTGTTGTTTTCTATTTATTTGCTATCTAGCACGAAAATGTCGTGTTGTAGAGGCAGCCCCAGTTTTAGAACAAGAAACTGAGGGAATTATTAGTGATGATATTGCTCATACCGAAAATAATATGGAGCAAAATATCGTCATGACAAACACACAACTGCAAGCACTAGTAGAAACGCGTATTAGAGAGTTATTAGCAGGTGGTACATCAAGTTCATATATACCATTTGTCCGAAATGGTGATGAACGAGATGTCACTGCAAGTAATCCTCTTAATCAGGTGGCACAAGTGGTTTTTAAAGCACCACAGCCATTATACAAACAAAATCCTGAAACCTGGTTCGCGATATTAGAACAACAATTCGCGGTATCAGGTATCAAAACAGAAAAGACTATGTATGCACACGCAGTCGGTGCGTTAGATGCACACTTACATAATCAATTTGCGCATTTAATAACTAGAGATAAAGGGAACAAACCATATTCGGTTTTCAAACAGGAGGTGATTCGTGTTTTAGGTGAATCAGAGAAGTCGAAACTAAACAAAATACTTCACGGTTTATCCCTAGGTGACAAAAAACCCTCACAATTACTCGAGGAATTTCAGGCGAATGCTTCTGGTTTTTCGGCCATTTCCATCAAACAATTATGGATGCAACGATTACCCTCACAAATTCAATTAATTTTAACACCATTTGAACATGATTTAGATATTAAAACATTAGCAGAACGAGCTGACGATTTAGTGGAAACACTCACGGGATCATTTAATCAAATAGCAGGTGTCACTCACAAATCCGGTATGGAAGATGCAATCCGAGAAAGATCGAAAGAAGTGGATATTCAACAAATAATGCAGTCTTTCAAGAAGGATATCTTAGCAGAAGTGGCAGAGATCGTACAACGACAAAACCCATCAGACCACAATAGTCGAAATTTTAATCGTCAGAGTTCAAACCGTCGTCGTTCTAAATCTAGAGATCAATCAAAAAAAAGAGATCTATGCTATTACCATTTTAAGTTCGGTGATAAAGCCCAAAAATGTGTATCAGGGTGTAAAATGCATAACACATTTTTGGAGAAATCAAATTTTTAAATTTTCATCAACATCCAACGGCGTGTCTTGATGAAATTCACTCATCTAGCCGTTTATTAATTTTGGAAAAACATTTAAACATTAAATTTTTGGTAGATACTGGAGCTGACGTGTCAGTATTACCAAAAAAATTTCGTAATAAAAACCAGTTAATTCCGTCATCTAAATTATATGCAGCGAATGGGACCACCATATCAGCATATGGACAAAAACAATTAGCATTAAACATAGGTCTTAGAAGAGAATTTAAGTGGGACTTTATAATTGCTGATGTCAATACACCAATTCTGGGAGCAGATTTTTTAAATGCAACAGGACTATTAGTAGATATCAAACAGGGAAAAATCATAGATCCACTAACTACGGTAGCATCAGTAGGACAAATCACACGAATGAATATTCCTACGTTATCTTCCGTAGACAAAACTAATACATTAGATCCAGATATTCAGAAAATATTTTACAAATTTAAAGACATTACACATGATACAGGTCATATTAACACTATCAAACATAAAGTGACGCATTTTATTGAGACAAAAGGTCCACCGATTGCATGTAGAGCTAGACGTTTGGCTCCAGATCGGCTTAAAATCGCAAAAGACCATTTCGATGAGATGGTTAGTCAGGGAATTTGCAGGCCAAGCAATAGTCCTTGGGCCAGCCCACTGCACATGGTACCCAAGAAAAATGGAGAATGGCGTCCGTGTGGTGATTACAGGGCATTAAATAACGTTACTATTCCCGATGCATACCCTATACCTCATTTACAGGATTTTTCATTTCAATTAGAAGGGTGCACAATTTTTTCAACGATAGACCTAGTTAAAGCGTATCATCAAACTCCAGTCGAGCCCAACGACATTCCTAAAACAGCAATTATTACCCCATTCGGACTATTCGAATTTGTACGTATGACATTCGGTTTCCGAAATGCAGCCCAAACTTTCCAACGATTAATGCATCAAGTCCTACATGGTTTATCATTTTGTTTCGTATATCTGGATGATATTTTAATCGCATCCAAATCTAAAGATGAACATTTACATCATATCGAACAAGTTTTCGAACGTTTAAGAAATTTTGGACTAATTATAAATCAAGATAAATGTATTTTAGCGCAGTCAGAAGTGTTATTTCTGGGTCATCTTGTTACTAACAAAGGAATTTTACCAAATCCAAAACGGGTAAAAATCATCAATGAATATCCGTTACCTACAAATGTTCAGCAGCTGAAACGATTCCTAGGAATGTTAAATTTTTACCGTAGGTTCGTACCAAAGGCAGCTCACGAACAAATTCTGTTAAACAATTTTCTAAAAGGTTATAAAAAAAACAGCAAGACATTAATCAAATGGACAGACGAATCAATGCAAGCTTTCGAGATGTGCAAAGCAAAGTTGAGCAATGTATCCATTTTGACACACCCAATTATTTCAGCACCACTAGCAATTATGGTAGACGCCTCCTGTTTTGCAGCAGGTGCAGTGTTACAGCAATTCGTGGACGACATTTGGCAACCACTTTGTTTTTATTCAGTCCGTTTCACCGATACACAAATTAAATATAGCACATACGATCGCGAATTACTTGCAATATATTTAGGAATTAAACATTTTAGAATTTTTATTGAAGGTCGAAATTTCATCATATTAACAGATCATAAACCATTAATGTTTGCCTTCCGGCAAAAGTTGGATAAAGCTTCTCCAAGGCAGAGAAGACAATTAGATTTTATTGCACAATTTTCGACAGATATCAGACACATTTCGGGTGCTAATAACATTGTAGCAGATGCATTGTCGCGCATTGAATCCATTGAGATTTTAGAAAGTATTGATTACCAGCAAATTGCAGAAACTCAGAATTCAGATGAAGAATTAACAAAATTAATCAATACTCCAGATTCAAAATTAGTGTTTGAACAGATTCCAGTAACATTCGGCTTAAATATAACAATTTATTGCGACACGTCAACAGGCAGAAATAGACCATTCATTCCAGGTAAATGGAGAAAAAATGTTTTTAATAATTTCCACAATTTATCACATCCTGGCATTAAGGCATCCGTGAAATTATTAGCAAATCACGTTATTTGGCCTTCCATTAAAAAAGATGTCAGGAAAATGGCACAAAATTGTATAGAATGCCAAAAATCAAAAATCAATAAACATACCAAGGCGGAAATCGGTACATATCCCAACACAGAGGAAAGATTTTCAGAAGTTCTTCTTGATATCGTAGGACCACTACCAATATCAAATGGACAACAATATTTGGTAACATTAATTGACAGGTACACACGATGGGCAGAAGCAATACCAACAGAGGATATTACAGCATCTACAGTAGCGTTTGCAGTATACACAAGTTGGATAGCCCGATTTGGTGTCCCGAAATTCATTGTGACAGACCAGGGAAGACAATTCGAGTCACAATTATTCAGTGAATTATCTCATTTATTAGGCTTTCAGAGGAAAAGGACCATTAGTTATCATCCACAGTCAAATGGCATGATCGAGAGATGGCATCGATCACTTAAAACAGCTATAATGTGTCATGACAGATCTGACTGGACAGAAATTCTACCTACAGTACTACTAGGTTTGAGATCAACAATTAAAGAAGATTTAGGATTTTCACCGGCAGAATTAGTATACGGAACAAATGTTCGCATTCCAGGAGAATTTTTGGAAACGGGAAAAGGTAATATTCCACAAACAGATTTCGTTTTAAAATTAAGGGATCATTTCGCAGAATTAAAGCCAGAACCTGCATCGAGACATGGTATTGGTAAGATTTTTGTAAGTGCTGAACTAAAAAATTGTAAATATGTTTTTGTAAGGACAGACGCACTACGAAAAGCACTTCAACCTCCATATACAGGACCATATTTGGTGGTAGATAGAAACGACAAACAATTCGAAATTATGATAAATAACAAGGCAACAAAAGTTTCTATCGACCGTATTAAACCATGCTACAGTGAAAATATAGAAGATAATTTACAGAATTTACCTACTTCAACGAACAATGAACAAGCTAAAAACACTACAGTACTAAACACAAACAACGAAAACAATTCAACAACAAGTAAACTTTCAAAAAATTCAAAAACTGTCCGTTTTAATTTACCACAGACAGACAAAAATATTCAATCACAAAACACAAAAACAACACAAAACATACAACCACAAATCACCAGAACTGGAAGAATTACAAAAACACCGCTCAAATATTTACAACATTTAGTTTCCATATGAGCATAAAAATTAAATATTATCGTGAAATTTTTGTAGCAATTTCACTGGAAAGGGAGTATGTGTAGCGGCTAGATAAAATAAATAAAGAAAATGACAATATTATATAAGCTTTTCTTGTATTATTTTTCTTACTCAAAATCCAGTTGTTTACCCCTGTGCTTTTTCCGTCATATTTAGAGAAATGTCATTGTCATTCATGTAGATGTCAAAGTTATATTGAGCAAATTTGAGTGTGTTTGATGGCAGAGGAAAAAGAAAAGTTGAAGGGATACCAACATTAGGATAGTTAAGTTTTATATTTTTTTTTTAATAATCTAGAAACCTGTAAATAACAAAATTTTCTCTATAAAAGAAAATTTTATTTGTTTTGAAAAATGAGTTCTATTCAATATTTTAAAAGAATCGCAAGACGTTGGAAAAATAGTATCTAGCCCAAAAATAGATATACATGGTGTTTTAAAAAATAAAAATAGTATAAATAAAAAAACTAATATGTAATTACTCGTTTTTATATAAATTAAAATAAATTATAATTAATATAAAAATAACCGTTTTGGTAAAAATTATTGCAATATGTATATTTTCTCCGGTGTATTAAAAATATATTAAAAGTGTCAAGTTCCTGTGACTAAAAATAAATACTTGGGGTATGTGACAGATGAGTGGATAATTATAACTCCAATACTTTACCCCATACCTATAATCATTTTGAACCAGAATTTAAACAAAAAAAAGTTTTCAGTTTTTTGCGAAAAAACGTGATGGCTAGCCTTACTTTTTTTGAACGGATAAAATTTATAGTCACGGATTCCGAATGTTTTGTTTATTTTGGATTATCAATGTAATCATGAGTAGATCTACGTTTAGTTTGCTTCAATATGTCGCCCCGTTCGCCTGCAATTCAGGTTCGAAACAAAATGTGGCCGAATTTCAAAATACGAAACTTCCAATAACCACTGCTTTCCACAAGCATCCAACCGGTAGTTTCGTGTTCAACGTGTTGTATACTGTACCTATAATCATTTTGAACCAGAATTTAAACAAAAAAAAGTTTTCAGTTTTTTGCGAAAAAACGTGATGGTTAGCCTTACTTTTTTTGAACGGATAAAATTTATAGTCACGGATTCCGAATGTTTTGTTTATTTTGGATTATCAATGTAATCATGAGTAGATCTACGTTTAGTTTGCTTCAATATGTCGCCCCGTTCGCCTGCAATTCAGGTTCGAAACAAAATGTGGCCGAATTTCAAAATACGAAACTTCCAATAACCACTGCTTTCCACAAGCATCCAACCGGTAGTTTCGTGTTCAACGTGTTGTATACTGTACCTATAATCATTTTGAACCAGAATTTAAACAAAAAAAAGTTTTCAGTTTTTTGCGAAAAAACGTGATGGTTAGCCTTACTTTTTTTGAACGGATACAATTTATAGTCACGGATTCCGAATGTTTTGTTTATTTTGGATTATCAATGTAATCATGAGTAGATCTACGTTTAGTTTGCTTCAATATGTCGCCCCGTTCGCCTGCAATTCAGGTTCGAAACAAAATGTGGCCGAATTTCAAAATACGAAACTTCCAATAACCACTGCTTTCCACAAGCATCCAACCGGTAGTTTCGTGTTCAACGTGTTGTATACTGTACCTATAATCATTTTGAACCAGAATTTAAACAAAAAAAAGTTTTCAGTTTTTTGCGAAAAAACGTGATGGTGCCTTACTTTTTTTGAACGGATAAAATTTATAGTCACGGATTCCGAATGTTTTGTTTATTTTGGATTATCAATGTAATTATGAGTAGATCTACGTTTAGTTTGCTTCAATATGTCACCCCGTTCGCCTGCAATTCAGGTTCGAAACAAAATGTGGCCGAATTTCAAAATACGAAACTTCCAATAACCACTGCTTTCCACAAGCATCCAACCGGTAGTTTCGTGTTCAACGTGTTGTATACTGTACCTATAATCATTTTGAACCAGAATTTAAACAAAAAAAAGTTTTCAGTTTTTTGCGAAAAAACGTGATGGTTAGCCTTACTTTTTTTGAACGGATACAATTTATAGTCACGGATTCCGAATGTTTTGTTTATTTTGGATTATCAATGTAATTATGAGTAGATCTACGTTTAGTTTGCTTCAATATGTCACCCCGTTCGCCTGCAATTCAGGTTCGAAACAAAATGTCGCCGAATTTCAAAATACGAAACTTCCAATAACCACTGCTTTCCACAAGCATCCAACCGGTAGTTTCGTGTTCAACGTGTTGTATACTGTACCTATAATCATTTTGAACCAGAATTTAAACAAAAAAAGGTTTTCAGTTTTTTGCGAAAAAACGTGATGGTTAGCCTTACTTTTTTTGAACGGATACAATTTATAGTCACGGATTCCGAATGTTTTGTTTATTTTGGATTATCAATGTAATCATGAGTAGATCTACGTTTAGTTTGCTTCAAGATGTCGCCCCGTTCGCCTGCAATTCAGGTTCGAAACAAAATGTGGCCGAATTTCAAAATACGAAACTTCCAATAACCACTGCTTTCCACAAGCATCCAACCGGTAGTTTCGTGTTCAACGTGTTGTATACTGTACCTATAATCATTTTGAACCAGAATTTAAACAAAAAAAAGTTTTCAGTTTTTTGCGAAAAAACGTGATGTTAGCCTTACTTTTTTTGAACGGATAAAATTTATAGTCACGGATTCCGAATGTTTTGTTTATTTTGGATTATCAATGTAATCATGAGTAGATCTACGTTTAGTTTGCTTCAAGATGTCGCCCCGTTCGCCTGCAATTCAGGTTCGAAACAAAATGTGGCCGAATTTCAAAATACGAAACTTCCAATAACCACTGCTTTCCACAAGCATCCAACCGGTAGTTTCGTGTTCAACGTGTTGTATACTGTACCTATAATCATTTTGAACCAGAATTTAAACAAAAAAAAGTTTTCAGTTTTTTGCGAAAAAACGTGATGGTTAGCCTTACTTTTTTTGAACGGATACAATTTATAGTCACGGATTCCGAATGTTTTGTTTATTTTGGATTATCAATGTAATCATGAGTAGATCTACGTTTAGTTTGCTTCAATATGTCACCCCGTTCGCCTGCAATTCAGGTTCGAAACAAAATGTGGCCGAATTTCAAAATACGAAACTTCCAATAACCACTGCTTTCCACAAGCATCCAACCGGTAGTTTCGTGTTCAACGTGTTGTATACTGTACCTATAATCATTTTGAACCAGAATTTAAACAAAAAAAAGTTTTCAGTTTTTTGCGAAAAAACGTGATGGTTAGCCTTACTTTTTTTGAACGGATACAATTTATAGTCACGGATTCCGAATGTTTTGTTTATTTTGGATTATCAATGTAATCATGAGTAGATCTACGTTTAGTTTGCTTCAATATGTCACCCCGTTCGCCTGCAATTCAGGTTCGAAACAAAATGTGGCCGAATTTCAAAATACGAAACTTCCAATAACCACTGCTTTCCACAAGCATCCAACCGGTAGTTTCGTGTTCAACGTGTTGTATACTGTACCTATAATCATTTTGAACCAGAATTTAAACAAAAAAAAGTTTTCAGTTTTTTGCGAAAAAACGTGATGGTTAG
This sequence comes from Nephrotoma appendiculata, assembly GCA_947310385.1. Lineage (NCBI taxonomy): Eukaryota > Metazoa > Arthropoda > Insecta > Diptera > Tipulidae > Nephrotoma > Nephrotoma appendiculata. The sequence continues at coordinate 288,808,230 of OX371223.1, forward strand.
CCTTACTTTTTTTGAACGGATACAATTTATAGTCACGGATTCCGAATGTTTTGTTTATTTTGGATTATCAATGTAATCATGAGTAGATCTACGTTTAGTTTGCTTCAATATGTCGCCCCGTTCGCCTGCAATTCAGGTTCGAAACAAAATGTGGCCGAATTTCAAAATACGAAACTTCCAATAACCACTGCTTTCCACAAGCATCCAACCGGTAGTTTCGTGTTCAACGTGTTGTATACTGTACCTATAATCATTTTGAACCAGAATTTAAACAAAAAAAAGTTTTCAGTTTTTTGCGAAAAAACGTGATGGTTAGCCTTACTTTTTTTGAACGGATAAAATTTATAGTCACGGATTCCGAATGTTTTGTTTATTTTGGATTATCAATGTAATCATGAGTAGATCTACGTTTAGTTTGCTTCAATATGTCACCCCGTTCGCCTGCAATTCAGGTTCGAAACAAAATGTGGCCGAATTTCAAAATACGAAACTTCCAATAACCACTGCTTTCCACAAGCATCCAACCGGTAGTTTCGTGTTCAACGTGTTGTATACTGTACCTATAATCATTTTGAACCAGAATTTAAACAAAAAAAAGTTTTCAGTTTTTTGCGAAAAAACGTGATGGTTAGCCTTACTTTTTTTGAACGGATACAATTTATAGTCACGGATTCCGAATGTTTTGTTTATTTTGGATTATCAATGTAATCATGAGTAGATCTACGTTTAGTTTGCTTCAATATGTCGCCCCGTTCGCCTGCAATTCAGGTTCGAAACAAAATGTGGCCGAATTTCAAAATACGAAACTTCCAATAACCACTGCTTTCCACAAGCATCCAACCGGTAGTTTCGTGTTCAACGTGTTGTATACTGTACCTATAATCATTTTGAACCAGAATTTAAACAAAAAAAAGTTTTCAGTTTTTTGCGAAAAAACGTGATGGTTAGCCTTACTTTTTTTGAACGGATAAAATTTATAGTCACGGATTCCGAATGTTTTGTTTATTTTGGATTATCAATGTAATCATGAGTAGATCTACGTTTAGTTTGCTTCAATATGTCACCCCGTTCGCCTGCAATTCAGGTTCGAAACAAAATGTGGCCGAATTTCAAAATACGAAACTTCCAATAACCACTGCTTTCCACAAGCATCCAACCGGTAGTTTCGTGTTCAACGTGTTGTATACTGTACCTATAATCATTTTGAACCAGAATTTAAACAAAAAAAAGTTTTCAGTTTTTTGCGAAAAAACGTGATGGTTAGCCTTACTTTTTTTGAACGGATACAATTTATAGTCACGGATTCCGAATGTTTTGTTTATTTTGGATTATCAATGTAATTATGAGTAGATCTACGTTTAGTTTGCTTCAATATGTCACCCCGTTCGCCTGCAATTCAGGTTCGAAACAAAATGTCGCCGAATTTCAAAATACGAAACTTCCAATAACCACTGCTTTCCACAAGCATCCAACCGGTAGTTTCGTGTTCAACGTGTTGTATACTGTACCTATAATCATTTTGAACCAGAATTTAAACAAAAAAAAGTTTTCAGTTTTTTGCGAAAAAACGTGATGGTTAGCCTTACTTTTTTTGAACGGATACAATTTATAGTCACGGATTCCGAATGTTTTGTTTATTTTGGATTATCAATGTAATTATGAGTAGATCTACGTTTAGTTTGCTTCAATATGTCACCCCGTTCGCCTGCAATTCAGGTTCGAAACAAAATGTGGCCGAATTTCAAAATACGAAACTTCCAATAACCACTGCTTTCCACAAGCATCCAACCGGTAGTTTCGTGTTCAACGTGTTGTATACTGTACCTATAATCATTTTGAACCAGAATTTAAACAAAAAAAAGTTTTCAGTTTTTTGCGAAAAAACGTGATGGTTAGCCTTACTTTTTTTGAACGGATACAATTTATAGTCACGGATTCCGAATGTTTTGTTTATTTTGGATTATCAATGTAATTATGAGTAGATCTACGTTTAGTTTGCTTCAATATGTCACCCCGTTCGCCTGCAATTCAGGTTCGAAACAAAATGTGGCCGAATTTCAAAATACGAAACTTCCAATAACCACTGCTTTCCACAAGCATCCAACCGGTAGTTTCGTGTTCAACGTGTTGTATACTGTACCTATAATCATTTTGAACCAGAATTTAAACAAAAAAAAGTTTTCAGTTTTTTGCGAAAAAACGTGATGGTTAGCCTTACTTTTTTTGAACGGATACAATTTATAGTCACGGATTCCGAATGTTTTGTTTATTTTGGATTATCAATGTAATTATGAGTAGATCTACGTTTAGTTTGCTTCAATATGTCACCCCGTTCGCCTGCAATTCAGGTTCGAAACAAAATGTCGCCGAATTTCAAAATACGAAACTTCCAATAACCACTGCTTTCCACAAGCATCCAACCGGTAGTTTCGTGTTCAACGTGTTGTATACTGTACCTATAATCATTTTGAACCAGAATTTAAACAAAAAAAAGTTTTCAGTTTTTTGCGAAAAAACGTGATGGTTAGCCTTACTTTTTTTGAACGGATACAATTTATAGTCACGGATTCCGAATGTTTTGTTTATTTTGGATTATCAATGTAATTATGAGTAGATCTACGTTTAGTTTGCTTCAATATGTCACCCCGTTCGCCTGCAATTCAGGTTCGAAACAAAATGTGGCCGAATTTCAAAATACGAAACTTCCAATAACCACTGCTTTCCACAAGCATCCAACCGGTAGTTTCGTGTTCAACGTGTTGTATACTGTACCTATAATCATTTTGAACCAGAATTTAAACAAAAAAAAGTTTTCAGTTTTTTGCGAAAAAACGTGATGGTTAGCCTTACTTTTTTTGAACGGATACAATTTATAGTCACGGATTCCGAATGTTTTGTTTATTTTGGATTATCAATGTAATTATGAGTAGATCTACGTTTAGTTTGCTTCAATATGTCACCCCGTTCGCCTGCAATTCAGGTTCGAAACAAAATGTCGCCGAATTTCAAAATACGAAACTTCCAATAACCACTGCTTTCCACAAGCATCCAACCGGTAGTTTCGTGTTCAACGTGTTGTATACTGTACCTATAATCATTTTGAACCAGAATTTAAACAAAAAAAAGTTTTCAGTTTTTTGCGAAAAAACGTGATGGTTAGCCTTACTTTTTTTGAACGGATACAATTTATAGTCACGGATTCCGAATGTTTTGTTTATTTTGGATTATCAATGTAATTATGAGTAGATCTACGTTTAGTTTGCTTCAATATGTCACCCCGTTCGCCTGCAATTCAGGTTCGAAACAAAATGTGGCCGAATTTCAAAATACGAAACTTCCAATAACCACTGCTTTCCACAAGCATCCAACCGGTAGTTTCGTGTTCAACGTGTTGTATACTGTACCTATAATCATTTTGAACCAGAATTTAAACAAAAAAAAGTTTTCAGTTTTTTGCGAAAAAACGTGATGGTTAGCCTTACTTTTTTTGAACGGATAAAATTTATAGTCACGGATTCCGAATGTTTTGTTTATTTTGGATTATCAATGTAATTATGAGTAGATCTACGTTTAGTTTGCTTCAATATGTCACCCCGTTCGCCTGCAATTCAGGTTCGAAACAAAATGTGGCCGAATTTCAAAATACGAAACTTCCAATAACCACTGCTTTCCACAAGCATCCAACCGGTAGTTTCGTGTTCAACGTGTTGTATACTGTACCTATAATCATTTTGAACCAGAATTTAAACAAAAAAAAGTTTTCAGTTTTTTGCGAAAAAACGTGATGTTAGCCTTACTTTTTTTGAACGGATACAATTTATAGTCACGGATTCCGAATGTTTTGTTTATTTTGGATTATCAATGTAATTATGAGTAGATCTACGTTTAGTTTGCTTCAATATGTCACCCCGTTCGCCTGCAATTCAGGTTCGAAACAAAATGTCGCCGAATTTCAAAATACGAAACTTCCAATAACCACTGCTTTCCACAAGCATCCAACCGGTAGTTTCGTGTTCAACGTGTTGTATACTGTACCTATAATCATTTTGAACCAGAATTTAAACAAAAAAAAGTTTTCAGTTTTTTGCGAAAAAACGTGATGGTTAGCCTTACTTTTTTTGAACGGATAAAATTTATAGTCACGGATTCCGAATGTTTTGTTTATTTTGGATTATCAATGTAATCATGAGTAGATCTACGTTTAGTTTGCTTCAATATGTCACCCCGTTCGCCTGCAATTCAGGTTCGAAACAAAATGTGGCCGAATTTCAAAATACGAAACTTCCAATAACCACTGCTTTCCACAAGCATCCAACCGGTAGTTTCGTGTTCAACGTGTTGTATACTGTACCTATAATCATTTTGAACCAGAATTTAAACAAAAAAAAGTTTTCAGTTTTTTGCGAAAAAACGTGATGGTTAGCCTTACTTTTTTTGAACGGATACAATTTATAGTCACGGATTCCGAATGTTTTGTTTATTTTGGATTATCAATGTAATCATGAGTAGATCTACGTTTAGTTTGCTTCAATATGTCGCCCCGTTCGCCTGCAATTCAGGTTCGAAACAAAATGTGGCCGAATTTCAAAATACGAAACTTCCAATAACCACTGCTTTCCACAAGCATCCAACCGGTAGTTTCGTGTTCAACGTGTTGTATACTGTACCTATAATCATTTTGAACCAGAATTTAAACAAAAAAAAGTTTTCAGTTTTTTGCGAAAAAACGTGATGGTTAGCCTTACTTTTTTTGAACGGATAAAATTTATAGTCACGGATTCCGAATGTTTTGTTTATTTTGGATTATCAATGTAATCATGAGTAGATCTACGTTTAGTTTGCTTCAATATGTCACCCCGTTCGCCTGCAATTCAGGTTCGAAACAAAATGTGGCCGAATTTCAAAATACGAAACTTCCAATAACCACTGCTTTCCACAAGCATCCAACCGGTAGTTTCGTGTTCAACGTGTTGTATACTGTACCTATAATCATTTTGAACCAGAATTTAAACAAAAAAAAGTTTTCAGTTTTTTGCGAAAAAACGTGATGGTTAGCCTTACTTTTTTTGAACGGATACAATTTATAGTCACGGATTCCGAATGTTTTGTTTATTTTGGATTATCAATGTAATTATGAGTAGATCTACGTTTAGTTTGCTTCAATATGTCACCCCGTTCGCCTGCAATTCAGGTTCGAAACAAAATGTGGCCGAATTTCAAAATACGAAACTTCCAATAACCACTGCTTTCCACAAGCATCCAACCGGTAGTTTCGTGTTCAACGTGTTGTATACTGTACCTATAATCATTTTGAACCAGAATTTAAACAAAAAAAAGTTTTCAGTTTTTTGCGAAAAAACGTGATGGTTAGCCTTACTTTTTTTGAACGGATAAAATTTATAGTCACGGATTCCGAATGTTTTGTTTATTTTGGATTATCAATGTAATTATGAGTAGATCTACGTTTAGTTTGCTTCAATATGTCACCCCGTTCGCCTGCAATTCAGGTTCGAAACAAAATGTGGCCGAATTTCAAAATACGAAACTTCCAATAACCACTGCTTTCCACAAGCATCCAACCGGTAGTTTCGTGTTCAACGTGTTGTATACTGTACCTATAATCATTTTGAACCAGAATTTAAACAAAAAAAAGTTTTCAGTTTTTTGCGAAAAAACGTGATGGTTAGCCTTACTTTTTTTGAACGGATACAATTTATAGTCACGGATTCCGAATGTTTTGTTTATTTTGGATTATCAATGTAATTATGAGTAGATCTACGTTTAGTTTGCTTCAATATGTCACCCCGTTCGCCTGCAATTCAGGTTCGAAACAAAATGTGGCCGAATTTCAAAATACGAAACTTCCAATAACCACTGCTTTCCACAAGCATCCAACCGGTAGTTTCGTGTTCAACGTGTTGTATACTGTACCTATAATCATTTTGAACCAGAATTTAAACAAAAAAAAGTTTTCAGTTTTTTGCGAAAAAACGTGATGGTTAGCCTTACTTTTTTTGAACGGATAAAATTTATAGTCACGGATTCCGAATGTTTTGTTTATTTTGGATTATCAATGTAATTATGAGTAGATCTACGTTTAGTTTGCTTCAATATGTCACCCCGTTCGCCTGCAATTCAGGTTCGAAACAAAATGTGGCCGAATTTCAAAATACGAAACTTCCAATAACCACTGCTTTCCACAAGCATCCAACCGGTAGTTTCGTGTTCAACGTGTTGTATACTGTACCTATAATCATTTTGAACCAGAATTTAAACAAAAAAAAGTTTTCAGTTTTTTGCGAAAAAACGTGATGGTGCCTTACTTTTTTTGAACGGATAAAATTTATAGTCACGGATTCCGAATGTTTTGTTTATTTTGGATTATCAATGTAATTATGAGTAGATCTACGTTTAGTTTGCTTCAATATGTCGCCCCGTTCGCCTGCAATTCAGGTTCGAAACAAAATGTGGCCGAATTTCAAAATACGAAACTTCCAATAACCACTGCTTTCCACAAGCATCCAACCGGTAGTTTCGTGTTCAACGTGTTGTATACTGTACCTATAATCATTTTGAACCAGAATTTAAACAAAAAAAAGTTTTCAGTTTTTTGCGAAAAAACGTGATGGTTAGCCTTACTTTTTTTGAACGGATAAAATTTATAGTCACGGATTCCGAATGTTTTGTTTATTTTGGATTATCAATGTAATCATGAGTAGATCTACGTTTAGTTTGCTTCAATATGTCGCCCCGTTCGCCTGCAATTCAGGTTCGAAACAAAATGTGGCCGAATTTCAAAATACGAAACTTCCAATAACCACTGCTTTCCACAAGCATCCAACCGGTAGTTTCGTGTTCAACGTGTTGTATACTGTACCTATAATCATTTTGAACCAGAATTTAAACAAAAAAAAGTTTTCAGTTTTTTGCGAAAAAACGTGATGGTTAGCCTTACTTTTTTTGAACGGATAAAATTTATAGTCACGGATTCCGAATGTTTTGTTAATTTTGGATTATCAATGTAATCATGAGTAGATCTACGTTTAGTTTGCTTCAAGATGTCGCCCCGTTCGCCTGCAATTCAGGTTCGAAACAAAATGTGGCCGAATTTCAAAATACGAAACTTCCAATAACCACTGCTTTCCACAAGCATCCAACCGGTAGTTTCGTGTTCAACGTGTTGTATACTGTACCTATAATCATTTTGAACCAGAATTTAAACAAAAAAAAGTTTTCAGTTTTTTGCGAAAAAACGTGATGGTTAGCCTTACTTTTTTTGAACGGATAAAATTTATAGTCACGGATTCCGAATGTTTTGTTTATTTTGGATTATCAATGTAATCATGAGTAGATCTACGTTTAGTTTGCTTCAATATGTCACCCCGTTCGCCTGCAATTCAGGTTCGAAACAAAATGTGGCCGAATTTCAAAATACGAAACTTCCAATAACCACTGCTTTCCACAAGCATCCAACCGGTAGTTTCGTGTTCAACGTGTTGTATACTGTACCTATAATCATTTTGAACCAGAATTTAAACAAAAAAAGGTTTTCAGTTTTTTGCGAAAAAACGTGATGGTTAGCCTTACTTTTTTTGAACGGATACAATTTATAGTCACGGATTCCGAATGTTTTGTTTATTTTGGATTATCAATGTAATCATGAGTAGATCTACGTTTAGTTTGCTTCAAGATGTCGCCCCGTTCGCCTGCAATTCAGGTTCGAAACAAAATGTGGCCGAATTTCAAAATACGAAACTTCCAATAACCACTGCTTTCCACAAGCATCCAACCGGTAGTTTCGTGTTCAACGTGTTGTATACTGTACCTATAATCATTTTGAACCAGAATTTAAACAAAAAAAAGTTTTCAGTTTTTTGCGAAAAAACGTGATGTTAGCCTTACTTTTTTTGAACGGATAAAATTTATAGTCACGGATTCCGAATGTTTTGTTTATTTTGGATTATCAATGTAATCATGAGTAGATCTACGTTTAGTTTGCTTCAAGATGTCGCCCCGTTCGCCTGCAATTCAGGTTCGAAACAAAATGTGGCCGAATTTCAAAATACGAAACTTCCAATAACCACTGCTTTCCACAAGCATCCAACCGGTAGTTTCGTGTTCAACGTGTTGTATACTGTACCTATAATCATTTTGAACCAGAATTTAAACAAAAAAAAGTTTTCAGTTTTTTGCGAAAAAACGTGATGGTTAGCCTTACTTTTTTTGAACGGATACAATTTATAGTCACGGATTCCGAATGTTTTGTTTATTTTGGATTATCAATGTAATCATGAGTAGATCTACGTTTAGTTTGCTTCAATATGTCGCCCCGTTCGCCTGCAATTCAGGTTCGAAACAAAATGTGGCCGAATTTCAAAATACGAAACTTCCAATAACCACTGCTTTCCACAAGCATCCAACCGGTAGTTTCGTGTTCAACGTGTTGTATACTGTACCTATAATCATTTTGAACCAGAATTTAAACAAAAAAAAGTTTTCAGTTTTTTGCGAAAAAACGTGATGGTGCCTTACTTTTTTTGAACGGATAAAATTTATAGTCACGGATTCCGAATGTTTTGTTTATTTTGGATTATCAATGTAATTATGAGTAGATCTACGTTTAGTTTGCTTCAATATGTCACCCCGTTCGCCTGCAATTCAGGTTCGAAACAAAATGTGGCCGAATTTCAAAATACGAAACTTCCAATAACCACTGCTTTCCACAAGCATCCAACCGGTAGTTTCGTGTTCAACGTGTTGTATACTGTACCTATAATCATTTTGAACCAGAATTTAAACAAAAAAAAGTTTTCAGTTTTTTGCGAAAAAACGTGATGGTTAGCCTTACTTTTTTTGAACGGATACAATTTATAGTCACGGATTCCGAATGTTTTGTTTATTTTGGATTATCAATGTAATTATGAGTAGATCTACGTTTAGTTTGCTTCAATATGTCACCCCGTTCGCCTGCAATTCAGGTTCGAAACAAAATGTCGCCGAATTTCAAAATACGAAACTTCCAATAACCACTGCTTTCCACAAGCATCCAACCGGTAGTTTCGTGTTCAACGTGTTGTATACTGTACCTATAATCATTTTGAACCAGAATTTAAACAAAAAAAGGTTTTCAGTTTTTTGCGAAAAAACGTGATGGTTAGCCTTACTTTTTTTGAACGGATACAATTTATAGTCACGGATTCCGAATGTTTTGTTTATTTTGGATTATCAATGTAATCATGAGTAGATCTACGTTTAGTTTGCTTCAAGATGTCGCCCCGTTCGCCTGCAATTCAGGTTCGAAACAAAATGTGGCCGAATTTCAAAATACGAAACTTCCAATAACCACTGCTTTCCACAAGCATCCAACCGGTAGTTTCGTGTTCAACGTGTTGTATACTGTACCTATAATCATTTTGAACCAGAATTTAAACAAAAAAAAGTTTTCAGTTTTTTGCGAAAAAACGTGATGTTAGCCTTACTTTTTTTGAACGGATAAAATTTATAGTCACGGATTCCGAATGTTTTGTTTATTTTGGATTATCAATGTAATCATGAGTAGATCTACGTTTAGTTTGCTTCAAGATGTCGCCCCGTTCGCCTGCAATTCAGGTTCGAAACAAAATGTGGCCGAATTTCAAAATACGAAACTTCCAATAACCACTGCTTTCCACAAGCATCCAACCGGTAGTTTCGTGTTCAACGTGTTGTATACTGTACCTATAATCATTTTGAACCAGAATTTAAACAAAAAAAAGTTTTCAGTTTTTTGCGAAAAAACGTGATGTTAGCCTTACTTTTTTTGAACGGATACAATTTATAGTCACGGATTCCGAATGTTTTGTTTATTTTGGATTATCAATGTAATTATGAGTAGATCTACGTTTAGTTTGCTTCAATATGTCACCCCGTTCGCCTGCAATTCAGGTTCGAAACAAAATGTCGCCGAATTTCAAAATACGAAACTTCCAATAACCACTGCTTTCCACAAGCATCCAACCGGTAGTTTCGTGTTCAACGTGTTGTATACTGTACCTATAATCATTTTGAACCAGAATTTAAACAAAAAAAAGTTTTCAGTTTTTTGCGAAAAAACGTGATGGTTAGCCTTACTTTTTTTGAACGGATAAAATTTATAGTCACGGATTCCGAATGTTTTGTTAATTTTGGATTATCAATGTAATCATGAGTAGATCTACGTTTAGTTTGCTTCAAGATGTCGCCCCGTTCGCCTGCAATTCAGGTTCGAAACAAAATGTGGCCGAATTTCAAAATACGAAACTTCCAATAACCACTGCTTTCCACAAGCATCCAACCGGTAGTTTCGTGTTCAACGTGTTGTATACTGTACCTATAATCATTTTGAACCAGAATTTAAACAAAAAAAAGTTTTCAGTTTTTTGCGAAAAAACGTGATGGTTAGCCTTACTTTTTTTGAACGGATAAAATTTATAGTCACGGATTCCGAATGTTTTGTTTATTTTGGATTATCAATGTAATCATGAGTAGATCTACGTTTAGTTTGCTTCAATATGTCACCCCGTTCGCCTGCAATTCAGGTTCGAAACAAAATGTGGCCGAATTTCAAAATACGAAACTTCCAATAACCACTGCTTTCCACAAGCATCCAACCGGTAGTTTCGTGTTCAACGTGTTGTATACTGTACCTATAATCATTTTGAACCAGAATTTAAACAAAAAAAAGTTTTCAGTTTTTTGCGAAAAAACGTGATGGTTAGCCTTACTTTTTTTGAACGGATACAATTTATAGTCACGGATTCCGAATGTTTTGTTTATTTTGGATTATCAATGTAATCATGAGTAGATCTACGTTTAGTTTGCTTCAATATGTCGCCCCGTTCGCCTGCAATTCAGGTTCGAAACAAAATGTGGCCGAATTTCAAAATACGAAACTTCCAATAACCACTGCTTTCCACAAGCATCCAACCGGTAGTTTCGTGTTCAACGTGTTGTATACTGTACCTATAATCATTTTGAACCAGAATTTAAACAAAAAAAAGTTTTCAGTTTTTTGCGAAAAAACGTGATGGTTAGCCTTACTTTTTTTGAACGGATAAAATTTATAGTCACGGATTCCGAATGTTTTGTTTATTTTGGATTATCAATGTAATCATGAGTAGATCTACGTTTAGTTTGCTTCAATATGTCACCCCGTTCGCCTGCAATTCAGGTTCGAAACAAAATGTGGCCGAATTTCAAAATACGAAACTTCCAATAACCACTGCTTTCCACAAGCATCCAACCGGTAGTTTCGTGTTCAACGTGTTGTATACTGTACCTATAATCATTTTGAACCAGAATTTAAACAAAAAAAAGTTTTCAGTTTTTTGCGAAAAAACGTGATGGTTAGCCTTACTTTTTTTGAACGGATACAATTTATAGTCACGGATTCCGAATGTTTTGTTTATTTTGGATTATCAATGTAATTATGAGTAGATCTACGTTTAGTTTGCTTCAATATGTCACCCCGTTCGCCTGCAATTCAGGTTCGAAACAAAATGTGGCCGAATTTCAAAATACGAAACTTCCAATAACCACTGCTTTCCACAAGCATCCAACCGGTAGTTTCGTGTTCAACGTGTTGTATACTGTACCTATAATCATTTTGAACCAGAATTTAAACAAAAAAAAGTTTTCAGTTTTTTGCGAAAAAACGTGATGGTTAGCCTTACTTTTTTTGAACGGATAAAATTTATAGTCACGGATTCCGAATGTTTTGTTTATTTTGGATTATCAATGTAATTATGAGTAGATCTACGTTTAGTTTGCTTCAATATGTCACCCCGTTCGCCTGCAATTCAGGTTCGAAACAAAATGTGGCCGAATTTCAAAATACGAAACTTCCAATAACCACTGCTTTCCACAAGCATCCAACCGGTAGTTTCGTGTTCAACGTGTTGTATACTGTACCTATAATCATTTTGAACCAGAATTTAAACAAAAAAAAGTTTTCAGTTTTTTGCGAAAAAACGTGATGGTTAGCCTTACTTTTTTTGAACGGATACAATTTATAGTCACGGATTCCGAATGTTTTGTTTATTTTGGATTATCAATGTAATTATGAGTAGATCTACGTTTAGTTTGCTTCAATATGTCACCCCGTTCGCCTGCAATTCAGGTTCGAAACAAAATGTGGCCGAATTTCAAAATACGAAACTTCCAATAACCACTGCTTTCCACAAGCATCCAACCGGTAGTTTCGTGTTCAACGTGTTGTATACTGTACCTATAATCATTTTGAACCAGAATTTAAACAAAAAAAAGTTTTCAGTTTTTTGCGAAAAAACGTGATGGTTAGCCTTACTTTTTTTGAACGGATAAAATTTATAGTCACGGATTCCGAATGTTTTGTTTATTTTGGATTATCAATGTAATTATGAGTAGATCTACGTTTAGTTTGCTTCAATATGTCACCCCGTTCGCCTGCAATTCAGGTTCGAAACAAAATGTGGCCGAATTTCAAAATACGAAACTTCCAATAACCACTGCTTTCCACAAGCATCCAACCGGTAGTTTCGTGTTCAACGTGTTGTATACTGTACCTATAATCATTTTGAACCAGAATTTAAACAAAAAAAAGTTTTCAGTTTTTTGCGAAAAAACGTGATGGTGCCTTACTTTTTTTGAACGGATAAAATTTATAGTCACGGATTCCGAATGTTTTGTTTATTTTGGATTATCAATGTAATTATGAGTAGATCTACGTTTAGTTTGCTTCAATATGTCGCCCCGTTCGCCTGCAATTCAGGTTCGAAACAAAATGTGGCCGAATTTCAAAATACGAAACTTCCAATAACCACTGCTTTCCACAAGCATCCAACCGGTAGTTTCGTGTTCAACGTGTTGTATACTGTACCTATAATCATTTTGAACCAGAATTTAAACAAAAAAAAGTTTTCAGTTTTTTGCGAAAAAACGTGATGGTTAGCCTTACTTTTTTTGAACGGATAAAATTTATAGTCACGGATTCCGAATGTTTTGTTTATTTTGGATTATCAATGTAATCATGAGTAGATCTACGTTTAGTTTGCTTCAATATGTCGCCCCGTTCGCCTGCAATTCAGGTTCGAAACAAAATGTGGCCGAATTTCAAAATACGAAACTTCCAATAACCACTGCTTTCCACAAGCATCCAACCGGTAGTTTCGTGTTCAACGTGTTGTATACTGTACCTATAATCATTTTGAACCAGAATTTAAACAAAAAAAAGTTTTCAGTTTTTTGCGAAAAAACGTGATGGTTAGCCTTACTTTTTTTGAACGGATAAAATTTATAGTCACGGATTCCGAATGTTTTGTTTATTTTGGATTATCAATGTAATCATGAGTAGATCTACGTTTAGTTTGCTTCAATATGTCGCCCCGTTCGCCTGCAATTCAGGTTCGAAACAAAATGTGGCCGAATTTCAAAATACGAAACTTCCAATAACCACTGCTTTCCACAAGCATCCAACCGGTAGTTTCGTGTTCAACGTGTTGTATACTGTACCTATAATCATTTTGAACCAGAATTTAAACAAAAAAAAGTTTTCAGTTTTTTGCGAAAAAACGTGATGGTTAGCCTTACTTTTTTTGAACGGATACAATTTATAGTCACGGATTCCGAATGTTTTGTTTATTTTGGATTATCAATGTAATTATGAGTAGATCTACGTTTAGTTTGCTTCAATATGTCACCCCGTTCGCCTGCAATTCAGGTTCGAAACAAAATGTCGCCGAATTTCAAAATACGAAACTTCCAATAACCACTGCTTTCCACAAGCATCCAACCGGTAGTTTCGTGTTCAACGTGTTGTATACTGTACCTATAATCATTTTGAACCAGAATTTAAACAAAAAAAGGTTTTCAGTTTTTTGCGAAAAAACGTGATGGTTAGCCTTACTTTTTTTGAACGGATACAATTTATAGTCACGGATTCCGAATGTTTTGTTTATTTTGGATTATCAATGTAATTATGAGTAGATCTACGTTTAGTTTGCTTCAATATGTCACCCCGTTCGCCTGCAATTCAGGTTCGAAACAAAATGTCGCCGAATTTCAAAATACGAAACTTCCAATAACCACTGCTTTCCACAAGCATCCAACCGGTAGTTTCGTGTTCAACGTGTTGTATACTGTACCTATAATCATTTTGAACCAGAATTTAAACTAAAAAAAGTTTTCAGTTTTTTGCGAAAAAACGTGATGTTAGCCTTACTTTTTTTGAACGGATAAAATTTATAGTCACGGATTCCGAATGTTTTGTTTATTTTGGATTATCAATGTAATTATGAGTAGATCTACGTTTAATTTGCTTCAATATGTCGCCCCGTTCGCCTGCAATTCAGGTTCGAAACAAAATGTGGCCGAATTTCAAAATACGAAACTTCCAATAACCACTGCTTTCCACAAGCATCCAACCGGTAGTTTCGTGTTCAACGTGTTGTATACTGTACCTATAATCATTTTGAACCAGAATTTAAACAAAAAAAAGTTTTCAGTTTTTTGCGAAAAAAACGTGATGGTTAGCCTTACTTTTTTTGAACGGATACAATTTATAGTCACGGATTCCGAATGTTTTGTTTATTTTGGATTATCAATGTAATTATGAGTAGATCTACGTTTAGTTTGCTTCAATATGTCGCCCCGTTCGCCTGCAATTCAGGTTCGAAACAAAATGTGGCCGAATTTCAAAATACGAAACTTCCAATAACCACTGCTTTCCACAAGCATCCAACCGGTAGTTTCGTGTTCAACGTGTTGTATACTGTACCTATAATCATTTTGAACCAGAATTTAAACAAAAAAAAGTTTTCAGTTTTTTGCGAAAAAACGTGATGGTTAGCCTTACTTTTTTTGAACGGATACAATTTATAGTCACGGATTCCGAATGTTTTGTTTATTTTGGATTATCAATGTAATCATGAGTAGATCTACGTTTAGTTTGCTTCAAGATGTCGCCCCGTTCGCCTGCAATTCAGGTTCGAAACAAAATGTGGCCGAATTTCAAAATACGAAACTTCCAATAACCACTGCTTTCCACAAGCATCCAACCGGTAGTTTCGTGTTCAACGTGTTGTATACTGTACCTATAATCATTTTGAACCAGAATTTAAACAAAAAAAAGTTTTCAGTTTTTTGCGAAAAAACGTGATGTTAGCCTTACTTTTTTTGAACGGATACAATTTATAGTCACGGATTCCGAATGTTTTGTTTATTTTGGATTATCAATGTAATCATGAGTAGATCTACGTTTAGTTTGCTTCAAGATGTCGCCCCGTTCGCCTGCAATTCAGGTTCGAAACAAAATGTGGCCGAATTTCAAAATACGAAACTTCCAATAACCACTGCTTTCCACAAGCATCCAACCGGTAGTTTCGTGTTCAACGTGTTGTATACTGTACCTATAATCATTTTGAACCAGAATTTAAACAAAAAAAAGTTTTCAGTTTTTTGCGAAAAAACGTGATGTTAGCCTTACTTTTTTTGAACGGATACAATTTATAGTCACGGATTCCGAATGTTTTGTTTATTTTGGATTATCAATGTAATCATGAGTAGATCTACGTTTAGTTTGCTTCAATATGTCGCCCCGTTCGCCTGCAATACAGGTTCGAAACAAAATGTGGCCGAATTTCAAAATACGAAACTTCCAATAACCACTGCTTTCCACAAGCATCCAACCGGTAGTTTCGTGTTCAACGTGTTGTATACTGTACCTATAATCATTTTGAACCAGAATTTAAACAAAAAAAAGTTTTCAGTTTTTTGCGAAAAAACGTGATGGTTAGCCTTACTTTTTTTGAACGGATAAAATTTATAGTCACGGATTCCGAATGTTTTGTTTATTTTGGATTATCAATGTAATTATGAGTAGATCTACGTTTAGTTTGCTTCAATATGTCACCCCGTTCGCCTGCAATTCAGGTTCGAAACAAAATGTGGCCGAATTTCAAAATACGAAACTTCCAATAACCACTGCTTTCCACAAGCATCCAACCGGTAGTTTCGTGTTCAACGTGTTGTATACTGTACCTATAATCATTTTGAACCAGAATTTAAACAAAAAAAAGTTTTCAGTTTTTTGCGAAAAAACGTGATGGTTAGCCTTACTTTTTTTGAACGGATACAATTTATAGTCACGGATTCCGAATGTTTTGTTTATTTTGGATTATCAATGTAATCATGAGTAGATCTACGTTTAGTTTGCTTCAAGATGTCGCCCCGTTCGCCTGCAATTCAGGTTCGAAACAAAATGTGGCCGAATTTCAAAATACGAAACTTCCAATAACCACTGCTTTCCACAAGCATCCAACCGGTAGTTTCGTGTTCAACGTGTTGTATACTGTACCTATAATCATTTTGAACCAGAATTTAAACAAAAAAAAGTTTTCAGTTTTTTGCGAAAAAACGTGATGTTAGCCTTACTTTTTTTGAACGGATACAATTTATAGTCACGGATTCCGAATGTTTTGTTTATTTTGGATTATCAATGTAATCATGAGTAGATCTACGTTTAGTTTGCTTCAATATGTCGCCCCGTTCGCCTGCAATACAGGTTCGAAACAAAATGTGGCCGAATTTCAAAATACGAAACTTCCAATAACCACTGCTTTCCACAAGCATCCAACCGGTAGTTTCGTGTTCAACGTGTTGTATACTGTACCTATAATCATTTTGAACCAGAATTTAAACAAAAAAAAGTTTTCAGTTTTTTGCGAAAAAACGTGATGATAGCCTTACTTTTTTTGAACGGATACAATTTATAGTCACGGATTCCGAATGTTTTGTTTATTTTGGATTATCAATGTAATCATGAGTAGATCTACGTTTAGTTTGCTTCAATATGTCGCCCCGTTCGCCTGCAATACAGGTTCGAAACAAAATGTGGCCGAATTTCAAAATACGAAACTTCCAATAACCACTGCTTTCCACAAGCATCCAACCGGTAGTTTCGTGTTCAACGTGTTGTATACTGTACCTATAATCATTTTGAACCAGAATTTAAACAAAAAAAAGTTTTCAGTTTTTTGCGAAAAAACGTGATGTTAGCCTTACTTTTTTTGAACGGATACAATTTTTAGTCACGGATTCCGAATGTTTTGTTTATTTTGGATTATCAATGTAATCATGAGTAGATCTACGTTTAGTTTGCTTCAAGATGTCGCCCCGTTCGCCTGCAATTCAGGTTCGAAACAAAATGTGGCCGAATTTCAAAATACGAAACTTCCAATAACCACTGCTTTCCACAAGCATCCAACCGGTAGTTTCGTGTTCAACGTGTTGTATACTGTACCTATAATCATTTTGAACCAGAATTTAAACAAAAAAAAGTTTTCAGTTTTTTGCGAAAAAACGTGATGTTAGCCTTACTTTTTTTGAACGGATACAATTTATAGTCACGGATTCCGAATGTTTTGTTTATTTTGGATTATCAATGTAATCATGAGTAGATCTACGTTTAGTTTGCTTCAATATGTCGCCCCGTTCGCCTGCAATACAGGTTCGAAACAAAATGTGGCCGAATTTCAAAATACGAAACTTCCAATAACCACTGCTTTCCACAAGCATCCAACCGGTAGTTTCGTGTTCAACGTGTTGTATACTGTACCTATAATCATTTTGAACCAGAATTTAAACAAAAAAAAGTTTTCAGTTTTTTGCGAAAAAACGTGATGTTAGCCTTACTTTTTTTGAACGGATAAAATTTATAGTCACGGATTCCGAATGTTTTGTTTATTTTGGATTATCAATGTAATTATGAGTAGATCTACGTTTAGTTTGCTTCAATATGTCACCCCGTTCGCCTGCAATTCAGGTTCGAAACAAAATGTGGCCGAATTTCAAAATACGAAACTTCCAATAACCACTGCTTTCCACAAGCATCCAACCGGTAGTTTCGTGTTCAACGTGTTGTATACTGTACCTATAATCATTTTGAACCAGAATTTAAACAAAAAAAGGTTTTCAGTTTTTTGCGAAAAAACGTGATGGTTAGCCTTACTTTTTTTGAACGGATACAATTTATAGTCACGGATTCCGAATGTTTTGTTTATTTTGGATTATCAATGTAATTATGAGTAGATCTACGTTTAGTTTGCTTCAATATGTCACCCCGTTCGCCTGCAATTCAGGTTCGAAACAAAATGTCGCCGAATTTCAAAATACGAAACTTCCAATAACCACTGCTTTCCACAAGCATCCAACCGGTAGTTTCGTGTTCAACGTGTTGTATACTGTACCTATAATCATTTTGAACCAGAATTTAAACAAAAAAAAGTTTTCAGTTTTTTGCGAAAAAACGTGATGGTTAGCCTTACTTTTTTTGAACGGATACAATTTATAGTCACGGATTCCGAATGTTTTGTTTATTTTGGATTATCAATGTAATTATGAGTAGATCTACGTTTAGTTTGCTTCAATATGTCGCCCCGTTCGCCTGCAATTCAGGTTCGAAACAAAATGTGGCCGAATTTCAAAATACGAAACTTCCAATAACCACTGCTTTCCACAAGCATCCAACCGGTAGTTTCGTGTTCAACGTGTTGTATACTGTACCTATAATCATTTTGAACCAGAATTTAAACAAAAAAAAGTTTTCAGTTTTTTGCGAAAAAACGTGATGGTTAGCCTTACTTTTTTTGAACGGATACAATTTATAGTCACGGATTCCGAATGTTTTGTTTATTTTGGATTATCAATGTAATTATGAGTAGATCTACGTTTAGTTTGCTTCAATATGTCGCCCCGTTCGCCTGCAATTCAGGTTCGAAACAAAATGTGGCCGAATTTCAAAATACGAAACTTCCAATAACCACTGCTTTCCACAAGCATCCAACCGGTAGTTTCGTGTTCAACGTGTTGTATACTGTACCTATAATCATTTTGAACCAGAATTTAAACAAAAAAAAGTTTTCAGTTTTTTGCGAAAAAACGTGATGGTTAGCCTTACTTTTTTTGAACGGATACAATTTATAGTCACGGATTCCGAATGTTTTGTTTATTTTGGATTATCAATGTAATCATGAGTAGATCTACGTTTAGTTTGCTTCAAGATGTCGCCCCGTTCGCCTGCAATTCAGGTTCGAAACAAAATGTGGCCGAATTTCAAAATACGAAACTTCCAATAACCACTGCTTTCCACAAGCATCCAACCGGTAGTTTCGTGTTCAACGTGTTGTATACTGTACCTATAATCATTTTGAACCAGAATTTAAACAAAAAAAAGTTTTCAGTTTTTTGCGAAAAAACGTGATGTTAGCCTTACTTTTTTTGAACGGATACAATTTATAGTCACGGATTCCGAATGTTTTGTTTATTTTGGATTATCAATGTAATCATGAGTAGATCTACGTTTAGTTTGCTTCAAGATGTCGCCCCGTTCGCCTGCAATTCAGGTTCGAAACAAAATGTGGCCGAATTTCAAAATACGAAACTTCCAATAACCACTGCTTTCCACAAGCATCCAACCGGTAGTTTCGTGTTCAACGTGTTGTATACTGTACCTATAATCATTTTGAACCAGAATTTAAACAAAAAAAAGTTTTCAGTTTTTTGCGAAAAAACGTGATGTTAGCCTTACTTTTTTTGAACGGATACAATTTATAGTCACGGATTCCGAATGTTTTGTTTATTTTGGATTATCAATGTAATCATGAGTAGATCTACGTTTAGTTTGCTTCAATATGTCGCCCCGTTCGCCTGCAATACAGGTTCGAAACAAAATGTGGCCGAATTTCAAAATACGAAACTTCCAATAACCACTGCTTTCCACAAGCATCCAACCGGTAGTTTCGTGTTCAACGTGTTGTATACTGTACCTATAATCATTTTGAACCAGAATTTAAACAAAAAAAAGTTTTCAGTTTTTTGCGAA
Organism: Nephrotoma appendiculata; assembly: GCA_947310385.1. Classification (NCBI taxonomy): domain Eukaryota; kingdom Metazoa; phylum Arthropoda; class Insecta; order Diptera; family Tipulidae; genus Nephrotoma; species Nephrotoma appendiculata. Next base: position 288,828,103 of record OX371223.1, read on the forward strand.
AAAACGTGATGGTTAGCCTTACTTTTTTTGAACGGATACAATTTATAGTCACGGATTCCGAATGTTTTGTTTATTTTGGATTATCAATGTAATCATGAGTAGATCTACGTTTAGTTTGCTTCAATATGTCGCCCCGTTCGCCTGCAATACAGGTTCGAAACAAAATGTGGCCGAATTTCAAAATACGAAACTTCCAATAACCACTGCTTTCCACAAGCATCCAACCGGTAGTTTCGTGTTCAACGTGTTGTATACTGTACCTATAATCATTTTGAACCAGAATTTAAACAAAAAAAAGTTTTCAGTTTTTTGCGAAAAAACGTGATGGTTAGCCTTACTTTTTTTGAACGGATAAAATTTATAGTCACGGATTCCGAATGTTTTGTTTATTTTGGATTATCAATGTAATTATGAGTAGATCTACGTTTAGTTTGCTTCAATATGTCACCCCGTTCGCCTGCAATTCAGGTTCGAAACAAAATGTGGCCGAATTTCAAAATACGAAACTTCCAATAACCACTGCTTTCCACAAGCATCCAACCGGTAGTTTCGTGTTCAACGTGTTGTATACTGTACCTATAATCATTTTGAACCAGAATTTAAACAAAAAAAGGTTTTCAGTTTTTTGCGAAAAAACGTGATGGTTAGCCTTACTTTTTTTGAACGGATACAATTTATAGTCACGGATTCCGAATGTTTTGTTTATTTTGGATTATCAATGTAATTATGAGTAGATCTACGTTTAGTTTGCTTCAATATGTCACCCCGTTCGCCTGCAATTCAGGTTCGAAACAAAATGTCGCCGAATTTCAAAATACGAAACTTCCAATAACCACTGCTTTCCACAAGCATCTAACCGGTAGTTTCGTGTTCAACGTGTTGTATACTGTACCTATAATCATTTTGAACCAGAATTTAAACAAAAAAAGGTTTTCAGTTTTTTGCGAAAAAACGTGATGGTTAGCCTTACTTTTTTTGAACGGATACAATTTATAGTCACGGATTCCGAATGTTTTGTTTATTTTGGATTATCAATGTAATTATGAGTAGATCTACGTTTAGTTTGCTTCAATATGTCGCCCCGTTCGCCTGCAATTCAGGTTCGAAACAAAATGTGGCCGAATTTCAAAATACGAAACTTCCAATAACCACTGCTTTCCACAAGCATCCAACCGGTAGTTTCGTGTTCAACGTGTTGTATACTGTACCTATAATCATTTTGAACCAGAATTTAAACAAAAAAAGGTTTTCAGTTTTTTGCGAAAAAACGTGATGGTTAGCCTTACTTTTTTTGAACGGATACAATTTATAGTCACGGATTCCGAATGTTTTGTTTATTTTGGATTATCAATGTAATTATGAGTAGATCTACGTTTAGTTTGCTTCAATATGTCGCCCCGTTCGCCTGCAATTCAGGTTCGAAACAAAATGTGGCCGAATTTCAAAATACGAAACTTCCAATAACCACTGCTTTCCACAAGCATCCAACCGGTAGTTTCGTGTTCAACGTGTTGTATACTGTACCTATAATCATTTTGAACCAGAATTTAAACAAAAAAAAGTTTTCAGTTTTTTGCGAAAAAACGTGATGGTTAGCCTTACTTTTTTTGAACGGATACAATTTATAGTCACGGATTCCGAATGTTTTGTTTATTTTGGATTATCAATGTAATTATGAGTAGATCTACGTTTAGTTTGCTTCAATATGTCGCCCCGTTCGCCTGCAATTCAGGTTCGAAACAAAATGTGGCCGAATTTCAAAATACGAAACTTCCAATAACCACTGCTTTCCACAAGCATCCAACCGGTAGTTTCGTGTTCAACGTGTTGTATACTGTACCTATAATCATTTTGAACCAGAATTTAAACAAAAAAAGGTTTTCAGTTTTTTGCGAAAAAACGTGATGGTTAGCCTTACTTTTTTTGAACGGATACAATTTATAGTCACGGATTCCGAATGTTTTGTTTATTTTGGATTATCAATGTAATTATGAGTAGATCTACGTTTAGTTTGCTTCAATATGTCGCCCCGTTCGCCTGCAATTCAGGTTCGAAACAAAATGTGGCCGAATTTCAAAATACGAAACTTCCAATAACCACTGCTTTCCACAAGCATCCAACCGGTAGTTTCGTGTTCAACGTGTTGTATACTGTACCTATAATCATTTTGAACCAGAATTTAAACAAAAAAAGGTTTTCAGTTTTTTGCGAAAAAACGTGATGGTTAGCCTTACTTTTTTTGAACGGATACAATTTATAGTCACGGATTCCGAATGTTTTGTTTATTTTGGATTATCAATGTAATTATGAGTAGATCTACGTTTAGTTTGCTTCAATATGTCGCCCCGTTCGCCTGCAATTCAGGTTCGAAACAAAATGTGGCCGAATTTCAAAATACGAAACTTCCAATAACCACTGCTTTCCACAAGCATCCAACCGGTAGTTTCGTGTTCAACGTGTTGTATACTGTACCTATAATCATTTTGAACCAGAATTTAAACAAAAAAAAGTTTTCAGTTTTTTGCGAAAAAACGTGATGGTTAGCCTTACTTTTTTTGAACGGATACAATTTATAGTCACGGATTCCGAATGTTTTGTTTATTTTGGATTATCAATGTAATCATGAGTAGATCTACGTTTAGTTTGCTTCAATATGTCGCCCCGTTCGCCTGCAATACAGGTTCGAAACAAAATGTGGCCGAATTTCAAAATACGAAACTTCCAATAACCACTGCTTTCCACAAGCATCCAACCGGTAGTTTCGTGTTCAACGTGTTGTATACTGTACCTATAATCATTTTGAACCAGAATTTAAACAAAAAAAAGTTTTCAGTTTTTTGCGAAAAAACGTGATGGTTAGCCTTACTTTTTTTGAACGGATAAAATTTATAGTCACGGATTCCGAATGTTTTGTTTATTTTGGATTATCAATGTAATTATGAGTAGATCTACGTTTAGTTTGCTTCAATATGTCGCCCCGTTCGCCTGCAATTCAGGTTCGAAACAAAATGTGGCCGAATTTCAAAATACGAAACTTCCAATAACCACTGCTTTCCACAAGCATCCAACCGGTAGTTTCGTGTTCAACGTGTTGTATACTGTACCTATAATCATTTTGAACCAGAATTTAAACAAAAAAAGGTTTCAGTTTTTTGCGAAAAAACGTGATGGCTAGCCTTACTTTTTTTGAACGGATAAAATTTATAGTCACGGATTCCGAATGTTTTGTTTATTTTGGATTATCAATGTAATCATGAGTAGATCTACGTTTAGTTTGCTTCAATATGTCGCCCCGTTCGCCTGCAATTCAGGTTCGAAACAAAATGTGGCCGAATTTCAAAATACGAAACTTCCAATAACCACTGCTTTCCACAAGCATCCAACCGGTAGTTTCGTGTTCAACGTGTTGTATACTGTACCTATAATCATTTTGAACCAGAATTTAAACAAAAAAAAGTTTTCAGTTTTTTGCGAAAAAACGTGATGTTAGCCTTACTTTTTTTGAACGGATAAAATTTATAGTCACGGATTCCGAATGTTTTGTTTATTTTGGATTATCAATGTAATTATGAGTAGATCTACGTTTAGTTTGCTTCAATATGTCGCCCCGTTCGCCTGCAATTCAGGTTCGAAACAAAATGTGGCCGAATTTCAAAATACGAAACTTCCAATAACCACTGCTTTCCACAAGCATCCAACCGGTAGTTTCGTGTTCAACGTGTTGTATACTGTACCTATAATCATTTTGAACCAGAATTTAAACAAAAAAAGGTTTCAGTTTTTTGCGAAAAAACGTGATGGCTAGCCTTACTTTTTTTGAACGGATAAAATTTATAGTCACGGATTCCGAATGTTTTGTTTATTTTGGATTATCAATGTAATTATGAGTAGATCTACGTTTAGTTTGCTTCAATATGTCGCCCCGTTCGCCTGCAATTCAGGTTCGAAACAAAATGTGGCCGAATTTCAAAATACGAAACTTCCAATAACCACTGCTTTCCACAAGCATCCAACCGGTAGTTTCGTGTTCAACGTGTTGTATACTGTACCTATAGATCTACGTTTAGTTTGCTTCAATATGTCGCCCCGTTCGCCTGCAATTCAGGTTCGAAACAAAATGTGGCCGAATTTCAAAATACGAAACTTCCAATAACCACTGCTTTCCACAAGCATCCAACCGGTAGTTTCGTGTTCAACGTGTTGTATACTGTACCTATAATCATTTTGAACCAGAATTTAAACAAAAAAAAGTTTTCAGTTTTTTGCGAAAAAACGTGATGGTTAGCCTTACTTTTTTTGAACGGATAAAATTTATAGTCACGGATTCCGAATGTTTTGTTTATTTTGGATTATCAATGTAATCATGAGTAGATCTACGTTTAGTTTGCTTCAATATGTCGCCCCGTTCGCCTGCAATTCAGGTTCGAAACAAAATGTGGCCGAATTTCAAAATACAAAACTTCCAATAACCACTGCTTTCCACAAGCATCCAACCGGTAGTTTCGTGTTCAACGTGTTGTATACTGTACCTATAATCATTTTGAACCAGAATTTAAACAAAAAAAAGTTTTCAGTTTTTTGCGAAAAAACGTGATGGTTAGCCTTACTTTTTTTGAACGGATACAATTTATAGTCACGGATTCCGAATGTTTTGTTTATTTTGGATTATCAATGTAATTATGAGTAGATCTACGTTTAGTTTGCTTCAATATGTCACCCCGTTCGCCTGCAATTCAGGTTCGAAACAAAATGTCGCCGAATTTCAAAATACGAAACTTCCAATAACCACTGCTTTCCACAAGCATCCAACCGGTAGTTTCATGTTCAACGTGTTGTATACTGTACCTATAATCATTTTGAACCAGAATTTAAACAAAAAAAGGTTTTCAGTTTTTTGCGAAAAAACGTGATGGTTAGCCTTACTTTTTTTGAACGGATACAATTTATAGTCACGGATTCCGAATGTTTTGTTTATTTTGGATTATCAATGTAATTATGAGTAGATCTACGTTTAGTTTGCTTCAATATGTCGCCCCGTTCGCCTGCAATTCAGGTTCGAAACAAAATGTGGCCGAATTTCAAAATACGAAACTTCCAATAACCACTGCTTTCCACAAGCATCCAACCGGTAGTTTCGTGTTCAACGTGTTGTATACTGTACCTATAATCATTTTGAACCAGAATTTAAACAAAAAAAAGTTTTCAGTTTTTTGCGAAAAAACGTGATGGTTAGCCTTACTTTTTTTGAACGGATACAATTTATAGTCACGGATTCCGAATGTTTTGTTTATTTTGGATTATCAATGTAATTATGAGTAGATCTACGTTTAGTTTGCTTCAATATGTCACCCCGTTCGCCTGCAATTCAGGTTCGAAACAAAATGTCGCCGAATTTCAAAATACGAAACTTCCAATAACCACTGCTTTCCACAAGCATCCAACCGGTAGTTTCGTGTTCAACGTGTTGTATACTGTACCTATAATCATTTTGAACCAGAATTTAAACAAAAAAAAGTTTTCAGTTTTTTGCGAAAAAACGTGATGGTTAGCCTTACTTTTTTTGAACGGATAAAATTTATAGTCACGGATTCCGAATGTTTTGTTTATTTTGGATTATCAATGTAATTATGAGTAGATCTACGTTTAGTTTGCTTCAATATGTCGCCCCGTTCGCCTGCAATTCAGGTTCGAAACAAAATGTGGCCGAATTTCAAAATACGAAACTTCCAATAACCACTGCTTTCCACAAGCATCCAACCGGTAGTTTCGTGTTCAACGTGTTGTATACTGTACCTATAATCATTTTGAACCAGAATTTAAACAAAAAAAAGTTTTCAGTTTTTTGCGAAAAAACGTGATGGTTAGCCTTACTTTTTTTGAACGGATACAATTTATAGTCACGGATTCCGAATGTTTTGTTTATTTTGGATTATCAATGTAATTATGAGTAGATCTACGTTTAGTTTGCTTCAATATGTCGCCCCGTTCGCCTGCAATTCAGGTTCGAAACAAAATGTGGCCGAATTTCAAAATACGAAACTTCCAATAACCACTGCTTTCCACAAGCATCCAACCGGTAGTTTCGTGTTCAACGTGTTGTATACTGTACCTATAATCATTTTGAACCAGAATTTAAACAAAAAAAAGTTTTCAGTTTTTTGCGAAAAAACGTGATGGTTAGCCTTACTTTTTTTGAACGGATACAATTTATAGTCACGGATTCCGAATGTTTTGTTTATTTTGGATTATCAATGTAATCATGAGTAGATCTACGTTTAGTTTGCTTCAAGATGTCACCCCGTTCGCCTGCAATTCAGGTTCGAAACAAAATGTGGCCGAATTTCAAAATACGAAACTTCCAATAACCACTGCTTTCCACAAGCATCCAACCGGTAGTTTCGTGTTCAACGTGTTGTATACTGTACCTATAATCATTTTGAACCAGAATTTAAACAAAAAAAAGTTTTCAGTTTTTTGCGAAAAAACGTGATGTTAGCCTTACTTTTTTTGAACGGATAAAATTTATAGTCACGGATTCCGAATGTTTTGTTTATTTTGGATTATCAATGTAATTATGAGTAGATCTACGTTTAGTTTGCTTCAATATGTCGCCCCGTTCGCCTGCAATTCAGGTTCGAAACAAAATGTGGCCGAATTTCAAAATACGAAACTTCCAATAACCACTGCTTTCCACAAGCATCCAACCGGTAGTTTCGTGTTCAACGTGTTGTATACTGTACCTATAATCATTTTGAACCAGAATTTAAACAAAAAAAAGTTTTCAGTTTTTTGCGAAAAAACGTGATGGTTAGCCTTACTTTTTTTGAACGGATAAAATTTATAGTCACGGATTCCGAATGTTTTGTTTATTTTGGATTATCAATGTAATTATGAGTAGATCTACGTTTAGTTTGCTTCAATATGTCGCCCCGTTCGCCTGCAATTCAGGTTCGAAACAAAATGTGGCCGAATTTCAAAATACGAAACTTCCAATAACCACTGCTTTCCACAAGCATCCAACCGGTAGTTTCGTGTTCAACGTGTTGTATACTGTACCTATAGATCTACGTTTAGTTTGCTTCAATATGTCGCCCCGTTCGCCTGCAATTCAGGTTCGAAACAAAATGTGGCCGAATTTCAAAATACGAAACTTCCAATAACCACTGCTTTCCACAAGCATCCAACCGGTAGTTTCGTGTTCAACGTGTTGTATACTGTACCTATAATCATTTTGAACCAGAATTTAAACAAAAAAAAGTTTTCAGTTTTTTGCGAAAAAACGTGATGGTTAGCCTTACTTTTTTTGAACGGATAAAATTTATAGTCACGGATTCCGAATGTTTTGTTTATTTTGGATTATCAATGTAATCATGAGTAGATCTACGTTTAGTTTGCTTCAATATGTCGCCCCGTTCGCCTGCAATACAGGTTCGAAACAAAATGTGGCCGAATTTCAAAATACGAAACTTCCAATAACCACTGCTTTCCACAAGCATCCAACCGGTAGTTTCGTGTTCAACGTGTTGTATACTGTACCTATAATCATTTTGAACCAGAATTTAAACAAAAAAAAGTTTTCAGTTTTTTGCGAAAAAACGTGATGGTTAGCCTTACTTTTTTTGAACGGATAAAATTTATAGTCACGGATTCCGAATGTTTTGTTTATTTTGGATTATCAATGTAATCATGAGTAGATCTACGTTTAGTTTGCTTCAAGATGTCACCCCGTTCGCCTGCAATTCAGGTTCGAAACAAAATGTGGCCGAATTTCAAAATACGAAACTTCCAATAACCACTGCTTTCCACAAGCATCCAACCGGTAGTTTCGTGTTCAACGTGTTGTATACTGTACCTATAATCATTTTGAACCAGAATTTAAACAAAAAAAAGTTTTCAGTTTTTTGCGAAAAAACGTGATGTTAGCCTTACTTTTTTTGAACGGATAAAATTTATAGTCACGGATTCCGAATGTTTTGTTTATTTTGGATTATCAATGTAATTATGAGTAGATCTACGTTTAGTTTGCTTCAATATGTCGCCCCGTTCGCCTGCAATTCAGGTTCGAAACAAAATGTGGCCGAATTTCAAAATACGAAACTTCCAATAACCACTGCTTTCCACAAGCATCCAACCGGTAGTTTCGTGTTCAACGTGTTGTATACTGTACCTATAATCATTTTGAACCAGAATTTAAACAAAAAAAGGTTTCAGTTTTTTGCGAAAAAACGTGATGGCTAGCCTTACTTTTTTTGAACGGATAAAATTTATAGTCACGGATTCCGAATGTTTTGTTTATTTTGGATTATCAATGTAATCATGAGTAGATCTACGTTTAGTTTGCTTCAATATGTCGCCCCGTTCGCCTGCAATTCAGGTTCGAAACAAAATGTGGCCGAATTTCAAAATACGAAACTTCCAATAACCACTGCTTTCCACAAGCATCCAACCGGTAGTTTCGTGTTCAACGTGTTGTATACTGTACCTATAATCATTTTGAACCAGAATTTAAACAAAAAAAAGTTTTCAGTTTTTTGCGAAAAAACGTGATGGTTAGCCTTACTTTTTTTGAACGGATAAAATTTATAGTCACGGATTCCGAATGTTTTGTTTATTTTGGATTATCAATGTAATTATGAGTAGATCTACGTTTAGTTTGCTTCAATATGTCGCCCCGTTCGCCTGCAATTCAGGTTCGAAACAAAATGTGGCCGAATTTCAAAATACGAAACTTCCAATAACCACTGCTTTCCACAAGCATCCAACCGGTAGTTTCGTGTTCAACGTGTTGTATACTGTACCTATAATCATTTTGAACCAGAATTTAAACAAAAAAAAGTTTTCAGTTTTTTGCGAAAAAACGTGATGGTTAGCCTTACTTTTTTTGAACGGATACAATTTATAGTCACGGATTCCGAATGTTTTGTTTATTTTGGATTATCAATGTAATTATGAGTAGATCTACGTTTAGTTTGCTTCAATATGTCACCCCGTTCGCCTGCAATTCAGGTTCGAAACAAAATGTCGCCGAATTTCAAAATACGAAACTTCCAATAACCACTGCTTTCCACAAGCATCCAACCGGTAGTTTCGTGTTCAACGTGTTGTATACTGTACCTATAATCATTTTGAACCAGAATTTAAACAAAAAAAAGTTTTCAGTTTTTTGCGAAAAAACGTGATGGTTAGCCTTACTTTTTTTGAACGGATAAAATTTATAGTCACGGATTCCGAATGTTTTGTTTATTTTGGATTATCAATGTAATTATGAGTAGATCTACGTTTAGTTTGCTTCAATATGTCGCCCCGTTCGCCTGCAATTCAGGTTCGAAACAAAATGTGGCCGAATTTCAAAATACGAAACTTCCAATAACCACTGCTTTCCACAAGCATCCAACCGGTAGTTTCGTGTTCAACGTGTTGTATACTGTACCTATAATCATTTTGAACCAGAATTTAAACAAAAAAAAGTTTTCAGTTTTTTGCGAAAAAACGTGATGGTTAGCCTTACTTTTTTTGAACGGATACAATTTATAGTCACGGATTCCGAATGTTTTGTTTATTTTGGATTATCAATGTAATTATGAGTAGATCTACGTTTAGTTTGCTTCAATATGTCGCCCCGTTCGCCTGCAATTCAGGTTCGAAACAAAATGTGGCCGAATTTCAAAATACGAAACTTCCAATAACCACTGCTTTCCACAAGCATCCAACCGGTAGTTTCGTGTTCAACGTGTTGTATACTGTACCTATAATCATTTTGAACCAGAATTTAAACAAAAAAAAGTTTTCAGTTTTTTGCGAAAAAACGTGATGGTTAGCCTTACTTTTTTTGAACGGATACAATTTATAGTCACGGATTCCGAATGTTTTGTTTATTTTGGATTATCAATGTAATTATGAGTAGATCTACGTTTAGTTTGCTTCAATATGTCGCCCCGTTCGCCTGCAATTCAGGTTCGAAACAAAATGTGGCCGAATTTCAAAATACGAAACTTCCAATAACCACTGCTTTCCACAAGCATCCAACCGGTAGTTTCGTGTTCAACGTGTTGTATACTGTACCTATAATCATTTTGAACCAGAATTTAAACAAAAAAAAGTTTTCAGTTTTTTGCGAAAAACGTGATGGTTAGCCTTACTTTTTTTGAACGGATACAATTTATAGTCACGGATTCCGAATGTTTTGTTTATTTTGGATTATCAATGTAATTATGAGTAGATCTACGTTTAGTTTGCTTCAATATGTCACCCCGTTCGCCTGCAATTCAGGTTCGAAACAAAATGTCGCCGAATTTCAAAATACGAAACTTCCAATAACCACTGCTTTCCACAAGCATCCAACCGGTAGTTTCGTGTTCAACGTGTTGTATACTGTACCTATAATCATTTTGAACCAGAATTTAAACAAAAAAAAGTTTTCAGTTTTTTGCGAAAAAACGTGATGGTTAGCCTTACTTTTTTTGAACGGATACAATTTATAGTCACGGATTCCGAATGTTTTGTTTATTTTGGATTATCAATGTAATCATGAGTATATCTACGTTTAGTTTGCTTCAATATGTCGCCCCGTTCGCCTGCAATTCAGGTTCGAAACAAAATGTGGCCGAATTTCAAAATACGAAACTTCCAATAACCACTGCTTTCCACAAGCATCCAACCGGTAGTTTCGTGTTCAACGTGTTGTATACTGTACCTATAATCATTTTGAACCAGAATTTAAACAAAAAAAAGTTTTCAGTTTTTTGCGAAAAAACGTGATGGTTAGCCTTACTTTTTTTGAACGGATACAATTTATAGTCACGGATTCCGAATGTTTTGTTTATTTTGGATTATCAATGTAATTATGAGTAGATCTACGTTTAGTTTGCTTCAATATGTCACCCCGTTCGCCTGCAATTCAGGTTCGAAACAAAATGTCGCCGAATTTCAAAATACGAAACTTCCAATAACCACTGCTTTCCACAAGCATCCAACCGGTAGTTTCGTGTTCAACGTGTTGTATACTGTACCTATAATCATTTTGAACCAGAATTTAAACAAAAAAAAGTTTTCAGTTTTTTGCGAAAAAACGTGATGGTTAGCCTTACTTTTTTTGAACGGATACAATTTATAGTCACGGATTCCGAATGTTTTGTTTATTTTGGATTATCAATGTAATTATGAGTAGATCTACGTTTAGTTTGCTTCAATATGTCACCCCGTTCGCCTGCAATTCAGGTTCGAAACAAAATGTCGCCGAATTTCAAAATACGAAACTTCCAATAACCACTGCTTTCCACAAGCATCCAACCGGTAGTTTCGTGTTCAACGTGTTGTATACTGTACCTATAATCATTTTGAACCAGAATTTAAACAAAAAAAAGTTTTCAGTTTTTTGCGAAAAAACGTGATGGTTAGCCTTACTTTTTTTGAACGGATACAATTTATAGTCACGGATTCCGAATGTTTTGTTTATTTTGGATTATCAATGTAATTATGAGTAGATCTACGTTTAGTTTGCTTCAATATGTCACCCCGTTCGCCTGCAATTCAGGTTCGAAACAAAATGTAGCCGAATTTCAAAATACGAAACTTCCAATAACCACTGCTTTCCACAAGCATCCAACCGGTAGTTTCGTGTTCAACGTGTTGTATACTGTACCTATAATCATTTTGAACCAGAATTTAAACAAAAAAAAGTTTTCAGTTTTTTGCGAAAAAACGTGATGGTTAGCCTTACTTTTTTTGAACGGATACAATTTATAGTCACGGATTCCGAATGTTTTGTTTATTTTGGATTATCAATGTAATTATGAGTAGATCTACGTTTAGTTTGCTTCAATATGTCACCCCGTTCGCCTGCAATTCAGGTTCGAAACAAAATGTCGCCGAATTTCAAAATACGAAACTTCCAATAACCACTGCTTTCCACAAGCATCCAACCGGTAGTTTCGTGTTCAACGTGTTGTATACTGTACCTATAATCATTTTGAACCAGAATTTAAACAAAAAAAAGTTTTCAGTTTTTTGCGAAAAAACGTGATGGTTAGCCTTACTTTTTTTGAACGGATACAATTTATAGTCACGGATTCCGAATGTTTTGTTTATTTTGGATTATCAATGTAATTATGAGTAGATCTACGTTTAGTTTGCTTCAATATGTCACCCCGTTCGCCTGCAATTCAGGTTCGAAACAAAATGTCGCCGAATTTCAAAATACGAAACTTCCAATAACCACTGCTTTCCACAAGCATCCAACCGGTAGTTTCGTGTTCAACGTGTTGTATACTGTACCTATAATCATTTTGAACCAGAATTTAAACAAAAAAAAGTTTTCAGTTTTTTGCGAAAAAACGTGATGGTTAGCCTTACTTTTTTTGAACGGATACAATTTATAGTCACGGATTCCGAATGTTTTGTTTATTTTGGATTATCAATGTAATTATGAGTAGATCTACGTTTAGTTTGCTTCAATATGTCACCCCGTTCGCCTGCAATTCAGGTTCGAAACAAAATGTCGCCGAATTTCAAAATACGAAACTTCCAATAACCACTGCTTTCCACAAGCATCCAACCGGTAGTTTCGTGTTCAACGTGTTGTATACTGTACCTATAATCATTTTGAACCAGAATTTAAACAAAAAAAAGTTTTCAGTTTTTTGCGAAAAAACGTGATGGTTAGCCTTACTTTTTTTGAACGGATACAATTTATAGTCACGGATTCCGAATGTTTTGTTTATTTTGGATTATCAATGTAATTATGAGTAGATCTACGTTTAGTTTGCTTCAATATGTCACCCCGTTCGCCTGCAATTCAGGTTCGAAACAAAATGTAGCCGAATTTCAAAATACGAAACTTCCAATAACCACTGCTTTCCACAAGCATCCAACCGGTAGTTTCGTGTTCAACGTGTTGTATACTGTACCTATAATCATTTTGAACCAGAATTTAAACAAAAAAAAGTTTTCAGTTTTTTGCGAAAAAACGTGATGGTTAGCCTTACTTTTTTTGAACGGATACAATTTATAGTCACGGATTCCGAATGTTTTGTTTATTTTGGATTATCAATGTAATTATGAGTAGATCTACGTTTAGTTTGCTTCAATATGTCACCCCGTTCGCCTGCAATTCAGGTTCGAAACAAAATGTCGCCGAATTTCAAAATACGAAACTTCCAATAACCACTGCTTTCCACAAGCATCCAACCGGTAGTTTCGTGTTCAACGTGTTGTATACTGTACCTATAATCATTTTGAACCAGAATTTAAACAAAAAAAAGTTTTCAGTTTTTTGCGAAAAAACGTGATGGTTAGCCTTACTTTTTTTGAACGGATAAAATTTATAGTCACGGATTCCGAATGTTTTGTTTATTTTGGATTATCAATGTAATCATGAGTAGATCTACGTTTAGTTTGCTTCAATATGTCACCCCGTTCGCCTGCAATTCAGGTTCGAAACAAAATGTGGCCGAATTTCAAAATACGAAACTTCCAATAACCACTGCTTTCCACAAGCATCCAACCGGTAGTTTCGTGTTCAACGTGTTGTATACTGTACCTATAATCATTTTGAACCAGAATTTAAACAAAAAAAAGTTTTCAGTTTTTTGCGAAAAAACGTGATGGTTAGCCTTACTTTTTTTGAACGGATACAATTTATAGTCACGGATTCCGAATGTTTTGTTTATTTTGGATTATCAATGTAATTATGAGTAGATCTACGTTTAGTTTGCTTCAATATGTCGCCCCGTTCGCCTGCAATTCAGGTTCGAAACAAAATGTGGCCGAATTTCAAAATACGAAACTTCCAATAACCACTGCTTTCCACAAGCATCCAACCGGTAGTTTCGTGTTCAACGTGTTGTATACTGTACCTATAATCATTTTGAACCAGAATTTAAACAAAAAAAAGTTTTCAGTTTTTTGCGAAAAAACGTGATGGTTAGCCTTACTTTTTTTGAACGGATACAATTTATAGTCACGGATTCCGAATGTTTTGTTTATTTTGGATTATCAATGTAATTATGAGTAGATCTACGTTTAGTTTGCTTCAATATGTCGCCCCGTTCGCCTGCAATTCAGGTTCGAAACAAAATGTGGCCGAATTTCAAAATACGAAACTTCCAATAACCACTGCTTTCCACAAGCATCCAACCGGTAGTTTCGTGTTCAACGTGTTGTATACTGTACCTATAATCATTTTGAACCAGAATTTAAACAAAAAAAAGTTTTCAGTTTTTTGCGAAAAAACGTGATGGTTAGCCTTACTTTTTTTGAACGGATAAAATTTATAGTCACGGATTCCGAATGTTTTGTTTATTTTGGATTATCAATGTAATCATGAGTAGATCTACGTTTAGTTTGCTTCAATATGTCGCCCCGTTCGCCTGCAATTCAGGTTCGAAACAAAATGTGGCCGAATTTCAAAATACGAAACTTCCAATAACCACTGCTCTCCACAAGCATCCAACCGGTAGTTTCGTGTTCAACGTGTTGTATACTGTACCTATAGATCTACGTTTAGTTTGCTTCAATATGTCGCCCCGTTCGCCTGCAATTCAGGTTCGAAACAAAATGTGGCCGAATTTCAAAATACGAAACTTCCAATAACCACTGCTTTCCACAAGCATCCAACCGGTAGTTTCGTGTTCAACGTGTTGTATACTGTACCTATAATCATTTTGAACCAGAATTTAAACAAAAAAAAGTTTTCAGTTTTTTGCGAAAAAACGTGATGGTTAGCCTTACTTTTTTTGAACGGATAAAATTTATAGTCACGGATTCCGAATGTTTTGTTTATTTTGGATTATCAATGTAATTATGAGTAGATCTACGTTTAGTTTGCTTCAATATGTCACCCCGTTCGCCTGCAATTCAGGTTCGAAACAAAATGTGGCCGAATTTCAAAATACGAAACTTCCAATAACCACTGCTTTCCACAAGCATCCAACCGGTAGTTTCGTGTTCAACGTGTTGTATACTGTACCTATAATCATTTTGAACCAGAATTTAAACAAAAAAAAGTTTTCAGTTTTTTGCGAAAAAACGTGATGGTTAGCCTTACTTTTTTTGAACGGATAAAATTTATAGTCACGGATTCCGAATGTTTTGTTTATTTTGGATTATCAATGTAATCATGAGTAGATCTACGTTTAGTTTGCTTCAATATGTCGCCCCGTTCGCCTGCAATTCAGGTTCGAAACAAAATGTGGCCGAATTTCAAAATACGAAACTTCCAATAACCACTGCTTTCCACAAGCATCCAACCGGTAGTTTCGTGTTCAACGTGTTGTATACTGTACCTATAATCATTTTGAACCAGAATTTAAACAAAAAAAAGTTTTCAGTTTTTTGCGAAAAAACGTGATGGTTAGCCTTACTTTTTTTGAACGGATACAATTTATAGTCACGGATTCCGAATGTTTTGTTTATTTTGGATTATCAATGTAATTATGAGTAGATCTACGTTTAGTTTGCTTCAATATGTCGCCCCGTTCGCCTGCAATTCAGGTTCGAAACAAAATGTGGCCGAATTTCAAAATACGAAACTTCCAATAACCACTGCTTTCCACAAGCATCCAACCGGTAGTTTCGTGTTCAACGTGTTGTATACTGTACCTATAATCATTTTGAACCAGAATTTAAACAAAAAAAAGTTTTCAGTTTTTTGCGAAAAAACGTGATGTTAGCCTTACTTTTTTTGAACGGATACAATTTATAGTCACGGATTCCGAATGTTTTGTTTATTTTGGATTATCAATGTAATTATGAGTAGATCTACGTTTAGTTTGCTTCAATATGTCGCCCCGTTCGCCTGCAATTCAGGTTCGAAACAAAATGTAGCCGAATTTCAAAATACGAAACTTCCAATAACCACTGCTTTCCACAAGCATCCAACCGGTAGTTTCGTGTTCAACGTGTTGTATACTGTACCTATAATCATTTTGAACCAGAATTTAAACAAAAAAAAGTTTTCAGTTTTTTGCGAAAAAACGTGATGGTTAGCCTTACTTTTTTTGAACGGATACAATTTATAGTCACGGATTCCGAATGTTTTGTTTATTTTGGATTATCAATGTAATTATGAGTAGATCTACGTTTAGTTTGCTTCAATATGTCACCCCGTTCGCCTGCAATTCAGGTTCGAAACAAAATGTCGCCGAATTTCAAAATACGAAACTTCCAATAACCACTGCTTTCCACAAGCATCCAACCGGTAGTTTCGTGTTCAACGTGTTGTATACTGTACCTATAATCATTTTGAACCAGAATTTAAACAAAAAAAAGTTTTCAGTTTTTTGCGAAAAAACGTGATGGTTAGCCTTACTTTTTTTGAACGGATAAAATTTATAGTCACGGATTCCGAATGTTTTGTTTATTTTGGATTATCAATGTAATCATGAGTAGATCTACGTTTAGTTTGCTTCAATATGTCACCCCGTTCGCCTGCAATTCAGGTTCGAAACAAAATGTGGCCGAATTTCAAAATACGAAACTTCCAATAACCACTGCTTTCCACAAGCATCCAACCGGTAGTTTCGTGTTCAACGTGTTGTATACTGTACCTATAATCATTTTGAACCAGAATTTAAACAAAAAAAAGTTTTCAGTTTTTTGCGAAAAAACGTGATGGTTAGCCTTACTTTTTTTGAACGGATACAATTTATAGTCACGGATTCCGAATGTTTTGTTTATTTTGGATTATCAATGTAATTATGAGTAGATCTACGTTTAGTTTGCTTCAATATGTCGCCCCGTTCGCCTGCAATTCAGGTTCGAAACAAAATGTGGCCGAATTTCAAAATACGAAACTTCCAATAACCACTGCTTTCCACAAGCATCCAACCGGTAGTTTCGTGTTCAACGTGTTGTATACTGTACCTATAATCATTTTGAACCAGAATTTAAACAAAAAAAAGTTTTCAGTTTTTTGCGAAAAAACGTGATGGTTAGCCTTACTTTTTTTGAACGGATACAATTTATAGTCACGGATTCCGAATGTTTTGTTTATTTTGGATTATCAATGTAATTATGAGTAGATCTACGTTTAGTTTGCTTCAATATGTCGCCCCGTTCGCCTGCAATTCAGGTTCGAAACAAAATGTGGCCGAATTTCAAAATACGAAACTTCCAATAACCACTGCTTTCCACAAGCATCCAACCGGTAGTTTCGTGTTCAACGTGTTGTATACTGTACCTATAATCATTTTGAACCAGAATTTAAACAAAAAAAAGTTTTCAGTTTTTTGCGAAAAAACGTGATGGTTAGCCTTACTTTTTTTGAACGGATACAATTTATAGTCACGGATTCCGAATGTTTTGTTTATTTTGGATTATCAATGTAATTATGAGTAGATCTACGTTTAGTTTGCTTCAATATGTCGCCCCGTTCGCCTGCAATTCAGGTTCGAAACAAAATGTGGCCGAATTTCAAAATACGAAACTTCCAATAACCACTGCTTTCCACAAGCATCCAACCGGTAGTTTCGTGTTCAACGTGTTGTATACTGTACCTATAATCATTTTGAACCAGAATTTAAACAAAAAAAAGTTTTCAGTTTTTTGCGAAAAAACGTGATGGTTAGCCTTACTTTTTTTGAACGGATAAAATTTATAGTCACGGATTCCGAATGTTTTGTTTATTTTGGATTATCAATGTAATCATGAGTAGATCTACGTTTAGTTTGCTTCAATATGTCGCCCCGTTCGCCTGCAATTCAGGTTCGAAACAAAATGTGGCCGAATTTCAAAATACGAAACTTCCAATAACCACTGCTCTCCACAAGCATCCAACCGGTAGTTTCGTGTTCAACGTGTTGTATACTGTACCTATAGATCTACGTTTAGTTTGCTTCAATATGTCGCCCCGTTCGCCTGCAATTCAGGTTCGAAACAAAATGTGGCCGAATTTCAAAATACGAAACTTCCAATAACCACTGCTTTCCACAAGCATCCAACCGGTAGTTTCGTGTTCAACGTGTTGTATACTGTACCTATAATCATTTTGAACCAGAATTTAAACAAAAAAAAGTTTTCAGTTTTTTGCGAAAAAACGTGATGGTTAGCCTTACTTTTTTTGAACGGATAAAATTTATAGTCACGGATTCCGAATGTTTTGTTTATTTTGGATTATCAATGTAATTATGAGTAGATCTACGTTTAGTTTGCTTCAATATGTCACCCCGTTCGCCTGCAATTCAGGTTCGAAACAAAATGTGGCCGAATTTCAAAATACGAAACTTCCAATAACCACTGCTTTCCACAAGCATCCAACCGGTAGTTTCGTGTTCAACGTGTTGTATACTGTACCTATAATCATTTTGAACCAGAATTTAAACAAAAAAAAGTTTTCAGTTTTTTGCGAAAAAACGTGATGGTTAGCCTTACTTTTTTTGAACGGATACAATTTATAGTCACGGATTCCGAATGTTTTGTTTATTTTGGATTATCAATGTAATTATGAGTAGATCTACGTTTAGTTTGCTTCAATATGTCGCCCCGTTCGCCTGCAATTCAGGTTCGAAACAAAATGTGGCCGAATTTCAAAATACGAAACTTCCAATAACCACTGCTTTCCACAAGCATCCAACCGGTAGTTTCGTGTTCAACGTGTTGTATACTGTACCTATAATCATTTTGAACCAGAATTTAAACAAAAAAAAGTTTTCAGTTTTTTGCGAAAAAACGTGATGGTTAGCCTTACTTTTTTTGAACGGATACAATTTATAGTCACGGATTCCGAATGTTTTGTTTATTTTGGATTATCAATGTAATTATGAGTAGATCTACGTTTAGTTTGCTTCAATATGTCGCCCCGTTCGCCTGCAATTCAGGTTCGAAACAAAATGTGGCCGAATTTCAAAATACGAAACTTCCAATAACCACTGCTTTCCACAAGCATCCAACCGGTAGTTTCGTGTTCAACGTGTTGTATACTGTACCTATAATCATTTTGAACCAGAATTTAAACAAAAAAAAGTTTTCAGTTTTTTGCGAAAAAACGTGATGGTTAGCCTTACTTTTTTTGAACGGATAAAATTTATAGTCACGGATTCCGAATGTTTTGTTTATTTTGGATTATCAATGTAATCATGAGTAGATCTACGTTTAGTTTGCTTCAATATGTCGCCCCGTTCGCCTGCAATTCAGGTTCGAAACAAAATGTGGCCGAATTTCAAAATACGAAACTTCCAATAACCACTGCTCTCCACAAGCATCCAACCGGTAGTTTCGT